>JAQMRL010000001.1:161002315-161702315 GCA_035578175.1 Catonia carolina
ACCATTAAATTTGATGCCCGGCTTATTTATCGAATCGAACATCTTTTATTGAAGAACTGAATTAGGTGAAATGCCACGCTTTCTCTTTTATTTGCTTTTTTATTCAATTCTTAAATAAATAGATACGTTTCATTGTACTTTTATTGGATTATTTATTAAATTTAATTACCAATAAACAATTCTTTATTTGTAATACTTCCTCATGTAAGCTATCCTTCTTTAAGTGGCATGGAAGAAGTATTCTTATTGGTATTTTAATGGAATAAATTGCTCATTTTTGACCTCATTTTTTATTTATCAGTTAACTCAATGTAATGGCTATAAAATGCTATGATTCCTTTTAAGTAATCTTCAGTTTTCAATTTTTTAACCTAATTTTTACAAAATTACTTTCACATCGATTTTTTTCAATTATGATAAAACATTTTTTCTTTCTTTCTTGACTTACGAACGAGCAAATACCGTTGTACTTTGTCAACATATCAGATAAATAATAAATTTATCTGTAGTCTACAAAATACGTAAAAAGTTTACAAATTAATGATATACTGCTCTTACAAATAAATGCTACTTATTAATTCGGTTTGTTTATTCATAACAGGTTTACTTTTAAGTTTTTGCCCTAAACTGTTTAATTCGGTTTCAAATTTAAGAAGATACGGATCTGTAGTGTAATACATATTTATTTAAATAAAGTTATATTATTTCTTCAGAGAAAAATAATGTACGTCTACATCTACCAGTATACCACAATTGGAGTTTGATCCTACTGCTCCAAATTTGGAAGAAAGTGGAGAAACATATGAAATCTTAGAATAAAAATCCTTTAATTGCACTGTTGACGGTAGAAATGTAAATTTGGATATTAATCGTCTAGTTACAAAATCAGATACTTCCAAAACTTTGAAAATTTATATTTTTGAATTTTCTAACAGGTTACAACCTTTTACACGACTGTAAAATACATATGTTTCAAAACCAGATACATCCATTCTCTAGTATTGACCTCGAAAAATATATGTTTATGCCACACGGCTCGAACATTAGTTTGAGGTTATGTAGTAATTTGAGCAGGTTGTTGCAAGCTGTATTTTAGTGGACGGTTTTTCTTTATTTGTATAATTAGTGTTGTAATTTTTCTCAAGTAAATATTAAAGTTAATGATTTATTTTAATATTATGAAATGCAGTGTTATCTTGAAGAAGTTAGTAATAATAAATCACGGAAAAAGCATTATGATATTTTTTAGAATTCTTTAATATTATCGTATCTAATTTTTGTAAATTTTATTCCTACCACACCAAAGTTTGTGATTAATTATGTTACAAATTAAAATAATCATACTTTTTTATATATTTTGGTTTCTAAGTTCATTTTAAAATCAGGTAGACCCGAATTCCGTTTCAAAACCAGATACATCCACTATGTGAAATTTCTCTGAAACTACGGTTATTAAAAAATTAAAAGTCGGTGTAAAATCCATTACCCTAATGCTATTTCTCGAGTAAGTCTCAATGTTGTATCATTTTATGTTTTTGAGAGAAACGTTTTTAAGGTCTCCTGAAAAATTTACATTTTTGGATGTATCTGCTTTTGTTACTGAACGATTCATAAGCTTGTTTCTTTTCCATTGAGTTATAGCTGAGAAACATTTCTACAAGTCATTTAAATTATTCGATAAACTGGAGAAACTCAGAAAACCCAAAGAAAGTTATCGTGCCCAAACTAAGATGTGAAAATTCGAACGAGTATAATTTGCCACTATCGTAGAAAATAGTCAAATAATTATGTCAATAATAATTCAATGTAAAATGGCGGAAAAATTCAGGAAAACTAAAACAAACCAAATACGTCTTACCCTAAAGATAGACATTTAAATTTTGTACAAGTGTTTTTAAGTAATTATCATAGATACGCGCTAAAAAGGAAATTTTTATTTTTCTGTACTATGGCGTAATAATTTCAGTTAGTGATACAGAGAAACTTAATACCGAAAGACAAAATATCAGAAAAAAATACAGATTTCCTAAACTTTTGGAGTAACCTACAGGCTACTCTGTTATATTTTTATTTAAAAAAAGTGTAATATAGGATACTTGCTACAATAAAACAAAAGTGACAGTAAGTCGACATTTTCTCCTATATGAAACAAGCATTAAATATTTTTGTCATAAATTCTAAACTGTAGAATTTCCGTGATATTAAATTTAAGTTTAATTTTATTTGTTGATAATATTCTACAAAACGCTGCGTTAGTAATAACTTTGCATTTTTGGTTTTTTTTGTTTTTCTTAGAAAGTTGGTTTATTAAGTTTGGTTGGTATAACAATAAAAAATAAATATTGGTTGTTTGTATTACGAATGGCTAGACAACAGCCCTTCATATCTGTAATTAATAGTAACCTATTGTGGTCTAATATATACTTGTGCCCCTTCATTAAGAAACAATTTACCTTTGTTTTCAATTAGGCTATTGTTTATGTTTCTGTTTGTAAAGGGGAAGTGAAGCTAATGCGATCTGCCGATAAGGCGGCTGGGTAGATTGTCGATAGACCCCTGAAACCGATTAGTTAATATAAGGCAAAAAAACCCATCTAGTTCAATGACCAGCCCATTAGGCAATTACCTGCTAGTTTTACTACCCAATTTATTATTATAAATTCACCACGTTATAATTATTTGAATGTTCTCCAAAATTATATGGGCTTTATAATGAGTCCACCCTAATTGTTACTTTATAGACTCTATCTCTAATCGCTTATTACATGAATAATTTTTACATTTTTATAAATTAGTGTAAATATTATTTTACCCATAAAATTCGTTCCATATTATTGAATTAAATCACTAGATTTTTATCAAATTATACGAATTGAATGAATTTCATCCCCAAGTCGGTTTCAACTATTTACGTACCTAATTTATTAAATTGATATTGTACTTCCAATTGGAAGGTTATATGCTTTACATAAGTTACAACTTTTCGATTTATATATATATATATATATATATATATATATATATATATATATATATATATATATATATATATGTATATATATATATACAGACATATATATATATATATGTACTACTATCATTTTCGCGTCCATACATTGACAATTTCCTAACAATCTGGAGTCCGAGTGCAATTTGGCGTCCGTATACGGACGCCAAATTGTAATCCTTAATAAAAACTTAATAAAAATTTATTGTGACATGGTTTTCGGACGTAATTTTTTTAAACTAAAGTACATAGTTTGGGGCAACTATATTTATTTTTTGAGAATTTTATTGTTACTCAGAGAGACACAAAAAAATAAATAAATTTTGGTACCGGATGCGAAATGGCGGTGTTTTGAAACTATTTTATACACCGTACCTTGGAGAGTTTCTCACCAGAGTGCTCTCGCTACGCCCCTATGTAAAAATATACGTATATTATGTATATTCTTACAAGGACGGCAGTTTCACATCTGCTATCAATTTCGCGTCCACCGGTTAAGAAAATAGACAAAACAAGTTATAAATAGATATTGTGTTGTGTTAAGAAAAAAAGTTTAAAAGAATAATAAAAACAAATTTTTATTAATCATCGAATTACAATTCTTTCAAAACTCACAATCTAATTTACTAAACATTCAAATAATTATATATTTTTTGATAGAATTAAAAAACTCTCTTTTCCGATAGACGATTTTTTGGGTTGACAAACTATCCTGGAAGGAAACCGGTGCTGCGCATAGTAGTGTCAGGATTAAATTATTGTTATGGCTGGCAGGATATCTTTCTAAACGCATTGTATACACAACGTATATTATACGCAATTTTGAAGAGTTGTTCTCCGCCGTGCTGTCACCTTCCATACATGAGTCCATCGCACACCGCTTTGGTTTCTTTTTTCAAATTAGGCATAAACCCACTATCAACGAATCCATGAACAAATCCTTTAGTAATTTGTTTACGTCGTTCGTTTAGTAACCAACGGGTTGGTCTAGTCTAGAAGAAAAGTCGTCGCCGCAAGTCAGCTGTTTAGCTGACTTTTCGACAGCTTTTCTGACAGCTGATTTTCGGAGATGGAGGTTCCTAGTTTAAATCCTAGTATATAGTATAATTGGTTCTTTTATACGAATTTGAATACTAGACAGTGGTTACCAATGTACTTTGATGGTTGGGGGTCAATTAACCATACTCTCTCAGGAATGGTCGGCCTGGGTATGTACGAGACTACAGCTCATTTAAACGTCATACATATCATTGGGTCATGGGGTTGCTTATTGTTCTCAATCGAACAAATTGCAACCTACACGCATTAGGGATAAAACAAAACAAAAATTTGTTTAAGAATTTTTAACATGTTATTTCACGCTTTTTTTAACATTACACAACCTGACAATTGTCAATAAAATATTTCCTTATTACGCTTACGATGTGTAAAAAGAATGCGCATTTTGCTGTTTGCCCACTCTCACTGCAAAATGGTTCAAGTACACTTCCATAATGCTATTTCGTATCATGTAATATGTCGCCCCAATTACTAGGTTTAGCAGTTTTACAGTACAGTAAATAAAACATTAAAGAGAAAATCTTTTTCTAAAATATAAAAAATTAAAAATGGACTAGGAGTAGATTATTATTAACCTTGTTTTTTGCTTAAAAACAATGCGATAAAAAATTAAACTAAGAAATTCGGGAAATAGCAAACTTTACTAGACAGACCTGAACAAAGTAGGCATATTTTAATATTTATTCTGGACCGATTTTCTTTCATTATAAAATTCTGGACAGAGATTACAGATTTCAGAAAAAAAATGTTAAGGGTAGAATAAAGTACACCCATTCAGTTTTTTCCCTTTTTCTCTTACAACATCTGAACAAACGACATTTTTTTTAAATGCCCGGAAAAAACAAGGGCCATCGATTTAGACAAAAAAGTTTAAATATTAATGAGTGGGTGACCTAAAGTGAAGTTTGTACCATCCAGTTCACCTAGATTTTCTCGCGAGTATGAGCTTAACAATCGTAATATTTATGGAACGTTCCAAAACAGCAAAACGACTCTCGATAGGGATAACGATAAAGTTTAAATTGAATTTCTAAGAGTATCGCCACCATTCCTAAGTTTTTCACGATTTTTTTCGCTAATTTCGGCAGACCAAACAAAACAATTTACAGAACAATCCAGAACAAATGAGAGCTATCATTTAAAGTAAAAACCAAAAAGTATTGAATGCATGGGCTTATACTTGCCACTCCAAATTTTTCTTTGATTTTCTAGCATATTTGAACGGGAAAAACGAAATTTTCGCGAAATGATCCGGTACAAACGAAGGGCTGTCAATCTATGTAAAAAAACTTTAAAATATTGAGTCGAGGGGGATTAGAGTGACATTAGCACCACCCAGTTCTTCTCGATTTCTCGCTTACTTGAAAGGAACTAAAAAAATATTTTGCGAGACCATCCGAAACAAACGAAGGTCTGTCCCTGAAGTCCAAAAAAAATTTAAAAAGTTGAGCGGGAGGAGGCCAGTGTGAAGTTAGCCCCTCCCGGCGTTTTTTCACTTATTTGGACGGAACAAACAAAACATTTTCCGGAATAATCCGGTAGAAACGTAGACCGATCAATTTTACAAGTTAATTTTTGAAATTTTTGTATGGGGGCCAACTTTACAGTCCTGGTTTGAACTTCTACAGGTTTAGCTAAGTAAAACAAGGAGTGGGGTGGTTTACAATTGCCTTCCTCGCCGAGTTGAAAAGCTTATCAATATGCCAGGCCGTCTAAAAAGCACCTATTTTCCACCCTGCAAATGACACACCTCACGTTATTCACCACAGGGTCTGGCTGCATAATGAAATTCATTGCTCTCAGAGGAGATATAACTCTGACAAGTATCTTTTACACTTGTACCTCTTCTGTTCTTAAATACTTCAGTCATATGTTTGGCTTACCATGTGATAAAAAAACTAAATTTTTTTTAGTCCTGAAACAAGCAAATCGAGTGCAAATAATTTAACACTCCACCTGCCTGTTATGTGCAACCCCTTACAGTACTATTATTTTATTAAAGGCAGTTACCTCTGACAATCAAAACATGCATTTTATTCGTCCCTTGGGCGAGTAAATTTAAATCGATAATTCAAAGGATACCCACATCGAGAAAATGTTTCCAAACGGCGAAAATATTTTTACAAAAGATAATAAATTGATAAGAGAGTAGATTAGTCGATTTTTTTAAAGTAAATTCAGTACACTCGCAAATGTCCAACACGAGTCCTGAAAGTGTAGGTCAACAGACTGTAATTTCCCGATACTGAAGAAGCTTACTGAAATTAATCATTAGCAAAAACAAACCCCTGTTATTTATTTTTTGTTTTTGTAAAGCTTTTGACCGTGTCCCGTATGATTTGCCCATAAAAAAATTGAGGTGTATGGTATTAGAGGGACATCAGAGGGTCGAATTGCCATCCAATCATTGCAAAGTTAAAACAAAATACACATAAAATTTTATACAAGTTAAAAGGGGAGTTCAACGAGTTAGAATTTTAAGACCCTTGCTATTTTTAATTTTTGTTAACGATCTCGCTGAATTTCTTGGCTCCTTCAATGTTATATTATTTGCTGATGATACGATAATATCTTTCGAAGATGAAAACTATGAACAAGGTTTAAAACTAAAGAAGCTTGAAGTAAGGTTATAGACTGGATGCAATAAATAATCTTGTTCTCAACTCAGATAAAACTGTGGCCAAATGCTTCACTGGTCGTAAGGAAATAAGTAACCAAAGTAAGGATATCTCCATTAATGACAATATATCAAAATCTTTTGTAACAGGTAAGTTACAAAATTTTTAGAATTAATATTAGGTAGCAAACTATCCTGGGACAGTTGTATTAAGGAACGTGTCTGCTATATAATAAATTCCTACTGCTACGCCCTAAAACGCTTAAAAATAAGGTACTTAGCGTACCAATACCTTTGAGTATTTATCATGTTTACAAATTCTGTTGGATTTGTTTTTAATTTAGTCACACTTAAACTTATTCAAATGTATGTTTAAAAAATCAAATAATGTTCAAATTATTCCGTCATATAATTACTTTTTATCTAGTTTTTTGTTAATTATAATGATTAAAATTTTTAATGATTTTTAATGATCAAGTTGACTTATGAATATGGACACTGTTTACTATTAAGAATTCGGTTCTAATCAGTTGGTCCTAGCATATTGTTTGGCTGTCTTGGTCAAGGTTTCACATAGTTTTTCTTGGCCTCTCCAAGTGAATGCCTTGTCTGTCTCCTTTTTGTCTTCTGTGCAATAGTATAACCTTCCAGTTCCTTATCCCAAGCATTTTGACTTGTCAAAAATAATGTACATTATTTTACGTAACAATAAGGTTTATTTATTTCATTATTTGTAATATTGATTCCTAGATTGGGTGGTTGGTTGACGATGTAAATAAAGTACTAGAAACCAAAAGAATATCAACAAAAAGTGGCCACCATGGCTTTTACAACACTAAATAATTTAAAAGAAAACGCAGAGAAAAATATCAGGGTTTGGAAGACTGACTGAAAGTTGTTTAGCCGAAAAATAATCTTGGAAATGGCCTGTTAAAGGATAACCTTCAACGTGTACAAAACAGCTGGATACGAGAATTATTAGTGTAATGTATACTTTGTTGAAGATCAAAGATTACCATTACTTGAGGAACAAGAATAAAAATACAAACTATGACTAAGCCGGACTGCATTTCAAATGTTGTAGAAATTTTACTGGCCAAAGTACTTTTGTATAATTTATAAAATCATTTTGATTCAGTCGCTAAAACATGCAAATATAAACCTAGAGAGAAGCGAGGCTTGGGAAGACCTAAAAAGAGATGAATACTGGAACAGGCCATTGAGCCTAATCCTTAACAGATGATGATGAAATCATTTGAACACCGAAAAGACAATGGGTGAATGGTACTCCATTTGAATATTGAACAAATTATGTCGCTTTACAATTACATAATTTTGTCAACTAAGTAAATATTTTAATTGCATTGTCTACTAATTGATCATATTATAGTAATTACAGTCGAACCTCCCGGATTCGAATCTGATGGAACCGGCTGATTTCGATTTACAGAGGTAAAATATTGAAACAAAAAATGTACTTAAAAATTGCGTTTTAATAAAATTCATGTAATTCCATAAAATATTAAATTACAAAAGTCAAAATTATTAATAGACCACCAATTTGATTGAGGAAAGTTTTTTACAAATATTATTTTACTTGTGTTGTTTAGATCATCAGCCGAAAGGCTGGTTTGAACCTGTAGAGGTTTTACTAAGTAAAACGAGAAGTGAGGTGGCCTTCCTCACTGAACGGAAAAGTACGCGTATCAGCATGCAGGGCCCTTTGCAAAGCACATATTTTCCCCTCTGTAAATGATACCTTTACTTCATTCACCACAGGGTTTACTTAATACTGTGATTAAGAATTAAGGGCATGTTTTGGTATTACAAGCTCCATTAGTACTCAAAAGCAAAAGAATATTCTACTTATAAGAACGATATGACAAATTATTGAAAAAACGACATAAAAAACAGAGTAAAATAAAATCGGGATACGCGTAAACAGTACAACTATACCTACAAACAAAAAGTTAGGTCAGCCTACAGAAAATGAAAAATAAATTGGGTACCGAAAATTTTAGAAATTTTAACGAGTAAAATATTGCTTAATCTGAATGAATACAGCTACGGTATTTTTTACCCTGTTAGTACGAAAATCATACACCAAAGAAGGAAAGACTGCATTACTAATTTAGCCTAACTAATTTTTTTTTTGCTTTCGTCTGGTTTCCTCTGACTTAAAAATTAACTGAATTTTCAATATTTCCTGATGCGTATTGAAGCTTTGAACTACGCTTGTTATGCCCTTATTTGGTCGTAAGGTTTTGTGACAATAATGTTTTGTAAGTGTAATTGTTTGTGTTTCTGCCTGGTTTCTTCTAACTCAAAAGTTAACTGCATTTTCAGTTTTTTCTAAAGCTTTTTGGAGTTTTGTACTACGCTTACTGTGTCCTTATTGTCGTGATTTAACGCATGCTTCATTAAAAATCGTGTACAATGTGTAAATTGGAAATTTTGTAATTATTTTATTAATAATGTATAAAAAAATGTATTGTTACAATATATATGACCACGAAACTCTCGAAAATTTTCGAATAGGGAGGTAATTTAATTCATATTAAGGACGATTTTTGAAGGGGATAGCATACAATTATATTCGATTTAGGGAGGATTTCGAATGAGGAGGTTTGACTGTATTTGTAACAATTAGGATATTTTAAATAATTAACTCTAACAAATAAAAAATATACTTTCTTTAATTATTCTGGTTTTACATTGATTTAAAATAAGTACCTATTTAAAATACATGTCAAAATAATAAACAACAAATAAATTATTTTGATGACTGGATTGGATTCCGTCCGAGAACGAATTGTTTTCATACGATGGTCTTGTGTGGAGAAGTACTAGGGTGAGATGTGAATATCTAACTACAATCATTACAACACGTAGAAGTGGCAAATGCTACAGTACACGTGCCGGTACGACATGGCAACATCGTTTACACTGTTGCAGGCTATAAGTCATAATAGCGGGAACGATGCCGGACGCGAAATTGTCGGTAATTTGTACGAACGCGAAATTGTCGGTAATTCGAAAGGAGTCTGAATTGATAGCACAGTAAATAAAATTGAAAAATGCTCAATTTTCAATATCAGGACAAACAAATACCAAAACTCAGGGTGTAAGTGTAACAAATACCCTATATACTCTCATCAAAGTTGAATATACTCTTCAAATAAGCGATGTGCGAAATGCACGCTTTTTGAAAAGACGCGGAATTGTTAGCGGGATGTATATATATATATATATATATATATATTTCTTTTAATTTTATTTTATTAGGAAAGTTCACAACTGTACATAAAAACAACGATTGAATGAGATGATTATGAAATGGGATAAAAGGCGCTTTAAGACTTAGAGATCACCACTCAACAGAGAACTCCAGCTGAAAATATTCTATTAACGAATTATATAGTTGTGTGTAATATCGGAAATTACTTATTACAAAATGATGTCCCTACTCCATCGTCGGCGTAGACGTCTGTGGGGATTTCCGGGAAGGTATGGTAGGTACAGTTTGCGTGCAAGTTCGTTGCTATGATGAGATAATTTCATACGGAATTTTGTGTAAATTTTACGAAATAAGTCGTTTACGTACAGAATTTTGAGGTCATTGTGCAAACAAACAGTCATTGGTATCGTAAAAGGGAACATTTGTAATTTCTCGTAAGAATTTTGATTAAAATCGTTGGATTTTTTAAATTACGGATGGCTTAGCAGTTCCATATATTTGGCAGGTACTCATCCAAACGGCCGGAGATAAGCTTTATAAGTAAGAAGTTTAAGATGCAGTGGTAATTTAGGCCGTTTAGAAAGTAAAAAGTAAAACCGATTTCGTCTGCCGTTAACGTCTGTCGTTAAATTAAAATATTTGAGTATTTTTTATTGTTCAGTGTTATAATGGGGCAATAATTTTATTTATTTCTTAGTCATTTTTATATCGTAGGTATTAATGATCACTTTTATTCCAGAAGGAAATAATAGTACAAACTGATGTGTGATTAGGTTCTAGACCCTAGCCAAGATTCAAACCAAGAGCGTTGATAGAGTAATCGATCGTGCTAAAATCTGCCCTAGTAAAATTGTAATTTTTAAAGATTTCGACCTCTACCTTTACTTTAAGAATTAGACCCGTAGGTCTGTTGTGATTTCTAATTGGTCAGCCCATCTGTTTTGTGGTCGTCCAACCTCTCAGGGACCACCAGGAATTAAATATTTTATTCTCCTCGGCAGTCAACTTTATTCTTTTCTACAAACACTGTGAAACAAATTCTAATCATTTACAGTTATTTTTACATTTAAACTAGATTCACTGAGCCTGTTTCTTATGTCAGAGTTTTTCATATGGTCTATTTTTTAAAATCTGAGTATCCTACGTAACGAGCGCATCTCTGCTGCTCACACTTGGTTAACATTTTTAGACGTCCAGACCTCGTTTCGTGCCATAAATATCTACAGGGACACCCATTAATATTAAAAACTTCATCTTCATTTATTTCGAAGTTTCGCTTTTAAGCGCCCCAGTTATCGTTCCAAACAAACGATTAAACATCTTAAGTTAGTGATCAATAAGATCCACTTGAACATTGTACAATATCTGACATCCAAGGAACTTGAATTCTCTAACCTCTACATTACCTTGACCACTCAGCTTACAACGTGGTATAAACTAACTTACAACGTCGGGGATAGTTACAAAAAATGCCATTGACCATTGACTACAGATATATACAACTACTGTTGTAAATTATAGCTACAAGGAACGCTGAAGAATGTGTTCATTATCATTTTTAAGAAGTGCGTTTATTTTCATAGATAAATAGGTCTAATATACGAGTAATTTTAACACTACTATTTATCTATTTTTGTGTTTAAATATTTCTACATTCCATTAGAAGCAGCGCTTCAGTAACGCTACTGAAATGCTTACGTAGTACAAAATGAAACCTGTGCTCATTTATTGAGTGGGAAAATAAATTAAATTTCTTTAAATTAATTAAGTAAGTAGTTTTAATTTGAAGGGAGTTATAATTATTAGAAGGGAGAATAATTTGATATGATATATAATATAATTTGAAGGGAGCTTTGAAAGCTCCTTTCAAATTATTATTGTTACTTTACTCTCAATTTTTTTGATTAATATATTTTTAACTGACCTAAAAGATATCAAGAGGCTGATCAGAAACTCACCTCAACTATGTTACAACAGTTATTAGCTCATAAAAATGTTCTCAATTAAACACATAAGTTCATTGGTCTTAGGTAGACGCTGCGTAACAACTATGTTCCTCACCACTGCTTTACTTTTTTGTATGATACCTACATAAGCCTTGGCTTGTGCGTAAGTAATGATGTGAGGTTATATATACAGATGAAAATACTCTCCAGACTTGACAGGGAATCGAACCCGGGACCCCGGCAAAAAAGCTAGTTGCGTTGACCGCTACAGCAACGGGTTGGCCAAATCTGGTTCTTGTGGTGTGAAATTCATTACGTGGAGAAGAAAACTTTCCTGTGAATCATAAGTTTATTAGTCTTTTCCACGATTTTAATTTAATTTTTGTGTTTTTTTCTTTTCTCTTTATTCGATGTTATAATATAGGAAAACCCGTTTTGAACAGCACGGTGCAGGTTATTGCACTACAGCAATGAAAACTGAGGACAATCTCTGAGAACAACGTGTCTAAATTCTATTGAATAACAAACATCCATTTCTGTGGTGCTTGTAGATTAGTTTTACACGCACGCGCACTCAATTCGCGTTCACACATACATACACATCCACACATCTTTAAGCTAATGTAGGAATTTAAACAAAGTTAGCAACCCTTTTTAATTCCTACTCGTTTTTATCTATAAAAATCACTTAATCATAAGGAAAGGGATAACATGAAATTGTGCTGCTGAAAACAGGTAAAATGGTAAAGTAATAGTCTACGTCTTCTTATGTTATTTTCATACTGTAATCGGTGCGTGTGCACTCGCGGGACGGGACGAGGACAGTTAACCCACAAAATTATAACTTAAGCTAAATTTCAAAGAAATGTATTTTTAAATTCATCTCTTTCATTAAATTCTAATAACAAAATCATCTTAACGCTAACAAACCTAAAAGCTACAGGGAAACTCCGTCTAGGCCTCAAGCTAGGCATTCCAGTCGCTACAGGAACTCCAAACCCTCGCTCCAGCCTCAAAGCCAGGAGAAACCAAAAACTTCACCTTCTGACGTAGCAGATGACCTACCAACTTACCTAACCTACTACTAGATGACCTACCTGCTAACTTTGAACACACTACCAGAACCCAACGAGAGACTTGATCTATAACCCCTCAGTTGACACCCACCCAAACATATCACTTTACTCGGACCTATCTAACAACAAATTAACTAACACTTTATACTTTAAAATATTAAAGCACAAAAACATTTTATAATTTCAGTGGGCCAAAAATTAATTACTAACAATAAACACATTATTTTACCTCTACTTGATAGTGGGAGCTAACCACCTCGACTCATGCAGACCACTGTTTAAGCAGCTTATATCGCTTACAGTTCCCACACTCTACATTTTTGACATGAAAGGGTATGTAAGGTCAAATACTTATGCAAAAATTTAATGTCGAGTATTATTGCACTAGAAATAGAAAATATTATTATATGTCTATCCATAACACTAAATTGTTTGAACAAAATCCTACTTATGCGGGGGAAAATGCAACAATAAATTACCACAAGTTTGCAAATATTATGCTAATTTGCATCATTTAAAAAACTCTAAAAAATTACTTGATTGATGAGACATTTAAGTGCAGGCCTCCAAGTTTTCTTTCTCAATAATATTTTATAAACATAAATCATTATAAATAAATACCCAAAACATCCAAACGAATGGTAAGAAAACTGTGTACTATTGGGTAAATATTAAAAGATGACATATTATTGTAGTTAGCAAGCAAGCAGGCCTAAGTAAGTAAGCTTGCAGTAGTAGGTTTATGTGTAATTAAAATAATATGTGTAGTCATGTAATATATATTAATCCACTACTTATCTCTACGACATATACGATCATCGGCTCATCCGTTCCTCGACGACTCCGCTCACCTGACAATTACGACATAAAGTAACTAAAACAATACAGTGTCAGTCAGAACAATACGTAGTACAATACAATGGCTAAGTTTCATTTCGTACACTATTGACCGTTATTTCACTAAAAAATCCCTCAAAAAACGGCTATACGACGGTTAATTAACAGAATAAAATATTTTCATTTAAACTCAGTTCGTCTTAAGATTTTGAATTTCATAAGCCGCGGTAGGGCCACGCCCTACTCTACATCGTAATTATTCCGCTAAATTGGTTCTAGATTGCGTTTTTATTAGCTGGCGACATACTGTACTTGTTACTAAAAACATGTAGGCCTACGTGTCTAAGCCCAGAGGAAACAGGCGAACAAGGGCCTATACTCTCGCATCCAGAAAATGCAGATTCCGGATTATTCAGCATAGGATTTAGTCTAATACTCGATATTTTTACGAAGTTTAATTTTTTTTATTGTATTTATTAATCATTGACTGCTACTGGGTAGGGCTACGTGCTATAACCTACAATACTGACTGTAGGCCTAGAATAGTTTAGCTAAAAATATTACTATGTTAAAAGGTAATTGGATCTTCGAATTCAATATATCTGTAGTTATTAAATCCAAGAATTCACCGTGTTTGTGTTTGACTTTAGTCTTTATTTGATGATGTAATACGTACAGTAAAACCCCGTTGAATTATATTAATCATGTCACTAAATTTCTCTTTCTTACTGTTTTAATTTCTAAGGTTATTTAGTAAGCCGTAGACGATTTATTTTACTGCTATACTATCACTTTAGTGTTAATGCTGTGCCTTATAACTGATCGGCACTTAATAATTTAGGTGACGGTCATAGAAATGACATGTGTAGGCTACATATTTAACAAACTTAATGCTTTTTACACAGGAAAGCAAACTGTAATTAAGATGAAACATAAGCCAAAGCCCAGTGTGATCGTGCGGTTATCGTAGATGGGCGGTTTGAACAAACTGTGGAGTTTTTCTAGGAAGGGGGTAGGGGCCGTGGACATGAAACATTCAAACGTCATTTGCTGTGTCGTGCAGGAGTCCAATAAATACACTCGGTAGGTCGAACCATCCTGTAATAACCAACAGCTTGCTCCACCCCGCTCCGAGCCACGGAGCCACTTAGGCATATTACCTAGTGTACGTATTTATTGCCGGCACGATATCATTTCAGCTTTCTCGCCCGCAATTACCTAATTGCAAACAATTACCATATCTTATCCTGTCTCGTTCTGCCTTCGCTCCCCAACCCTTTTGTTACACTCGTGTTTATCATTTCCTTTTTACCGTGAACTAATTGTTAAAAGAGCATGCAAACTTCAACAATTATAAATTGAGCTTCTATTTACCAATCAGGTCAAATCTATGGACTTCTATAATTGATTTATAACGATTATTTTATCATAAATTTATAATAATTTAGTATGCCCATAACGGGCAGGTGGAGTGTTAAATTAATTGCATTCGATCTGTTGGTTCCAGGGCTAGAAAAAAAATAGTTCGGTTTCTTATCACATAGTCAGCCAATTATACGACTGAACTATTTAATAACAGAAGAGGCAGAGGTGTAAAAGACACTAGTCAGAGTTATATAGGCTACTACTTTGAGAGTAATGAATTTCACTATACAGCCAGACCCGATGGTGAATGAAGTGAAGGTGTCATTTGCAGAGTGAAAAGTGGGTGCTTTTCGGAGGGCCTGGCATGCGGATAAGCAACTCTTTACACTTAATCTTTCAACTTAGTGAGGAAGGCAAGTGTAAACCACCTCACTCCTCGTTTTTAATTAGTAAAACCTCTAGAGGTTCAAACCATCCTTTCGGCTGTTGACCTAAACAACAATAATTTAGTACTTAATAATAAAGTAGGCCTACGTTTATAATTATTATAAACATCAATATGATCACAGGGATACGAAATCTAATTATATCGTGTTGCTCAATAACTCTTGGATTATCAGTCAGTCTATTTAAATTAATTAATTTTTTCTCCGGTTAAACTAAACTTATTCAGTTCCCTTTTGTTTTAGAACGGTTTGCCATTGATCAAAAGTAATTTATTTAGTAGTCTTCAAAAAATTTTCATTTTTTACAAAGAGTAGGCTATAAAAGTATTAAAATGTTTGCCATTTTTTTAAGGAGGTGACGTTATAAAAGTAACCTTAAGGATGAGTAAAATAAACTTAGGATAAATACACACATCTGAAATTTACGCTGGCAAAATAAATCTATGCCATACTATATCCTGCAGCTTTATTTTAAATTTTTATCGTTTATTTCATTCATTTTTGAGGTTTTCAGTTGCTAGCGGTATTAAGCTCCTATAAAAAGTGGAACACTTTGATAAAATTATGGGACATTGAGGTTAAATTAGGCCTACTCACTGTGTAAACTTCTCGAATCAATTTATTAACTATGCAAATTATTTATCCTAATTATTGGTCTTTCCTCTGGCTACACCATGGGTGTAATTGCATACATTGCAAAAATAATATAGCCAAGTAGTCTATGAGTTAATTACAAGTAAATTCAAAGAGTCTTACAGAAATATATACATTTTCGCAAAATCAACATCTTCACTGTGATTTAAGAATTGAAAATCGAATCGAACAGAATAATAACCCACCAGAGATTCTACTTTAATAGTTTTGTCAGTGAACGAATTAATTTTTTTAGTCGTTAAGTGAATTATTCAAAGAATAGCCTTAACCAACAAGCCAAATAATCTGTATAATAGTAATTTTACTCTCTGCTCGATCACTCCCGCAGTTACTCTGTAGACTATTGTCAATACTTATCCTTTTCACTTAAAAGCCTTAAATTGATTTAATTTAATTGAGATTGAAAGCTGATTAGACTATGTATTTAATTAAACTACACATCATGTACAATTAACATATTTTAAAAGGCCTCGATGACATCAAGTTTTCAGGTTCGCAATCTTAAATTTCAAACGAATGAACAGCTTGCTGTTAATAGGTTGAACCAAAAAATTTCCGTGGTAGTTAGAAGTGGCCTAAGTTATGTTTTGATAAAAAACTACCAGTAGGCCTATATTAGGCCTACAGGTACATAGTAATGTTAAAGCCATTCTTTGTTTTTTTTCTTTTAGCCTGCTTATTTCAAGGGTTATAGTGCAGGTAAATTTTTTCCTTTGGAATGATCAAATATTGAAGGATTTTTTTTTTTTTTTTTTTTTTTTTTTTTTTAACGTCCGACTGTTCTGCAATTACTGCTAATGCAGACGGTGAATGATGAAATGATTTTTTGTAACGTATGAAAAAATGCCGTGCCTGAATGGGATTCGAACCCAAGACCGCATGATGAGAGGCGAGCACGTTACCAACAAATATTGAAGGAGACAAAGATAAATATTTATCATGCTATCTTGGAGAGTGTGTGTACCTATGCTGCGGAAGTGTGGATATTGACAAAGAGGCAGAAGGATCGCCTAAAAGCGGTGGAGATGGATTTCCAGAGACGGAGCTATTGTGTGGCGGATCGATCGAATTTCAATATTAGGAGAAGAATCGACCTTCAAGGAAATATCATGGATGCCATATCCCGGGAGCAGTTAAAATGATTTGGCTATTTGCAAAGGATGGAGGATGGTAGGTGGCCAACGCGGGTATTGGAGAGGACGCCAGCCGGTAGAAGAAAGAGAGGTAGGCCGAAAGTGACATGGTTGGATGGGGTGCAGGAGGCAATGTCTCTGCGGCGGCTTTCCGATAGGGACTGGCGAGACAGAAAGAGATGGTGCTTAGAAGCGAGATACGGCTGGGGCTGTAAACCCTCGCATGAATAAGCCTATGTACTCGTATAGCCTATATATTTCATGTTAGTTTTCTTGTTGTAAAGACAGCGTAAGAAAACTGAAAATCTTAAACAGATTTTACACAATCCAGACACTTTAATTTTTACACTCCTACCCTAAAATGTCAAAAAAGTTGGAGAAACATAAAAAATTCCCAACATGGTTGAATAAAAGAAATGATTATACTAAATTTTTAACGACTGGAAATGATGATATTGTGGAATTTTCAGTTTATTCTCAATCCCAGCAACAAGTAACGGTTATGAACGGAAGGTCGTCTTTGAAATTTCGTCAAAGTTTTTTAAAACCTCAGAGCTGTCGCAAAAGATTCCAGATAGACTTGTTTTAAATTGGAAACAAGCCTATAATAAACAGAGATGTAATGAACCGTAAAATATAATTAATAGACTAACAGAACTTTTAGCCTGTAGCGCATGTTTTACTTGCAAATATAAATACGACTCACACCTTCCAATAAAAATTTCTGGGGATCGCAACTGTAGCTCCGTTTTATGTCTCCAATGTAACATGGCATAATGATCTGAAGATGCCGCTTGTAAATGACAGGCATAGAGCCAAAAATTTGCATGATCAACTATTTGACAATTTTCATAGACATCCAAACAAACTTCAAAATTTATCAGTCAAGCCATATCAAAATTTACGATGACTTCGAAAATCATGGAGTACAAACCTACTACGTTAACAAACTTTAACCGTAATCTACTGCTTTCATTTCATAAATTTTCATGATAGATACTATCATGAAAAAAAAATTGAAATTAAAACTAAATTTGAACATTTAAATTGAAACTTGTATGAGCCTAGGGAATATTTGAATAGAAGGCTCTTCTCACTCCAACTTTAAGCGAAAATTTACTAAATCTAAAAGTTGTACTAGTGTACAGTGCTAAATATAAGATTAACGAGAAAAAAATTGATGAAAAGTATAAATTAATTTTACTTAAAAAGGATTAGTAGCTATGATCTCGTACAAACTGTATAACACACTATGAGGGTAACATATTTTGTAGGCTAGTAAAATTGGTGTAGCATATATGAAACTATTTTATTTTCTTGGTAATATGTTCGTTCAACCTTCGCCAGTTCCTTAAAGTTGAGAGAGGTAGCTAACATAAATAAATATGTAGGCCTATTACTGATAAAAAACTAATTATGAATAAGATGTGTGTAATATAAAAATGCCGTTTGTTTTTGATAAAGTAGGCTAAGTGAAATTGAAATTTTATGAATAAATTTTATGTTGAATCCGGTGTGTGAAATGAACTTAAAATAATCTGATGTGAAACATTCACACGATTTTCTCTTACCAATGCAAATAGTTAACAATATAACCTAATATTAGTTATAAAACATTGGAAAAAAACGTAAAACCAACCTCAAAAAACATAACCTTATTTTAATCAAGAGTAAAAGACGCAAAATGAAAATCAACCTCAGTTTAGCTTAAAAATACGGAAAATCACTCTTTCACATTAAAATAGGCTTAGTAGAGAAAAATGCTTTAAATAAAAGTAGATCTTTTAATTTCCTATAAATTTTATTGTATAGCTTCACTTTTGTCATAAAATGCATAGGCTACTAAGGTTGAAATCTTTAAAAAATCTATTTATTACACGTTTTCGTGAGAAAAAAACATAAAATCGCTAATTTCAGCTAAACTAAGCGTTTGACTAGACTATATAAAAAAATATTTGGAATTCAAGTTGTAGGATTTTAAATTCTCTACAACTTTTATTATATATTTCTGCGCTAAAATACATATTAAAGTCGCAATCTTAAAAAAAACAATTTTTTACGAGAAACCAACCTCCCAAGAATTTCAGCAGACATGGCGATTGGAGCATATTTTATATGCTCTACAAGGTAGTGTAGGCACTACATTGTAGAGCATATAAAATGCAGTAAATGAGGTGATTTTTAAAAAAATCGTAGGAGCCGTTGTTGTGAGAATGACAAAAAAGTGAAGAATTACACGCATAAACTACTACTTCCGGTTGAACGATTTTGATGAAAATGTTCGGGTCGGGTCCTCTAGCAGTATCTAAATTAAGTCTCAAGTTTCAAGTTCGTACGATGTTCCGTTCTTGAGATACGTATTCTGTTCACACACAGACACACAGACCAATCGCTAAAAACATGTCTTTTGGGTTCAGGGGTCAGAAAACGTGCAGATCCGGTGAAAACTCGATTTTGAAAAATCGACGTGAAAACAATTCTTTCCTTTCTATATAGCCTATAAAATATAAATATTTTATTAGTAATTTTCAAAGAACATGTTTGTAGACGTAGCACATGATTTTTCTGTAAGGAAAGAAATTGGAAGCTTAAAATATTTTTTTACCGAAAAATTAAGTATTTATAATTAACCTGACACACGGTTTATCATATTGAGGTATCGTTTTATGTAGGTACTATGTTTGATCAATATTGTTTATCGTATTTAGATTTTTTTTAAATGAACTATGCAAGTAGACCTATCGTTTTGTACGAATAACTCCTCTGGCAACCGCTTTTTTTGGTGAAATGTCAGAGATATTATTATTTTTAATTAACAGTTTAATATAGCCTGCTACTAAAGTAACTATATAATTAACACTCATTAATGAATTTTCACTAAAAATAGATAACAATTTTTATTAGGTTAAAATTAATTGTGCCGCCATTGAATGATGAAGACCATAATAGGCTTACAGAGTTAATAGAAGCACACGACAAGCGTGCGTGTCCGTATACATTAGAGGTATTAACTTCATTGGTCAACAAGGAGTATGTCCACCAGCGACCAATGGAAATTTAATTTGGTTCACTCTTCATAAATTCCCTACGCAATCATCATTCTTCATGACACATGCCAGAACACACACGCCCCAACACCACTGCATACATTAGTCACACAGTAGCTACAGTTGGTTTCATGTAATGAATGTAATTCGTTACTTCTAAATAGTAGTTGTATCTCATGTAAATATGCACTGCATTTAATGTCATGCTTCAAGTGGTTTTGTATTTGTAATGAAACCGCACACGCTTTAAATTACAGGTCATTATTATCATTGTTAATACACTACCATACTACTGCGTCTAGGACTGCATTATAAGCACGACTATAAAATATTCTACTTTACTGGAATCCAGATGACATTAACCAGAGAATTGTTCTTTATCTAAGCTTGTACGGGAATACAAATTAGAATGTTGTTTCATAAAAATTACATTTAATTACACATAGGTCTAATATAAGCATCTTGCGGGGTCATAGATAAGTTATATGCAAATGTTAATAAAAAATAAAAATTTGCAAATGTTATAACTTATGTAAATTATTCACAATGTGACGCATCATGAATTGTATTCTGGTTATAACTGTACAAAAGCCTGTCTATCGTATAAAAAACTACATAACCATATCCTTCGCATACAATTTTTCTTTTAGTAGAATTTTTTAATTGAAATATTAACAAGAACTAATTAATTATCGAATTTATCAAGAGTTTACCAAGATTGGGCTGTACAAACCTACTGGTGAAGTACTGTAGTTAAGTCAAAAACTTTTCATGTCTTCTTGGTGCAGAAAAACTGAACAATAAACAGTTGACACGTTTGATGGCGTAATCGTATGCATCAGTCTCAACCATCTAGGCTAGGCTGAGGAGAGAGGTATCCGAATAGAAGAAATTTTGCAATAAAGCAAATTTAAGGAAAGAGAGTTAAGATTATCTCTAAATTAAAAGCCTGCCGACCATAATTTATTATGAAAAATAAAAAAAAATAAATAAACCCTAATTAATAAAGATATCGTATTTCATTCATTTTTTAATTTTTCCTCGTTCTCTACGCCTTTAATATTTTTAGAGTTGTTAGATTTTATTACTAAGTTTAATTATTTTTCTAAAACAAATTGTAATTGGAGATGAAATAACTTATTTTGTATAATTTTTGGGAAACAGTGAATACGTATTTCATTCGTTTTATCTAAGTCCTGTCATCCTATCAACTGCTTGCCGACTACAACGGGTTAAGGGATAGTATCTGTGCTCTTTATCATGTTAAAATATTCTAGTTCCCGGCTGGAAGTAGAACTTTAGATCTCTGGTCGAGGCCTTCTGTTTTGCTGCTTATTCTTTAAACCAATCTCTAGTAAAGACATAATCTCTTAAAAACATCATTTTCAAACATGTAGTAAGTTTAAAGTAATAGGCTTACTTTAATATTAAAAATAATGACACTTTATAAAAAAGTCAGTGATCTCTTACCGTCTGAATCAACTTCGTGTAGTTCTTACGAGGTATTCTTCGATTGGATGTAAATTTGCGCAATGTGGCTATTCCTGAATAATTGCTTTGTGGATAATTTTTGAACCTACACGTAAACCCAACCTGCGAGCAATCAAAAAGAAATTGCAGACCAGGGCCATCTGAAGAGGGTGTAGGCTTATCTGGTGTAAGTTACCTCTAACTCAGTATTGTATTTACTCCTGAACTGGTAACAATTCAACAAAAATTTTAAAACGCAGAAATACATATTACAATTAATTAATATTTGCAAAGCAATGCCTTTGGAGGAGACGCATAAAGTATGTTTGCCTGGGTCACCTAAACATCTATCAACGTGCCTTAACAACGCTAAAAGTTTTTCTTCAAATCCATGTGTATACCTTTATTTTCAACTAAGGAAACACTCAAAATAAGCTACTTTAAAATAAATACATTCTCAGTAAGTAAGTCCTTATTAGTACCTATTATTAAGTCCTTCAAAATAATTCGTTCTTTAAGTCGTAGTATCTTAAAAAGATGAATGTATAAATATTTTAGATCAATTGTCACGAATTCACGCCAAAATCTATTACTACCTTGCTAGAGTGGAAGAGAAGACAAATGCTATTTCAAACATAAGTTCGTAAATTCTATTAATATTTGCAATAGGCTTCGATTTATTTGAAAAAAAATTCAATATTTCTGCTGTTACCGTTTTTACAGGCAGTAAAAATTAAATGTAGATTTAATTTTAATGTAGATCGAACAATAAAATGTAGATTCGGTTATAGGTTTCAAAAATTATTGAAATGTGGCTTTGCACCATTTATAGTATTCTGTCGGCGAAATTCTCGACCTTATGAAAGAAACGTAAATGGTTTTAATTCAAACGAAGATGGTTTTAATTCAAATTGGGTGAGCGTGACTTATCATATATGATAAGTCAAAAATGTCATTTCACTGTAAAAAGAAAACTCTCTTAAAATTTTACAGATAACATTTAATCAATTAATTAACCATTATCTATATTATTTCATCCATCACGGTATTCAGTCAGCTTCGTATTTTAAGACAAGTTTACATTAAATAAATATTCAAATTACGACTAAATAAAAAAATTATATGGAATAGAAGATACAAGGCTACGTAATATAAAGATTTTTCAGTTATCTTAACCCTCCTTCTGTTAAGACAAATTTTAGCGAGATAAATTGCCCGAACATTCTATAAGTCATGAATATTAGGCATATTTTATCGACGACAAACACAATTTTTTGATCAGAAATTTATTCAAGACTTCTTTCGTGTATTACTTCACAGCGAAAATAACCCACTACAAGAATTTCAACACCACGGCTCTGTCAACTCATGGTAAAGTTTACAACCTTTACGCCGTTTTTAAAAATATTTAGACTATTAACCATGTAAGGCATTCAAATCGAGCAAATAAATATTAAAAAAACATAGTGAACGATGTCATATCAAATTTAACAGAAAGTAAAAATTACACAAATTATAAGTGTACACACATTCAATCAATTAATGACGCGAAATTAATTGACCACAATTGAATGACAATAACAGAGAAGATAAATAATAAACGTCTTGCCGAAACGAATGATAGACCCTAAAACTTTTAATGTAAAATTATAGATTGCAATTTAATTGGTATTTGAAGTAACTTTATCTTTAATTTACAGTGTACATTTTATGTATTTTTATGATAAAAATTTATTGCACCCACCAGCTGCTGGGTCTTCCTTAAATTAATTTTACGTAAATTAAGTGTGTCGTTTAACAACAACCTTCTACTATACATGTTTATTAGGATACATGTGATAGAATGAATTACACAGATAAAAGAACAAAGTAATTTGGACAGTATTAAATCGTATAAATTTAACACAAATATTAGATAATTTACTACAAGACAAGTTATAACTAAAAGGATGCTAATAAAGAATAAAGATCGGCACACTGAAAGATACAACAGGTGGGCTACGTTAATATTTAATCGTAACATTTAATAACAGAACAACTAAGATCGTTAAGGATCGTCCAGGTAGATTTTTTCACCTTATACGCGCTTGCCGGCCGCAGGCTGTTCTCCGAATTTGTTTCGTAGATCTACATAATCAGTATACTTCAATCTTCTTTCTTCACAAGTCATTTTCTAATATCTTTCACTGTTGTAATATCTCTGTTATTTAAATAGTTATTTTTTAGATTAGTTAGCTCACAGATTAAAGCGATCTTTAATTACCTTTCAGTAAAAAAAAAACGTTAAATGTGTACACTAAAGTTTGTAAAGAAGATTTAAAACTTAAAAGTTTCTAACGTCTACGAAATCTATGAATAAATAACATTGAATTAATCAAATATTTTATTTCATTTTTTTATTTCCGTGAGTAAATGCCTATTATATTCACGCTGATATTTTTATTAAATGTAAGTTATGAATGTGCTACCTTGGCAACAGTTGTAAAAATTTAACATTTTTGTAAGGTACCTACTATCAAGTTTTTGATTCAACCGCAACAGGTTATTCAGTGGCGGAGGTGGTTTCCGTATGAGTAAATGTTAACCAGAAATCAGAACAGGATTATCGACCATTACTGTTAAATATTTATTTTAGTACGCTATTTATTTATATATAACTTCGCTGTAGATATACATTATTTTTATTTTTCATTTATATTTTTTAAATTTTAATATTCTCGAGTTTATTTTAAAAACCTATAATGCTCTTAGCATAAATTAACTGGTTTTATTACAGATAATTTTGTTACTGTTGCAGAATTTAGGGTAATGTCATACACCGTAGAAATGGTATAACTACTGGCAGGGTACCTTCAACCTGATGCTTCTACGAAATAGACGAAGCCTACTCACATAATGAATGATTCACGCATCACAGTATCTCTGGGTAAGACTTAAAAACTTCACATTTGAGTGTAGTTTTCATTTGGATTGCACAGCTCGATACAAACATTTTTGAGAAATTGTAACGTACTTCTAAAGGAAGAACATGGAAACAATAATATAAAACAACAATAAACAAATTTTAAATAGTAAAATAATTAACTAGTGTAGACTTGTTGCTGCGGACACCACTGCAGCAGCACCAAATTTACAACTCATTCATCCAGAGATGTAAGTAATGCACGTGGTTTAGAAGTGGAGTAGCGGTTCAGAGGCGGCTGTGTTTAATAAACAATCTATTTGTAACACATGTTTTATGGGTGAATGATTCCACAATAACAGACTGCCACTGCCCATAACAGACATACCACTGCCCATATACCACTGCCCATAACAGACAGGTGGAGTGTCAAATTATTTACACTCAATCTGTTCGTTGCAGGGCTAAAATAAATATTTCTGTTTCTTATCACATGGTCAGCCAATTAAATGACTGAATCATTTAAGAACAGAAGAGGTAGAGGTGTAAAAGACACTAATCAGAGTTATCTCCTCTGAAAGTAATGAATTTCATTGTACAGCCAGACCCTGTGGTGAATGAAGTGAAGGTGTCATTTACAGAGTGGAAAATATATGCTTTTCAGAGGGTCTGGCATGCTGATAAGCGTACTTTTTCACTCAGTGAGGAAGGAAGAGTAAACCACCTCACTCCTCGTTTTACTTAGTAAAACCTCTAGAGGTTCAAACCAGCCTTTCGGCTGTTGACCTAAACAACAACAACGATACTACTATAGTAATCTGCATGTGAACTGTGGTATACTGGCAGTCCTTCACTCGAGCACCACAGTCACTGGTTGAAAAATATGTACATGTTATCTATTACTTTCAATTCACGATAAAGACAGTTTAGTTCCTTTGAAAAAGGTGTCTTGGCCATCGGTGCTTGAGCCATTTCCATGGATTAACTCCACGTATCGCGAGAGTATATTTTCCGAAAACTACAAACAACCTAAACTATAAATAATAAAAGTGGTACTTGCCGGCCGCATTGGCGTAGTTGGTAACGTGTTCGCCTCTCATCATGTGGTCGTGGGTTCGAATCCCACTCAGGCACGGCATATTTACATACGGTACAAAAAATCATTTCATTCTCCATTGTAAACAGTTACACCCCAACGTCGTCGCTAATGACCGTTGCAGTTGATGCGACGTTAAATAAATAAATAAATAAAAAATGGTACTTACTACTTTTGTCGTACACTTTTTAATTTTTTTTTTTTAACTACATAAGAATCGGGTCATTCACTGCACCGATTTTGAATAGCATTGCAAGTACTGCGTATTCAAATATTTTACAGGGACACTTTTCAATTGCTATTGGAAACTTGGAATCTAATCTTGACTTCTGATCTTGATCTCAGTGATATTTTTTAAGAAATGTGTAAAAAGAACCCAGCTCCTTTCTCAAGATTCATGCATGCTGTTTTTAAAAACACTCTATATTTCTGTCTATTAACAATATGATTGAAGATTGTTCTGTTTATATTTTAAAAGTATCTTTGTTCCTTTAACAAGTACATGCTTACTTTGTTCAATATAAGTATTCAATAGTCTAATAATTTACCTGGTTGATTTATTCTTGAAACAAAATTTCAAAAAATCTGGTGTGAAACACTCACACAACTTTCTCTTGCCAATGCAAATAATGAACAATATAATCTAACATTGGTAATAAAAAAATGTTGGAAATAAAAGTTGTAGGATGTTAAATTATCTACAACTTTAATTATAGACTGTATATTTTTGCGCTGAAATGCATATTAAAGCCTCAATCTTAAAAAAACACTTTTTTTACGTGAAAACAGCCTTTCCAAGAATTTCAGCAGACATGACGCCTATCCTATCTTGTAGAACATAAAAAATTTAGTAAATAAGGCGATTTTTAAAAAAACGTAGGCCCCCTTTTTGAGAAAAATTGCAAAAAAGTGAAAAATTATACGAATAAACTACTACTTCCGGTTGATCGATTTTGATGAAAATGTTCGTGTCGGGTTCGGTGGTGGTGTCTAACTTAAGTTTTAGTAAGTTTCAAGTTCGTACGATGTTCCGTTATTAAGATACTCGGTTCACCCGCGCGCGTGCGCGTACACACACACACACACACACACACACACACACACATACACACACAGACCAATCGCTAAAAACATGTTTTTGGGGTTCAGGAGGTCTGAAAACGTGTAGATCCGGTGAAAACTCGATTTCGAAAAGTTGACATGAAAACAATACTTTCCTTCCTATATATTCATATAGGCAAGAGAAAGTAAAAAGACCATGTAATTCTGTAGACTACATAGGTATTTAGTATTTTCAGGAAAATCTTTAAATCTTTTAATTCATAATCAACAAAATAACAAACTTCTAAGCATTTGATCTATGAACACTTTTACGAACGGTTGCAGTTTCCTCAACTGGTATATAAAATAAGTGAGCCACGCTAGCGCGGTTTTTGCGCAGGATATTCAAGCTGCTATAAATACAAATTCCTTTTCTATGTATAAAGAATTAAACCCAAACTTTGAGTTAGGCGAGCAGTTTTTGTATAGGTTGCCAATGCAACATATGAGATGCATCACTCAATTGCGCTTAGCGACTGATAGATTTGTTTATTTACATGTTAAAGGGAGGGGAACATTTATAAATAGTGATAAAGTATGCCCTATCTGCAACCTAAAGGAAAATGAAACAATTAGTCATATTTTACTTAAGTGTCCTATGTATAGAGATATAAGAATTAGTCTTTTTAGAAAGTATTTAAAAAATATCTTATCAGAAAGGGGAAAATTATTAGTTTTATTGCCCAATTTAAACAAGGATAAAATTAGTAATCTGTATTTATTTATAGTAAAAGCAATGGAAATAAGATTAATGATAATGGGAGAGGATAACACGTAACTAAATTACTTGTTCAATTATTCTATTAAACACAGCATTTTCACCAAATTTATATATTTTGTATTTGTTTTGTTTAATTGTAATATTGTTTAATATTGTATTTTCGCAACTCTATTTGTATAAGGTTAGTCCTTGCAAACAAATTATTGTAAATAAATAAATAAATAAATATAAAATAAGTGTAAATACACTGCGAAATAAAATTTTAATTACAGTTTTTAAATCGGATGCAGAAGCACTAGGCATAATCTATCTACTTCCAATTTATTGGATGCTGTTGTTAAAAGGATGAATATAAACAGTATACTTCTCTAATACTATACGATCCTTAAAGCAATGAAATTTGTTTTCAATAAAAAATTAAGCTATCGGCAGTTTGTTAAAGAAAAGATTACCCTACCTGCGTTATGTACCCTACATCGTTAAAAAAAACTCCTAACTAACTCAAATAAACTAATAGAAGATTAACAGTGTGAATTTAAAACATACGAAGTAAACAAAAAGCTAGTAGTTAAAGTTCTACCCTAGAACAGGTAATCATTTGGTTTTACTATAACATATCATTCTGCTTTTTAACAGACTCCCCCTTCCACATTTAAATATGTGGCTGAAGTTTGATAACCTTATGAATGGCTGCGGCTTCTTGTTTCAGTTCTAAATGCAACATGTTCGAAAGAGGAGGTGTAACACGTTCACAGGTATCAAGTTTATACAACAAATTGTGTTAACCTACCTATTGTTTTTCTTAACTGTTCGTTTTCTCTAAATTTTACTTAAGAAAAATTTTCACTCAATATTCAAATTGTCTGTTGTTTAAAATTACTGTTTACAATATAGTATGCAGTAAGTTATTTTTTACTAGTTTTAGAATACTTTCAATGTCGTAATCCACTGTAAATTTATTAAACTTTACAAAAACTTTTAAAAATTAAAGAACGAAGAATGTAGGCTTTATGAATAAAACAGCATATTTTATTGTGGTACTTGGTCTAAATTCCAATTCAAGGATACTTTTACAGTGTTCTTTAAAACTTGTCTTTAGGTAGCCTATTTCAACTCGTGTGAATTGTTATTAAATAAAAATTATTAATTTGGTACCGACAATTTCCGCCTCGTTGGCTGAGTCTTAATCGTTCGACTGCTAAGCTGAAGTTTCAAAACCAAATTCCTGGTAAGACACAGTAATAAAACATAAGTATATGTATAGTTATGCATAACCACTAAGTGAGCCTTTCCTACATTTTAAATTTATCTATGTTATACTGTAGTATACGTTATTTTTATCTATCCTAAAAATGTAGGTTACAGTTATTAATGATTTATCTATAATAGTTGTGGCGAGTTTAAATGAAAAACACATTTTCTTACCCTATTTTTTGTTAAATAACTTTGACACCTATTTTATGTTAGAAACTGTGTTCAGTTAATATGTTTATTACTGTGTTATTAACCTAAAGAAAATGAATCAGTAGGTAAATTATTCACAAGTAATTCATAAATTTAATTGGTAAATTTAATAATTTAATTTACACATTACTTAACTTATTATTCGATCTAAAAAAGGCTAAATCTATGATGAAATCAATTATAATTGATAAGAAGTAAAATACTTCTTGTATAATCTACCAATAATTTTGTTTCAATTTTTTCTCTAGTTCGTTTTGTTTACTGACAGCTTAGTCATAAGCTATTATACTGGGTTGTTGTTTAAGTCAACAGCCGAAAGGTTTGTTTAACCTCTTGAGGTTTTACTAAGTAAACACGAGGAGTGAGGGGTGGTTTACCATTGCCTTCCTCACTGAGTTGAAAGAGTAGGCTATGCTTGTCAGCATGCCAGGCCCTCCGAAAAGCACCCACTTTCCACCCTGAAAATGACATCTTCACTTCATTCACTACAGGGTCTGGCTGTATAGTTAAATTCATTACTTTTAGAGGAGGTAACTCTGGTTAGTGTCTTTTACACCTCTACCTTTTCTGTTCTTAAATAGTTCAGTCATATAATTGGCTAACTATGTGATAAGAAACAGAACTTTTTTTTGTAGCCCTAGAACCAACAGATCGAGTGCAATTAATTTAACACTCCACCTGCCTGTTATGGGCATATGTTGCGTTATGGAACTGCAACTTTGGGTTTTTGCATAGTTGCTTTGGGTTTTTGTCCAGACGTATGTAGCCTGGGAGTGAACCAGGGACCATTGGTTTTGTAAGCTCACGCGCTAACCACTACACCACAAAGGCAGTCTTGGTTCTGTTTTATTATCAAAAATTTTGTTTACTGTTGCGATTAAAGTTTGGCCGAGCGTTTTATCTCGGTTCCTCATTGGTAATATCAAGATAATTGTCTCAAATTTCCTTTTGTTTGCAATGGAATAGCATGCATTCCTATTTCTTACTCAATCCTTGACTTTTTGACAGCAGAATGTACGCTTTGTATTGTTTTTACCTTAAGTTTTATTAAAGTTATATTGTATTAAAATATTCTTAGAGTACAAATTAATATTTTTTTTTGTAATTTTTGTATTCTGGGGTAGAATTGAATCGCAGATACTTATTTGGGTAGTTTTTATTATTGTTATTAGGCCTGCTATCATAGTAAATTTAAGATGAGAATTTTACATAATGAATTTATGAAAAAATACATAACAAGTACTGATACAAATAAAATACTATGTTCTGTAGCCTACGTAGATCGTAGGTCTTTACCAATCATCATCTGTTAAGCATAAAATATCTTAGGATCTTAAGTAATTAGATAAAAAAAGTATTTGAAAGAAAGATATTTTTAACTAAGTGTCTTTTACAACCGGAAAATTAACGAAAATAAAAACAATGAAGAATTGACTTATATTGCTTTATAATCGCATAAAAGTCAAGGCTATCCGTTTTAAAAGTCTCATAAAGTTACAGCCCAAGGGTATCCGAGCAACCCTTCTAGATCCTTCAAAACGTCTGAAACATTTCATATTTGTCATTGTGAATAAAAAATTTAAGTCAATAAATAAGAACTTTAATAGTGTTTGAAAATCTAGTATTAAGTAAAACATTTTAATCTGATAAGTTTATCTGTTTCCTAAATCCATTAATTGCTGATTGTGGTTAATTATTAACCTTAGTCACCAAATAATATATTTTCTATTGAAAAATTATTTTTTGGTTAGTCACACAATTAAATTTCAGTAAAAACCTTACGGAAGAAAGTTAATTTATTTTCATTCTACAATTTGTATTAATCTGATAGCTAAGATTAGCAACCTGTTGTTCGATAAATTTGTATTTTATGCACCGTATTTGATACTACTATCCCTTATTTAAACTCTGAAAGTGAGCTGTCAAATTCTATTTAGAATTTCTTCTATTAATATTACTCGTTATACCTCTGAATTTTTATTTTTTTGGATATTAATTATTATTAATTTTTCCAAAGAATAATTTTTGTGAGATTAAAAAAGTAGGTTTGTTAATTATGCATTAGTCTATTGATGAAAACTTGAAACGAGCCTCACTGATGCATATAAATCCATGTAAGTAGGTACATAAAATTAGGTAATACATACTTGTAGGTAACATGATACGTATTCAAAATAATTATGAATAATTATTTAGTAGAATAAATCGCAACCTTATTTTGAGATATTAAGAAAAATAATGTATTAAGTTTTTATAATTAACCCAATTAATAACAATGTTGTTGCAGAAGCACTTAAGTGTGTTAATGAAATAAATTATTGTTGAAACTGTAGCCCTATATGATCAATACATAATTTAAACCACTGCGCTCTATAACGGCAGCTTGTACTTTCTATTCTTTGCTGGTTGATTACAGCATTTTTCTTATATCAAAAGAGAGATTACGTGCTGTTATCTCAAAAAGAAAAAAATTTCAGCGGTTACTTTATGCACGGAGTAGCAATTCAGTCGAATGGCGTGTTTGATGTTTTATGCCATGGCAGAGAGTAAAATCCATTTCCTGGCTTTAGCGGTTCAAAGCGATTTCGTATATGATTGACGTACCAACTGGACAGAAGAATTAATCAAGCTCTGGTTCGAAGAAAGAAGGGCGTCGTTTTTATGGTTGCAATATTAATACAGCGGGATGAGATCAAAAGCGACAATCTGTAACTCCCTCTGTGTGGCAGAAGCGCAAAAGAGAGGTTTATCATAAATTTCGTTTTGTGCTCTTATAACGGATACGATCGTTTCTCCTTTTTATTTATGTTTAACAATTCTCTTATTCATCAGAATTATTTCAGACTTCATACTATTTTTCATTTCAGCGATTTTCTTTTGATTACTCTTATATGAAAACGTTAGTAATTTTTCATATTTTGTCGGTACGGCTTTTTCAATATAGTAAAACTATAATTACTGACGAAACGCAAAACAACTAACACGTGAAAATATAGCATCCAGTTTAAAAAAGGAAGTAAGCTACCTATAGTAGCTACTCTCATTCAGTTAAGATTGAGTAGAATATCAATTTAAATTTATCAGCCAGAGAAAAGTTAATTAAACTTTTAAACAGCTGTAGAATATAGCCTACCTACTACTATAAATGAATATTCTAATTCAGATAATTTGAGTACTTTTTTGTAACCATGCTCTGGCTGTTGATAAATGTTGATATGGATTATTTTCTGGACTAGGCTTTAGGCTCTATAAGAAGTAACTTAGTGAACTTGTGTTACTAATATGTTATTTGTTATTCATATTATTAATAGCAAGTTTCGACAAATAAACGCTATATCATACAATAGGCTACGTAGTCAAAGTGGCTAAAACAGGATACTTTTTTTAACTTCTATGAACAGGCCTAATATTTAAAATCAGTTAGATTATTTAACTAGGTATACAAATTGTATAACATTAGAAAATAAACCTTTATGGGCAATACGCTCATTAGCGTAACTCAAATTTAGAAATCAACAGTAGTTGTTGGTCAGGTTACTTTCCAATTTGTTTATTATAAATACAAAATTTTGTCGCCTAATTAAAAATATGAAAGAAATAAAAATATTATTGGTGATAGTTGTTGCTGTTAATTTTTAACTTTGTTTATACAGTAAGTCTAATATTTTGAAAACGTTTCAGTTTGTGCAGTGGTCACTTTAATCTAAAATATTAAATACAATTAAAATTAATTAATAAAATGTTAATTAATTTATTTATTATTAAAATATTAATATTAATTAAAAATTAATATTAAAACGGTTTTGTTAAACTTCAAGTCTGTCTTGGTATTTTCTGTTTCGTCGCCGTATTTCCTCTAGAAAAATGTTTACATATAAGTCATGGTGAATCATCATTGGTTTTGAACCAAGTGGAATCAGTAATAATTCTAAGGATGTTAGATCGTAGACGTTGTAAGATGGCAATATTAGATGAAGTTGCTGATTCCCACAGTTCAGTTCCGTACATTCATACTGGTATTATTTGTTTGTACGAGTAAATATGCAAGTTATTGGCGAGGGAAAGATGCGACTAAAACGTATTATTTTAACGTAACTTGAGATATAAATAAATCTGTGCTTGAATTTTAATAAGTTCAGAATTAGAAAGAAATCGTCCTTGCTTTTCCTGACCCTGACGTTTTCTTAATCAATTCATAAGTAAGCCTGTTGCTTCTTCATTTCAAAATATAATACATTGCGGACGATGACAGAAAATAATATGGATTACTGTTGGCTATTCGATCTTACGATAGACTAATTACTAATACATACATAAATCTCAGTAGTTCGGTCTGTCCAGGACCGAGAGTGTACCGGATTACCAAAAACGCTGCAGGTATCAATGTATAGACTATTAAGGTTCATCTTCTCTGAACCTGGAACTTTCTTCCTCTGAACTTTAACTCGTTCTTGTGCTTTATTGACCGATGGAACTTTGAGAAAATTGTGTACTTCCTTGAAGGTTGGTACTCCCCTTACCTTCTGCCGAATTGTGATAAACTTTTGAAATTTAACAGTTTTGGCTTTAAGGTAGTAGACAGGATGAGATGGTCGATTGGAACGCCGGATTACTGGAGGCGCCAGACTATTGAACAGCTGCAGAAGAAGGAACAAACGAATAAATATGTTTATTCGTTATTGATGCTGATATGGTAATTTGCTTAGCTAAAATATTATTCGATAGATTTCGTAAACTATCTGGTTTTTTGCAACGAATGGAATGTCAGAAGGAGGAGGTTTTTGTACAACCGAATACAACACTAGGCCTAATAACTTTTCTATGGCGCAAAACTTGATTAACTCTTTTAGCTCCAGAATTTTCAGCTGTATGCAGAGGTGAAGATGAAACCTAAATTAAAAACCAGAGAATATTTTTAGTAGTATATAAATCAATACGCCCATAATAGGCAGATGGAGTGTTAAATTATTTCCACTTAATCTGCTAGTTCCAGGGCTACAAAAAATAGCCTATTTATATATTAATAGCCTATATCTTTCTATTTCTTATCGCATGGTCAGCTAATTATATGACTAAAGCATTTAAGAACAGAAGAGGTAGAGGTGTAAAAGACACTAGTCAGAGTTATCTCCTCTGAAAGTAATGAATTTCATTATACAGCCAGAACTTATGGTGAATGAAGTGAAGGTGTCATTTGCAGGGTGCAGAGGAGATGCTTTTTGGAGGGCCTGACATGCTGATAAGTTTAGGCTATTTTTGTACTCAGTGAGGAAGGCAATAGTAAACCACCTTACTCTTCGTTTTACTTAGTAAAACCTCTAGAGGTTCAAACCAGCCTTTGGGCTGTTGACCTAAACAACACACATATAAATTAATACTATAATTACTTTAATCATAAAGTTCAAAAATGTGTACAATAAAAGAACGGTAAACTAAATACTGCTAGCTTTCAATGTAATTATAGCAATTTCTTTTAAACGTACGCAAGGTTTCTTTTGAGATGACATAAAAATAATCAACTTTCTGTGATAGAAACTGTTGGGGTTAAGATAGTACGAAAATGATTATACTTGAACGTAAGATAGGAAAAGGTGGATACAACTTTTCTACAACCGGTAAAAATTATGTGTATTCTTTAGCAATCTTATAAAAAATGTATCAACCGAGCAAGGGAATATGGAAGATATACTTATTAAGATCAAGCAGCTCAAACAGAACAAAAGTAGTTGCAAAGGGTCCTGAAAGTTAAGTCCATATTAATTTTGCAAAATAAGAGGATCATCTAAAGTAATAAGATCTCTAAGCTCGTTTATTTACCACATTTGAAATGGCATCTTATCTGAATTTCAACAAAATGCTTCTTTCTGCTGTGTGCTTCTTATTTTTTATTACTTAGCCGACTTATAATTCCCTGAAGATTTTTTTCTTGAAAAACTAAAACGAATACTAATACGATTATAATGGTAGTCAGAAGGTTCATACAATATTGTTTGTTCCAATGTACTTTTGTGTGTATTTTACTTAACTGCTAAAATAAACAGTTTGAGAAAAATCCTCTTAATTTGATTACATAATTTATAAGAGAAGGTATAAGTTTCAATTTATCAAAATAATGAATTCTAATAAGGTCAACCTTAAGTAATATATTTTTAGTATTTCCTCAGTTATAAACCGAAATTAAAAATTAGTATTGTATATTCTTTAGTATTTAGTAATTTAGTAATTTTATATTCTTTAGTAATACTAACATTGTTAGTAGCCTACATAATTTGAAGTACTTTGAATGTAAATGTAGAAACTAAAAAACCGTTTAATGAACGCCATTAAATTTACGGAAAACCATATATTTGTGTTTTTAAAACATTCATTGTTTTAAAATAAAAAGGAACCCAGACCTCGTATCTTTCTCCATGCTACCACAAGGAAAATTTTTTCAGCCTGTGATAGAGATAATAAGCTAAACTTTTTACACAGATTTATTGAACTATACACATTTTAACATGGGGGTTTTGACAAGTTAACTTTTAGTTCATCAGAAAAAGCTCTTTGGTAATGTCAATAATTTCCAAAAGTTAAGCTATTTGTAACTATGAAATCTGTTTAAGCTATTTTTTCTTTTATGTTTTTTATTTTTGTTAAACTGCCATGTCAAAGTGTGTATTCCTATGCAATGAATGTACCCTGAAAATGTCAAGTCAAAATCTCTATCCGTTTTTTGAGAAAATGTTCCTTTTGTATGTGAAAAAATTTGAATTTTCAGAAAATGAAGAAAACGAGCAACCAATAACCTCACTCGTAAGAAAAAATCAGCTGTAAAATAAATAAGAAAGCTAGACAAACAATAGGGCTGCCTATAATATATGTATAGAAAGTTACCTTTCTATTAAAAAATAATACAAAGTTCTAAAAAAAAGAGGATCAAAAGATAGCCACCTAAAAGTTTTAACAGGTCCCTAAAAAACAGTATTACAAGTCGATTGGTGATTTAAAAAATAAATAAAAAATAGGCTACAAAACCTTATCAAATATATGCTTATTTTATAATAACAGCTTATTCAGAAAATCCAGTAGAATTAAATAAACAAATTTAAAAAAAAATAATGGATTGTTTTTATTTTATTGAAGACCGGTTTTCCTTGATTTATCCGTTACGTTCTGGTTAAGGACAGCCACAGTTTAGCTAAAAAGATTAATTTTTTGTTTAGTTAAGCTTATTCATAAAGTACATTAATTAACTGTGATAGTAAATAATCAATTTATTTCAGTTTAACATTATTTCTTAGCTTTATTATTTATATTTATAGAGAAGTCTCTTTTTCATAATTATGAAAAGAAAGAATATTTTTAAAGTATCAGACAAATCAATTGTTTTGTAAAAATGAAATATGAATAAATTTTTAAAGTAATGTACAGTAGAACCTCAAATGCTACGGTATACATCTAAATGCTCATCTTAGACACATAACTCATCAATATGAGATTTATCTTCATCTGTCAGTTTCTAATCTGGTGTTTTCAATTTTTGTAGATTTATCAGTCACTCGATTGTATTTTAATATTTCAATGCATTATAATGATTTAATATACAGGAGGTATTCTTTTTTATATTTATTTTTAGCTTTTGTCTGTAGTGAAGTAAAGAATTTGCAAATTTTGATGATTGTAATATATAATTGAAAGTAATACAATAGAAATTAAACTCTTCTAAAAATAAAATCTCATTACTTTTTATTACTTTTAAAACGTATTACGAAACCAACGCGATGTTAAAGTTAAACGTGAATAAATTATTAATTTTGCGCTTTTGACAATGGCAGTAATAAAGTTCATTTTGTTAAATTGAGATTTTTGCATGTTAAATATAAAGGAAATAGAAAAAATGATGAATGGCTTTGAAAGCTAATCTTTGTGATCTGAGATAATTACTTGGAGAATTTAAAAACCATTGAATAGTCGGTATGGGTGAATGAGGGGATTAAAAATTAATCAAAAACGACCCGGACTGGCTGAAAGCGGTAATTAGGCGCATATCGCAGAAGAAAGGACTGAAGAGATTCCAGTTTTTGCCTCCAGAGTATTAAAGCTCAACGGATTGTAGCAAAAGCTCGCTCATCTCTGGCTTTGAACTTTCTACCAAAAGCTTAGCCCCTTATTATAACTCTATTCCAATTTATGTTTTTTTATACATAAACTTTCTATCTCGCTAAATTACTCATAACCTTATCTCTAAAGAAAAACTCCCTTTTAGTCGTACTTTTATAGAAATATAAATATTAAATGTAAAAAATATATTGCTGCACGATTTTTTCTTTCTTAAGTTATTTTCCACTAGAGTCATTAAAAATACTTTTTAAATTTCTACGCATCTTTAAATGAAGTACAAAAGTACAAACGAAGCGATAAAATACATTTTTAAATGAAAATTCAAAATATCTAACCGATCTTGTAATATTTATCTAGTGATAATGATTTTTAACAAAAATTTCGTACCGCAAAATCCGTCGGAACGGTTGACAACTCATAAAAATTAATACAAAATACCCCTGTCGATTTTCTCGGTAATAATTAATTATCTTTTAAACACTCACTTTAATTTCAACTGTTTAGAGAACTATTGTATGCTACAAAAAAAAAATATTGCAGAATGTACTGAAAAGATGACTAAATATTAAAATCTGAAATCTTTCTCAAATTTGCAAATACCTCCGTTGTAACTAGGTCCGTCTGTTTCTATGTTTAAGTTTTGTGAAATGTTTTACTCACTAATTTCTAGTTATTAGGGTTGTCACTTTTTAGAAAAATTGGGTTTATTTATTCTGATAGTCGAGAGTTGCATTACCCTACTATTTTTTAGAATGTGAAGTTACATTCCAATTTTCAAATAGTCTCAAAAATGATGAGATGCTTTACTGGTTCCCTATTCACAGACCCACAAATAAATAAACACATGGACATATACTCACAGATATTCATTCCAACAAAAACATTTTTGTGAAAGTTTGTCTCTACCCAAAACCCATTTTTGGAGTTAGGGCCTATTACATTTCAAATCGTTATAAAAATGGATGATAACGCGTTTCTAAGTTCACTGATTTTTCACTGTGAAATATGAAGTACAGTAGAAAATAAGTCGTCAAGCAAAACAGTTCAATTTTATTGTTTATGACCGTTTAATAAGACAAGAAATCGTTTCGTGAAAAACTGTGCAAAAACGTTCTCTTAACCAACTACGAACGTTATTTCCTCTACTTAAAATCAAAGCAACTTCTGATAATATATTGACCTGAACCAGTCATTGCACACAAGATACAATTTTGAGCCCTTTGTTTACTCCCCCTCCAAACAGAATCAAACTTCTAATTAATATTAGTGAACTTAATTTTTAAATCTTCCTTCTTTTATAGGACTCATGTCATAAATGGACATATCCTTCAGTAGGAGGTAAGAAATTCATCTCCATTGTTAATTAAATCCAGAAAACTGATAAAATTAGTTTATGTTAAATCTATTTGTAGAAAATTGAAAACTTTTGTCGTCTAATAATATGAAACATAGGAGACGAAACGATATTAACAAAGGTTGACAAATCAACAGATGTAACAATACTGTTGAATGTTCCGAAAATTGATAATTGGGGAATTAATTAAAAGAAAGTGATTCCCGAACTATCATTCTTAAGTGTAACATAAAATTATACAATTCCTTCCAGGGTATCAAAACCATCGTTCTTCAGTTTACCAGGATACTCGAGGTACTTTTAAAAAAATCAATGAGTTATTTGTTCCGATTGAGCTTGAAAATCATAATTTTTTGTCAGTTGATGTAACAGAACCATATGGGTTTTCTTGCCCATAACGGGCAGGTGGAGTGTTAAATTAAATGACTCGAACTGTTGGTTCCAGGGCTACAAAAAATAGCTCTGTTTCTCATCACATAGTCAGCCAATTATACGACTGAACTATTTCAGATCAGAAGAGGTAGAGGTGTAAAAGACACTAGTCAGAGTTATCTCATCTGAGAGTAATGAATTTCACTATACAGCCAGACCCTGTGGTGAATGAAGTGAAGGTGCCATTTGCAGGGCGGAAAGTGGGTGCTTTTTGGAGGGCCTGGAATACTGATAAGCATATTTCAACTCAGTGAGGAAGGCAATTGTAAACCACCACACTCCTCGTTTTTACTTAGTAAAACCTCAAGAGGTTCAAACCAGCCTTTTGGCTGTTGACCTAAACAACATGGATTTTCGTAAGTTAACTGATATTTTTCAGAAAGTACAGAGCTGATTTAGGGGCTATCTTTTATACACTACTGTAATATCCTTTTAAAAGAACAAAAATGTATCCTTTGAATATTTAGAAAACGCTTATAACTACACCCGTTCTTAAAATTTATGGTATTTTGTGTCTAATTTTTGTTGTGACCCATTTGTCCAATATTGAACAAAAGCCTCATTTAAATTTTTCCTCATTTCCCTGTTTCTTGCTTTTTGTGTCCAGTTTAATCCCATCACTCTCTTGATATCATTTTCCATCGCATCAGCGGTCGTCCGCGTCCCCTTGTTCCTGTCCGTGGTCTCTATTTGTGAATAACACTATTCCCCCTACTTAACAATGTTCACGTATTACTTTTATATTGTTGTAATTTTTCTTATTCTTAATCACTTTATATTGTAGTGATTTTCTTATATTCTTAAGCAAAAAACAATAAAAGAACTAAGAGACAGTAATATAATTACACAGCTAATGCGCTGAATTGATGAAACTACTGAGAAAATACCCACGAAGCTTTGTTAATTCAATCCGTTTCTAATCAATATCAAAGCTGCAAAACAATTGAGAAGATTTTTAAAAAAGTAAGCGTTTACTTAGAGAGGTTTCCTAGTTCCATTCCACTTTACGTCGATGTTCTCTTATCGATTTAAAAGCGCCTTACTTTTAAAACATTTAATGTACCGCACTGAATCTTTAGGTTAGATAGAGTGAAAGAAAAATTTAATATATCTGACAGAATATAACCGTAATACGGACTCTAGTATTAACCGTAGTGGCTTTCAGAACCTCCGTTCTATCTCTCCACCTCACTTCCCAATGACAAAGTGGAAATCTGTTGAAACGTTGTCAAATAATATAGCGCTCTATAAAATATATAAACTCCTCTTCCAAACTCCAACTCCGAAAAGAAATCACTTCTTGAAGTCACTCTACCATATTATGTATATATAACACATGTCTTACGAATTGAGTGGTAACCATTCCACAAAATTACAGCTGGTGACACAGTAAAAGAATAGTAAGAACTCTAGAATGTATTTTTCATAAAAAAATATCTTTGGTTGAACCAAAGCGATCACTACATTTATATTATTATTCATATTGTAGAAAACAATGAACTGAAATACAATAAATAACGTAGGCTACTAGGCCTACGTAATAAAATATGCAGTTTACAGCGTGCAGAAAATTTTAAGTTGGAATGACAATGACCTCACTCTTAGTAAACAAACGCTTTTTCCAGAGCAGAATTACCCATCTGTAGGTAATTAATATTGATGATTTCCCATAATGATTTTTATCGACGTCTAACATTAATGGAAATTTATATTAATATTCTTTGTTACAGGTATAATTTAGTGCATATATAAAAATAATTTAAATAGTTTAAAATTTACCACTATTTGTTTTAAAATCATTTGATAAATCGAAACAGTTAAATTAATACGGTAGCGTATTACGAAACTAAAAAATTAATTAGTTTATCTAAGTTATATCTAAGCACCTTTAGTCTTCTTTTTTCTTCTTCTTTTTTCTTTTTTTCTTCTGAAAAATTAAAAATTAAGTAGTTTATCTAAGTTATATCTAAGCACCTACAATCTTCTTTTTTTCTTCTCCTCCTCCTCCTGTACGGATTAGGCACATTGCCTGCTCCAGCTTCTATCCATCTTCTTCGTGGTCTACCCAACGACCGTACTCCTTACAGACGGTATTGTAAGGCCAGTAACGGATATCGACCCTCTGTCATGCGGCTTACAAGTTGTAACCACCTCTCCCTATATCGTTCAATCCTCTGCCTCACAGTTTCCGTTCTACCCAAATCATGCCGGATTGTCTCACTCTTGACGCGATCCCTAAATGTTGCTTCTCTCACCGATCTCAAAAAACGCATCTCAGCTGCTTCCAACTTCCTACCCTCAGATTTTCTTAGGACCCGTAATTCCTTAACACCTATAGCATTTCTTTTTTTACTTTCTCTTGCCTATATGAATATATAGGAAGGAAAGTATTGTTTTCAAATCGATTTTTCGAAATCCAGTTTTCACCGGATCTACACGTTTTCAGACTCCCTAAACCCAATAAAAACATGTTTTTAGCGATTGGTTTGTGTGTGTGTGTGTGTATGTGAACAGAATATCTCAAGAATGGAACCTCGTACGAACTTGAAACTTAAAACTTAAGATAGATACCACTAGAGAACCCGACACGAACATTTTCATCAAAATCGGTTAACCGGAAGTAGTAGTTTATTCGTGTCATTTTTCACTTTTTTGCGATTTTCTCAAAAACGGCTCCTACAATTTTTTAAATCACTTAATTGGCTAAATTTTTTATGCTCTGTAAGGTAGGGTAGGCGCCATGTCTGCTGAAATTCTTGGAAAGGGTTGTTCTCTCGTAGGAAAAACTTTTTTTTAAGATTGCGGCTTTAATATGTAATTTAGCGCAAAAATGTATAACAAACGTTGTAGAGAATTTAAAACTCTACACCTTTTATTTCAAACATTTTTTTATAACGCTTAGTTTAGCGGTAATTAGCGATTTTCAGATTTTTTTTCACGAAAATGTGTGAAAAAAATCGATTTTTTTTTAAATTTTAGCCGTAGTAGGCCTATGTACTTTACGACAAAAGTGTATATAATCAAATTTATAGGAAATTAAAGGATCTACAACTTTAATTTAAGTGTTTTTCTGTACAAAGCCTATTTAGCGTGAAAGAGTGATTTTCCGTATGTTTAAGCCAAACTGACTTTGATTTTCATTTTGCGTCTTTCACTCGTGATTAAAATGAGTTTATATTTATCGAGGTTAGTTTTTTGTTTATTTTTAATGTTTCATTAATAATGTTAGGTTATATTGTTAATTATTTGCATTGGCAAGAGAAAGTCGTGTGTGTTTCACACCAGATTTTTTAGTTTTTTTTTTTTTATTGGACTCTGTAATTCTTACATTTAATTAATAACGTACGAAAAAAATTAAATTAAATGTTCAATTCTACAATGGTCTAGTGGCCTCCAAGAATCAATTTGATTTGGAGCAAGTAACGTGTGTAAAAATTATGTTCAATAATTTTGTTTTTGTTCTGATATATAAAGTCTACTTGAGTTGAGTGGATTAGTAAAAAATACTAATATAAAATGACAATGCCAAGTCATTTAGGCATAATAGGTTACCGAAATTGGTTATAACATTATGTTGAATTGGAAGCTTGAATTTATCAGGGCTACAGTAAAAACCTGCAGTAAGAACCCCATCACTCCCCACTATTAAAGGCAGAGGGAGATTACGTCAGGAAGACCCAATCAGAGTTCGCTTCCCAATCACTCGCTCTATCGCCCGATTTCCTGCAGGATTACACCCCTCCTACGTTTCTTTAGAAATACAAAGAGCGCATCATATTCTCAAAATTGAATACCTCTTTCTTTCTTTCCTTGCCTTTGACACACTTGTTAACAGAAGTGAGCCGAAGTAATTATTAACTGAAATCATCTCTTCTTCCCTCTATCTAATCAAATAAAATCCCAGATTCAATTTGATAGAACAGACTATACTTACAACAATTACTTTTCCTCTAAGTGATCCATTACTTCCTTGAATTCACTTGAGAACCTCTAATAGGAAATTTCTTTTAATGTCGGCTTGCACTGTACTAACGTGTACTTGCATAAGGACTTAATCTAAAGATGTTAACTATTACTATGAGTTAATACGATAATCTATACCTACATAAAGTATAAAGATCTATTTAAGCGAAGTGTACTCACTGACTCATTCGTTCATCAGGAAACTTCCAGAGCCACCAACCCTTTGGACTTGAAATTCGATATTTAAGTTTTAATTCTGTCGAAGGTGCTCTCTAAAAAAGAATTTTTCAATTGTCGACACTTAAAGGAAGAAAACTGAAATGACAGCTTTCAGGTACCTACATTTTAGGCCAAAAATACGCGTAACAAATGTAGCTACACCAAAAATTAACGAAAACTAAAAATACTACAACTTTTATATTTAATGGTTTCTCATTTAACACTCACTTTAGAGGTAATTTAAGATTTTAAAACTGGTTTTTCTAAAAGTAAAGTTTTTTACGTAAACAATTCATAAACCAAAAATAAAGAAAATAAAAGTGGTTCAATTTTTTCTTTACAATTTTTCTATCTGACGCTCAGTTTAGTAGAAGTATTCTGTTTTTTTAAATTTCATGAAAGTCGGTTCATTCAATGAACCCACATAGGATTACAATATTGCTTATCCAAGAAATTTTCTTTGACAAGTTTTGGTTTCTGAAAATTGTTAAAGCTCATTACCAAAAATGGAAGCTTCTAAATACTCATAAGCACAGTATTGTACGATCAGTAAATAATAAATAAAAAAATACAAATGCGAAGTGAAGCGAGCGGGGATTAGTAGACTCTATTATATCAATAAAAAAATACACAAGCAGTATTGTTAAATAGATCATTTCCAAATTAAGAATTATTATAAATCAGTGAAAGTTTTTTCATAGGTTAAATCTTCCAAAGATCAAAAGAAAGAAAAACTAAATGTTCAAAAACCGGGGTTGTTCACATTTTAATTTTGATAGAGACAGAAATACGGGTCCTCATATCCTACGGACATTGATAAATAATTGACGTCATATAGGTAGGATATTATTGTGTAGTTATTTTCGTCGAGTTAACTTAAAGAGTAATTGAAGTTGATTTTTTCAAAATTTATCTAAAAACACATTCATATTTTTTACATGTTTATAGATTTGGACAGCATAATTTTTGTAGATTTCGTTTCCAGTGTAATGTACTCTTGATAATTTATTCTAAAACAATATTTTCTTGTGAATCACAATATCACAGGACTTAGGGCTACTGCATTCAAATTTTTTACACATTCTGATCATTAGAACAGTTAAAAATACAAAATTAGCGAGAAAGAAACAGATACACTGTGTACTGTGTAGTGCTTTATAAAGTACCACTTTATAAAATGTTTTTGGTTCGGGGGGCCTAAACACATGTACTTCCATAGGTTATATTCATATATAAGGCCGCAATCTTTAAAAAAATGCCATTTTTTACCGATTTCGATGAGCAAAATCACAAAAAATTACTATTTGTCGCTAAACTAAACTAAGCGTTGCAGAAAAATATTGGAACTTAGGGTTTTGGTGTTTTTAATTTCCTGCAACCTTTTTTTGTAGGGCCTATACACGTTTGCCCTAAAATTCATATTAAGGCTGGAATCTTTAATCAAAAACATTTTTTTTTACCACGTGACCACAGCCCTCAAGTATTTCAGCAGACGAGCCGCTTTATACAAATATACTCTTTATAGCAGAGAGTACAAAAAAATATCGTAAATGAGGCAATCTTTTAAATATCGTAGGAGCCATTTTTGAGAAAATCAAAAAAGTGAAAAATTACACGAATAAATTGCTACTCCCGGTTGACCAATTTTTATGAAAATATTCGTGCCGTATATTTAATATAAATATAGTAGACTATAATATAGTAGGCATAAATAAATTGTGACACGTAATTTAAGTTCCAAGTTTCAACTTTTTACGCAATTCCGTTCTTGAGATATTTTGTTCACACACAGGTACAGACAGACCAATCGCTAAAAACATGTTTTTTTTGGTTCGGGGGCCCTAAAAACGTGTACTTCCATAGGCTATATTCATACAGAGCAAGAGAAAGTAAAAATTTACTTGGTTGTAAAGAGGAACTTCGAGATTCTACAAAAAATCTGATAATTAAAATCAGTAAAAGCTGTTACGAGATAGTATGAATAACAGAATAACTTAATTAGAGTTTCGATGGTGCCACTAAGTTGTTTGCCGGCCGTATTGGTGTAGTTGGTAACGTGCTCGCCTCTCACTATGCGGTCTTGGGTTCGAATCCCGTTCAGGCACGTCATATTTTCATACGTTACAAAATTCAATTCATCCTTCACCGTCTGCATTAGCAGTAATTGCAGAACAGTCGGACGTTAAACCAAAAAAAACGATGGGGCCACTAATCTGGCGGCGGTGCTGTGAAGTTCAGTTTGTTTTGAAGGGTCGTTATGGTGACGGGAATTGTTTATTTAGGTGCATAACTTATTTAATATTAACACTGGTAAAAATCATCGCAAAATAAGACTATAGGCCTACGTTTCAATGCAATTGTTAAATTTATTGTTAATAATAAATAGGTATTATTGTGCAAATTGATTCGCATGAGCGAGCTAGTAGTCCTTTACTTTTTTCAGAACCAAATATATGGATTTAAGTTTTGAAAATTTATAACAACTGAATTTCAAGAATAATTCTGCTGTGAAAAACTAATAAACTTTTTTCAATTCGATTTCTACTACTATACTTTCAAGAAGGTACAATGGAATTTATCAGACATACAATGTTAAAATGAGAAAAAATATCAGGAAACATAAAAATTTGCTCGTCTCTTTACTTTTAAGCCTACAAAAACTTGCTCATTGTGCATATGCCTGTGGCTCTAATGGAAGTAACCTTTAACAAGTGGGAAATTCGCCTTCCGAAATTTGTCTTTGCGAGATGCAACCCAACAAATTTACTAAATAATTAAAAATCGATGACGCCTCATTTTGAAGGTCTTGTTTAATTGGAAACCATTTTTTTTACTCCGTTCAAAAATTGATGTCTATTGAAAATTATAATTTGATTGATATTTTTAAGAAGAGATGATAATTGAATTATTTAATATTTTTGTTTATTTAAAGTCGTATCAACAGTTTATTCATTACCAATTACTGTATTAGTAGTAGTTTGTGAAACTATGGTTTTTATGTCGATAATATTTCCAAATCCTAGTAGCCAATTGAACCCGGGGAACCTTCCTCAAAGCAGTCTAGCGCACTAACCACTGCGCCATTAACTGGGCCTAAAAACTTAAAGTTAATTTAGTTTCCTTGAAAAACGAATTTTTTATGAATGATTTATTTTTGTAATAATCACTGTAATTTACTTAACACAATTTCCCAGACTGTTAAATGCAGTAGTAATTATAAACAAAAATTCTAAACTGCTTAAAAATTTAAAAGTCTGGTAGGCCTATACATTTTCTTAAATTAGGCTAATTACTTGATGACAAATTTAAATTACAGAGTTAATCTGGAAACACAAATCAACCTTTTTATTTTGGCTGTTTCTGTAAATGTTTTATAATAATTTAGGCTTACCTAGTAGGCTACGCTTGAAGATCCTTTTCGACTTCTACTAAAATTAATCGAATCTTAATGGTCTGATAAATCTTTCATTAAATTCATTCTTTGGTCGAGATCATTTGTGAAAAATTTTTGAGCTTTAATTTAACCACTGGGTTTATTAGAGAATAAGGATTATGAAAACAAGTGAAATTTATGAATTGCCCATTATGATGTTAGCAGTAGTTAAATTGAGAGATTAACATTAATTAAATAACTTATCCCTAATTTAGAACATTACGCTTTTGCTACATTTAAATATACTCACTCAACTAATGTTTCCAGTTTCGGATGTTCAATTTACAGTAGACCAGGATTAGTTTTCCTAGTGTATACAAATAAAGTAACACAAGATTTTTCTCTTACGGTGTACATTATAAAAAGTGCATATTAATTTTTAATACGTGTTTCCTTTTTGTTGAGATCTGGTAAAGGAGTGAATAGAAAAGTGTCAGATAAATATGCATACGTTGCTAGAGAAATGGACAGTCAACCGAGTAAGAAGCAGCAACACGTCACAAAGGCTACACATTGTATGGTGAAGCATTTGACCCGGCATATTCAGGTCGGAAAACAAAAGGTTCAATCTTTTAGCAAGGAGCAAGATCATCTTTTAAGATATTAATATCGCCTCATCTCATCGGGCAAATTGTACTTTGAACTTTTCATCCAGGCATCCCCTTTGTTTCGGAGAGTAATCATTCTGATGTCTTGTCTCTTAACCCCAGAGTCATTTAGCCCTCCACTGTAGTCGGCAGCGTCGGTGACGAACGCACAAAAGCTGTTGTATTCCCTCCCTTCTCGCGATGGCTTGATTACAATTCCCTCTGTCCTCCTAGCTCTCTTTACTCCTTAAACTGTTGAACCCTTTCTTATCTTCCGTAAAGATGTACAAAATTTTAAATTATTACAAAATTTATGAAGACGTTTTTTGTTTAAGTACGATGATGGAAGGAGGTATGTATATGACAATGAACGCCAAAAGACACGTCGTTGTCAATAAATTTCAGAACAGAGAAGATTAATCACGATTATAACTTGTGCATACTTTTACGATCTCATTTTAATGTGATTGAAGTAGAAAAACTATTTCTACTATCACATCAATGAATATAAGTAAAACGAAATTGCAACCAAGAACTACAGAACTTTCCGTTTCACTCCAGCTGCAGATGTTGGCCCAAATTCTACTTAAAGACAGGGTAAGTAACTGTTACTTTTACTATAATTGACGTCTAAAAAGTTTGGTCCTTTACAAATCAGGGCTGGCCGTCATTTTCCATATTGTAGGTCTGGGCAATAATAAGGTGTTGAAAAACTCAATTGGTTACAACATAGCTGTGTAAGTGTAGATAGGCCTATTGGCCTCATCTGTGGCAGCAGGTGAGCTAGTTTTACAGTATGTTCGTTACTTCTACGTTAGTAGTATTTAGATGTTGAAGGAAATGTAGGCCCTAGTTGAATACAAAATTGCAACAACCCTTCCCCACAAGTCAAGTTCCAGTTAATTTTAATAAGGACTTCTATTTTAACTACTGACAACTTTGCTACACAATATGAACAATAGATACACAACATATCCTTTTTTTTGTGGCTCAACTTATAAAAAAATTTTATTTTTTAAAGCATTTCAAAGCTTGAGTTCATCAATTATACATGAGTATCCTGTACCCTCAATGAGTGAAGAAATTTTTAAAAATCAGTCAGAAGTATGGAAATCGTTTAAAAAATCATTTAAATTCACTGGTTATTAAACTGCTAGACAATAACGATAACGTTTTAGATACAGCAGATAAATCAGAATTTCTTGCAAATAATAACCTATACCAAAATTTAAATAAAATAAAAAACAGGCCTACATTAATATTAATAATTAGTAAATCAAATTGGTCCTAAAATGAAAAAGAAAATTACCAATTAAATCTTAAACTAACCTAATCTAAAATAAATAATCTAGGCTTGTGCCAATATGGAATTATAACTGGTTTGGCACAAACGAGTTACTAAACCTCATAAAGTTAAACACATTTTAAAATAGCCTATTTAAATGTTTTAAAACCTATTTTTAGTCAAAATAATGGTAATGGTTTGCTGCATTTCTCCCGCCACCTCCCCTTTGATTGGTCAACAGAAGGCATAGACCCAAAGGCCATTCCTAAGAACTCTTAATTTGTTCAAATGTGACGGCGACTGTCACCTTGTATAAAATTACTAACTAAAATAGAATAGAATAAAATAAGTTCTAGGGCGAGTTGGAACCAGTTTGGCCAACCTGGGGAGTGTGTACTGCTCGCCCTTTTGTCAATGGATGCCTCTTGGGGCTTGAGGCCCCCGTCAGAAATTTATAGAAGGGTCCTAACAGTCAGAACATTGGTCAGAAGATAAACTAATAAAATTATTAGTTAGGACCTAAAGTCGCCTTTATAACTTTATAACATAATGGTAAGTATATTTCTTTAAAAATGTTTTTGGGTCTATTCTGTTATTCCCCCCCCAGCTAATTTTTCACATTTTGTGAAAAAAAAAATTTTTTGGGGAAAAATTTGAATATTTCGTACGCAACCTTACAGTATTTTAACGATAAAAACTGGAAAAATATTTTTTAAAATCGTAAACAAATGTTTTTCAACTCAAGGTTAAATATAGGTATGGTAAATACACTGACTTCTCTCAATATTGTTACTGCCTGTAATAATCAAATGAAATCATTTCGTACATAACATCATTAAATTAATTTAACACAATTAAGTTAAATATTATTAAATAATTTAATAACTGTCAATAAAAAGTTTAAGATTAACTTGTAAAAGGTAAAAACTTTAACGTTAACTTGAAAAATATTGATATATGATTTTTTTAAATATTTTCCCCATTTTTATCGTTAAAAATACTGTAAGAATACCTACATATAAAATATCCACAAAATGTGAAAAATTATGCTGGGGGGGGAGGTATAACAACCTGGGGATTATTTCTGGGGGGGGGGAGGTAGACCCATGTTTTTATTTATTTGTATCGTTAAAAATTGTAGACTGATATCTTCTTTTACCTCATTTATATCAGCATACTAGTAGCCAGGCTGCTCACGATCCACAAAAACCTTAAACCAATGTAGGTATTTTTACTACTACAGAACAAATTTTGGAACGTTACCTTTGTTTACAACGGTCCGCATATATATTTCTTTAGAAATATCGCACTGGAACTCAAGGGTTGCGATAAACCTCAATACTCGAATTTTTCGGAGTATTTTTAACGCGTAAACAATTACAAAGGTTGGTCGACGTCTAAATCTAATTGAATCTAGTACTTGTGTGTTCGGGTGACAATAATTATTTACTATGATTGGGGAACACGAAGAACTATAAGCCAATTATATTAGAACTGTAACAATGTATCGGTATTTTCTAGAACGTATTTTCTAAACGTATCTCTCTGAGTGCATTTCTATAAAATGAGTCAAATGAATTTTAAATTCATGATAACGTTTACAATATTGGGGTCAGCAATAAAGGAACTTTGTAGAACTTGATAATATGTAAATAATTAATTATAAAATGCAAATATTACATAGGAACAAAACGTTAAAAATTTCATTTTACTGATAAGAATAAGTTAGCACGAATCACGAATAACTTAAGTATGATAAGATAAAAGTTATTAGGGTTCTCCCCTTCACTTTTCATTAAATGTGCATCGGAATATTTATGGCAATAAAATGTTTTTTGTGCCCTATAAAATATATCCACTATACGCTATTACTGATGACTACAAATCGTAATCAGAAGTCAAGTATAAAAACCAACCCGTCATTTACTCTTTTAGTAGTCGTCTGTAGAGTGATTAGTGTAAATAGTTAAAAGGTATTTGGAGTTATATTTGATGAAAAAGCGTAGTAGTAGTAGTAGGGGTTAACTTTAAGTAATTGTCTGCCACCCCTTAAAAAAAAGCAGGCAGGCCAGCCCATCTGTCGCTCAGATGGGCCAAATTGGTTCCAAACGCTATCTCTATTATAAAACCGGCTACCCTAAATGCTTCTTTATCATCACGTAATTAAGTCACCCTGGTGTTTTTTTTCCATTTTCCTTTTTTATCTACTACCCTAACTCCCTCTCTCTTTGGCTTTTCACAAATATCATTACATATAATACGAAACACAGGGTTAGCCACAGAACGATTTTAATGCAACCGTCCTGCTATAAATTTAATGAACTGCTTTCACAATAGTTCCAGCAACTTCATTAGCAGTCTGTATGTAAGTGAAACCGTTTGCACGACACGCTCTTGTTTACGTTTGTACAAAATTATATTTGTTCTGATCTATTCAACAACACGTTTAATAAGCGTGCAAATCAATTCATCAAGTTAGTCATAGAAGAACAGACGTAACACGATTAAGACATAAATGACACACAGCTTAACTATATTCTTGTACTTGTGGTAACACATTATTGTATACAGTCTGCGGTAACAATTACCTAAAAATTACTCCAATATCATATTAGGTAGTTAAACCTAGTAAAATTATTGTATGAAAAGTTATTTAAATATTAAAATAACTAACTGTAGATCAAGCAATTTGAAGTAGTTTTTTGATGTAATTTTTAACTCCCTACCAAACCAATTGCCATGAGCAAAATTTACGCTACCTTATTTTTTGTAAAATTAAAATAATAGAAAACTTGTAGACTATTAATTTCCAACTGCTTATATGTATATGTATAAATTTGTTTAATTGTCTGAAAAGATGGATTTAAAAATACAGGCATCTTTATTTATTTAATAGGCGAAGTATTTACTAATGCATCTCACTTTTACAAATTTGTGTGCCTATATGAAAACTCCCAAGAAGATTAAATGCGTTCTTGTTTTATTCATTTAGATCTAGATTCTATGTTGTATTATCAGAAAACTGAGTTCTGAAATGATTGGTTTTCGATTTAGGAGGTTACATTGATTCTACGTTGGCATGACCGATACTTCTCTATTCTGTATCAACTTAATTTTTTTAACCACATTTCAAAAAATTTAGTTACAAGGAATTTTAGTGAAATCTGTGAATATTGTTTTACCATAGTCGCTATTCAAGCGTTACTGTGAATTAAAAACAAAATCCTTTTCCAGTGCAGCAATTTCTTTCCTTTTTGTGTGAAGTTCTCTGCATTCATTTATGAAAGCAATGCAATGTAAGAGCTTTGTGAAGAGATTTAATTGACTGAATAATTTTCTTTAAACGTTTTAAAATGGCCACACTAAAACAATTGAACGCTTTAAGTTGCACATTACAATTATTTATTATTAAGTAATATATTTTTTTTAAACTGTAGGCTATATATGATAGTTTTTGTGAAATTTTAATAAACGTTCAATAAGAAAGAAATACAATGATTTAGATCCGTATAATATTTACTACAAACAAACAAAAATTCAGGCTTAATAATTTGCCTGATTGTATCACCAGACAATTCAATATTTCTTTTCTACATGAGCAACATGAGTAAACGTTTCTGCAAAAATTTCTTGAATGGCCGTTAACCGTTAAGATTCCTTTCAATACTGGTGTAGGAGTAGGAATAAGAAATAGGAATGAGTGTTCATTTCATACGGGCAATCAGTTTTTGAAATCTTCCTAGTCTGATGGCTTAGGTAAATAATGGTTGACATCCCTCCAAAGTTGTTATAACAGCACAAAAACAACTGTTTTGGTAATCTCCCTTACATGTTTACATATCGCAGCCATACTTAAAATCCGATTAAATTACAAAGCAACTGTTTCTTAATCTAGTTGAAAATAAATTTATTTTAGGTCATAGGCTATATATATATTCTATTCATCAGAAGTTGGATTAGTAAACTGTTGACAACAGATAATCATCTCTCCAAAACCAATAGAGAACACAATTATTGTGAAATTTTACTGAGAGTTTTTCTCCATTATATCTTCCACCCAACAGATTTTTATCTATCGTCATCAACTGGTCATTATAAATTACAAACTTTAAAGGAAAAACCATTATACTACTTTTCTTTTAGTCTGTGATGCTTTCTGCTAATATCAGTATTTAGACTTAATTAGTAATCCATATACTATTTATTAAAACTTGACTAAACGAAATATTTTGATGATTTTAAAACATCTGTTAAAAATTTTCCTTTGTCACGTAAATTCCAACAAAACGTACTCTGAGTGTATTAATTTTGGAACCTAACTGGAGATTCTCAGAATCATTATTTAAGAATCATTGTGTAAAATCCTGTTCTTGAATTACGTTGAGTCTATCCTTCATTTAATATTTGAATTAGAATGTTCTCCAAATCTGAAATTACCTGTGGTTTAGGAGAATGTGGAGAGTGTCGTGGATGTAGGGAGGGAAAAATGTGGATATATTGTTGATATGGGTAAGGAGAGTGAATTGCTGAGGACAATGAAAAGAAAAAAAATTGGAGTATCTGAACCATGTTTTGAGAAGAGAAAGTACTCATAACTGAGGCTTATTGTCCAAGGAAAGATTATGCGAAAAAAACATATTGGGCATAGAAGACTTTCCTGGCTGCGAAATCTGAGGAAGTGGTATGGGTACAGTTCGGCGGAGCTGTTCACAGCCGTGGTCGACAGGATCTAGATCGCTATGATGATTCCAACCTCGGATAGGGGACAAAACCGAAAGAAAAAGAATAACTTCTTCTTTGGATGCCTCCTCCTATCAGATGTTTGCGATCATGACACAAATTCTTATTGTTTAGACTGCTGTCCTAACAGTTTCACAGAGGAGCAATGATATCGCAGGTATTTTTAACCAAAATGTTCTTCATCTAACTTCGCTCATTTCTCCTATTATTTTTCCTTTACAATCAACTGTAGAAGATCTCTCCACTCATAAGTACGACTACATAAGTACGAAATAAAACTTAATCACAATTTTCACGAAAAATGTTGTAATGACTGTAGCTACTTAATTAAAAGTTGGTATCATTTTCTTGATCAGTAAACGAGTATGGTGAATTGTTGGTTGACAATCTTGAAAATTGTCATCTAGGTATCATTTTTTTACACAAAAAGTGGTGGGCCTAAATTGGGTTTGAAGTTTCAGTTTCGACAGGAAGTGGCCCAAAACCGGAAGTCAAGAAATCAAAGTCGGAATTTGGAAACAAAAAAAGTGCCATTCGATTCCTTTTTAGAGGTAGATACAGAAATCACTAATGAATTTTTCCACAAGTTAAAGGTAAGCCATTTTAAAAATTGCCACCAGCCATGAGATGCGTCGTCTCATGAAAGATATTTTTCTGTAGGCCTATAATATCTTATAATTGATTGCAGTAAGTTCATCTAACCTGAAGGCATTCGGTAACATTTCATATTTGATTCAAAGAATTTGAGTGGAACATGTTGTTATGATTTAATCTTTGATGAATTTTCTTTAAAATTATTATTCATGACACAGTTCAGTGAGGCTTCATGATAGGTTCCATTATCACATGTAATAACAACGGTTGGTTTGTTTTGTTGATCGGGAAGGGAGATTACTGCGTGTTTGATTAGTCACCCCAAAGGAGGCAACACCGACAGAGAAGGAGAAGGTAGCAGTGATAGAGAACCTTACAGGATAGGATGAAAGAGAAAAGAGAGAATCTGTGAGATAGAGATACACCGAGAGGATCAGAGTGAAGAGAGCTGTTAGCTATAACAGGGTACTTAGCCTGCTTGTACTGTTGCACTGATTGTTTCATCTGAGTATTGATTATGATGCCAGCCATCCCGCCTTCCCTTGTCTAATGTTCTAATCTGTCCCTTGGGGCTATTCGGCTCATGCGCGTTCTACTCGAGGATCGAACCCGCGCCATTTAGATTAAGTCTCCCCTTCACAAAAATTCACCCTCTATTAATAGACTGTTGAATGGACCATTAGTTACAAAATTTACAACGTACCTATTATAATCACCCTTATTAAACTGTTTATGTGAATAAAACCATAAACTGGTTCGATGTAGCTTGAGTGCATTTGCTTTATCTGTATTTTATACTCTTTGCTGACGTTTTCAGCGGAATTATCGGTACATAATACGAACATTTACTAAGTTTAAATCTACCCTAAATTTTATAAGTCGCTTAACTTTACTTCTAGTCTACGGGTTTAAAATTTGTTTTTAATATTTTTTCTATGATTATGACTTTATTTTGTATGGTCGAATAAAGTTTTTGTGTTTCTTACTTGTATACACCTTGATAAACTTTTGCTAACCCTTATAAATTACTTCACGATTTTTTCTTCACAATACGGTTTTACTTAGTAAAATAAATGAAGGCAAAAGTGAAAAATAAATAATTAAAGTTACATTGTAAAAGTAGGCTATCATTAACTAGTGTATTTTTTCCATTTGCTTAATCAATTTAATGACTGTCCTGCCGAACAGTTTTTTTTAATTATTGGCGAAATCTGGTTGCGTTGGTGCAAATATTGAATTATTTAATAAATTAGTTCCAGAATTTTTAGGCCATCTTATGCAGAAAATAATACTTTCTTATAATTTCTTTAAAAGATTGTCGGTGCTACTATAGTATGCGGCCTACCGCGTAATGTTTAGTGAAGTTTTCACCTGTTGATGTGGTACCATTGTCCATTAGCACTTTTCGCATACTTAAAAAATAAAACATAATTTAAGGAAATGATAAAACAAGGACAATAAAAATGATAATTTACAAGGAAAGGATAATAATACCAAAAGGATATTAAATACTATAGGTATAGGTACAGGTACGTATAGTTTACATTTTTGTCTAAGTACATATTTCAGTTATTTTTATATAAAGTCTGTCTATACACTATACACACACTATGAGTGTCATTAAGAAAATAACAAACATATCAGGTTCTTCTTTTCTCATAATTTTCATGGTATAGTTACTTGAGTCACGAGTTTACCTTGTTTGCAACGAGGGGTAAAGGGAGGAAAGCATCAGTTCGCATGCGCAACTGCTTTAATTTCAGTACAAAAACTCAATAACTTAAACTATACTCAGATTATACAGTATATCGCGGAACCTTTTGTAGGTTAACTGTACGAATATACCGTAAACAGAAATGTTAGTTTCTCGAAAACGTGGGCAGACTGTTCACAGTGCTGAGCGAAATCTAATATGCAGTGTAACAAAATGCTGTGAAGTTGAAGCTAAACAAAAATGCCTTTCCCTGCCTCGTAACAAAAGCCATGATCGAGTAGCTAACTATTGTGATGTTTCTCTTTCCACGATTCGAAAAATAAAGAAGGAAATTAAAGACGTGAAGAAGCTATTCTTCAACAGTTTTGTTGACACCTGTTAAAAAAAAGGAAACTGTTAGTGATGAAGAAACTGATACTAGTGAGACTGATAGTGAAGGCGCTGGTGACAGCTACTGTAAAGAAGGTGATTCATTCGTAAAAAAACTTGTTCTAATAGAATAAGTTAGCTGGTAATTAAAGTAAATCAAACATTTCTAGTGATGAATTAGGCTATAGGCAATATTACATGTCACATTTATTTCTTATAAGGTTTATGAAGAAATCGTTTTCTCGGAATAAACCACAGCTTACAAAATGTATGTGGAAACTGCACGGTAGTGAAATGTACGAGTAGTGTCTCAATATTGAGGTTGGCAGCACTGTAAAATTTTCACTCTCCTTCCTTACAGCCCATTTATACGCAAAAGCCAATTTTGTGACTTCAGTATCTGTAGGCCCCTACTTATGAAATAAAAGGATAATCTAAAGAAGAAATGATAAAAAAGGAAAATGATAATTTACAAGAAAAGGATAATAATACGAAAAGGATATTAAATATTATAGGTAGGTATAGGTAGGCTACGTATAGTTTACATTAATGTCTAAGTACACATTTAAGTTATTTTTATGTAAAGTCTGTCTATACACGATACACATACTATGAATGTCATTAAGAAAAATAACAAACAAATCAGGTTCTTCTTTTCTCATAATTTTCCATGATATATGGTCGAGCTATGGTGTACAAACTGTAGTTCAGACATAACCTCAATGTAAAATATATGAATCTTTACGCGCGAAAAGTGCTAGTGGACTGGGCTACCATGTCAACAAATACAAACTACACTAAACAACGCGGTAGGCCGCATACTATAGTAGGACCAATTTGTCTTCCCTAATACTCATCACATAAATTTAATATATTGTGGTAATGGTTGTGAACCAAATTAATAACATTTGCCGGTGAAGCTTGTCTGTACTGTTGATTTACCGGGTTGAACAAAGAATTCTAGTTTATCTTAATAAGTAACCAATCATTAGACTAAGTCAGGAGCTATGGCAGAAAGAAGGTAGGGTGCAAATTATGTTTAGGCCATGGAAATGTAATTTTACAGAAATAAAGAACACAACTACAAAACCTTTTGTAGTAAGGGAAGGTTTCGAAAGTGAAATGTAAATATAATTTTAGCGCTAAAATGATTGTAATAATATAACCAAACTAAGTTTACTTTATTAATATATCTCTCTAAAATGATACTGAGACAAAGAAGTGTACGGTGGAAAACACATTTTTTGTACTGTTAGTCTACTTAATTAATTATTCTTTTCAGCCTAAGTACATTCAGTGGAAATTTTTAAAATAATTAGAGATTTTAGAGAACTGTATTTAGTAAGTTCCACAGATATCTTAGCGTTAACAGTTTATAAGAACTGAGTTGTATTGAAGAATTACGAAAATTTTGTACGTCTACTAAATTATATCTGTGCTAGTAGGCCTAATGTATAGCCTACCCTATTATGTGTAATACTAGTTGTAAGATTCAATTCATTAATTCTTAACTTACATCTTACGTATGTTTACTTTTTTAATACTGAGTTTTGAAATTTAAGATAACTCTAGGTGTATTATTTAGATTGTGCAAAATTATTTGCAATCTGATGCTTTTAGTAAAGTAATAATATTGCTTTCTGTAATTAAATTAACACTTGCATGTTGTAATCAATACATTTGTAAAAGTATAATAATATGCCTTTTTCAGGCAGTGTGAAGAAAAGGGCATGTTTTTTACGCCGTTGACGATTGGTTAGAGAAACATTTGAAGCAGAATACGGCAGCAAAGCCATTAGCCTATGATGAAAAACACCAAAAGGAAAGTAACAAAAGCGTGGTAGGCTATGTAGTAAAGGGGACTGTATTCATCTGTGTTAATAAAAGTTCTTTTAGAGGGACCACCACACTACCACGCCCTCTCGTGTTACAGACCATTAGGGCACGTAACGATATCCCGTGCTTGACCAAACCCTCTCCTTGCCACCGTTCCCTCAGCGTAAAACTTCGTACCGCACTTCAGGAGCAACCCGCGACTTAGAACACAATTAAACTCACCGTCTCTCATTAAATGCTTTTACATGTACTGCCTGGCCCTGTAAATTTTCCTGCAGATTAAAAAACACACACTTACTCGGGTTATCGTAGGATGTTACTCGAATATTTTTAAGCACATAATATTTTTAAGTCCTCTCTAAATTCACCCTACATGAGCAAACTCCAATATTCTTCTCGTATTTATTCACTGTTTATATAATCTACGTTTAGTTAGTTAATAATATACGATCCCAATAATAATTTTGTAAAGCTACAATTAACTAGATACAAATATAATTTTATTCAGTAATAGTGCAATTTAATTACTGAGTACGATGATGCTTAGTAAGACAAACACTTTTTCTACAATAGTTTACCATGAAACATGAAATTTAAATGGTATTTTACGGTTACGTGAATGATTTTATAATGTGTAATTAATAAACACTATCAGTTTATTCGTGTTTACCAAACTCTTACAAAACTGCCAGGCTCATTGTTACCCTCTAAAATACTTTGGTATCAATTTTAACTGATACAGCAATTATAATTTATCCTCCTGAAACCTGATTCTACAATAACAATTGCAGTCGTGAGGTTGCATTCAAAGGATCTGTCCTTTGAAGGAGGGAGTCTACCTTTATTTTACACCAAAAATGTTTTTGTTCTAAATTAATCTCCATTCTTTTCCTAAAATGGTGGTATGATTTGTTTTATCATCGTTAGATGCTAAGTAACATTAGGGTATAAAAATATATATAATTTTAATATATAGAGTGTCATAGCGATAAAAAAACTTAGTAATTATGTTTTATCGTTTTCCGCAAATTATGTTTTTTTGTGTGTAGTTAAATGCTAAAACGAACATAACTTTTGAACTAAAGAAGCTGGAGCTGTAATTTTTTTAAATTGTTCACATTTTCACATTCTGTGATTTGATAGTCTTTTTTACTGTAATCATTATGTAGAATGTTTAAAATAGCTTAATTATATAAAAATGAAGTAAATTTTTGCTTACTAATTAAAAAAATTATTTTCACCTTACAAAAGATATTTTTAAAAAAGGTTCATACCGATCACAGATTGGAATTTTCGCTTTAATTTGACAAAACTTTAAATACATTTGATTAAATAATTAAAAAGATATGTTCGTTGTAAGATTGCTTAAAATCCGCCATTTTGGTTTATTGTAGATGTGCGGGTAAATATTTTTTAAACTAAGAATACTTTTTTAAATGCTGTTACACATATGCCTACTATTTTATTGTGCTAAGTTTATTGCTTCTGAGTATCAGAATAAAATTAAAAATTAAGGTAGACCCCCCCCCCCTTAAAAATACGCACTATTTGGTACTGCTTGAATTCTGAAATTGTTTTATTAAATGTTTTTGCATAATTTATTTAGTACACCTCAATTCATTTAGTATATTTTATTCATTTAGTTTACTTGTAAATGACTAGAGGAAAAATTACAATAAATTAAAATTACATTGGAAGTCTGGGCTTCAAAACCCAAATACAAAACACAAATACAGGAATCATACCAAAGAGTAGGCCAATATACGGGTATATAGGAATCAAAGAGTATTCCATGTCTTCAGGAGTCCCTCAGGGATCCAACCTGGGAGCGCTGTTGATTTTTATTTTGCAGATGATGTCAGGTGGGTCATCGACTGTAACTTCAGCTGTACACGGATGATCTAAAAATTTACAGAACTAGTCATAGTTATGAGGTCATGTTGGCTTGCAAAAATGTATAGATGCAGTGAAATGGTGAGCTCGGGTCAATTCGATGCCGTTTAACCTGGATAAGATGCAGATAGTGTCCTAACACACTGAAGTCAAATAGTTAATTTATCAACTACTTTGTATCATCACCGAGATCAGGGTACGTATTAAAGATTTAAGAATTGTGTTGAATTCAGGTCTATATCTGAAGGATTATGTTAACGCATTAAGAAAGATTAAGTTTATTTATGTTAAAATGTTATGAAAAATGTTTAATAATGTTGAAATGTTAAAAGTTAAAATTAAGATAGCAAAAATAACTCGAACTACGGATAGCTCGTAATTATAAGTGCATTAACACCTGCATTCTGTTGTACAAAGCGCTGTCAAGAATTCACCTAGAATACGCTTCAATCATTATGGAACTGGAATAGGGCTTAATCTGCGGAAGTTATCGAAGCAGTTCAGAACAAGTGCATCTTGTGGCTGAAACACAAATTCATTTCACTTGAACAAGGTTTACTTTTGTAGGAGGTGAGAAGAATTTTTCAGCTTCCTTCCTTTATAGTAGAAGAACATTTTTTAAATCTTCTGTTATATCATAGAAGTACTAACAGGTCGTTACATTTCAATGATGCGGTCAGGCTATGTGCGCCTAGAAAAGGCATCAGAAGGGCCAACGTGAATCCTGTAAGCAGATATTCGGAGTTGTCACCAATAAACAGATGCAGCAAACTAACGAACCAGTTCAAAATCGACTTTTGGAGAGACGAGGAGGCTAGGTATATTAAATAAGAAAGGTGTTTTGTTTGACTAGTCTACTGAAAATTTATTAATTTCTGCTGAAAGTAGACATATTGTTCACTTTCTTTGTCGTTGATTAGGTGTTTTATGATTTCATGGTTTTTCGGACAACGTACTACCAAAACTTCTTGTTGTCTGGTGTGTCTCCCTATTGCTGCTATCTGTCTGATCTTCATACACTGCTCTGGGGGGTGTGTTGTTTTAGTGGATCGTCAATTTTCCTAACAACCCCACACTCTCCTGGAGTCCAGGTTTTTAGAACGTCCAGACGCGGATTTTTTTTCACGCCCTCCTTTTCAAAAAAAAAAAATCATATATACTGTCCAACATAAGAACAAAATTTATATTAATTTAAGTTGGGGGAATTTCCGAAACACTAATCCTTTTAATTGGGCACTAGGTCTCTACGACTACAGACGTGCATTAACTTTTAGGTTTCAACGCCGTAAACATTTTTGTACATTTAAAAGGACAGTTGGTCTCAGAAGGCTATTACAGGTATATTGTCCGATACGATAATACGTCAAGGTTTTTGTGATATTGGTACTAAATTTTTTTTTTCTAATCTTGTGAAGAAATGTGTAATTTCAACACAGAATTGATACGGTACGATTTATTATTTTAGCATCTGAATCAATCCTTTTGCAATTTTTTTTGTATGTGCGAAAGTTTTGTTTCACTTTCCTTTATCAAAAAGCGGGTAAGAATTAAATTTTAGTGTATTTTTCTGGAAATGTTTAAATTGTTTTGGCACGTTTATTCAATATTATTAGGCCTATAGTAAGATCATAAAGTGTTTTATGTTAAAATTGTTGCGCTACTTACAAAACATGTTATGTTCGTCGATGTTAAAAAATGATGGAATACGTTGTAACTGGATAGTACTAGCCAGTCTGTAAGGGACAGATTCAGGCTCGTAGCTTATGTCTGCTAGAAATATCAGTAATAGCGTGATAGACTGCAATGCGGAAGACCCCAGGTTCGATTCTCTTCTGGGTTTTAAAACATTTAATCATGTAGAAACCTATTTATCCATAGCACCACACTATCACATTAATCACAGCACAGACAATCGGAAGTCAAGCTGCTCATGACATTTTAATTAAACTAAAAAAGACCTTTCTACAATCTGGTTAATTATGAAAAAAATTATGGGCCTGAACTATTGAAATCATCAAAAAAATAATTTTATATCTATTGTTGCAACAGTGTTTATGATGCACTAAAAATTACTGTCAGTTCCGTTTCTCTAGTTTCATACTTTCGTTTTTAAGGGGATCGATTAAATAAATAATCAAATTTATTAAACGTGAGAAAGCATGAGTTGTATTGTTCAGAATTTTTGATGATAATTATAACTATCCACACTTGAGGTTTTTGGGCGACTTGAAATGACCCACTCACTTAAGTTATTAAGGTTGTTTTGCGAAGTCAAATTAGGTTTTCTGCGTCAAAAACTGAAAATTTGTTTTACTGTAGACTACGACTTCATAATCTGATGTTTTCTATAAATGAAGGATGTTTCAATTTTTTTGATGAAGAGTATAAAAAAGTAGGATTCGATCAAAAATGAGTCAAATAATTTCTGTAGCTACTAGATTACCGTCTCATCTCGTTACGAGTTGTTGAAGTAGGCCTATTATCTTCAATTTTTAAAAATGAAAATGTTTATTAAACAAGATAATTTAGATAAAGTAAGTTGATAGAACCTTGGGCAGGAGGGGCTTTAAATAAGAGAATTCCCAGAAGGAGAAGAAATATTACTAATTATTATTGAATTAATTGAATATATCTATGATACTTTTAACTTTAGATACGGACCCTCCACCACAAATTACAGAACGCACCACTTTTAAACATAATCTTAAATTCACGATACTCTCATACCATAGTAAGCATCTTCTTAAAATAATTTTAATCAAGCCATTTCCCTTAGTAAGAAACACACGGGCATATAAATGGCAATAAATTCAAATACAAATACATTTATATGGTCAATGACGGGTGATCATTTCGGCTAAGAGTGGAAATATTTTTGACTGAAACATTTGTGTTAAATAAATTAAAAACCGTCACTGAACCTGCCTTAACAAATGTGTCGATGGCATAGCATGCCAAACTAAAGATTCGGGTTAGATTCATGGCTAAGGTGACATTTAGACAAAAAGTTTTATACCATAACATACATCAAAACAATCATTAAGATGATGACATGTGTAAATACAACTTAAATTAAAAGTTACTGTCAATTTATAATGATACACCATTTTTTCATAAGCTAATATCTTAATTATTGATTTATTTTCATCGATGTACTGGGAATTTAAGATAAAGAGTTTCATAGTTTCATTCCCGGCAGAGTCTTGAATTTTTAACCCGCAGCGATGGAATGATACCGTCCAACATTTCAACTTAGCCGCAAATGATCTAGAAGTTTATAACTTAAATAAGAAGAAAATTACGAATATTTGTACAATTGAGGACGAAAGATAATGGGGCCCCCAATAAAACTTCTTTAATTATAATAATAGTAAGTGTTGTATTTTTGGAATGGGTATTTTAATTAACTACAGATTAATATACCACTGTTTAACTAACTGATGTCAAAAAAATTAATGTGGAAAGAGTAGTAAAACACTACGTATTAATACAAGTAACTGATTTTTTCGAGTTGAAACAGAGAATTCATTGAAGTGAGCTTAAAGCAGGTATCAGTGTAGAAGGAAGCAAATATTTCTAGGTTAGGCCCGGTGAGGCCGAGTAATCCATCTAGATTTGTACTTGGCTATCCAGTACAGCGAAATTAATTTATACCTCCTACGGGTGCCCTTTGTCCGGTAGAACCCGATTCTCGCAATTGATTTTTATTACAGTTTCCCGCAGTTTCCTTACACTACACTCCTGTTGGAATACGTCATCCTACCTTTGGATTTATGATGATTCTCCCTTCTTCTATTGGAATTTATTATCCTTACTTTTTCTCCCATTTACATCTGTTTTCTTGATGTACGACATTGCATACTTCTTACACTTTGCTCCTTCTTGAAAGTAAAATATTATACAAAATTCTATCCCTTAACTTTAGTCACAATTCTCATCAAATTGATTGCTGTGGCAAAAATATTTTCGTTTATTGAAAAATTGTTTAAAAATGGACAAGTTTTGAAATAACTTACGTTTATAATTTCATTCAATTATTTAAAAAAAACAGACTATACTATTTTATTATTGAATTATTTTAATTAAATCGCTTAAAAATTTAAATATAAAATGAAACGATCGAGAGATTGTTATCACATCTGCGGAAGGAACATAATGCACAATTTCAAAATTTATTGTCACGTTTCTACTAATTACTGATTTGATAAAAATATATTTAACGGTCATTTCTGTGGTTCAACGGAACGCGGAAAACTGCTAAGCAAAAGTCCAGGCTTCGATTCTCTGCTAGTCTAAAAAAATCCATTTCGTAAAAGAGCACAATTATAATGTTCCGTAACCCAACGCAGTGTATGTGATAACAGATGACATGACTATACATAGAATGATGTTAATGGTTTAATTTGTATTATCGTAAATATTCTACAAAAAACAGATTACAGTGAATCCACAAGCTCACAGATGAATTACAGCAAAATCAGTTAGTCATCAGAAAAAATGAAACTAAAAATTACATTAGTCGTTCAGTGGAAACCTGTAAAATAGTATTCCGGACTTCCATTGGTTCTGAAGTAACTTGTATCTCTTATTTTAAAACTACGTGATCTGAAACTGGATTCGTCTATAGAATAGTCTATGTTAAATAATATAGGTTAACACTTCTTCGCGATCTGTACATGTTTATCTCAACCAAAACAATTAAAAACAAAATAAAGTTTTTTTATACTTAAACACAAGAAAACTGAAATACTAAGTTCAATATAGCCTAGAATAGAGATATTCAGTATGCTTATATGTTTTAAAACAATGAACAAAAACTGTTAATGATATGAACTTTTAAAATAAAATATAGCTTTTATCCTTCTTGTAAATCTATACAGTATTATTAAACCGTCCGATTCCACGTAACGATTTACTTTCTCAAACTTATTTTATCTAAGTACTATTATTTAAGTCTTAAGAAACTATTAAGTTTAACTCCAATTTTGAACAAAGGCTTGAAAATACCAAAAACTCAAAAGATAAATAAGAAAAATAAGTACGACACAAGCCTGTTCTCTTCACGCCATTTAACTCTTATTACCTAGATGATTCAGAAGATAGGCAAGACTCCTTGTTGGAATAAGCAAATTCCAAATGGCTTTTCTATAGGTAAATTGAAAGTCTTTCTTAATAATTTCTTAAACTTTCATATAAACACAAAATTGAATGTTTGAAAAAGATTTTCAGAGAATTCAGTGCGAACAAAGTGAGAACCAGACTACGAGAGAGGAGCTTATAAACTTAAGAAATGTGGTAAGTTTTTCGAGTCGATAACTTGACTGTGTGTTAGTGTGTGTTAAGCGACAGCAGTTCCGATACAGTAGAGCGCGAAGAGTCTACTCATTTGAGAGGGACGTGGGAAACAATCATTAAAAAGACAATAATTTCAAGAAGCATTGTTTTGCGGGAATGGTTATTACAAGAAGGGGGATGATGGGCGGCTAAGCCCGTTGTGCGCAATAATTAAGGACTGATTCCTTTGGGATACGCGGTAGCGGCGGCGTTATAAATCCCAATATTTCCCCGGGACTATTCTGATAGGGTGAAGTAAAAACCCCTGTACAGGGCGTTGATTTTCCCCTATTAACACGACCCCCGGCTCCAGAGCTTTTACAGATACAAATACACATCCATTTTTATTCTCTCCACCCAGCATCCCTCCCCCCACACAAGATATTACACTCTTTATTACCTTTGATAGAGAGAGCTTTGCTTTTTTCCCTATTTTTTCTGTTTTGTTTTGCCTGGTTTTTTATCATCAAAATGGAGGAGGAATGTTTTATGGCAAAGTTTAAAGCCCCCGGTTCAGAATTCAGAAGGGTTGCAACCGTTTTTTGTTTCATAATATAAAGCACACACATAGCAACTGTCTAAGGCTTGAGTGATCGGTTTGAGCTCGGCTTTGAACGTGAAAAAACTTTTCAAATGGAAACAAATGTCCATTTTTCCCAACAGTTTGCAAAACCCCTAGCTATGCTTTTTTACTACTTCGACGTCATTATTTTTGTTGTTTGCAACATACAAACACTTTAAGTACAGAAGCGTGTTTAACTTTTCAAAACTCAACTACTAAATTATTAAATTCGTTCTCATTTTCCCTTTAGCAAAGCACATTAAAAAGTTAATAAATCAATTAAAATTATCAACATTTTAACATTTACTTTATGGTATTCAAAATAAATATATTTAAAAGTAAGAGTAACGATAAAGTAAACTGTATATTTTTTAAATCCGATTAATCAAGTAAAAGCTTTTGAGCGTTAAAAGAAAAAAATCATTTTTTTCTGTGTATTCATGTACCTCTATTATTTCAGTATAAGTAGAAATATAAGTTATAATATTTAATTATTAGAAATTCTTAAAAAGTATTTCTTTAATTAAACCTCCTTCAAGAAATTTACCAAAATATTGAAACTATTGATGAAACCATAATCATGACACGAGCTCAATTTTACGGACACATGGTTAAAATGGATGAAGACAAGACTTAAACATAAAAATCTTCAACCAAATAGATGGAATTAGGAACATAGAAGGTATCCTGAAGAAATAGAGGGAAACGAAAAACAGCTAGGGATAAAAAAAGAAGACTGTTTAGACCGAAGCGAATTAAGAAGAAACTATTTTAAATCTAAAGATTGAACCCACAAAAGAAATAAAATCAAGCAAACTCTCGGAAAAAGAAAAATCTATGAGATCTGAGTGAATGAAGAAAAGATGGGCGCAAGCTAAGAGTAAATGCAAGAGTTTGACAAGGAAAAAATAGGGTGAGACGCGTGACCTCATTGGCCTTTTCGCAAAAATTGCCTTCCTCGTTTTACTTTTAGATAGCCGACTATCTGAATATATAAAATATCTACTACTATCTATAAAATATCTCTCTATTGAACCAGTAGTTAAATTTTTAGAATTAAAGTACCTGAGAAGGCCAATTAGTACACTCACTAAGAATTAAATCCAAAAATGAAGTAGGCTAGATGATTCTTATTCTTTAGTGAAAAATTGTATAATTAATAATAATAATAGTAATAAAATCTGGTGTGAAACACTCACACGACTAATAATAATGGCCGTAATAATTTCTAAAATAACTGAGAATAAGAGAAGAAACGAACCGAAAATTTTAACTTCAGAACAATCTAAAGAATAAAAGAAAGAATGTAGCCCTAAGTAAACAAAAAAATTAAAGATATAAAAGAAGTAATAATAGGCTCAACAACATAATAAAACCCCCTACCCAAGGGGCAACAGTTAAACCAAGTCAATTGTCTCAAATAATGCCTATTGTAACAAATTGTTTATACCAAATTTCATAAATGGTACAGTAACCAAATTGTTTGGGTTTATGCAACATGTTAATTCTCGTACCTTACGTAAGAAGAAAATAAAAATATATAGGCCTAAAGAATACATTTTTTAAGACAAAAATTTGTGATTGTTTTCTAGCGGATTCTAGACATTCGAGATTTTTTTAAAAAACCTGGTTTCATTCCAATCAAGCTCCATGTAAGCAATTAAAAAGAGAGACACACAATTAAAAGAAAAAGTGGTCTCGAGAATGTGGCAAAAATTTAACATTGAGTTAAACGTTAAAATTTTATGTTTGTTTATTTATTTATTCTCGTGTAATTTTATTAATAAATTGTATAATTCAACCTCTCTATATGATAGATTTAGTAAATTTCATTCCAAATCCACTTTTTGTAGTTTTTATCTGTATCTATGGTTTGCAGAAAAATGTAACTTTCGCTTTCTTCATCGTGCAATGCACCAAGTCGATTCCATAGTATTTTTCGTTCAATTTTGATCAGGCATTGCTCTGGGCAGGAACTTCTTGTTGTAGGTGGACTACGTGATTCGATATGCGGTTTCGAGTTTAGATATACGACTTTGGAAGGCTCTGACCTCGCCGTCAGCCAGGTCAATCCATTGTCCGAGGTATTTGAAGATCTTGACTCGATTTACTCGGCCGATCTGTATTGGGAGAATATCTGCGACCTGCTCAGTTCTTCGACTCACGAACTGGGTTTTCTCGAAAAATATTGCTAGTCCGACTTTGGCTGCTCCTTTTGGAGTACTTCCAATTGTAGGGCTGCTTCTTCCTCGGAGTTAGCCAGTAGTGCCAGGTCATCCGCGAACGCCGGGCAGTTGACTGGGATACCTTTTCCTCGTCTGCCCATCCATATGCCTTCTGGGACTTGCCTGGTACATTTTCTTATGACCTTCTAGAAGGTACAGTTGAACATCAGGGGTGAGATCGCTTTTCCTTGAAGCACTCTTGAGTTTATGGTGAAAGGCTCAGGTATGTGGGAACGAAACTTGATTTGGAGGAGGTGTTCGTGATCGTTTTTCCGAAGATTTCCCTGGTCTTCGAAAGCAGCCCCATCTCTCTCAGGATGTTTATAAGGGTTGGTCGGTTTATCAAGTCATATGCCTTCTTGAAGTCAACGAAGGTTACAACCATGGGTTAAGCTCGGCGATTGCAGTACTCAATGATCCTCTTCAGGTTGTGGAACTGTTCTGGGCATGATCGGGACTAGCGGAAGCCGGCTTAGTACTCTCCCAATTGTGGGTTTCGGCTCGGTTTAAGAGGTCTCCTTTCTTGTGGTGAGGGTGTATTAAGGCCTTAGTCCACTCGGGGGGATCACCGTGGTGTTTCACATGTTTCTCATGTTATCGGTTGTTAGCGGTTGGTAGGATGTTAACGGTTGGAGTCGGGAGTTGTCCAGGAGCTTCCAGAGCTCGGCCACCTCTCCTGGCGCCTTGTTGTTCTTGAGTTAGTTGATGATATCTTGTATCTCCAAGAGATCTGGTTGGTGCGAGTCTGGGTTAGGTTCGGCAGGATGAAACTCGAAATTGTATGTAGGCGTTTGGCAGTTCAATCTGGCAGCAATCTGCCAGAAGTCTAGTGTTGTGTCAGTCATTATGGACCAGAGTGCCTGTATTGGGGTCTCTCAGTGTCACGGTTGGTGGGGTGTGTCTGCTGACCGACTTCCGGAAGGTCTTTCGGTGGTAGTGCTGGCTGAAATCTAGGTCGATGCTCTCTAGTTGGGCTATGTCATGTGACTTGGAGTATGGTCTTAAAAGGTCCAACTCCGGACTGACTTGAACATCGCAAAGGTTTCCGGGATTCCATGGAACCTCCAGTCGCGCCACGCTTTCATATGGACATCCAGACGTGATCACATGTTGGGTTCCACCATGGGTCTGCGTTGTGGGGGAGCCAGGTTCTGGGCTTGGCTAACCATCTGGTCCTCGACTACTATTTATTCTACTGTTTATATTAAAATACAGAATTAATTAAGTTGTAGTAGTGTTTAGTATAAATATTTATATTATATTAAATTAAACATTATATAATACGTATAGAGTATAGACTAATATTATTACACGTACTGATTTTAGTACCGTACTGCTTTTAGCCACTGTAGGCAGTTCGGTAAGATATTCTACTAATTCAGTCTATCTCCGTAAGATGACGCTCATACCAATTATTTTTATCCAAACCCGAAATACTTGAAAAATACTTTGTTTATCGACTAAAACTATATTTTTTGCACTGAAATTAAATTTATTTAGTAGTTATAATTTTTCTACATTAAAGCAAGACGAATGAATTCATAAATTGAGAAAACTTATTGTTTTTGTTTGATACATTCTCGCCTTCTATTCCACGTTGTAGCACATTTACACAGAAATATAATCGTTTAACAATAACCTTAAATTTTGTCTTGAATGGGTTAATGCTGCTAAAGCAGATGTTAGCCCGCTAAATCTAAATAACATGAATTGTATCCTTTGAGTGTACGTACTAAGGGTAAATGCTCCAGTAGTTGACATTTTCGTGTTAAAATTGGAAAAATAAGACCCATAATCTACTTAGACTTTAAAATGATAGACTATTGGGTGAGAACTCTAGTGGGTGGCTATACATTTACTTTTATTCCAAGGCATCATGGGAAATTTGGCCATTGTTGCTTTCATGTGTATTGTTATAGAAGTTTCTGTAAATTAATTTTCCTAAAGCGAATTGTTAAGGAGGTAAGTTCACATTTTGTTTTTTTATTACTTAACCATAGTTTTAATTTAATGAATATTATTATAGTTGATTTAGACACATTCAAATAAGTAATTTGAGCTGTAGTTAAGTAACATTGTTACAAAATTAGAGGTTATGAGATGAGAGTGTGTCAAGTACTAGAGCATCAAATATGCATTTGTACTAGTAGTTGACATCCATGTCAACTACTAGAGCATTTTACATGTGACAGTTTTACTCTGGATTCATTAACAATAAGATTTGTAATGAAAAACTGATCAGAAGTATATCTATTACTTGTCATTTTGACATCCCTGTCCAGTAGTTGACATAGGGTGTCAACTACTCACTCATGTCATGTCAACTATTGGTTCAATCAGTAATAATACAAAAATGTGTTTTCACTTTTCTTTGCAGAAAGTAATGTTTATCATAATGCAGGTAATAATTTAATAACTAAATCACCTATATTAGTACTACCATCATCATCATCATGTGTTGTACCTATATCAGTAGGCTACTATAATCATCATCATGCGTTGTACCTACATCAGTACCATCATCATCATGTGTCGTACCTATTTGATGATTATGCCAAATTCTCCCCTTTTCATTTTCCTAATCTGATAACCTAAATCCTGCCCCACATGATTTTAAAATTTTCCCACATAATATACAAAATTTCTCCAACAAGTACGCAAGCTGCCCTCTCCCACCACATGTCAACGGAAATCCCACATTAAAATAAAAAAGGCCGCTGAAAGAAATAAAAAATGTAAAAGAGCCGCTCCTAATTTCACGTGTCCCTTATTATAAATTATTGCCACACACCAATAAAAATTTTTAAATTACCTCCTTTAAAGTCCCACTCCTAATCCCCCAAGAAACAGAATCCAATTTCCTATATTAAATCTATAAAATTCTCCCTGATTCCCCGAGATTGCAATTACTCTGTAAAATTGTTCACCGAGCGACCAGGTGTTTCTTAACACGATGTCGCTATCATAGGGCTTCTTAGCCCCTCAACCTGGATTTTGGATTCTGGTTGTACCTACATCAGAACCATCATCATTAAGTGTTATACCTACATCAGTACCATCATCATCATGTGTTGTACCTACATCAGTATCTGAAACTTCACTATTAGTTACCATACCTAGTCCATTTATAAGAGTTTTGTTTTGGCCTGAGACGACAGAAAAAAGTACGAAAAGAACTAATACCGAGCGTTGTTACTTCCAAAAAATGGCAAGAGTATTATGAAGGGAAATTAAAAAAAACTCGATGCTGAAACAAAATAAGGTTAGAGCTGCTGCCAAATTAAGAATTAAAAAAGAGAAAGAAAATCTTAAGAAAAAGATAGAAGAGAAAGAAAACAAGTCGCTGCTTAAAAAAATGAAGGCCAAAGAAAAGACTAGACGTAAGCTTGTTGAAAGAAAGAAACAGATCATTCCTGTCCTGTCCTCATCTGAAAATGAAGAGGAATGGATTCCATCCAGAAGTACTAGCCCAGAAAACAACTTGCTGGACATTTCTGAAGTAAGTTTGCTTCAAAATGATGAAGAAATCCCTAACATTTTACCCACCTATAAAACCATAAAGTATGATGAAGTGTCAGGGTTAGATGATTTGACAAAAAACAAAACTGAGGGAATTCCTAGTGTTAACCATTTTGAAACTGCAGAACAAAATGAAGAAGAACATTACAGTGACCGTAACTTGCATCAATGTGATGATCTTACTGACGGGGATTTTGTAATTGCTAATTTTATTGCTAAAAAAAAAATTCAAATAGTGTGTCAAATAATAAAAGTTCATTATGATAATGAAGCTACTGTAATGATATTAAATTATTGCAATAGAATGAAAAACTTACTTGAAGTACCAACTCCCACCAGCAAGATAAAAATCAACGTTTCACAGGTGGAATCTAAACTTCCCATTTCTACTAAGTATGGTGATGAACACATAAAATATCATCTTTCAATGCCCATTCAAGTAAATTATTAATATTTTCACTAAAATTACAAAAGACTTAGATATACTTAATACTTAGATACTTAGAATATACTAAGAATTTTTAATTATTTCTTAAGTTTCATAAAATAACTGTTTCTTACTTTTTAAATTTTATCATTATTTTTAAAAGTATAACTTGTATTATTTACGTAGTATTAAATTAATTAATGTTTTTATATCATATTATACATATACATTGAACTTAATCTGTCAATAATAGCTAATATCAATAAAATATAATTTTTCAGAAAACTGTCAACTACTGATTCAAACCCCTGTCAACTACCAGTTTTTCCCCAATTCGAAGTGTCAACTACTGGTGCACTGTAGAGTGTTATTTTTTAAGTCAAAATAAATAATATTCTTATCGATAAACATTTCTGGGGTATATTAGCTGTATCAAAAGAAAACAAAAATTCATGCTATTAAAAAATAAAATAAAAATAGTTAAAAATAAAATTGGTGGTACTGAAATAAGTGAAAAACTAGCCTAATAGTGTCAACTACTGGAGCATTCACCTTACGTAATACTAAAATTATTTCCTCAAAGTCAGTGCTGCAAAGCGTAATTAGCCTGTTTGAATCCTGGGCCCATATTACCCATCACAAGTTGTTAGTGTGACTAATAAAAAATATATTTCTTTATGTTTTGCATATGGCTCCTCGGCGAAATGGATTCGTCACATACAGAGCAAATCAGTGGTATGATAGTTTTCCGCAGAGCAGGTTTCCAGTAGTGTTTTATGCAGGTTACGGAGTATTCCAGGTTTTTCTTGAAACAAGAGGAGCAACTAGATATTGGATGCGCCCATTCAATGAAAAATCTGGTGTGAAACGCTCACAAAACTTTATTTTGCCAATCTACTGTTCGAACCCACCGGGTTGGTCTAGAGGTAGAGTTGTCGCCAAAATCAGCTGATTTTCGGAGACGAAGGTGGCTGGTTCAAATCCTAGTAAAGGTAGTTACTTTTATACGGATTTGAATGCTAGACAGTGGTTACCGGTGTACTTTGATGGTTGGGGTTCAATTAACTATACACTGTCAGGAATGGTCGACCTGAGTCTGTACAAGACTACACGTCATACACATCATCCTCATCTCATTGGGTCATGGGGTTGCTTATTGTTCTGAATTGAACAGATTGCAATGTACACACATTAGGGATTACAAAAAAAACAATCTACTGTCCGTATGTTTAGTTCGTGCACCCGAGTTTGAAATGAATTTTCTCGCGAACGGATAATGCTATCTAAATAAACAATACAATACCTTTTTTTGTTGATCAATCCTACGTAATATACGTAAAATATTATATTTTTAGGACAATAAAAACCTTAATTTTTTTTAGGAATGAAGCAAACACGAGCGTGTTTTGATGCTGTAAAACGAAAAGCATCACTTTATCTATAACGAGGGAACGGTGTGTCTTATCAAGTTCAAATTTTCCAGTAACATTTGCCACAATATTGGAAATAAGTGAACCAAATTTCTACTTAATCAGATTATTTTTTAGCTTTTTGTGGGTTCTAGCAATCTCCAGGCATATAAGACTAACAAACACGGCAAAAAAAACAATTGTTCAAATTTGAAGTTCATTTTTATGATTATGTATGTTTCATAAAACAGTGCCAAGCGGTTTTTTGGGTAGAATTTTTTAAAGTTTTATAAGCACCGTTGTATAGTGCCGGGAGTGGAATAGAAATGTTGTGTTATGTATGTAGGGATGTTGTTTACCTGATTATTTTTTGCCCAGCAACAATCGACAACACATACCACACAGACACGAAGAACATAAAACATAAACATCATGCAATATTCCCAGCCTTCTTCCATAGTATCTTGTACATTTTTTCTCTACTTTTGGTACCTCTGTGAAACAAATCTACCTCTCCGTTTATTTCAATTGCTGTACACCTACTAATTAGCTATACACCTATTAATTGGAGCAATTTTACTTCTAGTGACACCAGCAAAAAATCTGAAACTTCTTTAGTGCAAGGCACCCTCAGAAATATCTTCGAGGTAGCTGGAACATCAACCCGTGAATGTAGAATGTTGTAAATTTACAAAACTTCTAACAATCTATGCCGGTTGCTCAGATTTTGAAGTCCGTAGAACGAGAGCGCAGTTCCTTATCTGTGACGTCTCTTCTATAATTCCATACCGTTAAACAATATTCGAGGACAGGACGCACAAGGCTCTTATACAGTCTAAGTACTAACTTTTCAAATTTAAAACCACTACTAATCCAAGCTATGAGTCCTAAATTCCTTCGAGCTTTTGCAGCTATTGAAGCAACTTGCTCACGGAATAACAGATAACAAATAATAATAATAATAATAATATATAAAATACTAATAAAATCTGGTGTGAAACACTCACTCGACTAATAATAATAGCCGTAATAATTCCTAAAATAACTGAGAATAAGGGAAGAAAAGGACTCAATATTTTAACTCCAGAACAATCTAAAGAATAAAAGAAAGAATGTAAATAAAAATATAAAAGTAAAAAAGAAATAATAATAATAGACCCAAAACATAATAAAACCTTCACTACCCAATGAGCAACAGTTAAACCAAGTCAATTTTGTCTCAAATAATGCCTATCGTAACAAATTTTTTATACCAAATTTCATAAATGGTACAGTAACCAAATTTTCAGAGTTTATGCAACATGTTAAATTCTACTATCTTACGTAGGAAAATAAAAATATATAGGCCTATAGAATAGACTACATTTTTTAGAACACAAAAATTTTGTGATTGTTTTTAGCGAGTTCTAGAAATTTGAGAATTTTTTTAAAAAACTTGGTTTCATTCCAATCAACCCCCACGTAATCAATTAAAAAGAGAAACAAATCATCAAAAGAAAAAGAGGTCTCGAGAGATGTGGCGAAAAGTTAACATTGAGTTAAAAGTTATTGAGTCGGATCCCCTTACTAAGTAATTAATTAGTTTTGGTAATCTTAAAATTCTACATATTGTAGTTTCAAGGTAGAGTTGGAATTAGAACAGAAAATCTTACTAAAAGTGAAGCTTTGTTAGACAGAGAATAAGGTATTTAAAATTTTAAGAAATTTTGTCATAATTGCTGTTCCCCCCTTTTGGTCCTCTTGTTAGTCGTTTAATCAACTCAAAATTCTGTAGACTTGACGATATAAACATTTATGGCTGTCCAAGGTTTTTCCGCGGTTTCCCTTGACTACTTTAAGCAAATACTTGGTCAGCGCCCTTCTTGCGTTCTGTACAGTAGCATAACCTTCCACTCCCTATTCCAAAATTTGACATGTTCCATAATGTAGCTACATTATTTGACACGGCTATAAAAGTTTATTTATTTATAGTAGTCTACTTATATCTTACAAAAACTAATTATTCTGTAATCTCAATTTCTATAAAACGATACCAATAACCTATAAATGACTCATCCGATTTATGCATCGAAAGTTATGTAAATAAATTTTATTTCCAAAACAATTAATCGTACATGCAATAACAATAATAATATTCTAACACTAATAATAATAATAATAATATTTTATTACCGAAAAATTTACATGCCTTACAAAATCAAAAAGGTCAAAGCCTACCCTTTTTAAAATTTTAACTTTTCTTTAGACCGAATACATTTTTTCAGAATTCTCAGGTCGTAGTTTTCCTCTTCCAAAAGTGATTCATACAAAATTCCTGTTTCCGGTATCTACTAGTTGATGTTATTTGTTCAATCGTGATTTAGCTTTCAACGAGTAAGGAGGAAGGAGTAAGGACGAGTAAGGTTTTAGAATGAGAATTGATAGTTTACTTTTCTGTGAAGCGAAGCGAGTTTGACAGTATTAGCATAAACTAATAACCAAAATAAAGTATAGTAAAAAAACTAATATGAAAAAGTTTTCACTTCTGCGGTAAAACTTGTCTAGAAAAACATGAAAAAAAATGAAATTCCGAAGTCATCAAATGAAGATATGACGTTAACCAGAAGTTATTGCTCTTTTATTACTTTCTCTTGCCTATGTGAATATATAGGAAGTAAAGTATTGTTTTGATGTCGATTTTTCGAAATCAAGTTTTCACCGGATCTACACGTTTTCAGACCCCCTGAACCCAAAAAACATGTTTTTAGCAATTGGTCTGTGTGTGCGTGCGCGCGCGCGCGCGTGTGTGAACAGAATATCTCAAGAACGCCAAATTTTGTTGTTTTTCATCGTACGAACTTGAAACTTGAAACTTAAGTTAGACACCACTACCGGACCCGACACGAACATTTTCATCAAAACCGGTCAAAAGCGGTAATTAGCGATTTTCTGTTTTTTTCTTACGAAAACGTGTAAAAAAATAATTTTTTTAAGATTTCGGCCTTAGTATGCATTTTACGACATTTTTTTGAAGTTTAAAATCAATTTATAATAAATTAAAAGATCTACGACTTTTATTTAGAGCATTTTTCTCTAAAGAGCCTAGTTTAGTGTGAAAGAGTGATTTTCCGTATTTCTAAGCCAATCTGAGGTTGATTTTTATTTTGCGTTTTTCAATCATGATTAAAATAAGATTAGGTTTATTTGAGGTTAGTTTTTTGTTTATTTCTAGTGTTTTATTGCTTAGGTTATATTGTTCATTATTTGCATTGGCAAGAGAAAGTCGTGCGAGTGTTTCACACCAGATTTTTTTTTTTTTTAACTTAAAACTGTTCTTTGTACAAATCGTCTATTATCCTGTAAATCTAAATATGGTTGCTGCGTAGAATTTTGACTAAAATACGTTACGTTTTCTTTTGATTGTATTACAATTTAATCTGAGTTAATCAGTTGTATTCATTATCATACAAAAATTACCAATATTAAACTGTCTACCTAACAATTTATATTTTGGATTAAGTCGATTTTAAAATTGCTGGTGTAAGAAAAGATAAAGTCAACTCTTTTGAAGAATATTAATCAAATAAGTTTTCTTGAAATATCAAAATTATAAGTAGGTAACTCCTACTTTAAAAAAATATGGTCATAGAGACATTACGGAATTGTTTCCCATTTGAACATTCCTCCCCGTGAAGGCATATAAAATTAAATTCCAAAATAATGGATGTCTTTAATAAAAACGTTCAACACAATAGCACAGACATTCAAAAATGGAATACACATTTTAAATACACATATATTTTAATCAGTTTTCTTATAACAGAAAAAGCGGAGTTGCTTTTGTTAGTCCTTTTAACGTAGGGTAGAAATACGAAGATGTGATAGTCTATAATGGAGTGGTACTTTAGTAAGATTTGTGTAGGGGAAACATTTGGATTTATAACGCCTTACTTTCCCGGAGGATTTGACCCTTAATTACAACACTATTACTATCCCAGTAGTGAGACTATTCATTCAAACCCTTTGATCACTTAAAAATTCTACCAGTAATACTTACTCAGACTCAACGGGTTTTCAGGATTTTTCAAATTACTTTCAGAGTTATTGATTTAATTAAAACAAATACGTATTATTGTTTCTTGATCTTTGCAATTGTACAATCACTGATGGATAGCATTTAAAAATATTTACTCTTGGTGTAATTTAAAAAATAAGGGAAGAAACTCTAGTTTTATTAATGAATTCAGATAAATTCCACTCTATAAATTTTTAGTTACATCGTCTAATTTTATGTTTGTTTATTTATTTATTTATTTTCATGCAATTTGCTTTTTTAGTTTATCTAAAGTCGTATCAACAGCTCGGTTATTAGCGATATGTAACGATGGGTTTTAACTTGTGAACATTTCTAGACCCTGACCGGGATTCGAACCCGGGACCTCCGCGTGATAGGCCTACACACTACAACTACGCAACAGAGGCGGCCTCATAAATTTTGTTAATAAATTGTAATAATTAAACCTCTTATACTTGGTAGATTTAGTAAATTGCATTACAAATCCACTTTTTATCGTTTTCATCTGTAATTATAGTTTGCCGAAAAATTAACTTTCGCTTTCTTCATCGTGCAATGCACCAAGTCGAATAATCGAAGTCGAATATTTTTGAATAAATATTTAGCGAACAATTTTTGGAATGTAATATTTACATCATAATAGGATATATTATTATATTATTATTATTATATTATATACATAACATGTTTATTTTTTCTATCTTAGAATCTTCTTGGGTTTTTAATTTATAAAATACTTAGTACGATTTACATTAATTTTGTGATCTAAATCTTCTTTCCACAGTAAAATTTACTTTTTAACCCTACAATTTTATATAGACTACTATTTAATTTCCCTGAATTGTTTAAGTTAGTACTTTGAAGTTTTAACTCTTTTTGGTGAGCGAGCTACAGACATATTAGTCTATTAATAGATCATCAGACATGACATTAATAGATTATTACACACATCTATTATTTCTTTAATAGATTCTCAAATATAACTTACTAAATATTATTGTAATATTTTATACTTACATTTTATATGTTATTAACAGACTAATATTGACTTGACTTCATCCAAAAGTTGTGATGTAACTTAATAGGATATGCCCATCTATTTCTCAATAAAAATTAAATATGAGGTAATTATGATCACATTTTCACGGTGAAACACTTAAAAAACTGAAATTAACAACAAATATAATTATAATATAAGATAATATTTCTTAAAATACGAAATAAAGCTAACAGTAGAATACAATAAAAAAGATAGCCAGGAAATTTTTGGAAGATAAAATACAAAACAAAATAGTAACTTCTTCGGCATTGTTATCCTCAGTTCCCTCTATCATCAACTAAACGTTGTAGTGTGCTCAACGTATTTTTTTAGTTAAATTACAATATTGTACATTGATATTAAATCCAGTAATTGTGATAGTTTTCTGCATTAACATTAATCTATAAATCAGTCGGATATAAAACAAAAAAGAAAAGTACGTAAATAATTGTACCCAAACTCTGGCAGGGAAGGCAAAAACCATCATTGGAGTGCTGACAAAATTTAAAGACGCCTCCAGAATTTTCCCTACTTTCTAACATTTTTGAATGAGTTATTTTAAACTCCTTCCCAAACGATAACCACGGTACGGGCGGTTAGACAAAAGAAACATTATTACTTTATTTTTTACTTTTGTGTTTTTTTTTAATTTTAAAATTAAAGAAGTTAAATTTCCTGGGTTTTCCGAGATCTCCCCTTTTACCATGTTTTTAGTAGTTTCTATTACTTTTATGATGTACTTCCATGACGGAATTCGCTATAAAATTAAACAAGTTTCAAATTTTTAAATTTTACACAATTCTACTGTTTATATTAAAGTACATAATTAATTAAGTTGTAGTAGTGTTTACTATAAATATTTATATTATATTAATATTAAACATTACATAATACGTATAGACGTACATTACATATACGTACTGATTTTAGTCTCGTACTGTTTTTAGCCACTTTAGGTAGTTCGGTAAGATATTCTACTAGTTTAGTCTAGTCTCCGTAAGATGGTGCTCATACCAATTAGTTTTATCCAAACCCTAAATTCTTGAAAAATACTTTGTTAATCGACTATAACTATATTTTTGCCCTTAAAAAATGTATTTAGTAATTATAACTGTTCTACTTTAAAAAACGACGACTGCATTCATAAATGGGGAAAACTTAATGTTTTTGTTTGATACATTCTCGCATTCTACTCCACGTTGATCAGCATACGTCCACAGGATTGAAGACGTTATACTTAAACCTTATCATTTTATCTTGAATGGGTTAACGCTGCTGGATCAGATGTTAACCCGCCTAATTTAATAAACATCCGTTATGCCCTTTGAGTTACCTATTCAACACTCGCACAGTTATTGCCATCTGGAATGCCAATAATTATTATGTCGTAAAATTGAGACTTAGTCTCTGGCGTGCTGCAAAGCGTAAGATAGCGGGTTTAAAACCTGAGCCCACATTCCTTATCACAAGTTGTTGGTGTTACTAAGACCACAAATTTAAAAAAAAAAAAATCATTTACAGTGAGAGGCCTCATCTCAACCCATAAGTCATAGAGCTCAGCACCTATGAATTTCATACTTACCTATATTGCAGGGCATAAAAAGTGTAGTAAATGAGGCAATTTTAAAAAAAGTCGCCCAAGTTTCAACTTCATTATGGTATTCCGTTCTTGAACAAACACACACACAAAGATCAATCGCTAAAAACATGTTTCTTGGGTTCAGGGAGCCTGAAAACATGTATTTCCTACATAAACTTTATTTCAAAAAAATCAACATGAAAACATTACCTACCTTAAATTCTTGATTTGTGACAAACCAAAATTTTACCTTTTATGGCCTCTGTACCATAGTGATCAAGACAGTTGACTACAAAGTGGAAGTCGTCTAGAGATCAATGCATTGTTTAGGTCAAGATATATCAACAAGTTGAAGAAGTTTAAAATTGTCTGACAGGCAACCTAAATTCTAAGAATAAAAAATGGTATCTACTATATCAGGAATGATATTTGTGTAGTCTCAAAAGTAAAGGTCAAAAATTATTTTTTATAAAAAAATTCCTGATCTTCAAAACAGTGACTTAAGAAAATAAACATTTGAAACAAACAATTTCCTCAAGTTATTCTTCTTGACCCACCATTATTAGCAAAACTGCCAAACACTATTACATAGTATCGAAATTTCTGTTTTTCATATTTAACTTTATTTTTCTTTTTTTTATATAACGTCGAAATTTCTGTTTTCCATATTTAACTTTTTTTTTATATAGTCGTCGCATCAACTACTGTGGTCATTAGCGATGACATTGGGTTGTAACTGTGAATGAGTGAATGATGAAATGATTTTTTGTAACGTATGAAAATGCCGTGCCTGAGTGGGATTCGAACCCAAGACCGCATGATGAGAGGCGAGCACGTTACCAACTACACCAATGCGGCCGGCTATAACTTTATTTAACTTTGTAGGACAAACAAGAACCCATTCAAAAGTAATATTTGTTTACAAGCTACTACTGTAGCTTACTGCATTGTTATACAAAATAATAAATTGAATGGTGTAGATGCAAAACTCACATTCTCCAATTTTTTACGATATTGAGTTATGCATATCACCGTGTTCGTCTTGTAAAGGCGAATCAAACTGTGATAATGTTTTGGAGTAAAACTCACATTTTGCAACCTAAAATAACTACTGAAAAGTACGATTTGAAACATAAGTCACATTATCCAACACCAGTTCTGCAACAAAATGCACACTCTCCATTTCAACCAATCAGAGAGCGTGTAGCGCACGCAAAGCATCATGGGCCATTCTGTTAACCTCACTTTATTATAACCTCTCAGTTTTAGCTGCAGTTTTTAGTCGGGTGTTGCTGTGCTTTTTATTATTACATTTAAAGTTTTTGAAATAGTGCGATTAGTGTGCGATGGATGCGGGGGGCAAAACAAAAATTCCATTGTCCTTTCCATGGCTTGCTTCTGGCTCTCCAAACATGCACCAAACAATATAAAAAGAGTAGAGCTGTTTTTCCCAGTAACAGGACACAGCTTTCTTCCAGCAGATCGAGTGTTTGCAGTGACAGAAAAGGCCATAAGAAAGAAAGAGGTAATCTACAAACCATCAGAGTATATAGACATAATTAATGAGCATTCAAAAGTACTTAAAGTTGGTCTTGACTGTCAAGTTTTTGATTGGAAAAATGAAAAAGAAAAGATTATGAAAAAACCATCTCAATTTCATTTTCAGCTTGGGGCCTGCAAGAGGATTATTCTGACAAGAACTAAAAAAAAGAATGTACTTGTTAGAGGAGAGACCAACTACAAGTCAGACCTCGGAGTGCCTTTGTCACTAACGAAGCCAGGAAAAAACCTGGTCAACATGAATCCTCCGGTTATCCCTGTATCAAACTCGTTAAAGCAGGAAAAGAAGTTTGATGTCAACAACTTGTTGAATAAGCATTACGGGGACCAGTGGAGAGAAAATGAAGACTTAGTATTTTATAAAAATGTAATTGATGGGGCTGAAGAAAATGACCAAGAAGAAGAGCTAGTTTGTGAGCCGACTGAAGATATCAATTACATTAATGTTTAAAATGATTTTGTAGTAATCGAATAAAGTTTGTCCTTTGTTATTGTTTTGTTTTTATTTTCTTGCCACCCTGACTTATTAAGATGTAACCTAGTAAGTACATAACCCATTTTTTCTTGGTTCTGGTTGTTTTCAAGTAGTTAAACTGTTTTGCTTCATAACTAACATTATCCATGACAGTTTGGTGCAAAACTCACATTTGACCAAAGTTTGGTTCAAAACTCACATTGTTCATAATTTACACTGAAATTACGAAAAAACCTCTAAAATAACAAGTTTTCCAGTGTTGGCAAACAATTTCTACTGCAACAAACTTTTCAAGTAAAAAAAATTGCAGCAAAACATTTGGGTTACAACACACAGCAGTTTTTCTTGTTTTTCCGAAAATTTGGAAAAGTGGAGAGTGTGAGTTTTGCATCTACACCATTCAATTAATGTAACAGACATTAGAATACCTAAAATGACAATTATTTTTAAAAAATCCAAATAATATTTGATTCACAATGTTAAGTGGCAGTTCAATCTCCATAACTAGAATAGGACATTTCAAATAAAATACAACCTACACTGAAAAAATGAACATTCCATTTCACATATCAAGTTTGACAGAAATCAGAATGTATTAATTTTGTAATACACAGAAGTTGCATTAGTTCATCCATCAATGTCACGTAAAATTGAAACGTTTTCATACATGTTCACAATACCAAATTGTTCAATTGTATACAAGTGATCAAATTCATGCTGTATTATTATGCTCTAACTGTTTAGGTATTCAAATTAAAAATTATTTTTGCACATTTACCATTTTACTTAGCTGTAGGTTTACCACTTGTAGAATATCCATTTCTGCCTTGCTTATTTCTCAATTCAGTTCGAAATACGTACAATGTATATATGAATTGTAAGATGGTATTTACTGATCAAAACTTGAAATATTGATCAAAACTTACTGTTGATCACTAAACTTGTTCAGTGATATCCTTTGACTTTGAGCAGGTGCTTTAGAGCACATCAGCTAAACCCATTCAAAAAACAAATACCAAAGGTGAGTCTTAGTTTTGATTTTGGTTTGGGGGCCCCGAGTTAAATTTTTACTTTCTCTCTTGCCTATATGAATATATAGGAAGGAAAGTATTGTTTTCATGTAGAGTTTTTAAAAAAGAGTTTTCACCAGATACACACATTTTCAGACCCCCTCAACCCAAAAAACATGTTTTTACCAATTGGTCTGTGTAAGTGAACAAAATATCTCAAGAATGGAACATCGTATGAAGTTGAAACTTCGAAGTTAAAGGTAGTACTGTAGTTTATTCGTGTCACTTTTCACTTTTGCAATTTTCTCAAAATCGACTCCTACCATTTTTTTTTAAATCACCTCATTTACGACATTTCTTATGCTCTACAAAATATGATAGGCACTATGTCTACTGAAATTCTTGGAGGTAGTTCTCTTAGAAAAAATGGTTTTTACAGATTGCGGCCTTAATATGCATTTTAAGGCAAAATCGTATATAATCAAAGTTAGACAATTTAAAAATCTACAACTTTTATTACAAATATTTCTTTGTATTAACCCTTAGTTTAGCGGTAATTTGCGATTGTGTTTTTTGTCATGAAAATCATTAAAAAATATGAATTTTTTAAGATTTCGGCAGTAGTATGCATTTTACAACAAAAGTGTATATAGTAAAATTTATAGAAAATTAAAAGATCTACATCTTTTGTTTCAAGCATTTTTCTCTACAGTGCCTAGGTCAGCATGAAAGAGTAATTTTCCGAATTATTACGCCTAACTAAGGTTGATTTTCATTTTGCATCATTCACTCAAGATTAAAATAAGGTTTTGTTTTTTGAGGTTAGTTTTTTGTTTATTTCTAATGTATTAATACTAATGTTAAGTTAAATTGGTCATTATTTGCATTGACAAGTGAAAGTCGTGTAAGTGTTTACATCAGATTTTTTTTTGTTTTACACCTGATTGTTTCGTACATTAGGGCTAGTGATGGATGAAATGATATTAGGAGAGTGATACATGAAAATAAGCAAAGAAAACATTGCCAGACCTGACTGAGAACCAAACCCGGGACAAGCAACATATTAGTCTGATATGAAATTTACATTTTCCTTGGGGGGGGGGGTGGCTGAAGCCTCTCAAGTCCCCTTCCTGGCTACTGACTTTGAAGAAGGTTTTTTTGATTAAATTTTCTTCTAGAAATCATCTTGTGAACAGAACTAAAACCCAAGAAAATGTCAATATCACAATTTCTTGTTTCTGTTCTATACAGTACAGGGTGTTTCAGTTAGTGAAACGTTTATATGAACTTTTTTCATTATTTTTACTAGTACAATGAGCTCAGAAAGTACTGGTAGCACTTGCTGAAACACCCCGTATATCATCAATTTTGTTTGCCTGAAAGCAATGTTTGTTTTGTAAAAATTTGATGGTGTCTATACATAAACTCTTGTCCTAATGTACACTAATGTACATAATTACACATAATGTACTAATGTACATAATTACACTATATCAAAATGTTTAGACTGATTACCTAAAGTCCAACCAAGTTTTTACTACTGGACGTAGGAATTAAATAACATTACATAAACACAACTCTTTCTTTTATATTTTACTATATTTCATTAAATATCAACAAGTATTCAAATTTAATAGAACATGAAAAACAACAAGCTATTTGTTAAAAAATTACTGTAAACATAAATAAATAGAATCATAAAGTTAACAAAATACATAGTAAATTAAAATAAATTTGTAAAAAATATTTATTTCTGTGTAAGAACATAAGTATACGGAATTATATAAATATTATTTTTATATAAAATATACTCTGATATATCCTACCCTGTTTTCTAAATTTACACATAGCAGCTGTGTTGATAAATACTTATATGCATGTACCCCAAGCTCAGATTATTTAGTAATTTAAATGGAAGAATTATTGTAGTTGTGTGAAGGGAATTAATAATAGTAAAAAACAAAGTAAATATTTCACTACATTAACTAATAGAAATATAAAGAAAATAATGATTTGGGTTCAGCAAAAATTTTTGTTGATTATCAAACTAGTTTCTATATAATGCAGTAGAATGAACTTTCAGTTCAACGGAGGACATTGAAGCACATAGGCATTCAGATAAACCATCGCCATTCCTTAAAGTATGCTTCAAAATTGTACTTAAAATTCTTATTAATTTTTCAGGAAGCACAGTAGAATTAGAGGTTAGAACTGAGATTAAAATTACAAAATTTTAAAAAATTATGGTACTAAATTTATACTACACTATGAATAATTTATTTACATTTGATTTCCATTAGTACACAAAGAGATTTTAAAATAAAATTCTTAATTTAAAATTTGTGTGACGATACAAAATCACTGACAGCTGGCTTTGTTTATTTTTTAGTTAAATAAATGTAAATAGACCCAGCTGGTGAAAAGGATAAAAATTATTTTAATTTAAAAAAGAAGTAATAAACAAAGATAGGTTGCTAGGAGCTAGTAGGTTAATGTTTTTTGTAAAACAATATTTTAGTGGGACCTGAACGTTGAAAGAAGGTGGAGGTCCCATCCATAATCGTTCTTTAAAGAAAATTGAGATGGAATTTATACATTTAAAAATAAATAGTTAATTGGAATGAGTAAATAATAATGGGGACAAGATAGTAATAAAAATGATAAATTTGATTTAAAAAGTTGTAAAAGAAAATAAAGAATATAACATTTAATTTATGATTCGAATTTTGTGAATAATTCATTTATTATAGAAAGGACATTTTACAAATATGGCTAATCCCTTGTGGGGAATAAAAGTTAGTTTACAAATATGTCGATCGCTTGTGGGGAATATAAAAGTAGTTTTTTATTACATTTGACAACTAATTTGCATTTCTTTCAGTAAAACTGTAAGCTTTTCATAACTAATTAGTTTCTTCTTCTATGGAAACTGGTATTAGATTTTCGATGTTTATTTAGTTATTTATAGAGTACATACAAAATTCTCGAAATCGTTAAATACATTATTGAAACAATAGGTGTATTACAAACATACACATGGAAAATAATATATCTGTACCTATAGAAAATTTATGATGTACAAATAGCTTTCACTTGGATATAACAGGAAAGATCAAGAGATCAGTAATTTGAGCATAAACAGAACAAAAATCAGAATTATGTTTAAAAAATTAAATAGACTTTCAAATCCAACAATTTTTTAATTTATTTGTTTTACTCCTTTCAACAAGCAACTACTTAGAACCTGGAGTACAACAGCACAATATTTATACACATATAACTTACTCTGCTCAAAAAAACACTAACTATAGCTATATTTTCTTGATGCCTAATAACTACTATAGTACAAGGTTACATGATTTTACAAAAATAAATGTTAAAAATATAATTAAAATTTATTTTACATGTAATATCATGTGGTTTATGAACACGCATACACTTTACAAGTAAACTAATACAGTAGACCCCTGATTTAGATGGCCAGTGTATGACCATTTCTCATATAGATCAATGAACAAAATGTATTATACCAGCAGATGTAAAGAAGGCGATCCTAGAAGGATAAAATATTACAATTTAATATATTAAAAATTCTGAGTTTAAAACTTGTAGGCTACTTACTACAGTAAAAAAAGTGTTGTAATAGAACATTCTGTTTATTAAATACCAAGTTAAAAGGGTTGGAACTTTTTTCAATGATATTTAAGTAAGAATAAATAAATGGGTGTGGTAACGAACAAAGATGTTGTTCCAGTGAGCATAGCGGGCCCGTTGGCATAGTGGTTAGCGCAACTGGCTTCTATGCTGGGGTCCCAGGTTCAATTCCTTGTCTGGAATTTTTCAGAACTCATTTTCATATATCATCATTCTCCACTGTCTGCATTAGCAGAAATTGCTAAAGTCAAACGTAAAACAAAAAAAAATCCAGCAAGTATGACCGTTTTTCCACTTGATATTTCTCACAAGTGCAAAAATTGCACACAAAACTGCAATGTTAGACATAAATAGGCCTATAACAATTATAAAATTCTAAATGCCTGCCATGTTTGACGTCATGTCCACAACCCACAATATCAAAAAACTAAAATATATATTTAATTGTTAAACAAATTTGTTGTGATTTATGTGTACCACATACAGTAGTTAATTAAATAATCATTTTCTTGACATATTATTACAAGCCTGCAATAAATTGTAGTGGAAATGATTTCAAAGTTTCAATTTTTGTATTTAGGAGCCATTTAAGTTTTTATACCTAAGGGGGGTCAACTGTAACTGCAATAACATTCATACAACAGTTCATTTTCCTACAAATATCAAATAAATCACATATTCTAAAATATATTCCTATAAAAATATAATAATTTTTCATCTGATTTCCAGACTATTCTCTAAGAAAACTTATACAGTAATATTATTCTAAAATTTCAATCTCTATAACCCTGGGGAATAACAAATTTTAAATTATGTAAGCATAATTTTAACTATTCAAATTAAATTATTTATAGAAACTACATTAATAATACACAAATTTTGATGTATTCTACAATATTCATTGCTATATTTACATTCGACAACTGCAAAAATGTACATTGTACAGTATTATCATTTAAATAGATCTCTTTTCAAGATTTTAAAGTAAAACAAAGATTTCAAAATAAACTCGTTAATTTGAAATTTGACCACTCACTTGCATTTTATACAGTGAAACTGTAAGCTTTTCCTTCTTCTTCAGTAACTAGAATCAAAAATTTATTTCAAGACACACCACTGTAAATGATTTTTCCAACAGATGACTAGTTAATGCAGAAGAAAGAACTAATTTCTTCCGAAAGCTCATTTGCTTTGTAACACAGATAATAAAATTGAATAGTCTTATTTAAAAATTAGAGATTCATTACAACAACACATTTAGTTTAGAAGAATTTCAAAATTTAAGAGATTCATAATAATTTATTAGATTCCCTGAAAATCAAATCACAAGTATTTACATGGTTCACATTAAACCTACAGAAAAGTTAACAAATAGCTAAGCCAATAAATAAATACTGAACACACAATGAAAAGTATTTTTTTTAGAATTTTTAAACATTTATAACTAATATTAAAGATACTAAGAATTGAAAGATTAAGAGGTTATTACATCTAATTTAATTAAGAGAATATAAATAGTCCAGTAATGAAGTAAGGAAATCAGTTAAAACTCAAAAATCTTTCTATCAGGCGAAATTGATGCAAAACCTTTTGGAATTAGTTAAGGACATCATAAGAATCAAAATTAAACAAAAATGAAATTCCACACTTATTTTATTAGTCAATTAAGCCTAATTAACAAATTAACAGGTTATCGGCCTAGTTAACATACGTCAACTTGAAACATATATAACATTTTAAATTAAAATTTGGTATAGGGAATTTTCGGAGTCACTGGATACGAATCTGATATGAAAGTTAGGAAAAATATCATGGCCACTGGAAAAACTCTGGATATTTAGCCATTTCATACCAATGAATGATTATTATATCATTCACCCTATACATGCTAAAGACTTGAACTTATTTTTACACACATTAATTGTGAAATTGAACTTTAAAAAGATGAATATTGGAAAATTAGAGGAAAACCCCCAGTTTTCTTCAAGTCAAAATATCAAATAATAATTTCTCCACATCACTGGAAACAAATTTGAGGTCCAAAGGTGATTTTGACATTTTCCGGAGAATTCAGGAAAGGTAACAGCATGAAAGTTAATTTATAGTTGCATTTTTAAGAATTCAAAGATATAAATTTGGCTCAAGAAGTTGTATAGTCACGGAATGCAACAATATGAAAAATCTCACAGCTTCAATAAAATTGTGAAAATTTTACCATATAAAAACAATAAATGGAAGTTTAAAATTGAGTCTGCAAGTTGTATACAATTTCAACTAATTCACTACAGTTTCTGAATATACTGGATATTTAGTGACTAATATGACTGAAATATAAAATTTCAAAAACGAAGATTCTTTTGCATCATTTCTTAAACTATTTAATACAATTACTCTTTTTGATTGAAAAGGTTTATTTCTAAAAAACCATTTACAATTTGGAGAACTTTACAAATTTACCAGTTTTTTTAATTAATTGTAAATTAGGAAATTATATTAGAAAACTTGCCAAACAATTTGGAAATGTCTGGAAATGGTAAGCAATTTTACCAGGAATTTTATGAAAACTGAACAGTTGGGTGCACTTACCTCCAGAAATAAAAGTCATAAACCGAAAAGTCGAATAAGCACACAAAATTATAGACACCCTCACCAATTGATTAAAGCTTGTTTGAAAAAATTGGAGCAAAAGTCTGAAAACTATGACAGTGATTTTTCCAAAAATTTCATTAAACCGATTGGTGGCACATTCTGTTTCTCCAGGATATCTCCAGAACTAAAAGTTGCTAACTAGAAAGTGAAATACCATATGAAAGTAGACACCCATATCTATCGTTTGTTAGAACCAAACGAGTCAAAAGTCAGGAAACAGTAGCCATTTTTGCAAGAATTTTCTGAATACCAAACAAGTGGAAGCTATTCACCCCATTGATTATAATTATTAATTAATTTAACAAATAAAATGCAAGGGGCGTATTATAATAATCCTTCATATGTTATTAATCAAGCTCAAAACATTTTTATCAATATTTTCTGTTCAAAAAATGTTTCACCTAACTCCTTTAAGAACAATGTTGGGTTTGGTTTCATTGCTCAAATGTTGTATAATGAGATTTCAATAGAGTGCAATTCACTACGCAGTATCATTTTTAGAATAAATTTGTTGAACAAATAATTTCTTTGTTATCAACGTTAAATCTATTTTGCTTTAAGTTAATTTTTGTCGAAAGTAACTTAAGATTTAAAATACACACACAATTTATATCAACACTTTGTGCGCTTTCATACGTTACATGTTATAATAATTGTTAATTAATTAATTAAATGTGTGCACCATTAAATTTTTATTTAATAATAATCTTTGATATGTCTTTAATCAATCCCAAAAAGTTTTTGTCAGAAAAATTTTCCACTTTTTTGCTTCATTTACAGGACTAATAATAACAACATTCATTCCATGAACAACAATCCATCTACCCTAATACAGACAATATTATTTTATAAAATATGGCAACAATGTAATTCTAAAGCAACTTTATGACCTTCACAGAACTTTCATAAATATATCTGTGAGCTGGAATTTCCCAGTAGCTTTTAGTTTGTTAAGGTTAGGATGATTCATTGTTAGTAATGGATGAAAAGAAATGAGTTTAAATTTAAATTTCTTATAACTTAATTGGTGTTATAATTCTTTGGTTGACTGTACTCACCCTGATCCCGGTATGATGAAGACAATCAACCCAAGAAATGAATAACAATCAGCCCAAAAGATGTAGAACAAAGTAGGTCGTACAAATGATATAAGCAAACTGGTGAATTTTTTTTTTTTGTAATAATATTATTTGCAATCAGTTTTAAAAATAAACTATAAACAAATCTTTTGAATTAAAAAAATGACAAGTTGAGATCTCATTGGCCTGAGTACCTCTCATTATATCAATTATTCATTCTTTTAAAGAAAAATTACTATCTACAAAATGTTTACATTTTATAAAATGGAATATTTATCACTTTAATTTTTATATTTATTTAAACTTTTATCACACAAGTCCAAAACATGATAACGTTTCAGGCATCTAACTTCTTCTGCATTGTTTAAAAGATTAATGGCCAATTCATTTTCGTGATTTGCAAGTCTTGCCTGATATTTTGTAACAAGGCTTACCTTGCTTCCTATGACTTCAGGAAAGTTGCAATAATGGTGTATTTCTGCATTTCTTGCAAACCATGGCGCCCTTGTTATAGCTCGAATAACCCTTTGAATTACCTCAATGTTACTTCTGCTGGTAGTTCTCCAAGTTGGACACCGTATGACCAAACTGGTTTAAGCAAAATCTTGTATGGTGAAATAATGTAAATTCCAAAAATTTGTGCACAGTGAATACAAGAACACAGGCCAAAATATCTTATAAAAACTACATAATCATGTTATCTACCAGAATTAATATCAACTACATCAATAGAATCCATTAAAATATGACTACAGAACTGCTCTGTTATTGGACATTTCGGTGAATTCCCAATAATACAATGAAATTAATGGGTTAAAAATTTATTTTTTTGTGATGTGGTCAATCATTTCAGAATTACAAATCGGCCAAGCTTAAACAATCTAGAAGAAACTTTTTTTGACTCCAAACATTAAATTAAAAGTAATTATAGAATACAGTAATTTTATTGACAATATATTCTTGAACGCTAAGCTGAAGATCATTCTGGCTGAATATAAATCTAACATCTAACAAACGCCCTAACTAATTTTCAAAACACAACATTGCCACTTATCACATCATGAAACTCCAAAAAAGTGCCAACACTTAAAATATTTTATACCAAAAAAGTATACATAAATAAAGAAGCAAAACCATCAATTATAATACACAATTAACAAAGGATTAACCTAGGATGAATTTCCTTTTGGTTACAATTATATCAGGAAGAACCAAATATGAATATTTTAATATAAATTAATCTTCAATTTGTATCAGTCAAAAAACCGTTGCCACTGTCTTCTATTAGTGCTCATGAGTTTCTTACAAATTAACAAATAAGATTAATAATACATACATATATATCAGAGTGTCTCAAAAATAATTATTTTATAATAAATTTTACAAATAGAAATTTAAATAAACCAAAAGTTTTGTATTGTAATATTTGTTCACTCAATCAACAACCTGTCTCACTATAAACAATTATTAAAAATTTTTAAAATGAGCATAAAAGTGGATGGATCGATTATGTTGTGTTACGTAACTTAATTGATTCTTCGACAGAATCTTTCAACACTCTACCTCCAGCAAAGCCTGAAACAATTCAAAATGTCCTTCAGCATTATTATAGAAAAAATAGTTTGTAATTATTTTTGTAGTGATAAACAAAACGTAACAATATTTTTGGAAGGGTTTTTAAGAATGAAGAGTGTTAAGGATAATATGTTTTATAATACAGATACTGAGCCTTGAGATGCCTTTTGCATATGGACAGGCTGTGAGGAAGGGAAGAGAAAATCTGATAGTGCTGTCAACCTGAACAGTGAGACACTCTATTTACTACCATCCAATTGCACCGTTTTTTTATCCACATTTTGCCTATCAAATTAATATAATTTGTTGTGACTGACACTTTTTTCATTTAAACCCCATTCCTTTTTAAAATTAACATTTTTTTTACAGTACAAGGTTTCCAATTAAAATTTAGCCTTTCTTTTAAAATCAGAAATAATTTTTCACATGTCAGCACCACTTTCTTATTGACATAAACAACCTCCATAATTTTGACAATTACATGTCTGTCAAAGTCACCCAATGGGTATTCCTATATTCTGGCCGTTTCCTTTTTTTACCAGCTGTCAACAAAACTGTTGACGAAGAATTGCCTTTTTTACTGTCTTTAACTTCCTTCTTTATATTTCCAATTGTGGAAAGAGAAATATCACAGTAGTTAACCGCTCGCTCATGGCTTTTCTTAAAACATTCCGTGCGGATGTGGTATACCTACCACGTAAGATTTTTGTGAGTGACGGGCACGGTAGGGATACCACGGCAGTCCTTTTCATAAACTCTCTGTTCTTACTAACCAATTCAACGTATCAAGGAACGACTTTCACACACTCTCAACTCAATATGTTATTCTAACTATTACTACTGAACTACGATTCTAAAAAATCAGATCTACCAACCCTACTGACAAAAAACTTGAATAGTGTTTTTGAAATATCCAAGTGGTAGTCCTAACACATCCGTCAGTCACAAAAATCTCTGCGTGGTAGTCCTACCACGTCCGTAATTCGGTAAAGTCGTTTTACGTCTCATTTAATTCTGTCGTCATCGATATTTGTCAAGTATATTGACACCGCACTGAATGTGTTATGAGGCACGGATAGGTATTTTTGTTTAGCTTTAACTTAATAACATTTTATTACATTGTACATTAGATTTCTTTCACCACCAAGAATAGTTCGACCACGTTTTCAAAAAACCGACATTTGCGTTTACGGTAACAAACAGTTATATTTATAGTTAACCTACAAAAGGTTCCGCAATATACTGTATGTCCTCTGGGTATAGTTAACGTTGTGTTGGCGAACTGATACCAAAGCAGTCACGCATGCGCACTGATGCTTTCCTCCCTTTACCCCTTGTTAAAACCAAAGGCAAACTCATGACTCTAGCACTATACCAAGAAACACTGCAATATGCATAAACTAATTAATAGTCCTGAATTAGTTCAATGTAAAATCATAACAACACTCCTAAACGATTAAAATTAACCCTTTCAGTACCAACATACGGAAATATTTTACGTAGTATAACATCCGGTTTACCGGATGTCCGTAAGTTATGCATTAAGTGCCAACGTCCGGATAACCGAACATTTCCAAAAAATCTTTTAAACAAAAATTAATGGAATAATATATTTTGAAAACACCTCCGTGGCGTAGTGACTAGTGTTCTAGCCTACAAAGTGAAAGATCCCGGGTTTAATTCCCGGCTAGAGTCTGGAAATGTTAACAAGTTAAAACCAACGTTTAGGTACCAAAACCATCAGTAGTTGCTAATGACCAAGCTGTCGATACGACTTTATAAAACTAAAAAAACATATTTTGAATATTTTTATTGTTAGAAGGATTATCTTTTTATGAATACAATAAAAATTCATTTTTAACAGGAAATTTTATTTTTCTGTAACAATGAAATTTTGGTCGGCAATGGCAGGCTTACGCCTGCAAGTTTTCAAAATAAGGGAACTTTTTGTACACCCTTATTCAAATTAAATGGCACTTTAGATCAAACTTTTAAATACAGTTTCCGCGCTGAAAGGGTTAAACTGTGATTTTTTTTTTAAAAATCTGACAGAAAACTAAAAAAAATAGTCTTATCTGTTCTTTCCCATTTTATTCTGGACAGAAATTTATGCTAAATTATTTGTAACATATGATGAGGTTAAGAAATAAATTTAATCATTAGAAAATGTATTTTACGGGGCTTTAAAAGCTTGAAATAATGTTTTCTACAACTTAATACAATTCTAATGAAATGTAATTTAACATCATCTGAAAACAGTTAATAAACTTACCCAAAATACTTCCAGTTAGACCAACAAGAGTACCAATTTTGATACCAGCCACAACTCCAATAGGCCCTCCCAAACAAGAACCAATAATTGCTCCACATAATGGATACGCTGCTACATTTAAATCAGCTGCCTTTGCTAAATGCTTTTCTCCCTGTGTGACTTCTTCAGTAGTAACTTCAACATTAGTTTCTATTTCATTCACAGCTTCTCCCTGTGTCTACAAAATAATAACAAATTTTAAAACCACAGACCATTTTAAATTTTAGTAATGGAACTATAGTAGAATGCTGATTATCCGAATTGCTTTTGAAACAAAATGAACTTGAATACACACACTCTTTTAATGGTGGCTCTTGATAGAGAGTGTTTTGTAAATGTTGTCACCAATTTTCAGTAATGGACTCGACACCATAAGAATTTGTCCGATAAGACAAGCTCCCTTTTATTAATTTAGTATTAAGAGAAGATAAGTTTATATATTTTTGAATAGCCTTGAACATAAACTTCAGAATAATATGTGATCATTTAAACAGAAAAAACTACATGTAATTTTATGATTAGATTCTGTTCTTTTACATTTTATCATAAGTGGTTGATCACATTAACCAGAGAATGCAATAAGCAACACTTATTACCTGATTTCAATACTAAGTTATTTTTAACGTGTGTAAAAACATAATCGTAAAAGTTACTAAATCTCAATGCAACTAATAATTTTTCCATACGAAAATTAGTTCTCAAATCATATTGATTTGTAAGAAATAAACTTAAACACAGAAAGTCATACACAAATCAAAAGAAAGAAAAAATAATTTAAATTACTAATGCAAAGATAATTAAACTGGAGTAGAAGTGCATATGGAAAGGCCAGAGGAGTTTTCAATGCAAGTTCAGTGTTTTGGAGCTATGACCTGACATTGGGCACCAAATTATGGCTCCTCAGATGATATGTGTTCTCTGTTCTTCTGTATGGTGTTGAGACTTGGACCTTGAACAGGGTGACTGCACACCGGCTTGAGGCTTTTGAACTGCGGTTGTATAGAAGAATATTGATTTCGTGGATGCAGAAAGTCACTAATGTTGAAATTTTGAACAAGCGTCTGGAATTAGTCAAAATTGTTAAGTGCGTCAGCTACAGTAACTCGGTCATATAATGAGCAATCAAAAAAAGATTTGATCTACCGCAGCGCATTCTGCAGGGGAAGATAGAGGGAAAGAGGAATCCTGGTAGAAGAATAATTTCCTGACGCGCCAATTTGAGGACTTGGTTCTGTAGGAGCTCCATAGAACTGTTCCAGATTATGACTAATAAGGTCAAAATGGTTATTTTGATCTTATTAGTGACCATGTTGATCGCCAACATCAAAACTGGGTAGGAATGACAAGAAAAAGAAGTGCATGTTAATTTTTAACTGAGTATATTATACTGATGTAATTTCTAAAAACTAAGTTCATTAAAACATTAAATATATTCAAAAATAAATCTTTATAATGCATCCTGCAGTTTGAAATTATTATATAAATTCATTATACAAAATACAATTAAATATATTGTGAACAGTTTGTTACACTGGTACATCGATAAACAAAACTGCCATATCCATAACCTCTCAAACTTTTGGTTTGTTATAGTTTTACCTCTCTTTCAAATAAAAAATACCTTACCAACATTTTCCGTAAAATCTAAAACTTCTGTTGGGCTATTTATTTAGGAAGCTAGTCTGTTAAAGGTATTACCACCTCCTTCTACGTTTCAAATTGCAACTCTAAATAAGACTTTCCATTTGACTATATTCAGACTGGAACTTCATATACATTCATTACCTTTTCTAAAAACTGTACAAAAGCTGACGTAGGCAACATTCTGCTTAAAGGAGATTAAGCAAACGAAAAGTAAAAACTCCACACAAATATTTGAAAGCCAGTACAGTACGTTAACTTTTTCAGTTATTAAAAAAGACAGAAAACAAGAGGAATAAAAACATATAATTATACAGTTGAACTCGCTTATAGCGCCATTGAAGGGACAGATTAAATTTTACCGTTATATCCGAGTGACGTTATAACAAAGTTAGCTCTTGTGTCAAAAGTAAATCTAACTAAACTAAGAATATTTCGTATACATTACTACTAATTTACGTCATGAGCTAAACGTTTTTTATTTGCGATTTTTAAATCTTAATACCCTAATAAAATAGATTAATAACCACTCTGTGTAAGTAGGTAGACTTTATTATGTATTAAAATACGGAAACCAAAATACATATTTGTATGTACATAAACTATATAATGGTACGTTATCTACTTTATTGGAAGAAATCAGTGATTTTCTTTTGAACACCTCGTTCTGCGAAATAAATCCTCTCCGTAATGTCTCTCGGTGTCGGTGAAATCTTAAAAAAGTTTCAGCTGCTAGCATTGCCTCCCTCAATGTTGGCGTGACGGTGTCCTCCTCTTCATCTTTCTCTTGCTCAGTCGCTTCTTCAGTATTAGAGAATTTTCTTAAATGTCGATAGTCTGATGTGAAAGTTAGGTACAGTGCTACCTACTAAGTATCACATGTCACGTAGAGGGTGCAGTCCCAAAACTGACCTTGAAGTAGATCAATCAGTAGTTATAGACACACATATGAACAGCTTAACAAAATCATTTTAATCCCTTCGCACAAGCAAACACTATTCACAAGTAGACTATTGTACTATATTACTGTATACTGTATTTTTATTTTTTAAATAATTTACTGATAAATTATGGCAAGTTCACAAACGTGCGTGAAGTAAAAAATGATTTCATCGGAAAAATTTTGACGCAACAACCGAGTTAATGACGTTAAAACACGGGTTTTCAGATAGAAGTTTGACGCAACGCCTAAAAAAATGACGTTAAGTCCGAGGCCGTTAAAACCGGGTTCAACTGTATTATGTCACACACACATAAAAATTGGATCATAGTGCTATGTAATGCTTACATGGACAATTTCCCCTAATTCTTCAAAAAGCTGATGCACTTGTTCAATTTCCCTCTGTAAATTTTCCCATGCTACTGCGCATCTTTCCTGTTGTTGGCATTCAGCAGCCAACCGGGATGTCTCCAGAGATAGTTGCAACTGTTTACTGTTATATTCATTTTCCTCATTCGCTACTTCTTCTTCATCTTCATAAAAAGGATTGATTTCCCTGGGTGGCTGTTGTGACAGTTCTGTAAAAAGAAGTGTATAAAAGACATGAAGCTGAATAAGTCAAAGTAAATAAAAAAATAAAATATTAACTGTCAAATTTTAAGCATATTAACCCTTTGAGGACCAACTTTCGTAACAATTTTTTTCGGGTCAGTTCAAAAATGTTATATCCCATTATCAATTAGAAGTGCGAAAAAGACCACACTGAAAAAGGTCGTTTTGCAAGCATTAGTTAAAATCTTCATAACTTTACTTATATAAAAGGTATTATTGTGATTTTTTTACCGAAATGACAAGAAATACTTGCAGTTTTAGTCCGCTATGCTAGATGTTCAAAAAAATTTAAAGTTTTTTGTCAGTAGCCTTTTTTATAAAATAAATAAAAAGTAAAAAATAAAAGTGAAGTTTTTGATTTTTTTTTAATGAAAACTATTAACAATTTTAATATAGGAAACCTATTAATTTTGTAGATAATTTTATTCTGTACATGCTTATAAATATTGTTGAAGTTAAATTAAAAAATTAAAAAGTTACACGCAAAAACGTTTTTACATGACAAAATTAAAAATCACGTCCAAACACGCTTAGAAAAATTAATTTTCACACAAATATCAATCCCTTGATGATTCACTAGTTTTCTGAATACAAATTATAAAAATAAATTACATTAATTAAAAAACTAATAATAAACACTGAAATTAATATCTAACTGCACTAAATTGTTTACAAACAAACACGAGAAACAAATCACACGTGATTGACGAACGATAACCTCAAACTAAACACAAGACAACAACACAATTGCACGCAATACATTCAGTTCTGCTCTCGGCAAACAGCTGATAGAATAAGACATTATTTTTGAATATGTAGACATAATATTTCAGAACAAACAATGTAATATGAAATTAAATATACATAATATATAATTTACTGAAATAATAACCAAAATGCATTTAGGACACGTTTCATGTTGTTATATAAACAGCGACAATATAAACAACATGATGGGCTGATGGATCGGCCTGCCGTCTTTTTCGCACTAACAGTTAAGGCCGACTGATCGGCCTGGCGGTCTTCAAGCAAAAACACACAAAGGCCGACGAATCGGCCCGTGGTCCTCAAAGGGTTAAACATTGTAAAAGCCTTCATAAAACTGGAGCTATTATTATCAATTTGACTTCTTTATACTTGACAGTTATACCTGTTATACAAAACAGACCAACACTACCTAAATTTTTGTGCAACATGAGATACATAAGTTGTCAGGTGCTAAATTCTCATGACAGGGAATGTAAGACTCAGAACATTAATTAATCTGACAATAATTTGAACAACAGTTTCTTCCTTCTGGAACACTGGGTTTCCAGTTGTTCATAGAACTGATGCTTACACACAAATCAACAAAAAGTAAATGAGTAGGAGCGTTTTTACTATCATTTTACTTATTATTATAGAACTTTTTACACAAAAAAAAGTTATATGTACTGTTAAAATGAACTACCATCACCACGAATAATAAAATACATTTTCTACAAACAGGAAATATATATTCATATATATGCTATAAAAACAAAACTGCTAATGCTGATATCTAATTGCACTGTCACACCATAAAAAAACACAATAAAAATGCACACAGGACAAAGAAAAACAGACAAAACTTCTGTTGTTACATCATCAAACAAGTTACTTTATCAAAACTGCAGTTTTGAATAACAAAAATATACATCACAATAAAATGAGTCAAAGAGTGTACTGGTTCAATAATTCAACTGGTTAAGTACTTGAAACATAACACGAAAAACAAGGTTTTAATCCTCCTAGTCATGACACTTTCATTTCATAAAGTATTTACAGAACTAAACTTCGGGTTAATCAGGAACAAGTGTGGTCTGGAAAGTTGTAAAAATGGCTGTCTATACAGAACATATTTATACCAAATCAAAAACGTATTCCTCAACCAAGCAACAATTTCTCTTACTATTACAAGATTATTAAAATAGAAACCACACAGTAAATCACTAAGCATCATTCGCTTAAAACTATACCTTCATTTTCTTCAAACAAATGTAGAAATGTATTTGACTGCTTATTAAAGCAGCACAACTTTAGTATTTCCCCTTGAAATCCTTGGTTTACTATAAGTAATAAGCAAAACATGACTTCGTGTCATTCACTATATCTAAATCAGTGAAATTGTCAACAAACATACCTATAAATTCTTGTAATATATTTATTGCAGCTTGTCTAGAACTGTTAATCAGTTTATCAAATTTAGGTAAATCTGAATCAATTACACGATTTCTAAGTATGTCCATTTCATTTACAAGAGTCTGAAGTTGTTTGACGACAACACTAGCATTAACTTGATCACGATGGGCACCTGCCCAATCACCAGCTCTAAGGTTCTGAAAAAATAATATAATATGCAAACAATACATAGTTAACAGGAACAAAATAAAAGTAGTATAGTTTTACACACTTTACAAAAACTTGAATGAAAAAGGCTGACACATCAGCTTTGCACAGGCAGTAATATTCTCACACTGACTACTTCATACATTTTACTGGAATGTGAGGTTAATTACTTCTTCTTCTTCTTCAGGTGCCTAACCGTTCCGAATGTTGGCGACCATCATAGCAATTCTAACTTTGCTCATAGCACAAAAATAAATTACTTAGCCTATTAAATACAGTAAACTAATGATTATCAGTAGTAATGACACTTAGAATGCCTGCCACATAGAATGTGATCTACGTCCTACGTTCGGGACAAGGGATGGTAGCATGCAAAATATTTTTTGTATGCTGTGGCTAGAAGTGAAGCATGGCAAACATAGTGCATTCTAATCGTGCGGGCAACAGCATAATGCTGCGAGCAGAAACTGAACGAATTGTGATCCACACGTGTTCGTCGTATAAATTGTACTGTTTGTCACAAAGTTGAGATATGTCACTCGAAATGGTAAAGTTCATTGAGGCAGTTCGTTGCTGTCATTATTTATGTATATGACACAGGATATAAAAATATCTGTAAAAGCTGTCTTCATGTGATGAAAGGTCTGTACATAGTTTATTATACGCTCGAAACTATAATAGTATTTTGTTTTGTACCGCGTACCCACACTGTACGTTTTTTCTTCTAGTTTTTAAGAGATAATAACAATCTAGTAACAGCTCCTTCCTCTTCTGATGAAGAACTCATCGTGACTGAGTGAATGAACTGAACGCATTTTGTGTGACAGGGACCATCGCACTCGAGATCGGAATGCGTTCATTTGCCTGGAACGGAGGACATAAGGGCGCCAAAAATTCACACCATATTAAAAACATTACTATAAATAAGTAAACTAAATTTTACCCAGGTTCTGGTGCAAAATTTAATATTTTATAGAAATAATTTGTGATAAAAAAATATTTCGCCATGCCTACCATCAAATTATTCGCATCACCGGTGTTCAAGTTGCTGATAATTGAGAGTCCACTATATTTGAATCACACATACCAAAATATTTGAAAGTGTCAAATCCTCCTTTATTTTCAGTCTTTTTGCTTAATTATTTTGAGGGATTTAATAATTCCCTGTAAGAGACTAAATGCAGTACTATTTATCTGTGGAAAGTGAGTTGGCAGAGAGGTGAAACTGGGTGTATACTACCATTTCAATAAACATTTATTTTTTTTAATTCATAAAATTTATTGTTAAAGCACTTATACAATAGAAAAAATCTGGTGTGAAACACACACAACTTTCTCTTGCCAGTGCAAATAATTAACAATAAACCTAACATTAGTAACAAAACATAAGAAATAAACAAAAAACTAACCTCAATAAACACAACCTAATTTTAATCATGAGTGAAAGACGCAAAATGAAAATCAACCTCAGTTTGGCTTAGAAATACGGAAAATCACTCTTTCTCTCTAAACTAGGCTCTGTAGAGAAAAATGCTCTAAATAAAAGTTGTAGATCTTTCAATTTTCTATAAATTTAATTATATACACTTTTGTCGTAAAATGCATACTAAGGCCGAAATGTTAAAAAAATCGATTTTTCTCACGTTTTCGTGAGAAAAAAACAGAAAATTGCAAATTACCGCTAAACTAAGCGTTATACAAAAATGTTTGAAATAAAAGTTGTAAAATTTTAAATTCTCTACAACTTTTATTATATAAATTTTTGCTCTAAATTGTATATTAAAGGCGTAATCTTAAAAAAACTTTGTTTTTACGTGAAAACAGCCTCACCCAGAATTTCAACAAACATGACGCCTACCCTATCTTGTAGAGAATAAAAAATTGAGTAAACCAGGCGATTTTTAAAAAAATCGTAAAACTAGTTTTTGAGAAAATCGCAAAAAAGTGAAAAATGACACGAATAAACTACTACTTCCGTTTGACCGATTTTGATGAAAATGTTCGTGTCGGGTCCAGTAGTGGTATGTAACTTAAGTTTCAAGTTCGTACGATGTTCCGTTCTTGAGATATTTTGTATACACACACACACACACGCAGACACACAGACAGACCAATCGCTAAAAACATGTTTTTTGGGTTCAGGGGGTCTGAAAACGTGTAGATCCGGTGAAAACTCGATTTCAAAAAATCAACATGAAAACAATACTTTCCTTCCTATATATTCATCTAGTCAAGAGAAAGTACAAATAGAGGCGTATATTTTTTGTCCAGTGAAATTTTCAGGTACATGGAACTGTTAAAAATTTATTTCAAGTTCTTCCAAAAATTCCATTTTTCTTAATTTTTTTCCTTTACACAGTCATTTCTTTTTTTCTACCCAACAGAACGCAGGGGAATTTGTAAGCATGCCTGTTATATGCCAAGAAGGCTAAAGTAATGAATAAAGAATTTTATTTATGCATTTTCTGTAAAAAACGTAGAGTCCTGTTCAAACCTGCGTTCTGTTGGGTAGATAAAAAGAAACAATAGTGTACACGAAAAAATATCAAAAATTTCATAAAAATGAATTTTTAACGGTTCCATGCACCCGATGAAAATTTCACACGACAAATAATATGTCTCCATTTTTCCTATTATATAAGTACTCGTACATTTACGAATTAAAAAACAGAAAATGGTTTCTTGAAATGGTAGCATATACCCAGTTTTGCACCTCTCTGCCAACTCTCTACTTTCCACAAACAAATAATATACAAGTCTATCACTGTTTTCTGTAAAATATGAAACTTAAATTTTAGTAAAACATCTTTCAATAAACAGTGTAGTACCATAAGAGCTCACCTTTTGTATACTCATCTTCAATAGTTTCAACTGATTAACATGATGCGGTACAGCCACTTCATTGAATTTTGCAATCGGTAACTGCATCCATTTAATAGGTTGTTTATCTGTATCAATCTGAGAATGATGCCTATGGTGATGATCAACAATAGGAGGCATTTCAAACTGTTATGAAGACTTTTCACTGTTCCCAAAATTGAATAAAATTTCTGTTACTGACAGTTTGACATCATTTAAAATAATCTGTGAATAAATACAAAATTAGTCCAAGTAAAATGAAACTGTACCAACTAGTAGATCATCAGCAAGTACAATGAGTAATGGATTGTCACACATGTACAAAGGAGAAATCTTTTGAACCTTTTTAAATGTAAATGTTTCTTGGCTTTTACAAAATGTCAGTTTACTGAGTTCAAACTTTCCCAAGTGATAAACTATAGTTGACTAAAAACACATAAAATCAAGGAATATCTACTGTGTACCATAAAACGCATATTTCACTCTTGGGGACTAATTTGTATACAAAAAATTTCTCACTGAAGCAATAAATTAAGTTTATGATTTTGGTATTTTCAAATTGCAAGTTAATTTATAAAAAAAGTTAAGATAATTTATGAAAGTGAACGGTTTTGTGAAGAGAATCGGTGATAAAAATATTACACAGACATTTACAGCCTAACCACCAGATCTGTGTATTTGCAAGATGAAGGGCATGAGGAACATTTCATACCTAACCTCATCCACTATAATTTTTCTCACAGAATTTCCCCTTCTTCGCCAACTACTGCTACGGTTAGTAAAGTGAGCCCCCACCACAACTACTACTACTACTATTACCAAGGCCACTGCCCCTCTTAACTTCTACGTGTATACTTTCCATAAATTTCGAGAAATGCCAATTTTTTTTTAATGCAAAGTCATTTTAAAAGCGCTATCTGGTGCTACAACCAGAATTTCTCGGCTACGGTATGGTAACCCCTACAGAACAGTCCACATAACACTCATTGAGTTTACTCTTCATTGTACAGTAATCCCTCGGTATCCGCGGGGGTTACCGCGGTTCGTAAAAGCGCAGATAATGATACCTTATATGAACGAAAAGATGGGGGTAAGGTTCTGAAGGAAAAGTCCTGTAGTCATTTTACTGTTTAATAGTTTTAAGAACATTTTACCATTATTATAATCTATGAATATTTAATAAATACAGTACTGTATGCATTAAATATTTAATTTGGTTTAAAATAGTTATGGGTGTTTGCTTCTTCTTCTTTTCGAACTCCTTGTGGACTTCTTCGTATGGTATCATTAGCTCCTGGAGTCCTCTTTTGAATTGAAGGGCCCTTCCCATGACGGAATTCATCTCAAACACTTGATCAGCGAGCTGTATTGCCATGCTGAGAATTTCGTTGATGGTTTGTGAAGAAATGCTTGGCTTCGTTTCAGGATCGGCTATCTCATAGTGGGGTGTCATCAGTTCCTTCAACTCCTCCACTGTTAGTTCCAGGTTATGGCTTTGGATAATTTCTTCTATGTCCATGTGGTCGATTTGAGCAAAACCCTCAGCCTTCACATTGGGAACGATTTCTAAATTTCTAAAATTTCATCCACCGCTGGTGTTTGAAATTTCTAAAATTTCTAAACACGTAGATTTACACATGTTTTCGGAATTGTATGACTTCCCCACCTCCCACCAAGTACGGTGTATACAAGGTGAGATTACGTACTTTTTTTTTAGGTTTTAGGCCCACAGACAAAGTCCGCGGATAACTGAAACCCGCAGATATGAAGGGATTACTGTATTATAAAACCACTATATTAAAACACAATGTTAAAAGTGTGTGCGTGCGTAAGCTTATACACATGCATACTACTACAAACCTGGGTTTACCTGATTCTGAGAATGCCTACCACATTATTACAAACTACTGTATAAAAGGCAGGGGAAGGGTAAGTCACTAGTTCTGGATACTTATAGTGGAAGGGAGAGCTCTATCCTCCCTCACCGTGTAACTAGTTATGATGAAAGCATTATCGTTTGTCATTCATTGTATGCTGATATAGTTTTGAAAACTGTAGATCACAGTAAGTATATCTAGTCATTAGTTCATAAGTTAACCCACTGAGTTTGTCTAGTACTAAAGATGTCATTAACTAGAATATTTGGGTCACATAACCAGAGGAGAAAAAAAATATGAGTTGCTGAGAATTATTATGCAGGGAAGGATCCGAGGAAGAAGAGGCATAGGAAGAAGACGCATCTCCTGGCTGAGGAATCTTAGAGAATGGTTCAACTGTAGTTCATTGTAACTATTCAGAGCAGCAGCCAGCAAAGTGACCATAGCCATTATGATATCCAACCTCCGATAGGAGATGGAACTTTAAGAAGAAGAAAGATGTCATTACGAGACAGCTGCTTTTTACACCCATTAGGGATAAAAAAATTAGTTTTAAAATAGCCTGCTTGTGACAACTACTTTAAAAGTAATCTTACAGTATATGCTTCATTTACGACAAATTTTAATTAGTACGCTATTCTTTAATTAGCATTAATTAGTGTGTTACCGAAAAAATTTTATTTTGGTACAATAATTTTATAAGAAAAATAAATTGAGCCTCAGCAAAGTGTTTCAACACAATAAACTAATTTTCTTGTTCACAGTGAATCTCGACAGATAATCTTTGAAATCGTCAAAAAATATCAAGAATCTAAATCTAAGCTTTAAATATTTAGCAATATTAAGAAATGCTGTAACTTCCATTATTCAACATCTTTAGAAACCAATATAAACCTTGCTTATATTTAAAGGTGTGAAAAAAAATAATGTTTCAGCAAACTACTTCTTCAGGTGATCAGTCTCTAGCATTCTGGAAAGCTTAACTAAAGACCACATATATAATTCCTGGCTACAACCTAAATTCTGTGCTTTTAAAAATCTAAAATCCAATCTAAATCTTAATGTACATTGCAGTAGGTAGGAAGGTAGGTGTGATTTTAAACTCTGTAAGATTTTACACCTTATTCACTGCAACAGTAAAATTTTCCAAATTTTCCTTTACTAAGGTCATTCATACTCAGTGGTATAAATAAACCAAAAATAAAACCGATGATTTTTGCCAGTAATTTTAGAGAGGTTATATACAAGGTAGCCAAGAGAATGTTGATAAAATTTCAAGAATTATGGTCTAAACGTAACACCAAATTCTATTAAATTACGCTAACAATTTTGAAATTAGAATCTAGATATTAAATTATAAAATTAAACAAAGAGACTTTACAATACCCAAAATCAACATAAACTGCGCACAAAATATACCACACAATTATTCTAAAATATATTTTTAGACATTTTAATATAGTTCAGTGACATAAAATTATGTAACTATAACTTAACATTATCGAACAAATATCGATTCTCAAAAATAATGGAGTTTAATCATTTAAATTTTTAAGATGATTACACAAACGAAACAAGCTTCACAATGTTGAAAACAAAGACAATTACCTCACAAAGTAACATTTACGTCCTAACAGTTGCGTGTGTTGTGTTAACCTACAAAAACCTCACAATCACACATCGAATACGTATTATAAAAGATTGGTTAAGTTTTTGGTCTACAGTAATAAGCGATTGCAGCGCACCTTCTTTAAGAGTAATTATAATTTTCTCTCTATGACAACGACCTTATACAAAGACATTAGAATAATGTAAATTTTATTGCATGTAACTTATACATCCAGCTTCTTAATTCCGTCAGAAAATTATTTGCATTTTTAATAATAAAATAATTTGTAGTTTATTAATTATTTACACCGGCGCAAGAAAAATTACAATTTTCTTGTTTTGGCGTGCGGGACGATTACAGCGCTATCAAACTAAGACGTTAAACTAAACATACATCACAATATGAAGAACGTATTACGAATAAGAATAATATTACGTAGAGGAGCTAGGAATTTTGTAAAACGCAACCATAAACATGGCTTTGTATACGTACGTTCTCTACAAAAACCTTATATACGTACGTCATCCACGATAGCTTATTAACTCGAAGCGTGGGAAAATAATTGATGATTATTTATACTTATTTACTATACATTTTTAATATAAAATTTTTATTCAATAAATAAATAAATAAGTAACGTAATAAATTATTTACACCAAGTGCGCGGATATGACCAATTCGCACTGTAGATCTCATAGAGAACGGACGTCCAACCATACCCTGCGTACTACATTGCAACAGCACAACAGCCCACCTGGGAAGAAGGTGAAGAGCGTTGCCCTTGGAAAGAAAGTGGCAACGCCACCCACCCTTGACATAGGCATGGACATTCCAGAGCCGGAGTACACCATTGTTAGCAACAAGCGAGCTCGTCTCAACAAAACAGGTATACTGTTCGCCAACTACGGCGGCATGTAGGGAGGGTAGCGGGACAGAGAGAGAATGTGTTGCGTCCGCCTTTCCCCTCAACTCATTTCAATCAGTGCACGGTGTTCAAGCGCAATATTGACAATACGCGGTAATAAGCACAAAGACATTAGAATAATGTAAATTTTATATTAGAATAATGTAAATTTTTTTTTGTAGGGCACTCTGCCGGCCAGTTTCGTTCCGATTTTATGTATGAAAAATGATGTCATGCATGTGTCCTCCTCTACTGCGCTGGCACGCATCAACTCTGTCCATGAAATTGGATATTACTGCACGACAAGTTTCGACTTCCATTTGCCCGATAACCCGTCGAATTTCCTCCTTCAAGTCATTGATGTCTCGGGGTTTATTGGCATACACCAATGACTTCAGATGACCCCAAAGATGAAAGTCACAAGGCGTCAAGTCACACGACCTTGGTGGCCATTGAAGGTCGGAATTACGAGAAATGATGCGATCCTGGAACCGTTCACGGAGCAACAACATTGTTTCTCGTGCAGCGTGAGAGGTGGCACCATCCTGCTGAAACCACAACTCTTCAATGACCATTCCATCCAAATGACGCCACAAAAACTCCCTAATCAGTCTCCATTTACTGTCACGGCTTGTCCTTCTTGATTTTCAAAAAAGTAAGGGCTGATGACACCGCCCGACCAAAAGCCGCACCAAACTGTCACTCGCTGTGCATACATTTCCCTTTCATTAACCACGCGAGGGTTTTCTAAACTCTACATTCGGCAGTTCTGTTTATTAACAAATCCGTTTAAGTGGAAGTGCGCCTCATCACTGAAAATGATTTTGTTTGCGAAGGTGTCATCATCCTGCCGTTTTCTCAATACCCAGTCAACAAAACTGTCGTCTCTTCTGGTGGTCTGCCACTTTCAAATGTTGCGTCAACTGAATTTTATACGGGTGATATTGGAGATCGTACCGAAGAATTCTCCGTACAGAAGAACATCGTAAACCCAATTGTTGAGAACGGCGACGTATTGATTTTGCTGAGCTAACAGCCACACTGTCACGAACCAACGCAACGTTCTGCTCAGTTCGGCCAGAACGACGACGTCCAGAACTTTTAAGGTCGACTGTTGAACCCGTCTCAAAAAACTTTTTCATGAGCCTGCGAACTGTTGATTCATTCGGTGCTTCATTACGTCCTAGAGTACCGCGAAGTCGCCTGACAGTAGCCGCATAACTCTCTCCACTCTGGTAAAATGTTTTGACGACTAACACTCGTGCAATAGTAAACTTCTCCATGGTTAGACACAGACTGCGAGAGTACTACACTGCGAACAAGAGAAACTACAACTGAATCGTCAATCGGAATGTTCTCCGAAATAGAAATGAGGTCTAACAATGTTGCCAACCAATAAACAAAAATTTACCAGCCGTTTAAAAACCGGCGCTCTTTTTGAATCACCCGTTACAAGCTCATTTTTCATCAAAAAATTCTGAAAATATTACTTTCGCTTCCTAATGGATCTTATTATATTATTATACTCTGATATTTGTATAAGATACGCTCGTACGAGAAGTTTAAATAGACGTTTAAATTAGAGTTAGTTTAATTAGACGTTTAAATCTCATCGCATTTTTTGCGTATCACGTAGGCTAATATAACTTCTTTTCCAGGATTACATATATGCGTTTTATTATTTTGTTATAAAATATAAAATTTTATCTGTAATTTGATATATGTAGGGCAGAAAGAGAAATAATAAACGAGCTTGAAAAAATCACTTTTTGAAGGGAAGTCAAAGATAGATCATCGTGTCTGGTGTCTACTTCCTGTTAATATTCCAAGAAGCTGAATCAATTTTAATAGTTGTGAATTTTATACGAAACACGTCAAATTTTAGAAATCAACTACACATGCACAATATCAGTTGTTTGACATTTAACAAAAAGAACCGTATAGTAAATATAGCAGAATGAGGTTATGACGTACTTTTCTTTTGGGCCTGTCAAAACTTATGGTAGGTACATCATTTAGAAAAAAACTTATTGCCTATTACCCTAAAATGAATCGCAGTCATATTCCCCGTATTTTGTGCGCGCGCAACTAATTTTGACGGGCTGTGGCTTTGGACAGCCACACCAATGTCTAAACGATTACCGCATGAACACAACACAATGAGTCGTGAGTACTACTTCAGAGGCAGCCGGTATCAGGCTACGACGCTGTGGTGGGGGAGCTACTTACTGCACATGTGCGGCCCGCATGCCACCGTATAATAGTTGATTATATTTATACCACCGATTCACTAGACAATAACAAATCTAACGCTGATGGCACATGGTCCGTGCGACGCACGGATGATATGTCCGTGCGCTGCACGGACAAGTAAGCAGGTAATGGAGAAGCATTGGGGATGGCACATGGTCCGTGCGTCGCCCGGATCCGTGCGCCGCACGGATCCGGGCGAAAAAGCGCCCGGACCTTCCCGCTTCAACTCATCCGTGCGAACGCCCGGATGAAGCTATGACTACATCTAGCAGACCATTGTTTCAAATGAGTGATGGCACACTGATCCGTGCGTTATTCATCCGTGCGCTGTCTAGTTGACTACACTTGATTCAGTACATAGTATTCGCAGTAGGCCTACATATTTTTTGTACTATATTTATATATATTATATTTACTATATTTAATTATATTAGGCCTACATATTTTAAAATGCAGAGAAAATATATCGATAGATTTCTTAATTAGTTATACATACAAGAAAGCCTATAATAAGGAATATAAATAAACAAATACAATCTTATTTGTCAGCGACCAAAAAAGGAATAGACATAGGGTAATCAAATAAATACGTATAGCCTATAGGCCTACATTAAAAAACTATTTTAACAAACAATTGAACGTTTTTTTAATGTTTTCACTACGAAAATCATAGGAAGTTTAATTACTAGTCTACTTAAACTTTACTAAAACTGTACATTGGCATTCCGTGTTTGTTATTTATAGCCTACTACTATACAATGTTATAATATCTAATGTTATAATTCTACACAGATTACATTTGAAGAGCATTATTTATAAGATAATTTAAGAACTCCTGATCAGAATATAGTAGATGTTTTATTTAAAAAAACCCTTTTTCTTCCCAATCACAGTTTTATAAATTAAGGAATCTCATTTTAGATGGTAATTTGTTTAAAAACCGAACGGTAGTGAATTCCTTTCAAGAACTTTAAAGTTCTATCTTTTTCAATTCTGTAGTCATCGTTGTGGCGAGTTTCATTGTTATGAATGTACTTATTTTTTGTAAATAACACTGTGCGAATTTCCTTTTTCGTGAATTTTAAAATGTTTTATAAATAAAGAGACGGTAAGAAGAGAACATTGTATTTAACAAACAATATTTGTCAAGAAATGGCTTGGGATGTTTGAGATAATTCTAACTGGGTATTTTTGTATGCGAAAAATCTTTGTTCGGTTGAGTTGCCCCCCTGCGTAACACCATACCTGAGTACAGAGTGGAATAACGCAAAATATGTAATATTTGTCTTATTCCGACAAGATTTTCCGGAGATTTTGCAAAATAAAACACACTGAGCGAAGACGGTTCAAGAGGCTATGTGATTTCCAGGCTAGGTTCTCATTTACGTAAACGCTAAGACCTAGGTGTCCGTTCCTTTTTCAAATATTTCCTTTCAAAACGATACTTGATACCAGAGTTATCAGATGTGAAGTAACAGGAAATTGAATGTAGTTAGCTTTGTTTATATTTAATTCTAATTTATTACAAGAGAACCATTTACACATTCTGTTTATTACGTTATTAGTTGCCGTTTTAACTGCTCTTGTCATCAGCAAACATTACAGTAACGAAATTTGATAGAAAATATGGAGATTTTAATTTATTTATTTATAGATTTATTAATTTATTTAATAAATATATGTCGCAATAGAGGGACAATCATATACCCCTGTGGTATTCCGCTAGTAGAAAATTTACAGTTTGATTTAAATGAACCCGTTTTGGGTCCATCAATCTCCTTACTCTGTGATCGGTTTTTAAGAAACGACTCGATCAATTTTACAGAGCTATTGCAGGAAAGTGTTAGATACGCGTAGTACGAGGGTAGGCTGATAAGTAATGCACACATGCTTGTAGAAGACGAACAAAAAGAAATAGCAAGATGGGGTAAATAACAAATTAAAGTACAAATCTTAACCTACCAAATTATCTATTTATTTTTCAATATAGTCACCGTTAAGCATTACACATTTCTCCCAACGTTTAACAAGTTTTTTCATTCCGTCACTGAAAAATTCTTCCGACTTTCCTCGAACCCAGGACGCAATAGCTGCCTTCACCTCATTGTCCGAGCTGTAATGATTACCCTTAAGGTCTCTCTTCAGTAGAGGAAAAAAATAAAAATCGCAAGGCGCAAGGTCGGGAGAATACGGAGGGTGTAAAATTGGTTGAAACTTCAGGTTTCTCAGAGCCTCTCCAGTTGCACGCGAAGTGTGTGGACGAGCATTGTCGTGTTGCAAAATTATTGGCGCCAGGTTGCCTCTAACACGACAAACTCGACGTCGGAGGTGTTTCAGAGTCTGTATATACTGAGCAGAATTTACCGTTGCCCCTCGTTCCAGATAATCAGTCACATAAACTCGGCGAGCATCCCAAAACACAGTCAAAAGAATTTTTTTTGCGGACGGTTGTGTTTTGAACTTTTTCACAACAGGAGAATGTGGATGACGATATTCAGCGCTCTGCCTTTTTTCTTCGGGATCGTAATGATGAACCCATGACTCGTCCCCCGTCACAATATTCAAAAGAAAGTCGTCTCCTTCGTCACGGTAGCGCTTCAAAAGTTGTTCACAGCATTCCAATCGACGCTGTTTATTCTCGTCTGTCAGACGGCGTGGTACCCATCGTGCACAGATTTTACGGTATCCCAATTGTTCAATAATGAAGCCAACACGTTCCTTAGATATTCCAATTTGGTTTGCGATACGCTGTTGAGTGATTCGCCGGTCATTTTGAATCAAATCATCGATGAGTTTGCGACGATTATCGTCTGAGGCAGTGATTGGTCGTCCACTGCGTGTTTTGTCAACAATTAAGGCTTTTCCAGGTTGGCAATCACGAAATTTTATTACCCAACGATTCACAGTAGACCTATCAACAGTATCGTCACAATAAACAGCCTTTAAACGACGATAAATCTCACTAGGATTCACTTTCTCAGCAGTTAAAAATTCGATAACAGCGCGTTGTTTAATTCTCGTTGACATAGCACCAGAACACGACGCCATACTTCCACTACTCAAAACAAACTGAATGAAAGCAACGCCTTCAAACTGCGCAGGCTTGTAGAGGAGAAATAGTACTTCCACATGCCACCAGGCGCGCTACTGAAGTTTATTTAGTTGTCTTCTACAAGCATGTGTGCATTACTTATCAGCCTACCCTCGTATTTTAATTTCCATAATAAAATTGGGTGATCTAATAGGTCAAATACTTTTTTAGATTAGTAAAAATTGCTAAAACTAATAACTTTAGGTCAAGCTGTCTGAAAATTGTGTCCGATAACTTAAATAAAGCTGGCTATCTTCAATAAGTCAAGAAAGACCGCTTTTTATGAGTGAATAGGTTAGTACAAGACAGAAATTACAGAGCGCCCGGACATAACATCCGTGCATCGCACGGACCATGTGCGCTGGACAACTTTACACCGCCCGGTCCGGGCGTTCGCACGGATGATATAGTCCGTGCGATCGCACGGACCATGTGCGCCCAGCCTAATACAACCGACCCCTCCCCCTCTTCTTCTAACAATTCAACTGCATTCCAACCTTCTAAGATGTGTAAACTACCTCCCTTCGTATTTAAAGCTCCACCTAACCTTTCTACCGTTACAAAACACTAACCCGCACCCACCTGAAGAACGCATCAAGCTACCGTTCCACGACTTCCCCTAATATTACATACCCCACACACACATATATATCCAATTAAATTCATTTTCCAACCCCTACGTAAAATATAACCCCCGACACTAAAGTACACTTCCATAGTTAAACCCCAAAATTTCCTCTAGTTAAAAAAAAGGCCACAGTAATTCCAATTCTATACTGCTGAAAAGAAAAGAACAGTTTTTTGCTACTCTTCCTAATTATTCCTTAAAACTTATTAATTCTTACCTTTAAAAATTTCTCTCACCCCCTTTTCCAAATTAAAGCTAAATGTCTTTATTAACTATTCTCCCGCCACGCTTACGTCAAACCTTTCTCCAGAACCAGAATCCCATAAAAAACACATCTTTCTCCTGAATTTTCCATTGAGGTTGTATTAGATTCTGTTAGTTTATTCAACGAGCGACCAGTTGCCCAGCACGACGTCGCCGACAGAGGGCTCCAGGGCCCACTCAACCCGGATTCTGGAAATGACCATTTTCTTTTTCTGTTTGAGCGCTGAAAACGATCAGAGTGCCATATGTACAGTACCTACTATTGCTTGAGTCCCAGCTCCGTGTAGTTGGAAGAAATGCAGTGCGTTATTATAGTAGTGGGAAAATGAATGAGTTAGTAGTGTTTCTCAGCTGATGCATTCGTAGTGGTAGCGAGTACTAACTACAGTCCAGCCTCTCTAAGTTTGCTCCTAATGAAAACAAATAATGACGTCACTGAGCATGCGCATTATGTAAAAATGTGTACACGCTGATTAAAAAGTAACAACAAAATACTTTCAAAAGTATTTAAATACAAAATACTTTTAAAAGTATTTTTATAAATGAAATTGTTAGGCTTACATCATATCACGACTGATGTTTTTAGTATTTTAAGTACTTATAATTTAAAAAATAGTTATCTTAATAGGAAAGCGACATCCATAAAGTCATGGACTCTAGCGTGCACCCTGTAGTAGCTGGTTTTGGTTTGTTGACAGTAGGAGCAAACTTAGAGCGGCTGAACTATAGACTAAAAAATATTCTCATCCGGCGCATTGATTTAACAAATACCCACCGGGTTATAAACTTGGTCGGATTCATAATATTTAACTTACCAATTTATATCAAAATATGTGAATAAATACAAACAAATATGTTAAATAAATTATTTGTTAAATTAGCGGTAATTAGCGATTTTCTGTTTTCTACTCACGAAAACGTGTGAGAAATCGATTTTTTAAGATTTTGGCCCTAGTATGCATTTTACGAAAAAGCGTATATAATCAAATTTACAGGAAATTAAAAGATCTACAACTTTTATTTTTAAAGCATTTTTCTCTACAGAGCCTAGTTTAGCGTGAAAGACTTATTTTCCGTATTTTTAAGCCAAACTGAGGTCGATTTTCATTTTGCGTCTTTCACTCATGATTAAAATAAGGTTATGTTTTTTGAGGTTACCCACCAAAAAAGCGACTATGGGTTGGTTATCACGCGGTCTTGGGTTCGAATCCCACTCGGGCATGGCATTTTTTCATTCGTTACAAAAAATTCATTTCATCCTTCACCGTCTTGTAGCATGACATTGACCTATATTTGGATAAGTGGTCACGGTCGCTAGATCAGTTTAGCCACTACATTTTTAATAACATGTAAAACTATTATCAAGAAATACTTGGTATATATTTATAATATTTCTTTTAATAATATGAATAAATTTTGTAAATTAATAATACTGGCATAATCTAAATTATATTCTATATTTAATTATTCATACCAGTTAATCGTCGATATTGATAAAATTTATATGATTATATTTAAACAACAGCGAGATTCAAATCAAGATTGCGTGAGTCAAAAGTGTAACTAAATTGTGTATTGTTAAAAATAACTAAAGAATCAAAAACAGAGATGAACAATTAAATGAGTGATGTGAATAATTATAATAAAATAAATAACGTCTTTTAAAACAATAATTTGAATTTTTTATGAACAATCAAAATTTATTAATCAAATTTTAAAATCTAACGTGATGAAATTAAGATCCGGCCAAAGCGTCGGTGCGGACGAGACGATCTATGAGATGGCAACACGACAACGAGCTCCGATTAAAAGTTAAAAATATTAAGTAAAATTTAAAAGAAGACTAATATATTATATTCAAATGAACAGAGTATCAAGTAAGAAATTATAATTATCATTTATTTAACGCGAACTTTCAAAATTTATTTAAAGAAGTCAATATAAAATTTCAAGAATTCGAATACTATTAGGACGCCATATTCATACACTCAACAATACAATTACTTCAGCAAACTTCGTAAATTAAACAACCGGTATGATCGACAAACAACATTTATAAATTATCTATAAAATTTTAATAACTAATTAATAAAAGACCAGTATTCAATTTAACTAAAATCAAAGATCTAGTTGTAATTTTGTTTAGTTTAAGATTTTCATTGTTGCATTAAAATAAAATTTTTATACTCAAATAATAATAAATTAAAAATCCCTAAAATATTATATTAATAAAAATAGTAGAGTCAATTTATTGTTAAATTCAATATATATATAGAATCATTTATTAAAAAATTAAAAGCATTTAAACTAAAATATACTTGTGTTAATTTATTTCTAACCTAATTTATCGTAGCAGTAGTGAACGCTACAGTCTGCATTAGCAGCAATTTGCAAAACAGTCGGACGTTAAACCAAAAAAAAAAAAAAAAAAAAAAAAAAAAAATGGGTTGGTTCGAAGGTTAGGATTATTTTTAATTATTTGTGTTGGCAAGAAAAAGTTGTGTGAGTGTTTCACACCAGATTTTTTTAAAATTTATTTTGGGATAACTCACCCACCGGGTTGGTCTAGTCTAGAGGTAAAGTCGTCGCCGCGAGTCAGCTGTTCAACAGCTGATTTTCGGAGACGAAGGTTCCTGGTTCAAATCCTAATAAAGGTAGTTAGGTACTTATATACGGATTGCAATACTAGACAGTAGTTACCGGTGTACTTTGATGGTTGGGGTTCAATTAACCATACTCTCTTAGGAATGGTCAGCCTAGGTCTGCACAAGACTACACCTCATTACATGTCATACACAACATCCCATCTCATTGGGTCATGGGGTTGCTTATTGTTCTGAATTGAACAGATTGCAACATACACAAATTAGGAATTAGGAAAAAAAATAGGAATAACTGACGCTATCTAACGGATTTCATTGAAACTACCGATTACAGCGAACGCTCTCCATAGGATTTTTTAAAAACTACTTTATATAAATATCATGTTCTGTAATTCATATGTCATATTATGTAATTCTGTCATTGCTGTAATTTTATATAAAACTAATGTATATAAATATCTTTTGGAGACTAAGGTTCGTGGTTCAAATCCTAGTAAAGGTAGTTACTTTTATACGGATTTGAATACTAGGCAGTGGTAACCGGTTTACTTTGATGGTTGGGGTTTAATTAGCCATACCTCTCAGGAATGGTTGGCCTGGGTCTGTACAAGACTTCACCTCATTTACACGTCATACATATCACCTTCATCTCATTGGGTCATATGGTTGCTTATTGTTCTAAATTGAACAGATTGCAACGTACACACATTAGGATTAGGAATAAAAATATAAATATCGCTATCTAACGGATTTTATTGAAACTACTTAGGAAGTTTCTACTTTACCAACTTTACTAAGTTACTACTTGAGTACACCTACCGCTCTCTATAGGATATTTTAAAAACTATCTTAATAAATGCAACGCTCTCTAACGGATATGATTACAATTTATTAAATACAGATTTTTTTTATTTACTAGCCAACCGTAAACGTGATATTAGACAACCTCGGAAGAGATGGGCACCCCAACTTCTTTTTGAATAGCATACCACTAAGCTTGAAGCAGGAAAAGACCAAGAGGCCTAATCCGTTTTGCTTGTTATGATGATTTTGCGCAATACAATACAGAAAGAACTAAATATCGTAAGCGTATTAAATCAACAGTTAACTGGCGATGTCGCATGCGGAGTTTAGTATAGCGTTTCATTCATAAGCTGACCTGGAAGCATGTACAGTTTAGTATGTTTAAATTAGTACGCGTTGAGGAGAGATGCAATGGTTTCCAGTTCAGCATTTTAATTTTAGTAAAGGGAACTGTACAAACGCTGACGACGTCACTACTCTACTATTATTTTAGTACACACCCTTATCCGCAGAACTTATGAATGAGTTCACAGAGATACAATTTATTCGATACGCTCCGCCCACTGTGTGTTGCATTTATTATATTGAACTATTTTGTAAGTCTGACAACCTATGACTCCACGTTGAGTTGAAATGAATCTGTCATAATGTTCCATGTGCTATCTCATTGGTTGAATGCACTGCGCTAGTAGATTAAGTATGATTGCAACAAGTTTATATTATAACAACAAATATTTGAACCGAAAAATTGTAACGTACTTTTTAAATTTCTCCCAAATCTTCAGTCGTGCGTTAATACTCGAACCGACTAAAACTTAGTGTATCTTGCTCCTAAAAAAACCTGAAGTGCTTGGGGTAGTTCAAAATATAAGAAATCAATAAAAGAAAAAAACAATATTGCAATAACATAACCTGCAGAAAGGAGACTAACTGAAACCCCAGTAGATTCATTGCACCGATGTGTCAAATTCACTCGAAAGGAGGGTTGGCCTTTTGAGTTATATGTATGGTTTGAAAAGAAGATGTAGGGTAACACTGCCACACTATTAGCTACTAAATTATCGAAATAACCTTAAAATATTCCTAAATGTCAAAATGTGAGTGTGAAACCGTAAAAAATGTTCATTGTTTAGGTCATCAGCCGAAAGGCTGGTATCAACCTCTAGAGGCTTTATTAAGTAAAACAAGGAGTGAGGTGCTTTACCATTACACTGAGTGGAAAACTATGCTTACCAGAATACCAGGCCCTCTGAAAAGCATCTACTTTACACCCTGTAAATGACACCTTCACTTCATTCACCACAGGGTCTGGCTGTAAAATGAAATTAATTACTCTCAAAGGAGATAACTCTGACTAGTGCCTTTTACAGTCTACCTTTTCTGTTGTTAAATATTTCAGTCATGTAATTGGGCGACGATGTGATAAGAGAGAGAACTATTTTTTGTAGCCCTGAAACTAGCAGATTGAGTGCAAATAATTTAACACTTCACTTGTCTGTTATGGGCATATAAAAAGTTTACAGAAAGGAAAATGTGTTAAAAGAATTTTATTATAGCAGGAAATAGTAACAATAATTCATACGTTTCAAAACGAAGTTAATATATCTAAAATACTAACAAAAAACCAAATTTTTCTTTTAACATATACCTATTTTTGCAGTACACCCTAAAATGATCGTATTTTATAAACTAATTAAGCTAATAAAATAAAACAAATTATCTTCTTATTAACCATGCATGTAAAAATTCAGTTGGATTTCCCTTTCTTGGATAGTTCCCTTAACAATATTCTCATTAAAGATGTACGGTATGTGAATTTAAGAAAAATATAGGTAAGCATCAAATACTTGCACTGTAGTACACAGACCATATACGGTGTAAAAATTCCTCTTAATTTATTAAAGTAAATACGAGAGAATATTAAACTGTGTAGGTTGCAGTATTTTTAATTTAGTACATCACTTTATACACAGGACCTATACGCACATATTGCGCTGTTTAACTTGTGAAGTACTACAATAAAAATAGTGAAATTAAATAATTACTATAAGGAAAGAGGCGCAGTGAATGTAATTTCCCGTAGTGCATGTACTACCAAAAACCATTGCATCTACTGCCCGTTCCCAAGCTTTGTGCAGCTGAGAGGTATGCATTATGTCACTACTACTGTGAGAGATTGCGTTAGTAGTAGTAACATTTTACTTGTACTATGTTTGTAGTAGTCAGGGGTACTATCCAAACTACATATATTCGGTGTCGCTGTCTACAGCGAATAGTCAAAACAACACCAACGTATGTCACTGCACTAGGCAGCCTACTGCCTACCGAAGAGCAATGAGATGATTAGTACAGTGTTATGACGTAGCAGTAGTCTGGTACTTTGTCTGTCCCCTTCATTCCGCAGCTGCACAAAGCTTAGATTCATACAGTACCTGCCACATGCATGCTACAAGGTCAGACGGTGTATGTAATAGTCCTATACTAAACTAAAAATAAAATACTACACCCGCAAATTGTTGTTTGAATGGGCATGACACGCTACATTGCTGGCTGGTGACAGAACAGTCTAGTGGGTGTTTTCCGATACTAATCTATACAAAGAATATTTTTTTGCATGTGTCAGTACGGTTACGATCCAAATTTGATACATTTTAGTGGGTAAAGACAGTAAGTCGGTGAACACGTATGTTCCCTCCATTATAACACAGAACTCTTCGATGTACGTGATAAGCCAGTTGTCACTGAACAACAGTCGACATTGTGGTAATTCTTAATCACTATAAATAATAACAGTCAGTATTTAGGTAAAATCCCAACCTACAGGCATGAGGGAAAATCACACAGTTACAATTAACATTGAATTAGTAATTAGACAATAGGTTCTAAACATGGCCAACTGTCAATAATCTGGGTTACATTCTTTAGGTGTGTGTGTTTCCCCCTCAGTACATAGGGCCTTTCTTTTATCTGCCAACCTTCAGGGTAAATCTCATTCCTTTTGGCCCTTCAGGTTATTTGAATGGTCTTTGTGAGGTTGGAGTTTGGTCAACTAGAGATTTCAAGATTTTAGTTAAGAGGGTGTAATTTAGGTCAGTTTCATTTGGGATTTAGCTAGAAGGGAGCAGGAGATAGCAACTATTATTAGAGGTGACCAGGAGGAAAAGGAGAAGATGAAGAAGAGAATACCAATCTGGAGGTATTACATTTAATACTCAAATTTCATATTGTTGATCATAACGGATTTCTTTTTCTGTCAAAGTCATGAGACAAAAGGTTACCTAACTTTTTAATTTTTTTTACCTAGATAGGTTAGGATTATTTAAGCAAATAAGACTGTAAAAAAGTAATTGATGAAATAGCCTACTCTAGTGAAATTAAAGAAGATAGCATTTTCATAATTTTAGTTAAGCTCCCAACATTTTATTTTATTCTTTTTATATAATTCAAACATATGCACATTAAACATTTAATGGTGGTGCAACATTATGAGTATGTTTACTGTCTCTATATCAGAAGTGATTCCATTTGGGAAAAATATATTAAAAAAAAATCTATAACATCACTTTTTTGATACATTATTTTATTTTATAGTTTTACACAGTCGCTTTTACAAATTAACAGAGAACAATAAATAAAATTAAAAACACAAATAGAAAATCGCTTTACTGAAATGTTGAAATTTTTCATTTTTTCTTTAATTTACCCTCTGGAAGTATTCTTGTGATTCTGCTGGTGATGGTTTTATTGTGGGCGAATCAGGGCTCCAGTTAGCTGGGCAAACTAAAATAACAAAATAAAAAAAATGAACAGAATACAAATTTAACAAGTTAAAAAAGAACTATAACATCTTGTTATACCCTCTTAATCTAGACTAATGGGGGCTTGAGGTTCAGATTATACCAAACAATCATAATACATTATAGGCTTATATTGTAGATATACCTATAATGTAACTACACAATGTACTACAAATGAAGTTCTCTTTTATTTATTTGTTTGGGGTAAGATTAATTCTTATATCTACCTATTCTATTGTGTACCATCAATAGTACAGAATGTACTGTATTATGCAGGTATCAGGTACTGTAAAGTACAGCTCTATAATACATCACCCAGTACTCTTTCTTCTTTTAAAATTTTTGAAAATTATTTACTGGACAGATATCCAAAAATAACATCATGATTGATTTCTGAATGTAAAGTTAATGTAAACCTTTCAAAAATCAAAAAGATGTAAAATTTAAAAAAAAATTGATTTTACCTACCTTTTCTAATAAAGCATAGATATTCATTTAAAAAAAATGATTTTACCTACCTTTTCCAAATGGCTTAGATATTCGTAATTAATAAACAAAGTTTAAAACGTAAATGTCTAACAACTTGGCTAACATTATTTTAGCAAATTATTAATAATTTGTTTTATCCTGTATCATCTTGATTAAGCTTTCAAACAAGTAAAGTTATATGAAAAGTTAAGCACTTTAAATTTAGTTTGGCTTGAAACATAGCAAGTGGGAGATTGCTAGTATTAATATATTAAACAACCCATATAATTATATAACAGGAAAAGAATAAGATGCGTGGTAGTTGTGTCAGCATGAACAGATATGACTGTATCTACTATTAACAATATTATTCAATCAGAAATACAGATGTACAGTAGGTTTGTTTGGAACTGACGCTTGCAAACGGCAATGCTTCACAGTAGCGGGTGCATCGTGAGTGAGGGAAAGTTGGCTCTCTCTTTCGAACCAACAACGAATATAACATGCTACTAGCAAATTTTAAAACATTTTACTGACCACAAGTCTATAACTCTTTGATTGAATTGAAATAAAACTTAACCAAACTCACTCACAATTTTAACAAACTGCACAAAATAAAGTGATATGAACTGAGCCTACTGTGTTTACTACAAACTAGTTAGATAAAGATTTAAAGATAAACAAAATTGTAACTACATGACTAAGTGTATGATTGTATTCAACTTAAATAAGCAATAAACTGTTGACTTGATTTGTTTCTTCTTATAATGACAACAAAATTGTACCCTACTAACAACAAAATATAGAACCATACTTGTATCTTTGTTATTATTCATTGTTTACTTATTCTGTCACCTACCAATTACCATTCAAAGTCGGAAGAAATGGGGCTGGGATCACCTGTTTTAGAAACGATTATATGTTAATAATAAATTAATTGATAAATTAGTAAGAAGTAACTAAATAACACATTGGAGACCTTTCAGTGAGTGGTGCTCTCCATCCATGACACTCATGTCATTTAATTCATTCTTTCACCCACCATCATATTCACTGGTTGTTTTTGTAACATTTGTGAATATCACTAATAACGTTAATAAAAAAAAAAAATATTCTATTTAAAGCAATTCTATGTTTAAGCGCATAATGTTTTCAGTTTTCATTTACCGCAGCTGTTACTTCAACAGTGTTAGTAGCAGAAATGCCACAGCAAGCATCCCCACCTATACTAACCAAATATCATGAAGAATTCTATGTGGAGGGGCAAGTGTCAGATCTTACCACCTCGATTATACACTGTATCTAAGTAACAATAATGAAATGAATGCAAAGTACCAAAATCACAGATAAAATTATTTTTGTGGCGAAGCAAACTGATGTCAGATTTTTAGTACATGAATGAATTGCACATACCTTCTCCATGTGTATCAACAAACTGAAAAGCTTTGATCAATCTTATGACTTCATCAACACTTCGTCCTACTGGAAGATCATTTATAGTAATCTGTCGCACTTTAGCCTAAAACAAAAAGCATTTATAAACAACAAATTGTTTAACAACACAGCAATGCAAGCACCCGAATTACATAGATAATAAATAAACTAAATATACTAAAGTGTTCCAGATTACAGTTATGCGCTCCCTGGGATACTGTGAAGCGCAAAATCATGGTGGACGAAACACGTTAGGTGTGATGCAAATACAAGTGCTTCAGGTTTAACAAAAGTATAAAACAAGAAGTAAATCTCATTTTATGGTAACATAGTAATAATGGAAATCAGATATAACAAAACACTACTAGCTGCAATAAGAAAACTTGAGAAAAATCTCTTTTTTATTAATGACAAACTACAGAAAATTGTTTTTTTACATAAAACCACTAATAAATTTAAAAAAAAAACACTAAGTATGATTGAAAAATGGCTTAGATATTCGTAATTAACAAACAAAGTTTAAAACATAAATATCTAACAATTTGGCTAACATTATTTTTCCAATCTCATGATCAACTGAAACCAACTTAATTTCACATAATACAAAAAAATGTGAAAATTTATCAACCCATCCAGGGCTTGCTTGAAATTTTTTAACAGTTCTCTTCGAATGAGAATTATGTGCTCAGGAATAAAAATTAAACAATATATTAACAGAGTACAATACTATTGCATTAAGTTGAGTAATTAACACAGACTCTCTTGGCAATGAAATCTCACAAGTTACAGAACCAAGAACTTAATGAGGAGTAGGTAATATTAACTTGACAGTCAGATGTGATTATAACTCCTCAATGATAAATAAATTTATTTATTAAATGATCATAAGAAAAATATGATTTAATAAAAAGGGTAAACAATATACATGTTTAACATAAGCATACCTCAGGGTCAATAATAAATAACCCTCTTAATGGAATTCCTTCATCTTCTAAAAGTACGCCATATGCTTTTGAAATCTGCTTAGTAAAGTCAGCCATTAAAGGATATCTTAGATCTCCAAGACCACCATTCTGAAAAAAATATATCATTAGAAGGGTACAAAAATCTAATAGTTTTTTTACATACATTTTTGTAGGTTTTTCGACTGTTTTGCGATCACTGCTAATGCGAATAAATTTTTTTATTTTTTACTCATCAGGATTGGCATGTATGCAAAAACAGTTGAATGAAAAACATAAAAAATATAATTGGGGCTAATGCAGAAATTAATAAATACTTTTTTTGATAAAACTGTATGAAATTTCTAGATAAATAATTTAAATGACTTCTTATGAAGCTTGAAAATAAATTCACATACACATTAAATGACCTGGTGTTATCTGAGTAAGCAAGTTATCATAACAACCATGAGTTCTACATCATGTACCATTGTGATTTTAACTTATCAGTTTTTGGTAAAGTAATTCAAAGCAAGCAGCAATTAAAAATTGGAATGAGAGTAGTTTAAAATAAATGCCAAATGGGATTGAAATAACAAGCAATGTGGTGGCCTATTTTGTCAGTAAAATTTGCGAAGGCTTTTCGGAAAGAAAATTTTAGAATTTAAAAAAAAACTGGTGTAAAACACTTACACAACTTTCTCTTGCCAGTGCAAATAATGAACAATATAACCGAAAATTAGTAACAAAACATTAGAAATAAACTAACCTCAAAAAACATTTAACCTTAAATTTTATAAAATGGGGACGAATGAACAGAGATGAATAGTTTTGAAGAAAGAATTTATGAAATCAACTCTGTAAGACATTAGGTACACCTTTTGGAGTATATAAAATGACCTCACAGATAAAATTTTTTTGTGGCCAAGTAAACTGATGTCAGATTCATTACATGAATGAATTGCACATACCTTCTCCATGTGTGTCAACAAACCGAAAAGCTTTGATCAATCTTATGACTTCATCAACACTTTGTCCTACTGGAATGCAAAATGAAAACCAACCTCAACAGAAAATCACTCGTTCATGCTAAACTAGGCTCTGTAGAGAAAAATACTTAAAAGTTGTCGATTTTTTAATTTCCTATAAATTTGATTATATGCATTTGTCGTAAAATGGATACTACAGCCAAAATCTATTATTTTTACAGATTTTCATGAAAAAAAAACAAACAGAAAATCACAAATTACAGCTAAACTAAGCGCTATACAAAAAATGTTTGAAATAAAAACTGTAGGTTTTTAAATTGTCTACAACTTTTATTATGTACACTTTTGCGATAATGCATATTATGGCTGCAATCTTAAAAAAATGATTTTTTTTCTATGAGAGAACAGCCTCCACAAGAATTTCAGAAGACATGACGCCTACCCTATTTTCTAGAGCATAAAAACTTTAGTAAATAAGGAAATTTAAAAAAAATCGTTGGAGCAGTTTTCAAGAAAATTAAAAAATAATGAAAAATGACTTGAATAATTTAATACTTTTGGTCGACCGATTTTGATAAAAATGTTCGTGTCGGGTCCTCTAGTGGTACCTAACTTAAGTTCCAAGTTTCAACTAAGTATAATGTTCCGTTCTTGAGATATTTTGTTCACACACACAGACCAATTGCTAAAATCGTGTTTTTGGGTTCAGGGGTTCTGAAAACATGTAGATCCGGAGAATACTCTATTTCGAAAAATCGACATGAAAACAATACATTCCTTCCTATATATTTATATAGGCAAGAGAAAGTAATAACAGCAATTCATCAAAATAAAGTAATTTATTATAGAATGTACAACTAAAAGCTGTAACTCAGTCAACATAATTATACCTACATAAAGGCATTTATCACATTTGCTATTAATTGTTATGTAGCACCGATTGGAGAAGCGCCTTGTATGGTGACCAGCTGATAGCCACTCCTGAACTAACTCCACCCTGTTCCAAAATTCATGCCTAATCCACATCAAAAATGCAACAAAAAGGAGCAATCAAATTGGGCTCATGTTAATAATGTACAGTTCTCTATAACAAAAAACTAAAATTTGTTTTTTGTCAGTTTTTTTTACCAGCATATGAAGTCAAAACCAGATTTGTAAAGTTGTCTGATACAATGAACTTTTTTAGATTTACTTGACCAGATTTTTGTTATATTTAACATTTATAATTTTTAATAATTTATTTTTATAATGTCTAAAACAAAGTTATTCGACTAGGAAAATGAGGCTGGAGAAATGTATTACACTTTAATTAACAGTGAACTTGATGATAAGTATTTCACAGACATTATAAAGTGGGAAAAAATATTACAAATGCTTACAAGATTTTTTTCTGAAAATAATAATTATATGGTCTTCTTCAGAATTACATTCGTTTTTGCTGAGTAAATCGTTTTCTTGAAAAAATGTCCGACAAAAAGCCATTATAGTTTTGTTTCAAATTTAAAAATTTTTGGTTTATATCTTAAATTGACAAGGACATCGGAGGAAATTAATAATGCACAATACAGAACAAATTATATACTATTTATGAGTTTAAACATATTTTCAAAAAGTCATCAAAATATTGCTAATATGCTGAAAGATATAGTGTTTTAATAACAGCATGCATACATTTTGAAAATGGTATGGGGTTTTAGGCTATACTAGCTGAAATATACCAGAGGTCAAAAGGGTTAAAGAAATAATAAAAGAATAAGTACCTTTCTTGGAGTATTTATCCATGCTAAATGACTGAAATGTGAATCACAAGACACACCAACGACATCAGTATTGATTTTTTTAAATTCATCCATTTGATCACTGAATGCAATAATTTCCGTAGGACAGACAAATGTGCTGAAAAATTATAAACACTATGTTTAAGATTCACTGATCAGGTGATTAATATTACTGTAAACTTAGAAAACAGATTTACCTATTACCTTAATTGCTGTTTTTTTTACTTTTTATAGCAATGGAGCCTTTTGTTCATATACCAACTAAAACTCTACAAAAAATTATAAAAACCACATAAAGGTTATGCAAAAATTTACCCATTTCTGAAGAAGTTGTCTCACTGTTGCAACACAAGTCCTTTTCAGTTTTTCAACCTTTTTCCAACTCTTTTTTATATATTTTATCAATTTATGTAAGTTCTGAGTGCTCAGCCTTCTTTGTTTACATATTTTCCAAATTAAAACAGAAACTAACTAAAAGTTACAAAACCAAAGCATTTTCAAATCAATAATCATTGGATTACTATTTACTTACAAATCTAATGGATAGAAGAACAAGACGAGGTATTTCCCTTTAAAATCAGCTAATCTAATTTCCTTGAAATCGTTATCAACTACAGCAATTCCTTCAAAATCTGGAGCTGCTTTCTGAACCTGAGGGGCACCTGAAAAATAATGAAATATTCTTGATCATCCCAATGCTCATATATAAATTTATAAAAGCCAATACCTACAGGATATTAAGTTGAACAGTTTCAATGTAATAACATCAAATTATACTTACGCCCAGTAGGTACTTTTCTCTTAATCATTTATATTTAGTCGTCAGTGTATCAGTAGGTCAAGAAAACTGTTGGTCAACCTGAAGGTCCTGAGTTTGATCTCAAGGCTAGGACTGGAAAATTTTCATATCAAACACACATGCGTCACTTAGTTTTAATGACCGACCAACAAATATGACTTTGCAGACATACTATGTTTGTATATTCCCACTGAATAATAAGTAATTTTCTTTCACAAGCTCTTAAAATCAAGTATAAATTACACAGTATGTACTATGTACAAAGAAGAGAAAATATGTGGTAGGCCAAATTAGAAAAGTTCAAGGAGCAAAACAGATTGAATCAAAAGCTACAAATTATACTCTACCATTCTGTAAAGTTTGTAAACCAAACGTAACAGAATTATGTTTAGTGATTTTTCTATTAAGTACCTTCATTACCAAAAGTTAGCGAACAGTCTAAACCAACTAAAAAAATCAGATTGAATATAATTTTATTTTATGAGATTCATATGCAATAAAATTTATTATAGACAAGAGATGAACAAAAAACCCACTCTCTTGACTAGAATTGTTTTCACTGTAAGAAAATACGATCTGGAACCAAGAGTATTGTCACTCAGAAGAATCAGAAGAAAAATGTGTAACTTAGGTACTAAAATTATTAACTATTTAACCAATAGATCATAAGAGGCAAAGATCTGGTTTAGATGGCAGAGCTTTAAAATAAACAAATCCACAAAACACCAAGAGTAGGGCCCAGTTATTAAGTGGTTTAATGTGCAAAAGTGTTTAATGTGGTTGTTTAATGCTGTGCAAAAGTTTTTAAACAGAAAATGTACAATTTCTCTAAATCAAATACTGTTCTCTAAATCACTGTTTAGAATAAACCCAAAAATTAATTAATACTTATGTAATCTATAAAATACATTCCACGATATTATTAAACACTCTTAATATATTTTAGAATAATAAAAATTTGTAAACGTTATTAATAAACAAATTTAAAAAGCCCATAAAAGTTAAAATTAAATCAAATATTCTACAACAAAACGCTCATAATGTGAAGATTTGTAATAACAATTAACACACTGATTACAAGGTTGCTGTCATTTTAAAAGACCGAAAACCTATATGAAAGCTTTCACAGGGGTTGAAATCTATAAAACTGTTTGTCTCAGAAAGCATAACAAGAAAACTACCAAACCTTTACAAAGTGTTTAATTCACTTGAATGTTTTAACATATTTGTGTTTAGGAAACTAAAACATTTCCTAAGTGGAAAAATATGTTTATTAAGTCTTGACTCATATAAAGGTCTGATATAATGATCAGGGTTTTTGGTGAAGACTAGGTAGTTGTTCAAACGCAGAGTGCACCCAGGCCTTATTATTGGGCAAATGGGTAATCAATCTATCACTTTAAGAGGTAGTATGCAAAATGTCTTATCAGCAGCTATGCAAATACTTCTGAGGAATCTTCCAATGAATAGAAGACAGTAATAATCAGAAAAGGAAACCCCTACTGTACATGAAAAATTAGGTTTTCCATAAATTGTATTCACAAACCATGATTGAATCGAATTGCAGTAGTCAACTGTGGAAATGTTCTTGATATTGGTTTATGATGGTTGCACAGAGCTGTAGAAAAACTTCGCCCCTGTAATTCAAAACAATTGTTTTAGTTGCCAAGTTATAAAGAGAATAATTAAAAAAAACTAAAAATAAATATGTGAATAGCCACTGCCTGTTTTTGTTTGTAAAAATGATGATGGCAGTAGCCTACTCTGCTTTGTTTTGATTTTCTATGATACAAACATATTCATAAATTATTTTATTGTTTAAATAAAAAATAAGTATCAATGAAAATAGTCAAATCAAACATTTTGTTTGAAGTAACAGTAGTCACAACAATTTTAAACATTCTTTAAATTTAAAGTGCTGGTACAGCGTACAGCCACAAAAAACCATGGCTAATACCAATCTTTAAATGACAATATTATGTGTTATGGCTCAGTAGTTCTTTACAGAAACTGAAAAAAATAAATTGCTTGATTGAAACTTGAATCCAGAACTCACCAATGATTATAGGTTAGTGGGTATAGGTATATATTGTAACAAGATCGAAGGAAGGACGAGATTGATCGCGAATGTTCCAGAATTCCATTCATAAAGGTAGTTAAGAAATGATAAAAGTAACAATACACAATAAGATCAGTTTTGTAAATGACAGTTGTAACCATAAAGGTGTGTCTATTCATTCATAAGGGTTGTAATAACTATCATAAAGTTTAGGTATTGTGTACAGCTATTATGAGGGAGGCAGGTTGTTTACGTTTTCTATTAACAAAAGACCTTTTGTTGACCTATTAACAATGGATTTTTCTAGCATTCATAAATAAAGAGTTATTTTTGTACTTGAGTAGATTTCTCTACTTTGTTCTGGAACGATCTTTGTGAATGATTATAAAAGGAGGTCCCCGAGCGCGGTCCAGTCAGTAATCGTTTGATCTTTGACGAATGTCTGTGGGACGTAGGCAGGCGCGTACGGAGCATTGTGTCTATCAGCGATTGTAACACTGTCTTTGTGTGTGTATTGTGTAAAGTCTTTTTGTGAGTGTATTGTAAAGTTATTAAAGTGCAGTCTTTGTGAATTCAGTTTCTGTGTTTTGTATGTTGTGTAATCTATAAAAGTGATTGTAAGTTATTTATTGTTAATTATCTATTTTAAGTGAATTATTAAATCATTTATTGTATTTCTTAGTTATAATTAGTTTAATTATTTATTTTGTAATCTTTTAGTGTAATAAATCTTTGTAATTGTAAACTTTAGTGTATTAATTATTTAATAACCTAGATCCCGAAACGGACCTTAGCAATAAGTGTCGCAATATACTGTGAAACAGTGCCCATAATGGACAGATGGAGTGTCAAATTATTTACACTCAATCCGTTCTTTGCAGGGCTAAAATAAATACTTCTGTTTCTTATCACATGGTCAGCCAATTAAATGACTGAATCATTTAAGAACAGAAGAGGTAGAGGTGTAAAAGACACTAATCAGAGTTATCTCCTCTGAAAGTAATGAATTTCATTATACAGCCAGACCCTGTGGTGAATGAAGTGAAAGTGTCATTTGCAGAGTGGAAAATATGTGCTTTTCAGAGGGCCCGGCATGCTGATAAGCGTACTTTTCCACTCAGTGAGGAAGGCAATGGTAAACCACCTCACTCCTCGTTTTACTTAGTAAAACCTCTACGGGTTCAAACCAGCCTTTTGGCTGATGACCTAAACAACAACACTGTGAAACAATGAATTTGAGGCCACATTTTGCAGTTGTAGTAGGCCAAAAATGTTGCTGTTTCTGTGTATGTTTAAATAATCAGCCATAACAATACAACTGATCAAGTAATGTAAAACTAAATCTGAGTGACAAATTGGAATTATTTTATAGTATTAACTTGCAAATACAAAATCCCATGCATCTGTATCATTTAAAAGCAATCCAAAGAACTACCATCAAGTAATACATTATAAACTGTTAATAAATAAAGGGCACAGAGAAATAAAAAAATAAAGAAATTCATAGGAAAAGAAAAGTGGAGAAATTCAAAAGTAGATACAACGCTATTAAATGCAGCTTGCACATGGGAAAACCGAGAATAACACACCATGGTTACTATTTCTTGACTAATTTTCTAGCATGTACAAGGTGAGTAAAGGTCAGATACTACACAAAAGGGGCGAAGACCCCGAGTCGTTATGTAACACAACAAACTTGGACAAACAATTACGTCTGGCTTCGTTCTTCGGACGGTAGTTAATATTATATTATAAAATTGTGAAATCTTAAATGCAAACAGTTTTACAGCGAACACGGTACGAGTACCTACAGTGCATGCATCATGCCATAATAAGTTGTTTTTATGCTTATGGTTTCAGCTGCCGGAATTTTAATATTACATAACCAATAAAACAAAAAGTTAAAAACCGTTTGAAGAGTACCTACAATTTTTAATAATGAATCATTAAACTTACCGCATCAATTAACCGCTTTGAAAACAAACGCCCGAACATTTTCTAAAGCGTTTTAAATGAACTCGGAAAAATATTAAATAAATAACTCAACTCGCAGAAGATAGCACCTTTACCGCAACACACATCAAAATCAGCTGTGTTAGGGTCTGCTGCCAATGCAGTTTAGTCTCCAAAATCCAGTAGTTCGTTTGTTCACGATACGTTGAATAATGAAAATGCTGAATTATGGAGCTACTTGTAAAATTATGGTTGAATGGATAATGGTTTATTGCGCTGTAGAAGATAAAATGTTTGCTCCTTAGACTCTGGATATAAAATTCTTTTTTATATATAAATATTAATTACAATCAGTTTCATCCATTAAAGGAATTGATTTGAAAATAACAGTTCAAATCCTTGTAAAGGTACCTAGTTACTTTAAAAGCTGATTTGAAACAAATCAACTACTTAACACTTTTATAATTGATTACATTGGTACTGGTGTACTTTGATGATGGGGTTCAATTAACAACTCCACTCAGGAATGGTCAGCCTGAGTATGTACACGATTACATCTCATTTACGTGTTATACATAATTTCATCGTCATTTCATTGGGTCGGGGACATGGGGTTGGCTTTTTTTTAATTGAAGTAATTTCAACGGGGTTGGCTTTTTTTAACTGAAGTAATTGCAACGTACTCACATAAGGGTTACAAAATATAACAGGAAAGTCAAAATCTGGCAATTCAGTTCGCTACGTCCAACAATCTGATAATTCCTAGTTTTTGAGACATAAAACATGTATAAATTTCATGTCTCTAGTTTTTACGGGCAATAGCTAATTCATATTTTGTTGTAATTAAAGAAAAATACATAGTCGTCGTTATGTTTATCAACCTGACGCTCAAAAACAGCTGTTTTTAATACCTGTTTTGGTTAAGATATAACGTAACACCTTAGTAATATCTATGTTTTAGTTAGTTGTGTTGTAGTTCAAACATTTCCAAATTTTTCAGGATGATTTGAAAAATTCTAATTTTATCAAGTACACACGCTTTTAGATTGGTGATTTTAAATTTAGGATACAGATAAATTTGTGACAGAAACAATGTCTCTTCGCAAAGTGTTGCGTTTAGTTGATGTAATTCTTCGGGTACCCCCTTTGTTTATTATTGATGAGTTATTTCGAACTCGCCTTGGACTTCCTCAAACAGACACAAATTCAACATTAGACGCTATTGAAGAATTAGATTTGAATAATCAGGACGATTTTTTCCGCAGAAAATTTATTTTTACAGATAGCGATTACCAGTTTGATTCAAATTTTTATAGGATATTTTTTATAAGAATTTTGAAATTTATTGTTTCATTTTTGGGTAAGTTTGATTTTTTTGTACCTTTAGTTGATTGTATTAAGATGGTAATTTCTATATTAAGTAATAATTATTTGCAAACATCTCGTATCTTGGAAAAGGAAAGGCAGTTTTAATGTGGGCTGTTTTGATAATTTTTTGAAGTTTGTTAGTTGTAAATAAATAATAAATCATTGTATGTGCCGTTTCAGATAATTTTTAGTTTTTCTATCAATATTGTGCTAAGCAAGGTCCTTCACAGTAGTTTGTTTAGAAGCATTCTTTAAAGTAGGTTAAGTTAACCAATGCAAACTGCCCTTTGATCAACTGACATTTTTGATGGTTAAAGGGTTATTCATATAGTTAATTGTTAAGTACGACAAGTTCAAAATAAGTTACTCTTGTATTTGTTGGTTTAGTTTTTAGAAGAAGCTGATGAAACAGGCTTACCTCTTTTAGTTACATGCACATACTTTTACACATTATTGAATTGAAAAATATAACCTTCAAACTTCATATGTACACTGGTTTACCACCATTTTATGTAGCTGAAAAATATTACTTTAATGGCTTTATTTTTTGCTTGTAGTTAGATTTTGGTACTATTTTATGAAATTATCCATATGATGCATAGCTTTATGCAACCGTTATTGTATTTACAGGCATCCTATTTCAATTTTAATTTTATTTTGAAATCAGTCCGTAAAGGCTCTCAAATTCATTAAATTGAATGAAGACTTTCGACATATTAGTTTATGTGTGTTAATAAAATGTTATAATATTAAATAATTCATTTACCACAAAAAAGTTTTGTTGTAGCAATATTTTGTAACTGATGTTCCAATAAGATCTAGAAAAATATTTCTTGAGTGACCCAATTTTATAGTAGCCCTTAGTTTTTTGTTTCAGAGTGTTGCTAGTAATATGACATTTAGGCTTAATTTACTTTCTAGTAAAGATGAAAACTACAGAGAGTTTCAATTAATTCTGCCTATTTCATGGCTGTTTTGATTACATTGTACTTACTATTTTAACTGCTGCAGTAAACAGATAGGCTAATAAATTGTGGGAAAGGTCAGTTAAGGTTAGACGGGTAGTAGAATACTGGCAAGTTAATTGAGCGTTAGTTCACGCATGCACAGTTAACAAATTTCCCGCACCTCTAAAGTACGGTCGGTATAAATCAACAAATCAAAGATTTTACATCATAAAGTCATCGTATGTGTCAAGTTAGCCTTTGTTGTGTCTTTTTAAAATATCTAGTTTATGAAGGAATAATTTTAAATAATAAATGAAAAGTAAATACACGATTGATTAAATAAAGTTTAGAAACAATGAATTAGCCATTACAAAAAAATGATTTATTTAAAAAACAATGAAGTTATGTCGTGATCAAGTACAATATAAACTTTAGCTCACCAAAATGTGGGCCTAATTGTATGGTAGTGAGGGCGCTCGCTTATAATGAGAAGTGACTGTACAACTGCTCTTGTTTCCGCACTCAATTTATCTTGCCAGTATTCTACCATTCTCAGATCATCCTAAGTCTTAACATAAAATTTTAACAGCATTACCAGATGTTAAGGAAACAAAAATTTAGTTTCCCAGATATAAAATTTTGTAACAGCTGGCAGGGAGTACGTAGCTATAAAGTGTTAAGTAACTCTGGTGGGTATGTGACTTTGTATGATGACCAGCTGACAGACATTTGTGAACAAACTCCTCCGAGATTTCCTGTTAAAATTCATACTTAATCCACGGCAAAAAGCTGTGATCAAATTGGGTGGTTGTCAGAGATGCACAGTTCCTGAAAACAAAAAAAGCTAAAAAAACATGTAAAATTGTGTGGCAGCATTGTTGTGAGAGGGGGTTAATATTCTTGGTTAGTAGACAAACAATTTGAGGTTTGTTAGGATTCCAGCCATGAACTTGAAAATTACTTACCATTGCATTCATGTTTAAAAAGAAAATTCTGAAACTTGGACTTAAGGTGGACTATGTTATATGCAGTGTATACATCATTTTCATGTTGTAATTTGTTAACAATGTTAGAAAACATTTATTTCACTATCAGGAAAGAGGTTAATTTGGTCTAGCTTGCTCTTATCCATTAAATTTGATGGAACATTTTCTAAATTAGTTTTTATAACTGCATTTTCCATGTGGAGTTCAGAAAATTCTATTGTTATCAATTAAGTCGTAATTGTTATTGTCGTAGGTTGTTTAAGGTACTTTTTAATTTAATTTAATTTTGCCTATCTAATTTATCATTTCTGCGAACAATCTAAGCATGCATTAATGCATAATATAACACCTTTTAAGATAATATCTTAACTGAACTATTATATAAGTAGTAGCGCCCAAACAAATCACTTCAGACCATCAATTCTTTAGCTTTGTTGTAGGCCTGTTTCCCATAAGCTACGAATTAGGTTTGAAGAATTTTGTTTGTTTTAATTATCCTATAACGTCATTTATTATATTATTTATTATAATATTTATAAATTTATTATAATTACTTCAATTAGTTTACAAAGTTATATACATAGTGCTGTTTAATCGTCAGTATTCTCGTCATGGAGAAAGGAAGAGGCTTATGTTCAATATTGGACAAATGAGTGATAAAGAAATTTCTGATTTGGTTAATAGAGGACTTGTAAAATAATATTTAGTTACTAATATATGAATATAAAATTGAATTAATAAGTCACTATAAAATAAATATTCATTTTATAATTTAAAAAGCTTAAAATATGTTTTATAATATATATTTTAAGACAACATGACCTTCAAAAATATTATTTATTAGATACTTGGTTGTTAATGAGTTAGTTCCAAATGAGCAAAGTACTGTTTGCAACAATAAGGTGGCAATAATGGATTAATAAACCTAAATTTATCTATCACAAAATTTAGATTATTAGAATCAACCAAACATATTATGATCTAAAAAAAAGAATCTTTCTGTACAAGGTGGCGTATGGATGGCCTAAGGAGATCTTCAGAAGCGACCTACCTTTTTGTTAAAAATTGGCAGATTTAATAAGTTTAAAAATTTTCAGCCAGTGTTATTTTGGCCTATGGTGCTAAAACATTGACTTAAACCATCATATCTGCTGGGAAACAATGTGAATGGCATATTGTTATGGGACCATATCAGTAATGAAGTTCTACATCGAAAAACAGTTGTCACTGATGTTACATAGATATTGCACTGTCAAAGTGGAATTGTGTAGATCATGTAGCGCAAATGACAAAGAGACTGCTTAAATGATGACCAAGAGCAGACAAGTGATGCAGAAGATTTTCCACATGTTGGATCAACTGTGTTAAGAGAGTGGCTGGCAACTAGATTTGGAGAGTTCTGAGTGGAGGATGTCCAACAGTTAGATTTGGTAAATAAGGGATGGTTAATGAATGATGAATGATTACTGCAAATCTGAACAGAAATGGTTGTTTGAATGGGTAAAGGCTTTTGAGCTCTGGAAATTGCATCTGACACTTACTTTTGTAATCTATAATATTACCACAGTACCATGCAGGAGAGATAACAACGCGGTTGCAAAAAGGAGGAAATATATACCAAGCGGTAAAACACATGTTATAGGACAGAAAGATACCAGAAAAGGCCAAATTAATGGTTTATACTTTGTATCATTCACCAGCATTGCTATGTGGAGCGGAAACGTGGGGTGTGAATAAGAGGAATTGGAGTAGGGTGCAGGCAGGGGAGATGAAGTTCTTAAAGCAATAAAGGGTAGGACAAGGAGAGAAAGAATAAAGAATACAAAGACTAGTGCGGAGCTAAATGTGGAAGGTATGAGGGAGAGGGTGTAGAAAATGAGGATAAGATGGTATGGCCATGTTAAGAGAATGGGAGAGTAAAGGTTGCCTAGAAGGATGGAAGAAGGAAGGCTGGACGGAACGAGATCAAAAGGACGACCAAGAAAAATATGGAAGGATGAAATTAAGAGTGTGGAGGGGCGGGGATATAACTGGGAACAATAAATAGAAGAGGAGAAATGGTGGACGGACAGAAAAAAATGGAGAAGCTTGGTGAACACCCAGACCCGGCGATAGCTGGAACGTGCACTGGATATGTATGTATGTACCATGCAGGCAGCCTCAAAAATGTACTTTATGCCAAATAATAAGGTTTAGTAACTCCAGAGTGTGGAGGCTGAGAGAATGTTTCTAGTGATCTATTAGAAAAATTTAATTCTCCATTTTTAAAAATTTGACCCAGTTTTCTTTCTGTAGCCTGTCATAACTTAAGATATTGGGACTAAAATGTTTTGATTCTGTTTCTTTTATTCATAATTTTAAAAACAATTAAGATCTTTATCATATATGTCAATTTTAAATAATTCCGCGTAATTCTCCAGTTGTTTTATTCCACCATACCCCTGCTCCCAATGCAGTATACTAATAAGATATTCTCTTATTGTGTTCTCAAAAAATATTTCTAGATTCCCAAATGTTGTTTTAACCATATATTACTATTCATGAACATATTTTACACAACATAATTTTTATATTATTATAATAATTTGTATTTTATTTTTATTTTTCATTAATTGTTTTAATAAAGCAGTGCTCTTTTCTGACCTTTACTTGTCAAATAACCTGTAGTGTCTACTGAACTTCATTAATATTAAATACTTAAACATTTAAATATTTTACCTAAGTGTGAGAAGCTTAGTTTGGGATGAAGATTATTCCTATATATTTTAAGAAAATTATGTATAATGCAATTTGTGCCAATACTGACTCATAACAGTGGCAGAAACATAAACAGGTCGAGGGATGGTAAAGAGTAGAGCACAGGTGGCAGAAATGAAGTCCAAGAGGAGTATGTTAGGAAAGACAAGAAAAGATAAAGTGAGAAATTATGTAATTTGGGAACAGTTGGCGATGGACAGACTGATATGAAGAGTTGAGCAGATAAAGTTAGAATAGTTTGGTTATGTCAGTATCCTACTGATGAGCATTTAACTTCTTTTTTTAAAGTCGTGGGAGATTATACTCTAAAAAAATCAATAACAGAATCTTTCTATAATAAAATAATTTTATGTTGTAGTCTATTCATTAATTATTTAAAAAAAACAATAATTGACCTTCTTAATATAATATTATTATTGTTAAGAATTTGTCACATTAGCTGTGTTAGTATTATCATTATAATACCAACCTATTAAAGATCCATATTTTATGTGACAGATTAGTTGTTAACACAGTTGTTTTAATTTGCAATTTAAATAAGTATCATGTGAGTGTTAAGGTATATTACCATTGCAGATAGAATTTTGTAATTGAATGTAACGATAATTTATAATACTAACTTAATAAAATTGCTGTAATGTTTTTAATGAAAAGACCTTGTAGGTGTTTAGTAAAAATGTTCTATTGATTTAGGTGTATTTCTTTAATTTATTACAATGTTAGTCATTTTGAGATAGTAATAATAGATCGGATGGCAAACTGCATTGTATATCCTGTAAATTTTTTAGTTTTAATTTTTAACATATTTTTACTTTCACTAGCCGTATATAAATGTATAGGGAAGGAAAGTATTGTTTTAAGTTATTTCAAAATAGAGTTTTTACAGAAATACAAATTTTCAGGCCCCTGAACCCAAAAAAAACTTGGTTTTAGCAATTACTGTGAAACTTCTGTTAGATTACTACTGGGGGACCTGACACAAACATTTTCATCAAAATCGGTCAACTGGAAGTAGTAGTTTATCATGCAATTTTTCACCTAATTGCGTTTTTCTCAAACATGGTTTCAACAATTTTTTTAAAATGGCCTCACTACATTTTGTATATTTGCAATAAAAAAGGGTAACCTTCTCAATTCCTATCTCAAAATTTGACATGTCATAAAATAATACACAAGTTTTATCTATTTATTGTGTATACACAAGTTTCAGTGTGAATTTTTTAGGATTAATCATATGTTAAAAGATATCTTCTGTACGAATCAAACCAACTTATATCGACTTTACTGTAGCATACTTAACAATTTTGTAATACCAATGTATAAAATATTTTAATTTTTTTACGAACGTTTTTTAGCGACATGATTATCATCTATTTATGATTTTACATGTTTTGGTGGATCCACCATTATCAGAGTAGGCTTTGATAAATTATTGAAAAAAATTAAACTAAGGTGTTAAATTTTTTTAGAAGAAGTAGTTGTTTTAGCCTTCTGTATTAAACTGTTTAGAAATGGTTCAATTCTATCCCTTTGAAAATGGAAAATTGATAAATTTGAACAATCAATTTTTTACAGATGACTGAAGAAACTATTCATATAAAAATTTTAATATCTTAGTTTAAATTTTTGATATTTTATACACTCTAATGATGGTGGGCCCACCAAAACATGTAAGTCACTGAATAAATTAATAAATAAATGAAAATCAGGGCATAATGTTAATTAAAAAATTGTAAATATGTATACATAAGAATTGATTTCAAGCTGCAGGGTGCATCATAATGATTTATTTTGAATTTTTTAATACACTATAAATTTAGACTTTAGGGGTAGTCAACCCAAAAAATGAAAATGAAAACTACTGGCTATAATTTATCATTATATATTTTAAATGAAACAGTAATTTTTTAGTAATGACCTACCACTTGACCAGACCAAAAAAATTAATTACAGCCCCTAATACAAGGTTGGGGGTGGAAAAGCGGGCTTCTACGGGGAATCGATTATCTCAGGAACCAAGAAAGACATCAACATAATTCTTATACTAAACAATACAGAAAATTTCTGTCTATTATTTGTTGTATGTTTTTGTGTTTATTTTTTCTTACAAGAAATTAATTGAAGAAAAACCATATTTTCAAAAACATTTATTTTATGTATTCACAAATTATTTTATAACAAAGTCCCTATAAAGTTTTTTGTAATAACCATTCGACAGATAATAGAGCAATACAAACGAAAATATTTAATTCCCAAGAATGTATAATCATGCAAAAACACATTTCCGGAAAACTTAAAAGTTAAAAGAATAATTTCACTCGCGTTGCTAGTGAGCTTTATATTAAACAGACATTCTTATTACTTTTTGTCAACGTACAGACAAAGTAAACACATGCTATGATTCAGAAAATTTTTAACTTCAAATAATAATAGTAAAAAAAAATTGTAATTTAAAAAAAGTCATCTTGAGTTGACTACCCCCTTAATACTTTAGAAATTGTGCAGTGACTAATACTGATTATTGATTTTAATTTATATTTTTATTTTCAGGTTGTTTGGCTGCGTCATGTATATTTATGTTATGGACAAAACATTTAATAATACTTTATATGTATGTGATATCTGTAGGCATAGTTTTTCTTTCGTACTGGGCTAATGTGAGTACAATGAAAGCAGTCGTAGCAAGTGCTTCAGTGACTCAAAGTAGTGTGCTTGAGGATATACTATCTCTGAACATAGAACAGCTCTCAAATCCAGATGGTTGTGTATATGTCTTGTTGCAGAACTATGTAGTGCAGTGTGTACTTGCGTATGTATTTGCTTACTCACATCTGGGTCCACGGTACACACTCTTTCAAAAGTTGTTGCCTATCAGTTTTTTAGCCCCATCTATCCTCGCTCTTCTACCACTGCCAACTACAGTTCTACATCATGCACCTGTTTTTGCTGCACTTCTCCCACTTGCAATGGTGAAATTTATTCTATGGTGTAGTGCATTTCCTATCGTGCAAACTCTCTATGGAGGATTTCAAAATACCAGAGATCTGATCAGGTAAGAAATTTTCTTTTATGTATTTTTCTGATATTAATTTTTTTAATTGAAAATTCTGGTTAAAATGAATGATAGAACTTCATTTAAAACTTTTTTTGTCATCAATCTCTCAACTGGTTTGATGCAGTTCTCCAAGCTGTTATATCTTTTGCAAGTCGTTTCATATCTGCATATCTGTAACACCCTGCATCTTTTGTAATTTGCTTTATATGTTGTAACCTTTGCCTCCCCCTACAATTCACTCCCTCAATATTACTCTCCATATTGATAGAACAGTACGTGCATGTCTTAAAATATGCCCCACTAGCCTATCCCTTCTGCTTCCATATTCTTCTTTTTTCATCCACTCACCTAAAAACCTCTAAATTACTTATTTTGTCCCCCCACCTAATCTTTAACATTTTCCTATAACACCACATTTCAAAAGCTTCTGTCTTCTTCCTTTCTACAGCCCCTATCACTCATGTTTCACTCCCGTATAATGCTACACTCCAAACATAGTGTTTTAAGAAATTTTCCTAATCTGTAAGTCAGTGTTTGATTTAAAACTTATATAAATAAATTACTAGTAAATTACTGAACTTAGTTGTAAAGTAAATTTGTTAATAATTGTGTTATTAATTTTATTAATTAACTAAAAATTATAGATGGTGATTTAAAATTTTATAATTTATCAACTTTTACGTACAACAAACCTTTTGTTTCTGTATGCAGACTTGTCTTCCAATACACATGTGTTAAGGTGTACAAACTAAGATAAAAGACTGACTGCTGAACCCAAAGACCTGTTTTTATTGATTGATCTCTCCCTTGTGTGTGTGTCTGTGTCTGAAGAATATATTTTAAGTACGGAATATTGTTTGAGGTTAAAATGTAGAACTTAAGTTAGGTACAACAAGGGGACTGGTCATTAAAATTTTCATCAAAATTGATCAACCAAAGTAGATAGTAGTTTATTTGTACAATTTTCTCAAAAGTGGATCCTTTAATTTTGTTTAGTCGCCTCATTTACTACAGTTTTTGTGCTCTACAAATTACAGTAAGCAGCTTATCTGCTAAAATTTATAGGGAGCTGTGCTCTTGTGGTAATTTTTTTTTAAAGATTGCTGCTGCACTGTAATGAAAGTTACAAAAAATTAAAACCTGTACAACTTTTATTTCAACTATTTTTGTCTGTTGCGCTTAGTTTAGAATTAATTAGTGATTTTCTGTATTTTTCTCATCAAAATATTTTACTCCTAGAGAGGATTTATGATTAAGGAGATTTAGGATTAAGGATTGAGGACTTTATTTATGATTAAACATAGGTTATATTTTTTATTACTTACATTGGCAAGAGAAAGTCGAGTGTTTCATTTTAGATTTTCAATTTCGCGACAATATTACTTACAATTGAAGAGCTTAGTGGATGAAGGTGGTATGTATCAATAATATAGTTTTGAGAAAAATACGATCAAAGTTCTAAATGCTTCCTTTTTTTTTGAAAATTGTCTAATTTCCTCCATTTTCATACTTACATATCACCCCTTTCACTGTCATTTATATTACGCAATATTATATATATATTAATATTATATATATTTTCAATATTAACTCACGTGTACATTTCGTATTATATTATACGACTTATATGCATGTTTGTATGTAAATGTTCTCGAAAACAGGTTTAACGATTTTCCTGAAAATTCATGTATAGGGGTTTTAAAAGTCTACAAATCGATTGCGCTAGGACTCATATTTGCAAAAAAAATGGTTAACTCGCGAAATTAAGAAATATAATTAGAACAATAGGCTGGCTACAGATGTAATAAACAGTAACAGATGATATAGCAAACAAATACCATAAAAAAATTTCAGATGATATAGTAAACAAATACCCGGTAGTGAAATTTATATGTTATGTTAATATTTTATATTAATTTATATATTTACACGGTGTTATAACTGTATAGACCATCGTATGTAGAGAGTGGTAAAGCTACGTCAGAACTACTTCAATCGCTTATCTATTATTACCCATTGTATTACCATTCTTTCGGAAATCAATCATATAATCTGTAACGAGCGAAGCTCGGTAACCCGGTACTATTTATGATATGCTACAGTTTATGGTCACTAATCAAAAAAGATATTTGACTTTCTGGTGGAAAAAGGTGTCGGGTGACCTTAATACTACTTGTATTCAACACAAAACATAAAATTAAACAGTATAGAGCAGTGCCCCTTCATCCGTTAATGTTTCCTTAGGCCCTGTTTATGCACGCGATAACTGTCACCGCGATATTTAGTTCTATATTTATAAGAAATTAATGTACAGCGGTAGAGCGGACGTCAAATAAACTTGCTGGTGTAGCTACGCGAACAGTTCGGATTCAGTCAGTAGATTTCGTGTCTTAGTACCACACTGCCTATTAAAACAGAGGCCCTGAACGATGTAAATTAACATCTATCTATTACCGACGTTAAAAACATTCAATTCTAAACATTGATACAACCATTAACGCCTACCACATTCAACACATTACAGACTAATATTTTCAGGTCAGCTGATATATAACGTTGCGAGAGCGACGTGACTCTGAACACAGCTGGTACGGGACTGACCCCCACCACTCGCTGAGGCAACCGAGCGCGCTATCACCAAAATAAACCTTCTGCGCACTTCAGATTACCCGGTGAGCTTATTTGTCATCCGCTCTAACTTTATCTGTTTATTTTTTTTGTTTACGTCTGACTGTTTTGCAATTGCTACTAATGCAGACGGTGAGAAGGGTGATACATGAAGATGAGTGATGAAAAAATGCCAGACCTGACCGGTAATCGAATCCGAGACCCCGGCGTAGAAGCCAGCCGCGCTAACCACTACGCCAATGGGCCGGCCAACTTTATCGCTTCGTCTCGAAACACTTGGAGGGGTATCAGTTCTGCCATACGAAATGAGTGTGTAGATAAAATAATGACATAGTAACAAATATTAGGACAAACTGTAAACAGGGCACAGTTGGTATAGCGCTCTCAGGTTGGAATACCTTCGAGCGACATGCTGTCGTTGTCGCGTGAATAAAACTGTTCCATCTAACCCCCTAACGTGATGCATATTGGATCCGCCCGCTACACATCTATTTCTGTGATTCGTAGGTGCAGGCAACAGTATTTAGAATCCGCTGCGGTAGAAGTATCGCCGTCGCTTGCATAAATAATCCTATTTAACGCAGTGCATTCAGTAATCGGTGAGGCAGAACTGTCCCCTATCTTGGGGCAGTTATCGTGTACATAAACGGGGCCTTATGGATGCGTTGACTGTCGCCGCGACAGGAGACTGTTCTGTCTTCGTGATTCCTTAGTGCGTAGTCTATCGCGTGCATAAGCGGGAGGCGCATGTACATTTTGTAGAGATACAACAGTCCACGTAACTTAGATAACTAAGTATGAAAATAACACCTTAATCACAAAAACTCTGTTTTTAAGAAAATGTTACGTAGCACCTTAATCTACATAGCTCTTCAGTTACCAAATGCCGTACCATTACAACAAATACATTAAATGTACTGTAGTTTTTTTTAATCACACCGGACTATTTTGCACTTTACTAGTAATGCAGAGATAAACTGTTATAGATGGAATTGAATGATGAAAAATGCTAGACCCGATCGGGGTTTGAACCCCGGACATCTTGCATTTAAGCAAGTTGCAACACTGGAACGATGAAAAAGTGCTAGATCTGACCGGGAATTGAACCCAGGACCCCCCGGCATCGGATACAGTTCCACTTTTGCCTAGTATTTTTTTATCACTCCAGTGGCAACTTGCTTCTACGCCTAGGATCCCAGTTTCAATTCCTGATCAGGTCTGGCATTTTGTCATCTCTCATTTTCACCTGCCACCCTTCGACATATATATTAGCAGTAATGTGCGAATCAATTGAACGTAAAACAATGTAAAATTGACTGTACAGTCCAATCATTGTTCTTGTTATATTGAAGTATTATCACTAAGGCCGGCCGGACATAGGACGCGACGAGTCATTTTTACTTTCTCTTGCCTATATGAATATATAGGAAGGAAAGTATTGTTTTCATGTCGATTTTTCGAAATCGAGTTTTCACCGGATCTATATGTTTTCAGACCCCCTGAATCCAAAAAACATGTTTTTAGCGATTGGTCTGTGTGTGTGTGAACAGAATATCTCAAGAATGGAACATCGTACGAACTTGAAACTTGAAACTTAAGTTACATACCACTACCGGACCCGACACGAACATTTTCATCAAAATCGGTCAACCGGAAGTAGTAGTTTATTCGTGTAATTTTTCACTTTTTTGCGGTTTTTTCAAAAGTTGGTCCTACGATTTTTTTTTTAAATCGCCTGGTTTACTAAATTTTTTATTCTCTACAACATAGGTTAGGCGTCATGTTTGCTGAAATTCTGGGTGAGGCTGTTTTTACGTAAAAACATAATTTTTTTAAGATTACGGCTTTAATATGCAATTTAGCGCAAAAATTTATATAATAAAAGTTGTAGAGAATTTAAAATTCTACAACTTTTATTTCAAACATTTTTTTTGTATAACGCTTAGTTTAGCAGTAATTAGCGATTTTCTAATTTTTTCTCACGAAAACGTGTGAAAAATCGATTTTTTTAAAGATTTCGGCCTTCGAATGCATTTTACGACAAAAGTGTATATAATAAATTTTATAGGAAATAAAAAGATGTACAACTTTTATTTATAGCATTTTTCACTACAAAGCCTAGTTTAGCGCGAAAGAGTGATTTTCTGTATTTTTAAGCCAAACTGAGTTCGATTTTCATTTTGCGTCTTTCACTCATGATTAAAATAAGGTTATGTGTATTGAGGTTAGTTTTTTGTTTATTTATATTACTAATGTTAGGTTTATTGTTAATTATTTGCACTGGCAAGAGAAAGTTGTGTGAGTGTTTCACACCAAATTTTTGTCAGAAACTGACTCTAGTACTAAGTAGACGTGGGTTGTTATGTATATCAGCCACACACCGGGCGCGACATTTACTTCAAGCAGTCAAGAAGCCAAAAATAGTGAAGGTGTTGGAATTACGTCTCGTCGCGTGCGAGCCCGATCTATTCAGCTTTGCGCTTGCGCCGAAACATGCAATTATACTAAACACGGCAGTCAAACGTAAATATTTGTGCGGATTGCTTAGTTAAAATTGTGTAGTTTAATTATATTAATTGTTCAGTTGTTTGAATCATAAATGCACAGCGGCCATATGAATCTTGATTCAAACTTTTTTCTGGTTAATTGGATGTGTCTAAAATTTATGAACTTCGTCCAAACGTATCAAATAATGATAGAACACAGTAGCCAAATTTTTATCACACGCCGTATTACCTCAATACTACCTCAGAGTGAGAAATTTTGCACAAGTCACCAGTGGCAGTCTGAAACAAAATAATTAGTGTCGGACGTTTTTGTGTCCGTTAGTTTCGTTGTGTTCTGTGTGCGGTCGGCCTAAGTAGTATTATCATTTATAGTGCTACCACGAAAAAACTGCTGTATTTGATGAGCTCTATTTCAAAAAACGACCGAACAGAAATTTTTTAACGTTACAGTAAATTAAAGCCTGTTCTTTCCTGCGTGGATTCGTTTGACTTACATTTTTTTATTTAAAGATTTGTTGGAGATAAAGCAGTTTACACATAAAAATGTGCCTTGTTTTTAGTCGGTTTTCCGTTAATGATCTTTTTAAACGTTTGTTTACATCTTCAGGCTTTATATAAAATTCGGAGGACCTATTCCGTTATTTCACATTACATCATCTGTAATCTTAAAGTCGTCTCGTGTAAACGCATCTTTACTATTATTACTGATGACTCCCACTCACTATAATTAATTGTAGATATTGTTTGCATGTTTAATAATACACATTCGTTGGTTGTTTTCTTCGCACGTGTTCTGTTCAATACGTAATGAATCTTTTGGAATTGGTTCCTATTATTTCTACTAAGGACAGAACTATACGTTTTCTTCAAGAGAAAGGAATTGTGCATAAATCGCGCATTCGTTTAAATGGACAGGATATGATACTGAACACCACTGGCCAGGATCGTTGGGTGTGTATTAAAGCAATCTGCTGCATTACTAAACCTCAAAGAAGCGACGTATATCGCTAACACGAAGTTGGATTATCAAACCATCGTTCTCTTTATTTACAGTTACATTTAAATAATAACATACTACAGTTAAATAGAAATTTAAACAACCGAAATATGAGAAACAGGAGATTGCTAGTCGAACAGTACAGAGCATGCGCTGGCGATTGCTGGGTTGAACAGTAAAGGTGCATTCACACGATATTTTAATGATGTGAAATAACGGAAAAGGTCCAATTCGGAGTTGAGATATAATAAAGATCACAGTTTTCTCTATAATGTGGATATTTTAAAAGTAAAATCCGATGTTCGTTCTAGTGTGGCGGCCATTTTTTAAAAACGCGCTACAGTGGCTCATTGTATGATAAAGACAGAATGCATTTAGATTGTAGGCCTATACAAGTGGATGAAGGTGCTATTTAATAATATTTAAAAACTGTTTTTTGTGATATTTATTAAGTTGTTAAGGAATTTTTTAAATAAAATACGATGCTTAGTTTATGTATTAGATTTTAGTACAGTAAGATCTCGGCTTACGCGAGGGATGCATTCCGCAAAATTATCGCGTAACGTGAAATTCGCGTAACTTGGATGGTTCGGTTTAACCTTAAAACATTCGCTAGTCTGTACCATTAAATTCCGCTAATTGTCCGTAGTGTTGATTTACCAAACCAACTCGTTCCTTTTATGTTCTTCGTTTTTTTCACCCCTTTCGTATCTTTCATCGACATATAACTTTTCCTTTAAATAATCGCTTTCCGTTTTTCTAACCTTTATTAGAACTCATATTGCACGCAAAGTAACAGCAAAAACAAGAAAATAAAAGACCTGTAAATTGTAACACAATGAAAATCACGATTTTCGATCTACGCAATCGTGTACGATCGATATTTTTAACGCACTAAATAGTACTAATGTTTAGAACAAAAGCAAACCAAGATAAAATTCCAGTGTAAAAATGGGGAAGGCAACTACTATAACGGTTTCGAGAGGAATTAGCAAAACATTGGTCATAAATGTAACATCCGTAAGATAAGAATAAATGTTGTACACAATAATGTATTATGTTCTACAAAATCGCACTAACGTGAATTCGCGTAATTCGAGGTCTTGTACATTGTTTGCATTAAAATGTAAACCAATATTTAATATATTTTTTACTATCTCTTGTCTATAAAAATATATAGGAAGGAAAGTATGTTTTCATGTCGATTTTTCGAAATCGAGTTTTCACCGGATCTACACGTTTCAGATCCCCTGAACCCCAAAAACATGTTTTTAGCGATTAGTGTGTGCGCGCGCGCGCGTGTGTGTGTGTGTGTGTGTGTGTGTGAACAAAATATCTCAAGAACGGAACATTGTACGAACTTTAAACTTAAAACTTAAGTTACATACCACTAGAGGACCCGACACGAACATTTTCATCAAAATTGGTCAACCGGAAGTAGTAGTTTATTCGTGTAATTTTTCACTGTTTTACGATTTTTTCAAAAACGGCTCTTACGATTTTTTTGTTAAAATCGCCGGATTTACTAAATTTTTTATTCTCTACAAGATAAGGTAGGCGCCATTTCTGCTGAAATTCTTGGGGAGGCTGTTTTTTCGTAAAAAAATTGTTTTTAAGATTGCGACTTTAGTATGCATTTTGCGCAACAATGTTAATAATTAAAGTTGTAGAGAATTTTAAATCCTACAACTTTTATTTTTAACATTTTTTTATATAACGCTCAGTTTAGTGGTAATTAGCAATTTTCTACTTTTTTCTCATGAAAATATGTAAAAAAAATCGATTTTTTAACGATTTCAGCCATAGTATGCATTTTACGACAAAAATGTTTAATAAAATTTATAGTAAATTATAAGATCTACAACTTTTATGTAGAGCATTTTTCTCTACAGAGCCTGGCTTAGCGTGAAATAGTGATTTTCCATATTTTTAAACCAAACATGATTTTCATTTTGTGTCTTTCTCTCATGATTAAAATAAGGATATGTTTTTGAGGTTAGTTTTTTGTTTATTTCTAATGTTTTATTACTAATGTTAGGTTATATTTGTCATTGGCAAGAGAAAGTCGTGTGAGTGTTTCATACCAGATTTTTTTTATATTGTTATATTTATGAGACAGAATATCATGCAGTAAATTGTTACTATCAAATTAACTGAATGTTAAATAAATGCTTAAATGAACGTTTGGTTTTTATAATTTGGAAAAAACCTGTTATGGTTTTTGAACATTAAGCCTTCTATTAGACGCAATCACACGAATATTTTAAATACTTGCTTTTAGGAATGTTTCTTAAAAGGAAGTGTAACTGTATACCAAGATTTACATTCAGATGATGTATTTAGCAATAATGTTACTGTCCTTCATGTAAGATTAATCAGTCTAATACTAACAATTATTTTATTCCTTTCTTTGTGTAATCTAGACACTTTTGTTGCTTTAGGTACAATCAATCTACTACTGATATAGGTTTTTAGTCTTTTAAAATTGATAAAAAAGCTGTTTTATTATTTTATTTTCTGTGTATGCAAAGGACAAATCAACAGAATTATCTCACAAAAATATTTCACAAAATTGTTTGATTACACATGCATGATACCTATCATTAGCTAACCTGTTCCTTGAATATAATATTCAGTAATAATAAAAATTATATTACTGTAATAATCAATTTGTGTATTTGGTGTGATGTTTTAAAATTGTTATAAATATAAATCAGTGACAGGATTTGTGGGAACATTTTTCAGAGGCTATTAAAGTGTATTTATTTCACACTTTTCAATAGCAGGCCAAACAGGAAGTGTCAATTTACACTACTAAAATGGACACTTGAACTTTACAATTTATTGTTCCAGATTCCAATCTTATCCAAGTGAAATAAATAGTATACTAATGCAAAATGCAGTTTATAATGAGAAACGTGCATTATATTGATGAACATTTTTTTAAGTTAATGTGTAGTAAGATTTAATTTTTGTTATTTCCTCATAACTATATCAAATTTTATTGTTATATTTAAATATATAATGTAATATTAATACAAAAAGAAGGGAATTATATGTATTATATATTTTTTTAAAAATTTAATAGTCTACCTACATTATATTTTGTCTTGGTTTATTCAGTAATTTTCTTGATATGAAGAAAATATATTTGTTGTTCAGGGATTTCGTTAATGCGTTTTTTTATTTATTAAAAGTTTTTTACAGCTTGCTTATTTTATTATGGTTTTTAAAATTATTTAACCATATAATAAAAACCATGTTATTCTGTTAAATTTACTTATAAAGTTTAGTCCGTATTAAAATTACATAATGTTGAATAAGGATGCAATTTGTTTGTGTGGTCATGTTTTATATTAAACCTTTATTTTTTCATTATAGTAAAGCTTTACTTACCTTATTAATAAAACTTTTTAACTGTACCTGATTAGATTATTAATTAGTGTGACCTTGATAATGTCAGTAAACCGCTTAAATTTAAAAAAATATATAAGTAAATTCTTATTGTATAAAAATTTACAGGTGACCTTCTCTTTTTCTTTTGTAGGTACTTAAAATATATATCTTCATGGCTGGGTTATAATTATGTCATGTCCATGTTACAAAGTCTTAATATGTTATTTAATAATGTGTACAGGTATATCTTACGAATTGTAAATAATGATGTCATAAAACCCACTGTGAATAACATTAACATAATTATGTAATTTGGGCCATTTCTTTTTCATTGGTTTTAGAACTGTTAATACAGTAGTTTAGTGCTAATTCTCTTTAATAGACAAAGAGTTAGTCATGTTTTTGATAATTTTATCTGCAGTTCATTTTCAGTCGCTGTAATTAGGACTGCTCATCCTAAATTATTTTAAAATGTCTGGTCTGTAGGTCCAATCTCTATCAAAATTAAGAAAATTGCATTGTTTGGTTGATTACATAATTTTATTTATTTATTTTTTTAATAACTAAATTAGCTTAGTATTAATTTACAGATGACCTTCCATTTTGTTTTGTTGTTACATAAATTATTTATTGTACACTTCTTTTTATAAGTTTACTGTTAATATACATTTTTTTCATTCTGACCATTAAGGGTCATGTTTACATAATTTAAATTTTTTTCTTTTTCAAAACTTATTCATTCTTTCACTCTGATGCTTTTGTATTTTTCTTCTATCTGTTTTCGATTCATAGTTATTTTCCCCTCTTTCTCTGAAACTGAAATTTGTCCTCCAATATTTTCCGTGTTTAATTTATTCTTTTTCGAAATATTCAATATTTAAAGTCTTTCAATTAGCTTCAACCAATTTGTTTTTGTTATATTTTCATAAAAAATAAATATTTTCTGTATAATCTGTTTGTGTCTGATCCATTGATTTGGCTGTAAAGTTCTAATCTTGTTTTCTTCATTCCATTTCACAATTTGTGTGATTTTTTTCTGATTTTTTAAAATTTAACCCTCCTTTTCTTCACTTTGGTCTATGAATTTAACGTAATTTTTTTGTATCTTATTTACTGAAAATGTTTGTAAATATTTTTGTAAGAACTACAGTTTTATAAATTCTTAATTTTAAAATTTTAGAAAAATATGTCTTATTATAAATATCTTCTCCAAGATGAAGTACAATCTTTATTTTAACTTTCTGTTTTTCGTAACACTTTCTTATAGACTACTTTGTTGTCATTAATTCTTGTAAATATTGAGATTTCAGTACCTAGTCTTGTTAAAATTTCTTTCTTTCTTTTAATATCAATATAATTATATTTTATTTTTAAAAAACAACTGTCTTCTCTTCTGAACAAGAATCTTTATGCATGAGTTACACTTCTTTGGAAACCACTTCTAGTTATGTGGTTTCTCAATTTTTTTAATTTTCGAGATTTAATTTTTATATTTTTTAAAATTAGCTCTATTATTATCATCAGATATTACTCTATATGACATACAAATCAGATTGGGTCATGGTCTCATTAAACAGATTTAATTTTAATTTTTTCGTACTGTAGCAATACTCTGAAGTATATTTGCTTTATAATTTCCAGCCACTGTTTTACTTCTATTAAAAGATTTTGTCTTGGATTAGTGTTCTGTGTATAGTTATATTCCATTTTTCGTACAACTTATTATATTTTAATTTTACCAGAAAACATGTCTGGGATCACGTTCATATGAACCCCACAGTTTTTACTGTAATTTCTACTAAGTATAACTTCTTAAATAGATTCAATTAATTATAATACAATCCATGAAGTAGATTATTTTTGTGAAAATTTTAATATCTTTCTTAGTCGTAAAAAAGTAAGCGACTGTTGTATACCATTAGTGTAATATTCGTTTCCTTTTGACTCAGTGGTATAATTTTCTAAAATTTTCATTACTGGTTGGGAAAATTAACCTTCTATTTACATACCAGCAAAAGAAAAGCACTTCCTTTGTTTATGGATGTTCACAACAACCTCGCTAATTCAAAATTTTGTACAATTTAAACTGATTTCTATTTTTTTTAATGATGAAATACTTCTTATAAAGTAAAAAATAAGTAAATTATATTGAAAAATATTTTAAAAGGCTTTTAAACATAAAAATCAAACTTAAAATAATGATAAACAGTGTATTTGATACAAGAAAATACACATTTTCACTACTGACTGCACAAAATCACTAGTTGTTGCTGTTGTAATGTCGAAAACCTTGATGATCATGCAATATTTTGCCAGTGCTGCTTAAATATGATGACTATTTGCATAGGGTTGTTGTGCTGATCTACATACAACAGTGCTTAATCATATACACGATTGGAGTTGGCCAACACCATTCTGATAATACTTAAATTAATACTTATAATTACTTATATAATTATTAAATCTAGCTCTTTTTTGGATTATTTTAACATTATGAAATCTGAACAAACCTGAAATATTTTGAATTAGCAGGGTTGTTGTTTAGTTGCTTAATTATTTATGGTATTTTGTTATTACATTAATGTTACACTTATTAATTAGGTATTAATTATTTTCCTAAAGAACTTTTTCTCTTGTTGCAGTAACTTTGGACTTTCGACTTTGTTAGAGACTCAGTGGCAACGTTTAAATGTACCTTGTGTTTTAAGAACATTTTGGCTATTGCGTGTAGCAGAACATGCTGGTGTCCTATTGTTTGACCTGTGGATGGGAAACAGTGAAACCATTCCTCCATCAGATCCAATTATTCCAACTTTATTAGCTGCTACTAAATCTTTATTGATTTCCGGTTGTGATACATTAACTGCGGTGCTAGGAATGACATCTATTATCTCATACATCTGTCATTATATTGGATGTTTCTTTCAGTGGGTGAGTTTCAATGATAACAGATTACTAAGATGATGTTGTTTAGGTCATCAGCCGAAAGGGTGGTTTGAACCTTTAGAGGTTTTACAAAGTAAAACGAGGAGTGAGTTGGTTTACCATGCCTTCCTGACCAAGTTGAAAAGTATGCGTATCAGCATGCCAGGCCCTCTGAAAAGCACATGTTTTGTACTCTGCAAATAACAACCTCACTTCATTCATCACAGGGTCTGGCTGTATAATGTTGAAATTCATTACTTTCAGAGGTGATAACTCTGATTAGTGTCTTTTACACCTCTGCCTCTTGTTCTTAAAAGATTCAGTCATTTAATTTGCTGACCATGTGATAAGAAATAGAACTATTTTTTTTAGCCATGCAACAAACAGATAAAGTGCAAATAATTTAACACTCCACCTATTTGTTACGAGCATACTAAGATGATAACAGGTTATTTAAGTTATGAATGTAAAAATGATATAACCTACTTATTGTAAAATTTTGTAAAATTTGTTATAAAATTTCTTAAGTTCATTTTTAAATAGTTGAACCAGTACAATTTTCGAGTGTAATTTTACAATTTTCATGAAACAATGTTACTTAGACATTGTTTGTATTTTTACATATTCCTTGTCTGTTTAAACTGCTTAAATAAATATTTTTTATTTACTAGACAAAAAATTCGTGTATTCAGAGACATAACTTTCTTAGTTTAAATGATGCTTGTATTCAAGTTTTGTAAGTGAGTGTCTCTCCTTGAATTTTAAAAGAACAGTTATTAAAATGGTGTTTTGTTATTCCAGGTCCTGCTTACAGGAGAGGAAGATGATAAAAGTATAGGAACTGTTTCAGCAATATTATTCTACATATTAGCCCTTCAGACTGGATTAACTGCTTTAGAACCAGAAAAGAGATTTGTTCGACTGTGTCGGAATTTTTGTCTGTTATTCACAGCTTTGTTGCATTTTGTCCATAATATTGTCAATCCACTTTTAATGTCCCTCAGTGCATCACATAACCCAGCTATTCACAGGTATGGAAATTTCTGTTTAAAAAAAATTTTTGGTTTCTTATCTTTTTCAAGTATACAAAAGAGAAACTTTTGTTTTTTTGAGGTGGTTGGGACCTCAGATACCTCGGATAGTAAAAAAAAGTTTGGCCACACTGAACTATTAGAAAAATATGTTATTAGGTCGACTATAATGTGCAGATTTATCAAAAGCATTATTGCAGATGGCTTATTTGTATGAGCGTATATTTAATTATAATATGCAATACTGTAGTTTCCAAAGTACATGATAGATAGCAGTCACATCGTGTGGGGAGATATGCATGCATATTTTTGTTGTAGGAGTAAGCAGCCAATGATACAAAATTTGAGTCACATATTAATCGTTTTTAAGTAATAATTCCGTATCATAGCAGAAATGTCATGATAGCTTTCCAGTCCAGTATTAAGAATTTTACTGTGTGCTTGTGTGTATGTGTGTGTGTGTGTGTGTGTGTGTGTGTGTGTGTGTGTGTGTGTGTTCATATTTTCTTAAAACTTCTTCATAGTGTGTTAATCTGTAAAATATAACTCGCCACTCCAGCAGCGCTTCGCGCTGCTTCCGTGTCTCGGCCTCAGAGGGGTAGGTGGATCAGAATTCATATGTGGATCAGAGCCATTTGCCACAAGGTGAATGAGTGAATGAACGTTACGTACCTGTAACGTTTTGTTAATAAAAATTTGCCTAAAAAACCGTTTTGAAGGTGTAAAGATAGGAATACCTGAAAACGGCAAACCCCAAAAAACCGAAATTTGGTTTTTGTAGTTTACTCAGCGGACCGGTGGGTTAAGGGAAACTTTGGTTATATAATGTTGAAGTAAGTTTTTGTGGGGCACAAAACAGGTTCATGCATTTTGTCCCTATTATTCACCGTTAAGGAGATAAAGAAATACAACCCCTACCGCAGGCTAGAGGGTTCTAATTGAAAATTTTTGGGTTATCAAATTTTTGTGTAATTTTAAACGCTAAACAACATGCCGTCAAAAGACTATTTGTATTCTAAAAATAAAACATTTCATATCTTGGATAAGGGTAATGACCCCCGTAAGACCCCGATTAAAAATTTGGAACATTACACGTGATCCTACAAGTACGTGTAACTGTTTATACACATAAATTTGACGAAATAACCCATTTTGAAGGTGTAAAGAAACAACAATATGAAAATGGCAAACCCCAAAAAGCCGAAAGTTTGTTTTTTGAGTTTTCTCACCAAACCGGCAAGTTAAGGGCAACAATAGCTATATGGTTTTAAAGTACTTTGCAAGGGGTACAAAAAATATTCTATACAATTTTTCTTCACGATGCACCATTTAGGAGATAAACAATACAACCCCTACCGCAGGCTATAGAGTGCTGATTGAGAATTTTCGGGTTAACAAATTTTTGAGTAATTTTTAACGTCAAACAACATGCCGGTTACAGATTTTTTATGTTCTAAAAATTTACAATTTTCATTATTTTTAGATAAGGGTAACAACCCCCGTAGGACCTTGATTTAAAATTTGAAAAATTTCCCATAATGCGGAGGGTACGTGTAATGTGGTCCTAGCAAAAGTTTGCCAAAGAAACCCGTTTTGATGGTGTTACAAAAGAAAACTTGAAAAATGCAACCCCAAAAAAGCCGTTTTTTTAGTTTTTTTACCGAACCGGCAAGTTGAGGACAACGATAGCTATATGATTTTGAAGTACATTAAAAGGGGTACAAAAAATATTCTGTACAATTTATTTTTACGATGCACCATTAATGAGATAAAAAAATACAAACCCTACTGCAAAAAAGAGGTTGCAACTTTAAAACTTTCGGTTTATCACATTTTTATGTAGTTTTTAACGCCAAACGACATGCCGTTATCAAATTTTTTGTATTCTAAAAATTTTAAAATTTCATAATTTTTAAATAAGGGTACCAAACCCCGTAGGAACCCGATCTAAAATTTGAAAAGTCACCCGTGATTCCGGGAGTTAGTGTAATGTGGTCCTAATAAAAATTTGTCGATGAAACCCGTCTTCGTGGTGTAACAAAGAAAAACCTAAAAACTGCAACCCCGAAAAAGCCAATTTTTTGTTTTTTGAGTTTTTCCAGCGAACCGGCGGGTTAAGAGCAACTTTATATATATGGTCTTAACGTGCTTCGGGAGGAGAACAAAAATGGCCGCAGTGGCCTTTGCACTACGCAACTTCATTAAAAAGTTTGAAATATTCGGACGCATCCCCTGAGCTTTCGGGAAAATGTACCTTAAATGTGGCATTTTTCCCGGGGGTTTCAGCCGACGCCCGACAAAAACAGTCCTCAGAGATTTTGCTTCTAGAGACCTCCTAATAGGCGAGAATTTCCATCAGTGAGTCATTAGTGGCTGGGGCTTTATATATTATAGAATATAATAAAGGGACTCGCCACTCCAGCGGCGCTACGTGCCGCTTCCGTGTCTCGACCTCAGAGGGGTAGGTGGATCAGAATACATAAGCGGATCAGAACCATAAAAGTACGGGCGCTGCGCGCCCGCACTTTGTCATAGGGTGAAGTTCGGCCGCCTAAGGGGTTTGGTGGATCTGATTTTATAAGTGGATAGGGGAAGGTTCGGCCAAAGGATTAAGCGGATAAGAATATTTGGTTATAAGTTTGTATAAGGCTTAGTTTAGCGATAATTACTGATTTCCTGTTATCTTTTCAAGAACATAAATAAAAGAAAACTATTTTTTAAGTTTTCAGCCTTAGTATGCATTTTACGACAAAAGTGTATAAATAATAAAATTTATCATAAATTAAAAGATATACAACTTTTATCATAAGCAATTTTTTCTAGAGAGCCAAGTTAAAGCACAAAAAAGTGATTTTCGTTATTATTAAGCCAAACTAAGGTTGATTTAATTTTGCGTCATTCAGACATATTTAAAACAATTTCATGTTATTTTGTTTTTTTCCAAATTATTATTACTAATTTTAGGTTATATTGCACATTATTTGCATGGGCAAGAGAAAGTTGTGTGAATTTGCACAAAAGATTTTAATTCTTGAAATTTTTTTTTTATAATTTCATACAAAAATATTATTGATGGTGTAGTGAATGGGAGATCTCTGTCCTCCCTCAACGAGTAATTAATTATAATGGATGCATTATAAAACAATTTTCAACACAAATTTCAAATAATCTATAAATAATGGCTGATGTGCTCTTAGATTAAAAAAAACAACTCAAATAATTTGCATCCAATTAAGAAATAAAAATAGCTGAATTTAATGATCCTACGAAATATTTTTACTTAAGTAAATAAAATACAGGTGCCTATTGAATAGTGCATATAACATTTATTAAATATACCATGTCAAACACTTATTAAATGTACAATGTCTTCGGTTTAAATCTTATTCAGTCGTGGCATATTTTCATACGTTACAAAAAATCATTTCACCCTGCACCGCCTGCATTAGCAGTAATTGTGTAAGAGTGAGACGTTAAAAAAAAAAAAAAAAAAGAACAGTAAAAACACACATTAAATTATTAAAAATTAATGAAATGAAAATGTGTAACTAAATAATATTTGTAAAAGATAAACAACACGAGAATTCTTCGTAATACTCAGATATTTTGTGATTCAAATATTTTTAAATAAACAATTTTGCAAAATTTTTCATCAAAATGAAAAACATAAACATTTAATATCAACCATAACAGATTAACCTGCAATACCACAATTTAATAATACATAAAATCAATATTGTGAATTTTTTAAATGCACCGAACAATGAATCAGCTGTTTCAAGTTTTTATTATTTATGATAATTATAAAATGTAAGATAAATTACTTTTGTATATGTACTAAATAAACGATGAGATTTTAGTTTAAATATTATTATAAAAAATCAATAAAAACAATTTTTTTATAAATAATTTCCCGTATAAGTTCAGCAACTAAATTTTCAGAATCTGCGTAAAAATATACTGTATTTTTCGGATAATAAATTCTGTATCGATTATTTACTGAAACAATCTATTTATCATGTGTATTAAAACTCAACTCTTTTTCCCGCCTTTGTAACTCAAAGGGAGAAAATTTGAAACTATGAAAGATAAAAATGTATCTGGTCTCGTTAAAAACAGCGTTGTTTTGCCCATTCCTGAACTGGTCAAAAGAATTTAGAAATAAGCTAAATTTCTCTGTACAAATGTGTTAAATTAGGAATTTTTAAGTGGTAACCCCAAAATTACATTTTTAAAATTTTTCACTGCGCAGTAATTTCTGTTAATGTAATGAGCTGAAAACGTACTGGAAAAATCGTAAGCTACACTTAAAATTACCCATACATAATGTTTAGCAATACAGAGCACTTAAACTCCGTAAGGACATTTTAAAAATTTCAGATCATAGTGTTTAATGACCAATTATTTTTAAACTCATTTGAAAAATACCTCTTGTAAAAGAAACAAATGTCTCAGGGAAATTTTTTCTCCAAATCAAACATTTTGAAATGAAAGTGTAATATGTTTTTGAGTCTAGATAGTCATAGGTAATTAGTACAATTTTTTAATTCGGTAAAATAACACTTCTTTACCTAAGTAATCAGAAAAACGCATAGCCACGTCAATTGCTGAAGTGCTTGGGGTAATTTAAGTAATTTAAACCCATTTATAAAACCACGGTAACTTTTGACCGTATCCGGGACAAAAAAAATCGATTTCTACGCAAAAAACTACTTAATATAAGAAAATAAAAAAGTATCTACATATTAACCGCGGTTTATCATGAGTTTTTAAATATAATTTTAAGTAAAACCTTTATGCAAATAATTCAAAACACCGTAATTATTTGGGAGTACTCAGTATCGGTTCGGCGACTTTAGTTTCAGAATCTCCATTAAAAAAACCTTAATATTAGTTAATAACAAAATGGCTCCGGACTACGTTTTAAGGCATTTTTGTCGATTGAATTATAAACACAAAATATTTTTCCCGCTTTTAAAAATATAGAAACCGCCGCCCCACGGACAAAATTGAAAACAATGCACGATACAAATATGCGTTTTTTGCGTATTTCTTAATTGATTATTATTAATTTAAAAATGTGCTACAGAATTACAATTAACCACAACGAACCATCAGCAAAATATCCGTGTGCAAAATGTGTTAAATCCCGAAATTTAATATTAATAACGTCAAAATTACAATTTTTAAACTTTTCACTCCCCTGTAATTTCTATGTCTTGTATAAAGCTAAAAACATGCTGGGGCTATCGATAAGCACCTCCTTAAACTGGCCAAACATAATGTATTCCAATAAAGTCCTTCTACACTCCAGGAGGACATTGTAAAAATTTTAACTCCTAGTGTTTAACGACCGATTTTTTTTTAAACTCATTTGTAAAATACCTCTTGTAAAAAAAACAAATGTCTCAGGGAACGTTTTCTTTACAATCGAATGGTTTTCAAGTTGGAGTAAAAAAACCTGTTTACGGGTCTGGAAGACCTTAGGTAAGTAGTAGAATTTTGAAATTCGGTATAGTAGTATTTCTTAAGCTCAAAAATTGAAAAAACGCACAGCCAAGTTGATTGCTGAAGTGCTTGGGGTCTAAAATGGCGTTTCAAAATTTCAAATCCATTTATAAAATCAGGGTGTCACTTTTTACCAAATTTTAGACAACTAAATCAAATTCTACGCCAAAAACTACTTAATATAAGAAAATAAAAAAGTGTCTATATAGTAACCGCGATTTACCATGAATTTTTTAAAAACAATTTCGAATATCCCAAAATTCTTTGTTTTTATCCCGGTTTTCCAGAAAACGGTTAAATATTTTTGAAATCCAAAAATTGGACGTTATGTTTTGGCTCATTCCGGACAAAAAAGTTGTCGGTGACTTTTTCGCTGGGAAGCTTCTATAACGTGTCCAAAGAAATAGCCTCCTCCACCGCCACTCTAAATAAAAAAGCACGACGTTTAATCTGAGCTAATCGTGCAGCTTTAATGTAGAACTAATGAGAATATATAATAAAAATTTCACCAAAATTCCTAATAGGTAGAAAATTAATTTATTCAAATTTATGGAGTGACGAGTACCCGTGAAATTTTCTGTTACACAAAAACCTATGTAATTTTAGTAGCTGAAAACGTTGCATTTAAAATATTTTGTAAAAATTGAATTTTTAAATTTCTCTTATTTTTCCCCTCCTCCAAACGCCATAAATTAAGTAAAAAGTTTACCGTTTCACATTTTTCCTGGGGGTTTTGGCGCAAGGCGGTCACGGTACAATAACTAGTTTAGCCGTGCAAAGCACCCAGATGGCTGTGAATTTTTCGTTTTTCTAATTTGAAAATTATCCCCTTCACCGTGGCGTGGAAGCCTTAGAAGAGGATTAAAAAGTTTTTAAACATATCAGCCCCGCCTAACTCAATGAGACGAAGAAAAAAGGTCGCAGTGACCTTTGCGCTCCGACGCACGGTTAAAAAATTCAAAAAACTACCCCTAACGCCCTGCCACCCCAAATGGGATTAGGTAAAAATTGGCAATTTTCTGGCCGGTTTCAGCACAAGACAAAGAAAAAAGGTCCTTACGTCAAACACTCTCCGAGGCCTCTTTATAGGTTAGAGTTTATGTCAGTCAGTCAGTCAGTCAGTCAGTGAGTGAGTGTCCTTGCAGTTGTATATAATAAAGGGAAAAGGAATTTACAAACCATTTTTTAATTACGGTTATAAAAAAAACCTATTGAAAAATTTAATAAATAAATTTTACTTTATTTTCAAAGTAGTATACGATTAATGAAATAATAATAACTAGGTGTAAAAAAAAATTATTAATATGATAGTCTACATATTTCTGTAAAAAGGAAAAGTGTATAATTTAATTTAAAAAAAAAAGGTTTTTCATTGGTAGACTAAAGTAACAATTTTATGGTTTGGTAACATGTTGTTTTCGTTGTAATACGAGGTGTGTTCAAAAAGTAACAGGAATTTTTAAATTTCGCGGGTTTGGATAGTCCGATTGTAAATATATATTTTTTATTATTTTGGTACACATGCCCCTGATGTACGATAAAATTTTCAACAATATTCATTGCTTAGTTCTTAAGTGGAAGCCGCTAAGGTTAGACGTGTTTTTCGAGCACGGCTATTTTTGTTTGTTAAAAAAAATGGATCAAAGAATTTGTATTAAATTTTGCGTGAAAAATGAAATAAAGTGTGTGAAATGTTAACAAAGGCATATGGTGAGTCTGCTATGAGTAAAACAAGGATTTACGAGTGGTATAAGCGTTTCCAAGATGGCCGCGAAAACGTTGAAGATGACGAACGACCCGGACGTCCAAGCACATCAACAACCGATGAAAACATGAAAAAAGTGAAAGAAATGGTTATGAACAATCAGAGAAGTCAGTGATGATGTTGGCATATCGATTGGCTCATGCCATGAAATTTTTTCGGATGTTTTGGGTATGAAACGTGTGGCAGCAAAATTTGTTCCAAAATTGTTGAATTTCGAACAAAAACAGCGGCGAATGGAAGTTGCTCAGGAGTCACTAAATGAAGTCGACAACGATGCGGATCTACTCAAACATGTTATAACAGGTGACGAAACATGGGTTTACGGATACGATGTCGAAACTAAGGCTCAATCGTCCCAGTGGAGGCATTCTGGATCGCCAAGACCAAAAAAGGTTCGACAAGTGCGGTCGAATGTGAAGGTTATGCTCACTGTGTTCTTCGATTTTAATGGCATAGTGCATCATGAATTCTTACCACAAGGTCAAACAATCAATAAGGAGTACTACCTACAAGTTCAACGCTGTTTGCGTGAAGCAATCCGAAAAAACGCCCGGATTTGTGGCAAAACAATTCATGGCTTTTGCACCACGATAATGCACCTGCTCACACTTCATTGCTCGTTCGTGAATTTTTGGCCAAAAACAAAACTGTAACAATGCCCCAGCCTCCATATTCGACAAAAATGGCTCCATGTGACTTTTTTCTATTTCCAAAAATAAAGAGAACATTAAAAGGCCGTCGTTTTAGAAGCATAGATGACATTAAAAGCGAATCGGTGAAAGAGCTAAAAGCTATCACAAAGATAGAGTTTCAGAAGTGTTTCGAGGATTGGAAAAAGCGTTGGCACAAGTGTATTGCATGTGAAGGGGACTACTTTGAAGGCGACAATATTAATGTAGATGAATAAATAAATATTTTTTTCAAAAAACGAAAATTCCCGTTATTTTTTGAACAAACCTCGTATGTGACTCATTGCCCTCACATTATGCTTATTTGGATAGCATCACCTAATTAAATTATTAATTGCAAGATGTATAATAACTTGTAGAATGATTGATTCTATGAAGTATACGAGGGGGTACCCAAAAGAAACCAGAATTATTTTTCAAAAGCTATTTATTTTCAATTTTTTTTACAAAACAACCTTATCCCCTTCAAAATACTCTCCATTACAACTAATACATTAATATGGTGCTTCCACTGTTCGAAACATTTTTTGTAGTCCTCTTTAGAAATGGCTGATAGCTCCTCCCCTTTTTGTTTCTTGATTGCTTCAATGTTGTCAAATTGGTGTCCTGTAATGTCCCTTTTCATGCGTGGAAATAAGAAAAAGTCGCACAGAGCCAGGTCAGGCGAGTAAGGTGCGTGGGGCAGTGGAACCATGCCATTTGTAGTCAAAAAATCTTTCTCCGAGATGGCTATGTGTGCAGGTGCATTGTCGTGGTGGAAGAACCAGTCTCCTATCTGCCACAAATCGGATCTTTTTTGATGAAAGCTGTTGTGCAGTCTTCTTAAAACTTCCAAATTGTCAGTCGACGGTCTGAGAGCACACACTCTCGAATTTTTTAAACATTTTCGTCAATTTGGGCAGTTGATGGACGTCCAGAACGATGTTTGTCATCAATCGACATGTCGCCATTTTTAAACCGAGAAAACCACTTGTATACTTGAGATTTTCCCATAGCGTCATCTTTGTAAGCTGTTTTCAACATTAAAACAGTTTCAGCAGCGCTTTTACCAAGTAGAAAACAAAATTTCACAGATACACGTTGTTCATTTAAACTTGCCATCATAAAAAACAAAACAGCGCTAGCAAAAACAATCACTGCAGATGAATATTGAATCGCAATGAGTTGCAGTCACTGCACTGAACTTGCCATGAATTGCGCTATACACGTCTGTGCGGCAGAAATGTGTACTACACAAGCACTGCCCATGGCAATGCTATTCCGGTTACTTTTGGGTACCCCTTGTATGTGTTTGATGCTAATTGTTTGATCATGTGTGGATACTGCTCCCCCACCTAATTTTTTTTTAGTTTATTTAAAGTTGCATCAACAGGTTGGTCATTAGTACTGTAGTGGTGGGTTTTAATTTATTAAAATTTCCAAATCCTAGCCGGGAGTTAAACCCGGGGCCTTCCACATTGTAGGCTAGCCTACACAGCCTACAATGCCTCTGTGGCATAGGAACTAGCTCTAGTCACTACGCCATGGAGGTAGCCCTGAACTTGCTGTAAGTTTGTTCAATTAGGTGCACGTTATTTTCCTAGAGTTGTTCATGCATCCAATACTCTCTTAATTTGAAACTAACTGTAGTTCTATACTTGGGATCAATAATTGTACATTGTGCTGGTTAGTAATTACAAAAATGTTCTATTTACCAAAAGCATGTATTTTGTGTGAAAAATTTACAACGGTGTGACAAACCTAAATCTGTCAAAGACTATTTATTAAAGCAGAACATTTCCACAGAATAGTGTTGTTATCTTCGATTGTTTTTGTCTGAATCTGTTATTTATTTTGTTTGTTGCTGTTTTGCAACTTTTACTTACTCCAATGAAACTCTTTACTTAATCTTAGTTTAATCAAACAGTAGGTCTACCTTCATTCAATTCTTGAAGCGTATATAATGTTTATCACATTTTGACATAGTGATCTCATTGTTAATATTTTTTTGATGTTAGAACGCTGAGTAGTAAAAGAAATAACTGAATAACTAGAGCTTAGAAGAGTTAATGTATGATATAAAATTTAATAAATACATATACTACACGAAAAAAGGTGGTTACTGACAACTTATAGTTGCAGGTTTTAGATTGATCAGTGATTAACTTTGATCTTTAGCAAGGTGTTTATGTTGACTCATACTTTTTGCCTTGCATAAAACTCGCTTATCTGGAATTCCAGGTGTTAACCTGGAATCTCGAATAAGTAAGTTTTTACTGTACTATCTGCTAAAAAACTGTTTATTAGGAGAAGAGAGGCAAGGTGATGTTTAGATCATAAGGTGGTTTAGATCATTAGGTTCTTTACTGAACTGTACATCAGTAAGTCCTAGGTTCAAATCCCAGCAGGGTCGGCAATATTTGTACTTGTTAAACAACTGCTGATACTGGTCCATATCCCTGTGTAATCATTATTGACCTAATGACTTATTTAGTAATGTAGACACAAATAATGACATGAATGAAATCTGCTTAATTTGGACTAGTACTTATACAAATAAATTATTTTCTTTTTATTAGATGTTTACAAAATGTCTTCTGTTTGTTTTAGGCACCTCAGAGCATTGGGAGTTTGCCTTTTTCTGATAGTTTATCCAGCTTCTCTTCTTACATACTTGTGGACACATCATTCAATAAGCACTTGGCTTTTGGCAGTTTCTGCATTCAGCGTAGAAGTCATTGTGAAAGTTATTGTGTCATTACTTATTTACACTTTGTTTTTAATTGATGCATATCGTTCTACATTTTGGGAAAAGTTAGATGATTATGTTTATTATATTAGAGCATTTGGAAACACGGTAAGATTCTTTTGAAATATTTCTTAAGTAATAGTTTCACCAAATAGTTGTTATCTAATTATCTTTTACCATAAAATTTTTTATAAATCTAGTTATTAATAAATTGTCTTAAAAACTAGTTTGTTATACAATATCAAGAAAAAAAAGGTTTTTACAATTTATCTGTGTTTTTACAATTTATTTTACTTTAACACACTACTTTGTTAGTAAAATCCATCTTTTGAAATGTAACTCCATTTGCATTTTGAAAGGGAGAATAACTTCCTCCTAGACTCTTCACTTCGTGTCTTACAGTAAAACAATTAGAGTTGAATTAGTATTATTTTTGTTAATTGAAAAGATCAGATGAGCTGAATGTTGTCTTTTTGCAAAAAATCTTTTGAATTTATAAAGTAACATGTCCATTTTAATTGTTGTGTCTCTCCATAGCTAAGACATTATTTTAGAAAAGTGGTTCTCCACCTATGCTTCCAGTAACAACTATAGTCACTCTTTACTGATTTTTAATTAGTTTAAACTACTTACCGTAATGTGGTTATCACAGGATATCTATTTACTGGCTTGTAGTGAAGAAGTTTGATCTTATCTTTAATTTAAATTTCTTATGGATTGTTTATAATAATAATAATAATTTGTGTATCACATGTAATGATGATTTAATTGTTTAAAAAAAATTGGAATGGTAATAACTTCCAATACTACTTTACAATAATACTACTTTTCAATTGTGACCATCATTACTTTACAATCACAACAATATACCCATTTTTGTGCAGGTTGAATTTTGTTTTGGGATTTTTCTGTTCTTCAATGGAGCATGGATTCTACTTTTTGAATCTGGAGGAGCAATAAGAGCTGGAATGATGGGTATTCATGCATATTTTAATATTTGGAGTGAAGCTCGTGCTGGGTAAGAAATTTAAAAAGTTTAATTTGTTTGTTATTAAGTAAAATCATGTTCATTGGCTGCTGTAAATTTTAAAAACTATAATGGGAAATGAGTTCAAGAAAGAGCTGATTTCAATGAAGTGTTTGAAATGATATTTGGTTGGGATAGTAGTCACAACTGCCTTCTGTGCTGGAGTCGTGGGTTCAATTCATGGTCAGGCCAGGCATTTTTTTCATCTGTATGTCACTTCACCTCATGTGCAAGCCAAGGGTTATAGAAATAGAGCACATTTTGATGGCTAGGTATCACTTGATGTCAACAAGGGAGGCAGAAATTTGTGTTCTCATTTATAACAATGCCTTCAAGAAATTAACTATGGTAGATTTATTTTTATATTCCTAATAAATATCTAATCTTCAAATAAATTTTTGTGACAATTTAAGCAAAATGGGTCACATCTTGTTTTCCATATACTTCTCACAGTTGATTAAAGCAAAGTAAGTAATTTACTGGGAAAACTATAATATGTCTAGTTTTCTTGTGGGCTGTGTATAAACTATTTGGGTGGTCTGAATCTCTGTTTTTATTTGGCTGTTTTAAAACTACTGAATCACCGAGCAATTTACAAGGGTTGGAAAGTAAGGAACATTTTTCTTTGTCTTGAATTTTTTTTTTACAGCCAACAAAACTTTTTTACAGCATACATAATACTTAAACTATTTTTTTATGTAATTCCCAAACAAATTTAAACACTTGTCCCACCGTTTCACCAATTTTGCTTTGTCCTCTGCATACCCAGTTGTTGACATGTAGTTTAACCACTCACTAACACCCTCTTTCAGTTCGTCATCACTTCCATAGCAGTTCCCGCCCAAAAAGCCCTTCAGTTTGGGAAACAGGTGGAAATCACTCAGGGCCAAGTCCAGGCTATAGGGCGGATGATCAAAAAGCCTGTTGAAAAGACTTGCAGCAATTTCTTCGTCAATGCAACTAAATGTGGTCGTGCAGAAGCACAATGCCATTAGACAACAATCTGCACTGTTTGTTTTGAATGGTGCAGCATTTTCGAACTAAAGCTTCATGTATCACATTACCATAAACCTCCTTTATTTGTCTGTAAATTTTGATAGGTAATTTTAGGTAATTAGGTAATTAGGTAATTTTGATAGGTTATTCCATTTGTCTATAAATTTTAGTGTGTTTGATCACACATTTTAAAGACTTACATTTAACCAATACACGACTGTATCTGCTCGCTGTTAGCACCAGACTAGCCCAAGGTGAGTGGAAGGTCAATGACTTAGCAGGGGAGGGGTACCTCCCCTCCGCTTGGTTCTTGTTTCTTTCTTGGGTTCCAAATCACCCTTTTTATTTGTTTCAATAAAGCTGTATAAGAACTGTAAACAGATTTGATTTATTAAATTTTGAAGTACTTATTCTTTACACTTAGTTATAACCCATGTGCTTAATTTTTTTCTTGTGAATTGTAAAATTATAATTGTTCAAATATTTCAATAATTATGACATAAAACCAAATTTCTTCATCTTAGTGTTATTTTTAATTGAATATAATTCCTGTAAATTCAAATTGCAAAATAAGAGCCAGCTAATTGCCAATCTCGGTTCCCAATTGGATTACTTGTTCTGTCTGTGATCTCAGCATTGGCATCTAATCTATCACCACCAACAAATTTGTCTTCATGAATTTCTCTTTCTTATAAAGTATAATTATCTTCATTGGAATCGGTGTCAAAATCGATGAATTCTCTTTGCAGAGTAAATTATCAGTATTTGATTTGGTACATCCACGATTACTTGCTGCGATGATACGAAGACATTGACAAGTGGATGGAAATCGCAGCCTTGTAAAGATCAATTCCTAATTGCAATGAGAATGAAAATATTGATATTGAAATAGAAAAGACTAACAATAACATCCATACTAGTGATCTTAACAGTTATCTTGCTAAACAGTTTTTAAATATTTGTTTTACAGTTGGCTAAATCTTTGTTTTATTTGCAGGTGGAATGTGTTCATGAAGAGACGCACTGCAGTTAATAAAATTGACTCCTTACCAGAAGCAAGCGATGCTCAACTTCAGGTTTTGGATGATGTATGTGCCATTTGCTATCAGGAGATGCGTACTGCCAAGATTACACGTTGTAATCATTTCTTTCATGGTGTTTGTTTACGAAAGTGGTTGTATGTTCAAGTAAGTTTTTATTGTTTAATATTTTTTAAGTACACCTTGAAAATTTTGTGTAAGAATTATCTTTAATAAGATCAAGTAAGAAATGTACAACAAACAAGTGTGTATGCACATAAGCTTGTGTTCTTTTTAGTCAACTTATTATTTTGTGTTATGCAGAAATTATTATTTTTATTAACACATTTTTATTATGACCATGCACAGTGTAATTTTTTATGAACATTAACAAGTTCATGCCATGTAAATAGTTTAAATTAAGCCCTTTTTGTTTAAATATTACGTAAATAAATCATCATACGAATCAGGCCACTGGGCCTCCTTCAACTTCAAAGTTGGCAATCTGCTACTTTTTAAAAGAAATTTGGGATGCCCACCTCGTCCAGAGTGGCCCTACACTACCATGCATCAAAACTACTCTACAGAGTAGTTGGCTTGTAAGTAAATACCTGTTTTTGTGCTCAATCATGAGGCACCCTCAACAAATGAGTACTGTATGAATCTAAGCTTTGTGCAGCTGCGGGATGAAGGGAAAAGATGAAGTATCAGACTGCTGTTACCTCATAACACTGTACTAATCATCTCATTGCTCTTCGCTGGGCAGTAGGCTGCCTAGTGTGTGATATACGTGGGTGTTGTTTTGACTATTCGCTGTAGATGGCGACACAGAATATATGTAGTTTGGATAGTACCCTTGACTACTACTAACATATTACAAGTAAAACATTACTACTACTAACGCAATCTCTCACAGTAGTAGTGACGTAATGGATACCTCTCAGCTGCGCAAAGCTTGGGAACGGGCATTACATCACTCTAGTCTGTATTTCCACTAATAAATCAATACCCTGTTAAAGGTCTTAAAACTTGCATCTCAGCAGTGTATATTCTTGATATCTGTTGAGGAGTCAGAACCAACAATCTGAACCATACATTGAAACTGGCAGATCCAAGTTGTGATAAAAATTTATAACGGTCTCCTTCCAAATTTTACCAATGAGGGTTTTCTTGTAAGCATTTATAACCCTTTGAAACTTTCACAATTTAATTTCTGCATCTCAGGATTGTACTCTTAAGAGTCAACTCATTCCAAGTATATAAATGAATTCTGTTTCATAAATATTTCACTAATTATAGAGATTATTTTTAAATAAATGAATGTACCTGTTCTAAGGTTTTATTATTCAAAGCTATTTTACTTCCGAGATGATCAGTACTCCTAATACCCATCGCCTTTGTCTTCTTTAAAGAAATCAAGAGATTACATCGCTGAGCAGTGAAACTTACAGTGACCTCTGTAATCACTCTCAGACTCTGCAAACAGCATTAAATCATCAGCAAAAGCCAACTTTTTTAAGAGTAAAACTTCTTACAAAATCCTTTTGTTGCTATTATTCCATTGATCAATATAAACATTGAACAGCATTGATGACAAAGGGCATCCCTGTCAAACACCTTGAGATACATCTCATTCAGTATTACTGTTTACCATCTTATAATATATTTTAATGTATCAGGATGTTTATTCAAGTTTTTTTTTGGAATCTGGTTATATATAAATAATAAAAACTTACCATCCATCAGAACTGGTGATATTTTACTAAACTAAACTGAGCTAAAAAGAAATACAGTCATTTAAATCAAATAAAGAGTCAATCCTTACTCAGTAAGTCAATACTATATACAACAGTCAGGTAGTCTACCTGATAACAATTTTTGTACACTAACAGTCTGTTGCGGAACTACTACAATACTTAACATGTTATGTACAGAAGACTTCACATTAATTCACAACACCAATATTACTGACTAAACGACAGGAGTGTCAGTTCTATTTGTAATTATACACAAAGAATATTCCAGATAAATAAATACACAAAAATATAATAAAACAATCCAGAGAACAAACAATAAAAGACCATAATAGAACCTAATGGAATAAAAAAATAACGTTATATTTATACTAGAAGGTAAACAAGTTATAGAAGACTAACAGCTAGTCTGAAAAGTGATAAGTTACACCTGTCAAACTCATACAAAACCAATGCACAGTCAAAATACCATTGTATATCAAAGTATAAGATGTATATCAAAGTGTATACATGTAATAAAGATGTAAATAAGTATTATTAAAAAATGTATCGTTTAAGACTAGATTTAGACTAGCTTTGTACAATCCAGAGTGTAATACAGTTTTAACGTTACCAGCCTAGACTGATGAAATATACAGTCAAAAAAAATACATTAAAGTTTATCAGAACTGGTGATATTTTGGTTGCGTTACATTTTGATGTAAAGATTTTAAGTGTTCTTACCCAGCTTTCAACATATACATTGTTTTAATTTGTATTTATTATATCAGCAACCATTATAAACAATTTTTTCTTTTTCATTCAGGAGAACTGTTATGGTTTTTTCAGGTTGTAAGCCTTAGATATTTTGTTGTTACTTTTCTCTCTCTTTTTGTTGAAGGATCGCTGCCCTCTGTGTCATGAGATCCTGTACAGAGTAGAAACTGGAAATGAAGTGACAGATGGTGAAGAAGAAACTAATGACAACTTACCTCAGGGAACGCAAGAAAGAGTACTACGCAGAGATGTCCCTGGTAGATGAATGTAAGTAGATGTAGAAATATAAATAAATGGTCTGTGTAGGTGATTGACAGAATCAAATTTTTCTGACATTTGGATTAACTAACCATGCCACTTCTTAAGCAGTACTACAGAAGTGTGAATATTTTGCAAATAGTGGTGGTTAGCCATCTGAATTGTCTCTTGATACAGTTTACAATCACATTTTTAATAGTAGCAACATTTGAAGCATTGTCAAATTTGCTTTACTTTTATTAACCCATGAACAAAATATGGGTATTGAGAAGTTATACGCTGTGAGAGACAGGTTCAAACCAATTTCAAAGTTTGCTGTCTCAAGAGGCTCCTCCGGCACTGCAAACGAATCAGGTTTATTACATAATTATTATTTAAATTCATAATAATAAAGAGATATTTTGATAAGCTTATCTTTTTTGTTGGTTCAATGAACGCTTTCAAATATTAGTTTATAGTAAAAAATCCCGATTACAAAACAAAAGCTGTGTAAAACTGTAGTAGTGATTATGAGTGAACTATCACTTTAAAATTTAAAAGAAATAACTGAGAGCCAATATCTTAAAACCATTTTCATTATATGGTAGAATAAATGTTTTTGAAGCATTGTATGACAAAAAGAAACAAATAACACTTATAGAAATATTAAAGAACAACAATGCCCAAGAGCCGTCTATGCAGGCTTTTTAAGTTTTATGTCGTACTGTTATGCTATGGAAAAAGAGAAAGATGATAAATTATAATGAATGATGAAAAAATGCGAGACCCGATCAGGAGTCGAATCCAGGTTGTTTTTGACATCTCAAACAATAACCCGGGTTCTAATGATTCTAATGGTTCTAATGATTCTAATGGTTCTAATGACTAAAATGTCAAATGTTTCCTTATAAGTGAGATACAGCTTAATGACCTCTTTCATTGGTTTAAGGTACAGTTTCTTCTTCTTAGCCTGCCGATTACATCAGTGAATATTGGCTACAACTCTGGTTAATCGCTCTCTATTATTAACTACCCTCAAAAGAGTGTACTCATATTTGTCCAGTTTCTAATATTCCTCAGCCATGAGCATTTCATTTGCCCAGGTTGCCTACCCTCAACTTTACCCTCGAGAATAAGTCTTAGAAACTCAAAACTTATAACCCCTGGATAGATGACCAAGTTAAGCAGTCTTTCTACTTTTAACTACGCTCATCAACTCACAAGAAGCTCATATGTATCACCCCTGTACAACTTACCAACAAGGTAGCCAGTCTTTCTTCTTTTAAATATGCTCATCAACTCTCGTTCGACATCCATAAGTCTCAAAACATCGGCTTTGGTAACATGACTGGTCGATGAAATCTGGAGCATTATTCTGAATACCCACAACTCAAAAGCTTAGAAATGATTCAAGGACTGCGTACTCGAAGTCCGTGTTTCCACATCATCAATATACCACCATACCATGTATGAGGTAGGGCCAAAAGTTCCCGGAATAGTTGCATACAGTCAAGCATTTGTTTGCTGGAAGGGGAATTTTTGTTGAGGAGGTTGGCGTCACTATTAGGGAAGGTGCTGTGCAGTTGGAGTTTGTTTCCTGCGTGTAGTGTATGATATTTTAAATTTAGTTTTTTTCTTACGCCGGATTGTGAAATGTCATCAGAGCAGCATTCCAATATAAAATTCTGTGTTTTGTTGGAGAAATCACCCTCAGAGACTATTGAGATGCTGAAGAAAGCATATGGAAGCAAGGCAATAAAGAAAACGGCAGTTTACTAGTGGCACAAGCGTTTTTGTAATGGTCGCACAACAATTAATGATGACATTCAGACTGGGCAGCCTTCCACTTCCACCACAGATGAGAATGTTGAGTTATCTTGGTGATTTATTATTAATTTATTCCTGAACAGAAAACAGTCAACAAAGAATTGTACGCAGAGATCTTAAAATGGTTATGAGATGAAATTCGACGAAAACGACCTGAAAAATAGGCAGGTATAGTGAAAATATTCTGTAAAAGGAAAAAGTGATGTCACAGTATCTTGGGCCAGTCTAAGCTGGTGGGAGTAGTCTGTATGGAAAAGCCCATTTAATAAGGAGAGGGGTGTGCGTGAGTAGGCTACTTGACATTTCTGTAGTTGAGTTCTAGCCTAGTGTATTGAAGTGATTAATTAGTTAGTTATTGAAGTGTTATTCTACACAAATGTTATAATCTATCTTGGTTGTTCTATCTCATGTATTTATTTTTATCGTTTACTATATTGCTATTTATCGGATTTTAATTTCTAATTTAGTGTCTTATATTATTCAAAGCTGTTTACTTTTTTGTTGACTCATTTCAGTTCTAAGTTTATATAAAATGAGTGAAAATTGGGGAAAAAATGAAGTCGGCAAAAAAAGGTCAAGTTTTGCGTAGTCAAAGTCGTGAAATTATTAATAATGGGATAATGTTTTTTGAGCGGGAAGTGAAAGAGAGACCGTATCATTGGTTTTCATTTCTTATAATAGTAGCTAATAATATCAGGCAGAGTAGTAGCATTTTCAAGCTGCCATTGTTATGCGATTCGGCTAGTGAGTCACACGTGATGTGGAGTGGAAGGGGAGTTCCTTTCTCACTTTCTTACGACTATAATGATTAGTTTTTGTTGCGTGACAATATCCCGTAATATTGATCCCTAATGGTGAAATGATACCTTGCAAAGAACATTGTCACCACTCTGGAACACCGTTCATATTCTCCTGATCTTGCACCACCGGATTTTTGCCTGTTTCCATGGCTGAAAATGAGATTGAAGGGACATCAGTTTGCTGATTTGTCAGAGGTAATGGAAAATCCAATGAAGCGGCTAATAAAACTTTAGAAAAACAACTTTCAGTAATTTTTCCAACAATTGTATGAACAGTGAATTAAGTGTGTGCAGGAGGAGAGTATTTTGAAGGAAAATAAGGTAAAAATGTTATACATACTTTCAATAACTTTTTATTAACCAATTCTGGAACTTTTTACCCTACCTCGTATATTTTCCCACGTATACCATATACCTTAACCGTTGTAATGCCAAAAAGCTGATTGAGCCGATTTGAATTTTTACGAAAGACAGCCAATAGCCGATGTCATCGGCAATCTATATATATATATATATATATATATATATATATATATCGTGTTCATATTTTAAAGGATAATAGTTTACGCGTCTATCTAATGATGTACTGTGTAATTATTGAACATATAGATTGTTGTGATTCTTACAAACATCAATAGTTTCGAGTACACCAACAGCAATGTTTGTTTTGGCTACAGCTCTTCTCAGTGTGACTTTTGTACGATTCTGTTACGGTGTGTTTGTATGGTATGGATAATTATTGTTATTTTACAGTTTTCTTATAAAAAGAAAGCTCTTTCTTTTGATATAAAAAAATCAAAAAATTTTAAGACCTAATATTTTTGAAAATGAAGACTTTTTATTTACTGTTAAAAATTGTTTAATTTCAAATTTATTGAAACTATTTAAACAATTAAAAATTACAAGTAAAAAAATAATATTAAATTCTTTCTCCTGTGTCATTCAGAAATTTTTAACAATTTTTCAAAATTACTGGGTAAATTAATGGGATTTAGCTTGGCATTCTTTGGACTAGTAGGTACAGGCAGTCTGGCAGCGTAAGGTTTAAGTTACTTACCTTATACTTCATGTAACTATAGAAAATTCTAATTTTTGGTAAAATCTTCACATAAGCAAAGTTTATCCAGTGTTCAATGACTTAATAACAAGTATTTCAACAAAATTGTTAATAAACAAGTTTTATTCTGTTGATAAAATAATGTTGACATGGTATGGTACCTATAGTTTTGTAATGGGTGATGCTGTGGATATTTAGAATCTTCTGGTCTTTAAAATTATCAGTCGCAGTAAAATTTGTATGCATCTTTTAAACAAAAAATTAAGTTTCAGCATTACATAAAATGACGAGTTTAATTTATGTTTATGGATTTTTGTGCAATAAAATAATTTTGTGTACTTCTTATTTTTCAGGATAAATATTAGTTAGGATGAACTTATTAAATTGTTGCATAATTATTATTGAACCAACAAGAAAAATAAAAATGGGAACTCAGTGTAAAATTATAAATTATAATGAAATTTATAAGCAGTAACATAATATTTGTGTATGTAAAATTGTTTTATTTTATCATTGTAAATTTCCATTTTATGTATTTGCCGTGTGAAATGGTGGACATTAAACCCCATTATCTAATTTAAAATTTGTGTTTATGTAAAAAATGAAATATTTTATTTGTTTAATTTCTGAGTACTTTTTCTTTAGTTTTTTTTAACAAGATAGACAATTGAATAAATCTAGTCTCTGTAACAAAAAAAAAAAAAAAAAATAGTACAATACTTAATTTATTGTTCTTTTTATTCATTATATAAGGTGTTAATACTTAAAATTTTGTCAAGATTTGGGTTTGGACTGATTTTAGAAAGTTATGTAAAATTTAAAAACAAACAATGTTCATGAATTAATAGTACTATTTGTAATAAATTGTGCAGGTTTCCACCCTTACTAGAACACCTGCCCATACTGTCTTGTGATACATATTGATGAATGTGTGTTGTTAAGTAGTGTCTAATACACACTACAAAAATAATTTTCACGTGTCAGAATGTAATTCGTATAAATATGTGTTCTGTGTAAATTTTCTATACATAATTGAAAGCTTGGGTAAAATAATTCTCTAATATTCATTTAAAAGAGTAAGGATGCACTGACAGTTTTAGATGAATATCTCAGTCATTGGGAGTTATTCTAATAGTACTTACTTGTGTAGTGACTTACTTGATTGTGAGGTAGAGAAAGAAAAAAAAACAAACATAATATTTGTGTCAGTTGCACATAATATTTAGTTACATCTAACACGTGTATTGTTATCAAATATGCTTTTAAAAACTGCAATTTTTGCACTAGAAGTGATTTAATTATGTTAGCTTGTCAAATAAAATTACTATAATATGTTAAATAAATTCTAGGGTATCAGGGGAAAAGAGTAGAAGTCACAAAATTAAATAAGTCAGTATTCTAGAGTGCTGTTTTTCTCACAAATTAATGTAGAGATGGGGCTGGTTTCCATGCGTTGAAAAAAGTTTCAAGCAATCAGAAAATAAGGCCTTTGTATTTTGGAGAGCCTGTACCAACATGCATGCATGAAAGTATCAAAGCCTTCTGGAAGCCCTTCAAATGAAAAAATGAATATAAACACCAGATGGACGAGATAAAGGAGGAAAGCCTACAATAAGAAAATGAGAGCTGCAAAAAGAGCTGTAGAAATATTCTAAGTTACTTCATGTCCATCATCTAAATCATACTGAGTGAAAAAGGGAATATATAGATTTTTGTATAAAAACAAATAATTTTTGTTGTTTACAATGTTAGTCAATTTCCAAAAAGTATTCAATTTTCCTGAAAAATTTATTTTTTTGACTTATATTTTTTTTCTCTAGCACCCTAGATTATAGTATTAGAGAAGATATTGGTCAGATTATTATGAGTAAAATATATAAAATTAAAATTATTGGTATTTCCTACACTGAATACAATTGTGTCAAATGGATACAAATTCATTATATTATTACTTGCACAGTTTATATTTAATACTCAGTTTCATAACTGTTGTATTGTTTTAGGCAATTTTTGTTATAGAAGTTTTCAGGTGTCTCATGAAACTCAATCCTTTCTAAATCAAAGCACTATGGTGATGTAGTAATTATTTTAGTGGAAAGATAGTTGTCATGTATTATGTGACAATAATGTTCCATAGGCCTGTGTAGGGATAAAAATTAATTTTTTTGTTCATTGTAAAACTGATACTAGTAAATACCTGTTTTTTTTTGGTAGTGAAAATTCTATAATAAATATAAATGATCTGTATGCAAGTGCTTTATTGTTTCTTTTTGCTACATGTCAACAAACTGTGGAACTTCCTTAAGTTGAAGTTAACCTTTTTATAAAATTGATTAACTGAATGAAGCTTTTTTTAATGATTTTTACTAGTGGATGTCCTTTAGAATACAATTATTTAAATTGATTCTGATCTTACAACAATAAATCTTTGCATTTTAATTTTTACTTATTTATAATAAAACATGTATGTATGTTAACTTGAAATTTTTACTTTAAAATTTCAAAACTTTCTAAGATTACGTATTTTTATATTGTACAATAGAAGTACCATCTCATTAGCTTTGATTAATCCATCCCCACTCTTCTTATCATTAATAGTAGCAATTTTTGTTGTTTATTTACCATTATATTACACGTGTAAATGTTGTAACATGATTAAACATGTAGTGGGAATTTCCTCAGCTCAGGGAAACCATCTATTTTTAGTTCCGTTTGATTTTTTTTTTATATTCTGCACCTATACGGAATGGACTACGTAAAGTGTACAATTCAATTATGGAAGAACAGTTTAACATGAAAAGTTTCGACTAACTTATTTACCTCTTAATCATACCCAAGGAATATATTTTAAAATAAACTCATTTCTTTTCAAATACAGAATATGTTCTAAACTGAATATCTTCTGTTCCAATCTCAATATTTTCAAATGTAAACTCTTTATTATTTTTCTTGTTGTGCAGTACATTATTTTAAAGGTATTTAAATTTTCAATATTTTAGTGAAAACTGTTTTCAGGACATTGTCAGAACACTGTATGTTTCTTTCAACATAATTTGTGATAAAATAAAACCGTATACAAATACATTTTTAAAATTTAAAAAGCTTTCCAACAATGTTTGTTCAGACCATATTTAAAAAAATATGATCTACAATATGACATACCTTCTCATTTAAAAATTGTGGACTGTCTATTTTTAATTTGTACAAAATAATTTGAAATTTTTGAGGCTAAAATATTTTTTTAAATATGGTCTTGTGACATATTGTTGGAATAGTTTAAAGCAAGTATTTGCCACCTATACTTGTTAGTGTTGTTATTTTTCAACAATTATTTTATCATGTGCATGACAACTTCATGATTTGACCACCATTGATATTGTGACTGGACCTAGAAGATGTGCAGAGATAAAATTATGCACTTTTCAAAATTTCACATAATTTTATGTTTATTTCATCATTTGATATGTGGTACAACTGGTTTACACTATTTTAAAATCTTGGTTTTTAAATAACTATTTGTAAATATAGCTATGTAGTTTTAATCGTTAATTAACTGCTATGAGAATATTACTTTTGAAAACAAAAAGTTTTAATTTTAGCTGGGGTTCATGATAACTTTAGTTCAATTCACACTTTCTAAACTTTTTTAGACGATTTTAAATTTCTATATTTGGTTATGAAACTTATAAAACTTCTAAAATATTTTAATTTTATTGAAATTAATGGTCTCATTTTTAATTTAGTAAATAAACTCTAATTTAGCAAGTTGAAAAAGTATACATTGAAAAAAATGATTCATTTAACTTTTTTTATTTGTTGGGTAAAACAAAACAAAAATTAGTTTAAAAATTTTATATCAATTCTGTGACTGAAATTTAAGATGTGCTGTATAAAGGACATTGCCCAGTTCGTGCATTAATAAGCACTTATTTGTGATACACAGAGAACAATGCCTACATTTATTAACATTTGTTGTGCATATTTGAGGTATTAAAAGAGAACACAGTTTTAATCAAAAGCTCAAAAAAATACTTATTTTAAAATAAAAACTAAAAATTACTAAATAGAAAGTTATTTTTCATGTACTGTTGTTGACTGCCACCTCTTCAAAATGACTTTCATTTCTCCATCTATATTCAGTTGTGTTTTTTTGTCTCAAAACCTTCCTTATTTTTTTACATTTATTGGGCATCGACTGCCGAGGTCATTAGCCCTCAACTTCTTTCCTGCTTACTGTTTTAAATTTCTCATTTACAATTTTTTTAGCTAATTTGAATGCATTACTTATTTTGTTTTTACTGCCCTTACAAAGCTTATGGCCAGCCCTTGGTTCAGTACCTAGTCAGGTCTGGTAATTTTTAATCTACCATCCTTCATCGCCGGCATTAGCAGTGATGTGCAAACCAGTCGGACGGAGGAAGAAACCAAGGGCATACTTTTCCAGTTGTTTAAGCCTGAATATATACCAGCATTTTTTTATTTGTTGGTTTTTATCACTGTAATTTGCTCATTGGGAACTTCTTCTAATTGGCTAGATTTTCTTTCACCATCAGATGTTAGCAGAGAATTACTTCTGAAGATAATATAGAGTTGAGGTATCTGAAACGAAGCCAATGTTTATACCTAACTTAAAAGAAACATTTGAATTGGTATACTAATACCAGTAATTAGTAGATAAAAAATTGATTATCTTCTTTTGAGGTGAGGAACTAAACCTGCTTGATGTTGAGCTAGCACCACATAAATTTTATATCGGTTGGTGTTGCAGCATTGTGCTGTTGTACATAGCATAGTGCCAGTTTAAGTTTACAAGCACCATCTGTGTGTTTCAGTTGAGAAATCTTCCTTTTTCTTGGGATTATCTTGATCTTGATTCTTGAGCATTGTCTTGGTCTTGAATCTGGATGACCGTTGTTGTCACTTGCAATCTATTCTTGGGATAAGCGCACATTGAACGCTGGTCGCTGGTATTGATTCACTATGGCGAACGCGCATAGTGGGACCATGTAACTGTGCACTTAACCTGCATTCAGTTGTCGGTATTCAACATGAGTTCCAGTAGCAGCAGTGATGATGAATTATTCCTAATGGAAAACCTTTATAAAATTGTTATTTTTTTAAAGACAATACCGTTAGTGACATTAATAAGAACAGAGAATTGTTCGGCATAATCATCTTTTTCTGCAATTAAAAAAAAAGACAAGTTTTTTAAATGCATGAGAATGATTCTGGATTACGTTTAATTTTTTATTGTCTAAAGCAGAACTCGTTTTCAAAAACAATGGTGCAACTTGCACAAGCAATCAATATTACCGGAAGGAAGACTTGTGATTACTTTGACATATGTATTTTGAACATTTTGGCTAAGGATATTCAATATTATAAAGCATTGTTTGACCAATAGAAATCTTTTAAGTTATTTTTATAAACCTATGTTATAATATTAATAAGTTATTATTTATGAATACATACTATACGACACCAAGTACTCTTAGCAATGTGGTAGCAAGCAGCAGGCAGGTTTATAGAAAACAAACCAGTGAGCTGATATGCGCAGATGATCAGCCCGCAGCTTTCTCCACCAGCGTTTACTGTGAGATGTTCAATTAAAATATAATGGCCTATTCCTACTAACAGGCTCCTGCTTGTAAGCGACCAGCGTTCACTGTGCGCTTACCCTTGGAGACAGTTTTCCTCTGCTTCTTTGCTATTAGGGATGAGTTGAAGTAGGTCTTCTGTTTATGGTGGAAAGAGTATTTTACTGAATTTTCCGGAATCCAAATGGAGGTCATCCTCAATTAGTTGGGATTTCTGAGGTTCCATTATATTTTTTCTGTGTTACTAATTTACATGGTTTTTCTGTTAAAAACTGCATCCAAACCTTTTTATAAAGAAGCTGTGCATTCATGGAGTTTTTACAAAATTGTAATGAAATACGCCATAACAATCATGTGTATTGATAGTTTTACTGCCTCGTATTTCTACAGAAAGTTTTAAAATTTATGTTACAGAAAGTGTATATATATATATATATTTTTTTTTCGGGTTTAGATTAGACAGATTTTTTGTGTACATAGTTAATTTTCATAAAATAACAATTAAAATTAATGTTATTTAGATTGATATGTGTATACATACACAATTAAATGGTTGATGTTCTACCTTTTAATTTTTGTAAACCTTGTACAGTCATTGTATTTTCTTTTCCCACAGCGAAAGTTATTTATAATATACTGTATTAATAATAAATGTTAATTGTGATAAGTGTTGGGTTGATTAAAATTATGTACAAAAATTATATAGTATTTATTTTTTTGATCTGGTGTATATGAATCTGCTCAATTACAAATTTAGTCGATGAGATTTTCAATTAGATTTAATTATGTATTTTTTTCACAATAGTCGCTTTTAATTTGTTTTTAAATGAATTTGTAAGAGAGTACCAACATTAAAGAATTGTAATCATGAAACTTATTTGTAGGTATTTTATTGCTTTGAAAGTGACTTAAGTACTGTAATGTCTATATTTTAGTTTTAATTAGCTATATATTATATTTTGTTTGAATCTGTATTTTGTTTATTGTGTCTGTCTTTATAGTACATTGTATTTCTTTTATTTATTTATACTTTAATGTGATACTTTTACCCCACAGGTTATGTGCTTGTGTAATTCGTATATATACTTTTTTACCAAAAATATTATTGTATAATAAAAATAAAATTCTTTCATGGGCAAGTATTGCATTTTTTTTAATCCAATTACTTTTTATTTTGTTTTGTTTTTATATCTTATAGGTCTTCAGAGGTTCAGCCACCTTGTTTTCAAAATCGACATAAAAATTACTAATTACTGAGTGTCTCAGAAAAATTATGGCAGTAGGCCTACTGTTACTTTTAAAAAAGTGAACAAATTCGCTACTTTTTGAAGTTCTCCAGAGGCAATTTTAAATGAGTACTCAGTTTTTTACGTTTATTTGTACTAAAAATCTGGAAATAATTACTGTCTAATACAATTAGGTATAAAGATATATATACCAAAAATTAGAAATGGAGAACAATTTTTTGCACCAAAGTCAGAAAAAATGGTACTTATTGTAATTAGAATAGCGATTTTTAGAATATTATTTTAGTAATACCAAATTCAAAAGCATGTTGTGGCAAGAAGTTTGGTGTATCATACAACCAAAAAAACGTTATGCACTCTCAGCTTTGGAAAATTGGCACAACAGGCGCGCTGTTTGAATGAACGCTTCTGAATTGTGAGAACTTCAATGTACGCTCTTGTGTGTATGAGTATTGTAAAATTACCCCTTGCTTATATTTTTCATTACTAGCTAAAGTAAATAAAATGTTCAAATACAACACGGGTTAGGTTGAACAAAGTTGAGTAAATAAAAAGAAAATATTATAACCATAGACAGCTTCTGCAATTGAAACAAAATGTGTTTATACGCCAGCTGCATTGGCGTAGTTAGTAACGTCCTCGCCTCTCATCATGCGGTCGTGGGTTCGGATCCCACTCAGGCACGGCATATTTTCATACATTACAAAAAATCATTTCATCCTTTATTGTATATAGTTACACCCCAAATATAGTTAAGGTCGCTAATGACCTTAGTAGTTGATGCAACGTTAAATAAAAAAAAAAAAGTTGTGTTTTCAAAAACAAAATGACTTTTAAAATACAAGTTTATGTTAGCAGAAGTGTGTGTGTTAGGCCTAATAAACAAAAAATACGAAGAGGCCTATGATTTCAAAAAAGCTGATGCCATAAATTTTGACTTTTAACTATTCTGCTTCACTAGGGTCATTTTTTATTGCAAACACAACAGAGTGAGAGAGTACATATGTTTACACATACAATACGTGTACATATGTGGGATAAGTGTACATGCTGTGCTTTATGCACAGCATGTATTTGTTTACAAAGCCTTTTTTGCGTTCGTCGGATTTTGTTATTGTTAAAAATGACTGAAAGATCATATCAACGAAATTGCGTTAAATTTTGCTTCAAACTGGGAAAAACTATTTCGGAAATAAAATGATGCAGAAGGCTTTTAGGGATGAGTGTATGAGCAAAACAAAAATAAAAGAATGGTATAACCGTTTCAAAAGTGGCCGCTTGTGTTAATAGTGATCCTTGTTCTGGCTGACCTTTGATGACAACACTGAATAACATAGAGCGTGTGCAACACGAATATGAACTGACAGGTCAGATGATTAATAAAGAATACTACATTGAAATTCTAAAAAACTGTGTGATGCAATGAGAGAAAAAGGCCGCATTTTGGTCAAGCGGTGACTGGCTTCTCCATCACGATAATGCACCAGTGCACTCATCGAATCTAGTACAGCAGTTTTTAACAAAACACAATATCGTACTACTTCGCCAACCTACATACAGTCCCGACATAGCCCCCTGTGACTTTTGGTTATTCCCAAATTTGAAAAGACCGCTCAAAGGACATCGACAACAAAAACATGGTTGAAAATAATGCGACGAGGGGATTTAAGGCTATTCAAAAAACTGACTTCCAGGACTGCTTCAGAAAGTGGAAACATCGCTGGGAGGGGGTTACTCAATCAAATAAGGAAGCTGACCTGTTGGCATAGTGGTTAGCGCAACTGGCTTCTAAGCCGGCATCCCGGATTCGATTCCCGGTCAGGTCTGGCATTTTTTCACACTCATTTTCATTATCATCATTATCCACCGTTTGCATTAGCAGAAATTGCAGAACAGTCGGACATGAAACAAAAAAAAATATCAAATGGGTACTACTTTGAAGATGACTTGCCTGATGACGAAAAATAACACCAGCATGGAGATATGAAGATATGTTGGATACTTTTCGGACAGACCTTGCATAACACAAATGATTTCTACTTTTTGAAGTACCTTCGTAGAAAAGAAACAGAATTTTTCTACGTTTTAACAATACAGTAACACCTTCAATTCTTTGTAACAGGCCCATTTCTTCAAATATGTTTTTACTATAATAGGTTGGTTATTAATACTGATATGGAACAAAGAAAAAACATTTAAAGATCAACAAGCAAATCATTCAACATTTAATTTGTTTTCAACCCAACAAAAACTTATAACTAGATGGCAAATTGTACAATTAATAACTACATTATACACAAATATAAAAACATATGAAATAACCTAATGTCTTCTTCAATAATTTGTTGTTAACCATTTGTATCTTCTGGTGTCACAAATATAAAAATATATGAAAAAACCTATTATAATCTTCTTCAATAATTTGTTGTTAGCTATTTGTATCTTCTGGTGTCACAAACAGTCGCAACCGTTTATACCCACGTACGACATCCATTTTCAAAACACTAATCGTTGTGTTTTCTAACAACTGATAAACAGAATTAGCACTTCGTATAGGGATCTCATTAATGTGTGTTACTATATCACCAGCCTGTAAACCTCCTCTGAAATACAAAAAAAAAACTAAGTTTTTAGAAAATATTTTAAACAACTTGTCAACTAAGCATTCACTAAATTATATTTAACACATCGTCATTAACCTAATTTAAAACACTAAATTTTAATCATGTAGGTTAGAGGTTACCAGGGGTTGGTGGTAAGGTAATTTAGTCTGGCAAGTACAATTAGGTCAAAATTATCACTGAAACAATCTTTCACGGTGAGATAAATTCTGATTACCTACAAAGGAGAAAGTTTAGCAGAACATTTTATTATTACTACTCAAGTACAAACTGTTGTTCTATCAAGAGAAAACACGTAGAAATGTTAAACAATTTTTGTCACAACACATGCGCTTTGTTCTTCTTTTCTCCTTTTTAAATACTTAGGATTACGTTTCTCAAGTTTTTTTTAATTTTTACACAACCCTTTCATCCTTTCTTCTGACTAGTTCTTGTCATTTGTTGCCTTCTCTTTTTTATCGAATCCCTCAAATTCTTTGACTTTTTTTCTAAATTCACTTAACTGTCTTTTATCCTATTAAAATATCTTTTTCAGTTTCTGTGAACCTTCTATTCTGTATTTTACAATTTTTTTTATCTATCAAACAACAGCTTTTTAAATAGTTCTGATCCATTTTTTTTCAAAATTCTTCTAGTCTGTTATCTTCTCTATTTTTCCATTCCCGTACATCTCTATTTAATTTTTTTTCTCCATTTTTCTCTTTCTTTGGACTACATAGTTTCCTACGACTTTACTCTCTTTCATTTCTTTTCTTTTTAAAACTCTCTGGATTTGTATCAACTACAAACATTTTTAACAACTTTATTTTATATATATATATATATATATTTAATTTTTTATCAAACATCCTATGTAGGATTTCAAACAGCAGTATTATTTAAAATTGAAATATATATTTCTAACCACCAGAATACGATAACATAAAACACTTACCAATGTTTATAGCGCTTTCGTGTATCTTGTACACATCTTCAGTAAATTAAAATTCATTAAATTTTTCTACGTCAAACTATAAAAAAGGGAACCGAAAATTCTCCAATGTAACTGAACACATGATCAAAAATAAACATACTATATCGAGTATAATAAATAATCTAGAAATATTAGAAATGAATAACAGACAAAATGAATTTGAAATTTTGGAAAAATATTATATTTTTATAAATACAATAACAGGGAAAAATTAATGAACACACAGATTGAATATGACAATCAACTGATTAAGTTGGCAAGACAGTTTTAAATATAAGAATCGACTATTCCTTATCTACCATGGTAGGGGTAGGAAGTTTTAAATTTTGACGTAGAAAAATTTTAATGAATTTTAATTTACTGAAGATGTGTACAAGATACACAAAGGTGCTATAAACATTGGTAAGTGTTTTATGTTACCGTATTCTGGTGGTTAGAAATATATATTTCAATATATATAATTATACATTTATTATTTTATTAAACATCCTATGTAGGATTTTTAAACAGCCGTATTATTTAAAATTGAAATATATATTTTCTAACCACCAGAATACGGTAACATAAAACACTTACCAATGTTTATAGCGCTTTCGTGTATCTTGTACACATCTTCAGTAAATTAACATTTATTAGAAGTCAAAATTTAAAACTTCCTGCTCCTACCATGGTAGATAAGGAATTCTTTATCTACCATGGTAGGAGCAGGAAGTTTTAAATTTTGACTTCTAATAAATGTTAATTTACTGAAGATGTGTACAAGATACACGAAAGCGCTATAAACATTGGTAAGTGTTTTATGTTACCGTATTCTGGTGGTTAGAAAATATATATTTCAATTATACATTTATATATAATGTACATAAAAAATTTAAGAAGAATACTACACAAAAATTTACATAATAGTATAAATTTCATATTTATAAAATGTTGATGTATGTGGGTGGGAACTATGCAAGTTCTATTTAACTGAAACTAGATAATGTTTTTAATGGATAATTTTTTTAAATGGCAAAACAAATGAAACAACCATAGTAACATAGCAGAATAGAAGGTTAACGCAGCAGATCAGCTGCATAAAGTACACTTTACAGTTGGAAATACACTACAGTGAATCGTAAAAATCACGCAATAATTAATAAAATCCAGGGTGCCTAGCTAACATATTTACAACAATACCAACTTTCACTGTATACTGTGATGACTTTACAGTGAAAAATCATTTATGAAATACAGATATAAATGTAAATTTTATATATTCATATATTCCTGAAAAACACAGCTTCTTTTGAGAAAGCATATTGTTTACTATGACCGATCACAATTCCTATTTACTGCTTACAGCAAACTAAAATAACTAATCTGTTGTATAAACCTGATAATTTGTTTTACATGGATATTCTCACTGCTCATTTACAAATGGTTCTCTGTGAGACTGTTGTAATTTTTTATCAAGGATTTTCACTGTAATAAAAAATGTACACTCAAATTCAAGAGTTTATTTCAAAAGTAGTTACGACGATAGAAGTTAACAAAATACTTACATTTGGGCTGGTGAACCAACTGCAACTTTCCAAACAAGAACTCCAAATGTAACATCATGTGGAATAGTTCTGTTTCTTAGCTGAAGTTCTCTAATAATTTCCGAATTCAGTGATAGCATAGTTATACCCATATACTTTCGTGGAGTATTTTGTTGAACTACTTTGCCTACAAAATTTAAAAAACATACCTACGTTAATAAAATCCTTAGATCAGATGAAAGAAATTTTTTAAAAATAAATTAATCGTACTGTCAAAGAAATTTGTTTGTTGGTGTGAGGTAATCTCAAGAACTAATTAACGGATTTCAAAAATTCTCTCATTTGAAAGCTTAGCCGCTACCTGAGTAACACAGACTATACGGCACTATGCAATTTTCAAGTTCTAAAAAAATATGAGATTGGTAAAATGAAGCCAGCTTTTATTTGATTTGTTCAGAAGGTTAGTTCTGTTACGTATTTATTCTAGTGTATACCACCTATTGTACACAATGTATTATAATATAATTGTATGAGGTACAGTACAGTACTGCTCTACAAATGACATCATCCTTTAAGCTTTCTTTTTCAAATTTTTACGGGACAGATACCAAAAAAATAATGCCACATCAAATTCTAGTTCCTGCATATAAAGTTAACAAAAAATAAAAGTAGAAGTTAACAATTACAAAAAGAAAATAAATATCACAAAAATCGTCCATTTTTTTTTTAAGAAATACATTTTACCTACTTTTTCTTAAACATATGTTCAGTTATTCTCACCCCATACTGTTTCTCTCCTTTCACTGGTGATTCATACTGATGTTAAAAAACTCCTGTTTCTGGTAATAATTGGTTTAATTTGTACAGCGTGATTTGGCTTTTAACATGTAAGGTTGAGGGAAAAGTTAAAAGTTTTAAGTTCAGTATGCAGCAATTGGGGGGTAGGTAATCAAATAATACAGTTGACATTAATAAAATGAAATACAACATTTAACAAAGCACAGGTAGCACAGTACTTATTACATTTTTAGCAGTAGTGATAAAAAACTTATTTCATCATTTTTACCTACAAAAATGTTTTATCTTGTAAACAAAAAACCTCTGTCATGAGTTCGAATCCCACTCAGGCACGGCATATTTTCATACGTTACAAAAAATCATTTCATCCTCCATTTAAACAGTTACACTCCAATGTCATTGCTAATCACCGTTGCAGACATTAAATAAAAAAAAACCTCTGAATTCATTCACTCATTTATTTAGAAGTGTATAATTTATTTTTGTGCACGACCCAACAGGTAGTCTACATGTTTGAAAGTACACATAAGTGTAATACCAATATCAAACATAAGTATGAGAGTTACTGTAACGCTTGCTGTCCTGGCTGATAGTACAAAATTAGTTCATGTCATTCTAAAAAGAAAAAAAAACAATTAGTTGGTAGGCCAGCTAGGATTACCATCTAACCCCCTCATCAAAACTTCTCATACATTGATGTGTTCATCTTGTCTGAACAAGAATATCCAATGTTCCAAAAAAAAAAAACTACAGTGAAAACAATAAAAATGGCTATCAAAGATGTCAGCCAAGAATGTTTACAAAAGTTCGGTTATTTTCTTATTACTAAGGATATAATCAACTACAGTCTTTTAAAACACACTAAACTAAAGATAAATACTTAGAGAACATTTCAAATATAAGAAAACAGTACAAAGTGCAATTATAATTGACAAATTTTTCAAAAAAAAATCCCAAAAGCCATGTTTTAAAACAGAATACAACTGCTGTATTTATTGAAAAATATATAGAATAAAAGATGTACGAAACTCAGTTTATTAAAGGACTTGGTATTTGCAAGTTCTAAAAGAGGGATGGTATGGTAGCAGTTCCCCTTGAAGTGTCAGCAGGAGGATGCTCTCACACACTAGTCTAGTAGTCTGTGGGCCAGATAGGGTCACCGTGCAACCTACCCCCTCCCCCACATCCCAACTTATACACAAACGTGTTCATTTTAGCCTCCTGAGCAAGAATATCCAATGTTCTCAAAAAAAAAAATTCCAGCGAAATCGACCAAAGTGGCGATTAAAGATAACTGCCAAGCATTCCTGCATTAATTCGTTTATTTGCTTATTTCTTCCATTCTAATTACCGTAGAGTCTTTTATAGACAACAAATTAAAGATAAAGAGTTGCCAAACATTTAAACAAAAAACGGGTTCAAAATTTCAAAACCTTGAAGAAATGTACAAAGAATTCTGAAATGTTTGCAAAAAATTCTTCTAGAACTAGTTTAAAACCTAAATAACACCAAAACGGCTAAATATATCGAAAAAAATACACTAAATAAATGTTGTAGGTTATTAAATTTACTATAAAATCCAGTACTTACATGTTATATCAATGCAATGTGTGATGGAACAGTCTTAACTGAAGTATCAGCGGCAGAGGATCTCGCGCACCAGTCTCTATGTAACCTTTACATAACATCCCATCATTTTTATCTTTAATTATTTTTGTTCAGTATTACTAAGTGTTTTCTTGCAGCACAAATGTCAGTAAATAATCTAATTTTACTTACTCATAGCACACAGTTCGTATATTAAAATTAAATATTAATTACAAACGAATAATAAACTTCAGTAGTGCAATGAGTTAAGAATTATATTTTTATGAATATTATTCCTTTATAAAAGGAGCAATATAACATTGTAAATGACTAAAAAGAATTAAAATAAAACAGGGTTACAATATAAAAGTTTAGTTTCTGATAAGTCTAAATGTTATTTTTTAATCACCCTCATTGCTTGAACCTTCAGCCATTTCGTCTAATCAACTATCGCTCAGGTAGTTTTTTCTTCATCACTCTCTTCTTGATCAACTTTTGTATTATAATTCAGTTTAATGACTCAGGAATAATAGTCTTTTCATACCACAATGGTTCTATTGAGTTGGTGGTAACTTTGGGCCATCCGGTTGTGGGATTTCAGGTACTGAAATATGAGATCACTTTCATATCCCAATTTGATAATTAACACGCTTTAAATATTGCCTTAATGTATCATGGAAAGGGGGTGTTAAGAACAAATCAATATTCTCTTAGCATCTCATATTTTCCCACTTCTTTTGTTTATAATGTTAAACCACACCTCATCAACAAATTTAGAGTGGATTCTCTATAAATTGCACACATAATATTCTTCAATTTTCAAATATTTTCTTTAGTAATCGACCATTGATCACCCATTTCATAAAGAATTTCTATATATAGTTTCTGAAGAACTTTAATTGGCTTGACTTTTCCTATACCTTTAAATGGACTCGTGGCGTCACAACCAGTTAGACCGTGCTGAATAAACAAGGTCGTACAGAACTGTTGAGTTATTTTCTCTGCTAACTCAGTTATGTTTCTTAATTTTTTTGTTTTCAAGACCAATTTCCAATGAAACAGTAATTTTTATTGAGTGGGCATAATGACATAAAATATGGAATACATCACAATCTGGGCTTTGAATTCTCACACTCATAACCATTTTTTTTCTGCCCATAAACAGTAAAAACGAATCTCGTATCCGAAAGCAATAATAAAAATCGTTTCACATTTTCAATTATAAATTTTTTTTGGTCTTTAACAGTTTTTGAAAACTCTTGGCTTGCCCAAACTTTCTGAAGCATTTGAACCAGGTGGAATTTGTTTTTATAATGATTAAGGAACTTTTTCCAGTCTTGAGGTTTTCTAGTGACTTTGCTGTTAATTATAAGTTTTTTTGAAGTGCCACGTCTTAAACGCTCTAAAGGTTTAATAGAATCACTCTTATAAGAACCTGTGCTGAATATTAGGCCTATATCATGATGCTTCGATAGTCTGGAAAGTATATTCATACACATATAATATTGTGTGCTATACTTGATACATAATAAAACTGGGCGTTTCCATCTTAAGTTACTAAAGTTTATACATTTTTTGGCAAAAAAGTTTAAGTTTTTCATAAGGTAAGAAAGGCCTTTTGACTAATCTGTCTTTGCAAAGAAACCATCAACTCTAGTAATACTAAACAGAAGGGTGTTAAAGGATAACTTAAAACTTCTTGCATGCCAATTTCAAAATTTTGCGCCTTTCTTTGCTGTTTACATTGTAAAGATTGATTTGATTTTGTTTACATTTTCATTGTAGTAGAGTCAGCCATAGTTTTTCTTCAGATCAGCCAAGACAACAATACAGTTTTTCTTAAACATTAGAACAGTTTTCGTTAACATCAAATGGATTCATGAAGGATTCTATAACTTCTTTTGTTTCTCATACAAGTTTTTCACTCTTCAGTATGTTTTAGTTTGTTGAGCTTCTTTGCCACTGATTCTTCAAGTAAGACTGTTTCATCACATGTTACAGAAATGCAACGTATAACTACTGGTTTTAATAATAAATTTAATAACCTAAAACTTATATTTAGCTTATTTTTTAGATATATGTAGTTGTTTTAGTGTTATTTAAGTTTTAAACGAGTTCTAAAAAAAATTATTAGTAAACATTTCAGTATTGTTGGTACTATTCTTCAAGGTTTTGAAATTTAGAAAATGTTTTTATGTCTAAAATGTTTGGCAACTCTTTGTCTTTAATTTGGTGAGTATAAAAAGACTGTATGGTAATTGGAACGAAAGAAATACCATTGGACATTCTTGCTCAGGAGGTTAAAACGAACACATTGATGTATGAAAAGTTAAGTTGATGGGACTCCACGGTAACCCTATCTGGCCCACGCACTAAAGCTTTATATGGTCATACTGTCTAGTGTCACTGCTATTAGTTCACAGAGTCAATTCAAACTAAGCCTGGAAGGTGGTACTACACATCAAAATTTTCAAAAATTTTGTAGATTATAAAAATTGCAATATTTGGTTCAATTCCCGGTCAAGTTATTTTTTTGTTGCTCATTTTTGTACGTCATCCTTCTCTGTCTGCAGTCGCTGAACACCATCATTTATTAAGTGCATCACAAGAGATTTCTTAGTTTTTGCATATTTTTTTTACTCTAATCTGTTCAATTTAGAACAATACGTAACCCAAAGACCCAATGAGATGAGGATGATACGTATGACATGTAAATGAAGTGTAGTCTTGTATGGACTCAGGCCGACCATTCCTGAGAAAGTACAGTATAGTTATTTGAACCCCAACCATCAAAGTACACTGGTAACTACTGTCTAGTATTCAAATCATATACATAAATACAATATATGTTTTTATTAAACATTTTCTTGTGAATTGATTAAACTTATATAAACTAAAGAAACCACCAAAAATACACATTAGGGTAAGTGCACAGTGAATGCTGGTCGCAGGTTGCTCACAAGCAGGAGCCTGCTAGTAGGAATAGGCCATTATATTTTAAACAGACGTCTCACAGTAAACACTGGTGGAGAAACCTGCACGCTGGTCATCTGCACATATCAGCTCACTGGTTTGTTTTCTATAAACCTGCCTGCTGCTTGCTAGCATGTTGCTAAGAGTACTTGGCATCATATTAAACGTATTCATAAATAATAACAACTTGTTAATTAATTTTAACTTAGGTTTTTAAAAATAACTTAAGATTATTACTGGCCAAACAATGCTTTATAATATTGAATATCAGTAGTCAAAAAGTTCAAAATATGTATTTCAAAGTAATCACAATTTTTTCTTCCCATATATTGGTTGCTTGGGCAAGTTGCACCATTGTTTTTGAAAACGAGTTCTACTTAAGACAATATAAAATTAAACGTTTCCAGAGTCATTCTCATGCATTTAAAAGAAAACCTGTCTTTATCTTTTTTTAACTGAGAAAAAAGATGGTTATGCTGAACAATTTTCTGTTCTTATTAATGTCTGGAACTCATGTTGAATACCGACAACTAAATGAAAAATAAGTGCGTAGTTACATGCTCCCACTATGCGCGTTCGCCATCGTAAATCACCACCTGCGACCAGCGTTCACTGTGCGCTTACCCTTAGATCTATTTCATATAATGAATTAATATAATAATTTCACTAACCTTCTTTTTAAACTGTGTCACCTTTATTTTAATTTCTACTTACACGTGTTTCGGTGGATCCACCATCATCAGAGTAAATGAAAAATTGAAACTAAAATTTTTTTTTCTCATTTATTTAAAATTTACAGAAGATGGTACATCTTCAGTCACTTGTATAAAACTGATTTAAAATTAGTTTATTTTAATTTATCCCTTCTCATATTTACTGTAGATAGCAGCAGCAGTAAATATCACTTCATCATTCCTAAATTTTATTTGTTCATTCAAAATGTCCTGCTTTTGCTCTTTCAAATATTTATAAATATGGAACATCTCATATTTTTCAATTTTATTTTTATTCTCTATATTACATTGTTCTATTATATTGAAATGTTCGTCTATTTTACCAAATTTATGTCTTTCTTCTTTTATATGATTGGTATAGTTAGATATAATGTAGTCACATTTCAGTACTTTTTTATGTTCATTATACCTCACTTGAAAATTACGACTAGTCATACCAATGTAAAATTTTTTACAATCCTCATTACCACAATCTATTTTATACACACCCTTTTTATTGCTTAGTGTTTCATTTATATTATTTTTAATTATATTTGTGGACAGTAGTTTTTTATTATTACATTTGTATGCGATTTTATAAAATTTATTTAATGTTCTGTATAATTTATTATTAATAGTTTTATTGTATTTTAATGCAATAAATGGTTTATGTTTTATTTTATTATCTGATATAAGGATGGTTCTTAAGTTATTTTTAAAATATAGTTTACCCTTAGATGACTCTTAACTGATTAATATCCTGATATTAATCAGGTAAGAGTCATCTAATGCATATTTGGTAGTTTCTTTATTACATATTATATTATCATTCCCACTAAACTGGGTTAGTGTTTATAATCGCATCACATATTTCTTTTTAGGAAATTTTTCTAATTTTTTCTTTTTTGTATTCATTAAAAGTGTTTTTTGCCAAACTGGTAGGCAACCCACAGGTCATGCCTCTATGTGCAAGAGTTATTCACTTGCAGTTTTCATAGTACGTGTATTATTATAATAATTATTAAAGGTTTAAGCAAACGCTTGCTAGCCTGAAACAAGTTGAACAATACTATAGCATAGGTAATTTCATTTAATCTGTGTCAGATAGAGAAGCTGTTCATTGTTTTTGTTTTGTAACTACGTATTTTCTTTTTTTCTATTAATATACACACTATTTAACTATTTTTCTTGTTTTACATCTTACTCTGATTGTATTATAACAATTTTTATTGCTTACTATTATTTAAATTGGTCAACTGTTGCAGACTATAATTTATAATACCTGTTAAAACAGCATTTGATTTCTTAAGAAATTCTTTAGCATAATCAATTGGAATAGCAAATGAGATCCCAGCAGTAACTTTCATCGAGTTGATACCAATTACTTCTCCATCTAGATTCACAAGCGGCCCACCAGAATTTCCAAACTAAACAAGATTAGGTTAAGGAATTAATTAAGTTATACCTGTAAACAATCATATAATTAAACCAATTCATTTTTCAAAAGTCACTAAATATTGCAATTGACTTAACAACATTGAAAAAATCTGAAAATTTATTAAAAATTGACAAGATTGTTATAACATGTTTCAGCAAGGAGACAGAAACCAGTCTCCAACAAAAAACTGTTTTTATAACAAATTTAGAAGAATAAAGCTACAAAATCAATAGCTCAAAAATTCCCTCCACAAATTTGCAAAAATAAAAAATAAAATATTATGTTTAACTTCAATAGTAGCACAAGAAATCTGCATTATTTGTCTTTTCTTAATATTTGGTTAATTCATAATTAATTATGGTAAAGTAACAAACACAGTTGTTTAAGTATAGATTTTTAGAAAAGGAGTCTTTAAAAAAATAGATTTAGCTTTCATTACAACTTTTTTCCTATTGTTAAATTGTTGGAATTTGTATGCAAAGGCGGAAAGAACCAAAATAATAGGCTTTTGTAAAACACACTGAATTTGCATTTGGCAAAGCATACATAGTTGCAGAGTACCTTCACGGAACAGGCTCCTGGACCCCATATCATCTTCTATGCTTATGACTTTACTACCATTTCATAAAAACAATAATCTAACTAATTATAAAATAAAAATTACACACTGTAATAGCAGCATCAGTTTGAATGTAATCCATAGTTGAGCCACGAAGACCAAGCTCCGGAGCCGTACGATGAACAGTACTAACAACTCCAGCTGTTACAGTATTGGTAAGAGTCAATGGGCTACCAATTGCCACAACCCATTCACCTGGACGAAGAGCTGACGATGAACCCAACTTCATAGCAGGCAGTCTTTTCTGTAATTAAATCACACTGAAATGAAACTTAAGTTATAATTGATAAAAGAAAAACAAAAATCTTAACCATTCTGGTTCCTAAAACCAAGATAAATGTTAAAAACGAATACACAGAACTATTTATTCCATTCTACCATCGTTTTAACTACACCTAGGTTAAGTATTCTTTTACAAATATTAAACATTTAGTATTTGAAATATAAAATAAAATCAAAAATATAAAAAAAATCCAGAACACTGTCAGAAACAATAACAGTTTTTACAATATTTTACCAATTGAATTTTGTTTTTAATCTTCAAAATTTATTTCAATTCTTGTACCCTTTAACAGTGGCGGTTATACTACCTAGCTCTTATGATTGCAAACCACAAAGTCCTGGGTGTAATTTCCACTTTGAGTCAGTAAACATAATGTTAAAACATACTATAATTGATGATGACCATATAATCAACATTAATTATTGATGCAACAATCAATAGACTAAAAAGAAAAAGCTTTTCCAATATGAATTTCAGAATTCATTGAATTTTCATAAATATGATTTTATAATGACAATACGTCATTACTTAATAAAGTAGGTATTTCTTTCAAATTATTACAAACAATAGCTGTTTATATGGCATACCACACGGACTTAAAATCAGTTTTAAACAGAGCATATGATTAAAAATAAGTGGTATAACTTATTTTCCGGATGAGCTTGTGGACATATCTAGATGTTTTACAAGAATAAATCTTTATAATGCATCCTGCAGTTTGAAATTATTTCTATTTCATATAATGAATTAATATAATAATTTCACCAACCTTCTCTGCGTCACTTTTATTTTCATTCTTATTTACACGTGTTTCGGTGGATCCACCATCATCAGAGTAAATAAAAAAAAATTGAAACTAAAACATTTTCATCTCACTTATTTAAAATTTACAGAAGATGATACATCTTCAGTCACAAGTGACTGAAGATGTTAAAAATGTTTTAGTTTTAAATTTTTATTTACTCTGATGATGGTAGATCCACCGAAACACGTGTAAGTAAGAATAAAAATAAAGGTGACGCAGTTTAAAAAGAAGGTTTTACAAGAAGTTGCTATTATTAACAGAAAATTCATCTGAAAAGAGGAGTGTCTTATATTTACAGAAATTCTGTTAGAATTTGTATTTGCAGAGTTTATTTTATCACTTCAATAAATCATTTATTACTACATCAGAACAAGAATTAATATTTGAGATCACATTAAATTACCTTTGGTTGAATTCTAACAGTGGCAAGGTCTGACTTCAAGTCTATACTTTCTATTTCAGCAGGATACATAGAGCCATCATATAACTTTACCTAGGTACAAAAACAAAATAAATAAATGGTTGAACCAGCAAAAATTTCTGACAACTTATATTTATACAAAGTGTATTCACTTCAACTGGGCCACCAAAAGACTCTCACGAATAAGAAGAACCATTAAGACAATAATGAGGTTACATCTTCCTTGAATCTTAAGAACATAACACATTAACAATTTATCCCCTAGGAATGACAAGGTTCCAACTAACATTTTCAAAATTTTTGGTAAGGTAATTAAAATTGTTTATCTACAGCTTAGTCTGAACGAAACTTACTCAATAATACCTAAGTAATTACAGTAATACTAGTAATATATGAGGTATGGCTATAAAATAACAAGACAATGCTGTAAAACTTTTTATTTGAAATTTATAAATATTTAATTAAGTTCTTTTTTAGAGAGTGGTTACCGGTGTACTTTGATGGTTGGGGTTCAATTAACCATACTCTCTCAGGAATGGTCGACCTGGATCTGTACAAGACTAAATCTCATTTACACATCATACACATCATCCTCATCTCATTAGGTCATAGGGTTGCTTATTGTTCTGAATTGAACAGATTGTAATGTACACATATTAGGAATTTAAAAAAAAATTATTCTTTTTAATAAATAAATGTATTCTACATCGCTAATTTTCCATTGTTCAAGTGATGAAAGTCTTCTTCTGTGAGCCCTTTCATAACATGTGCCACTTTTTTCACACATTCAATGGTCTGAATATTGTTCCTCTTAACACAGATTTTACCTTGAAGAACAGATGAAAGTCACATAGTGCCAGGTCAGATGATTAAGACTGATGGTCTAACACTGGGATGTTATACTATAAATGTCTTTACAGATGATGCAGTGTGAGCAAATGCATTGTCCTGATGAAGAACCCATGACTTTTCCTTCCCCAATTCAGTTCTTTTTCTTTTTTTCAAGGAATTGAACAATAACCTCAAAGTAGTAATGCTGATTAACAATTTGACCTTCAGAAACCCCATTAAGGTACACAATTCCATGAATATTAAAAAAATATAATTATCATTCCTTTGAATTTGCTCATTAGAGTGTTTTCTTAGCTCTCAGTGAACTTGAGCTCTTCCAATGCACGGATTGACGCTTAATTTCTGGATCGTAAGTAGAAAACCAAGTTTCATCCCATGTTAACACTCTTTCCAAGAGCTTCTTTTTGTTAGATTGTGAAAATTTTGGCACCATTTATGCACACACTTTTTGCTTATAAAATTCTGTAAAATTTGCCTAGTGCATTCTTTGTCAATCAATTCCTACAGTTTCAGCAATCGCACGAATAGTTAACCAACATTCAGATAGGATCTAATTACCGATTTTTTAAATATTTTGATCACTTTTTGATGTGAGAGGACAACCTGAGTGTGCATCATCTAGGCTATCTTTGAAATCTTAACCCACTCAAAAAACCGTTCTTATGATAAACATTCAGTGCCGTATACTTCTTTTAATAAAAGATAAGTTTCAGGAACGAGTTTTTCAAGTTTCAAAAGAAATTTTATGGCAATTCATTGCTCTATTAAAACACTTATAATTTATTGAGCATAAGAAAGTATTATAAATAAAAGCCACCACCAAACTAATACATCTACGTGCACGGAAGGGGAGGAATCGAAAGAGAAGGCTTCACACCACACAGCTGTTGGTCCTACAACTTAGGCGCAAGCGTAGTTCTTCTGTTGTAGCACCAGTCTCGTTATTTTATAGCTACACCTCATACAGTAGGCCTAATTATGTAAATTATTACAGTAATTATTAAATTATATTTATTATCTTATTTATTAATTAATTATTTTATATAATCTATATTAATAAAATTGTGATTTTGTCTGTATAGCTTTTCAAAATACCCCAAATTTTGTTTCTACGACAGATCTACCAAATAAACACTGATAATAAGTTCAGCTGAATTTTTGTTGGTTTGTCTGTTTGTATGTTACGGCATCACGCAAGAACCGCTAAACCAAATTCAATAAATTTTGGTTTAAGCTCTGGACATAATCGAAATGAAAATAGGCTATATATTTTTTTAAACCTCAAAGGGGTGGGGAAGTTCAGAGGGAGGGGAAAACAAAAAACTATGAATATTAATGTTAAAAGTCAGTGTATCAAAAAATGTTACATAAATTACAAAACGTTTAAAGACAAATAAGTTTGATTATGTTAAGTTTTTAATTTTAATGCATAATAGTGGAGATATTACCAATTTTATAAAAATAAAAACAAAGCAATATTTTAGAAAACAGAATAAACAGAACAATTCATATAGGCCTACATTCCGCCGGTATTCATTCCGAAGCTCTGTCAGTTACCTACTTAACCCCTTTCACCACTACCCTACCACACACAACAACCCATTCTCAGTCACATTGTCAAAAACAAATGACAGTCACCTTAGTAGTTAACCATCGAGGGGTGTTCCTATTGTGATTTACTTTTCGTTTGACGGTATCATAACAGCAATTTTTATTGCTCTGTAGCGAATAATTAAATTTCCTACAGTTACATTACACACATAAATTTGTGTGAGTAAATCTTCACAACATAATTTTTCATTGCTCTACATAAATAGTAAATTTATTTAGGTATTTGTTCGGTACACCAACAGACCATCCACAGCACCAAGAAACCGTTCAAAGAACGGGTATTTTAGCTAGTATATAATATAATTGTTATTATATTATTATAATTATTACAGTTATTTGAAATACTCGTTGGAACCTTGTCATTTTATGTGATTCAATTTTTTTTAAAAAAAGGTAAAACTATTTATTCAATCTGAGTATTTGTAGACTGGTATCCTCAACTTTCTTGTTAAATAACTTCCATTTATGATATTTTTTAATGTAATTTTCTAAACTGGTCTGTTTTTAACTTAACTAAATTTCCATTTTTTGAAAACAAAAGATAAAAAATATATTTTTCTATTGCTAAAAATGTAAAAATACACTAACAGAAGGCGACAAAATTGTTTAGGTTTTCTAAATGGAGTTGTAAGCCATTTTGAATGATGAAAGACTAAAAACTGCATTTAAATTCACTGAAAAGGTAACTACACATACGACACAACTTTCTGGTTTTAAAAATGAACAGGATAGTGTAATTTAAATAAGCACACATTTAAAACTGTACAAAGATAAAGAACTTATATACTCATTGTGAGCAGGTAAGACTACTTACACACACAGCCAGCATGCTGTGCCAGTTCACTGGCCGTAGTCAACCATACTATTCAAACTGGCGGCCGACAATCGGATAGTCGTCGACAGTCGCGGCAGCACACTGGCTAGAAACCGGGCCGGCTGCTGTGTGTAAAACAACATTGACGCCAATGGTCAACTATGCTGGGCCGGCTGTGTGTCCAAGCAGTCAAAATAAATAATAATAAATAAATAGAATAATCTCATAAATAAAATTGATGGGTAAAGTAAACTGGACGATGCCATCTACCTGAGGGACCGGAGGTTTAAGGAAATCTGCATTTTATTCGTGTAGAAAGGGTCGCCTATTGTGTTTTATTACTGGTGAAAGGGTCGCCTGTTGTTATGATGCGATGGACTCGTCTAGTTGTCTAAAGGCACTTTTACAGTTAACCTATTTTAAACCTATGCCATGCAAATGAATATGCAAAGATAATGCACTTTATTGTACATAAATTTTATAAAACATAATTATAATGTATTTTAAATTAACAAATAAAACTTAAAAAGTAAAAATATAAATAGTGCAGTAGTGCAACATGAGAAGATTTTATTTCTTGAGTTCTTCGTTTTCACTATTCATGCAGCCACTTTAGATAATATGGAAAATTATTAGTTTCTTTCACAATAACCTCCTCATTTACCAAAAACAGTCACAGATCTTTGCATGTTCATATGCATGGCATAGGTTTAAAACAGGTTAACTGTAAAAGTGCCTTTAGACAACAAGACGAGTCCATCGGATCATAACAACAAGCGACCCTTTCACCAGTAATAAAACACAATAGGCGACCCTTTCTACACGAATAAAACGCAGATTTCCTTAAACCTCCGGTCCCTTAGGTAGATGGCCTCGTCCAGTTTACTTTACCCAAATTGATCTTAAAAGGTTTATTTAACAAATAAAGGCTGTTAGTTTAAAAAGTTATTCAAAAACAATTAAAAATTGAAAATTTGCAGTAGATGCATATGTTTTATCCTCAGCTAATCAAATTCAATATTAAAATAATCAGGCATCAAATGTCATACACTAAAAAAAAATTTTTTTTTTGTTTTACGTTTTGCAATTGCTGCTAATGCAGACGGTAAGAAGGATACATGAAGATGAGTGATGAAAAAATGCCAGACCTATCCAGGAATTGAACCCGTAACCCCGGTGTAGAAGCCAGTTGCACTAACCACTACGCCAATGGGCGGGCCACACTTAAAATAACCTAGCTATGGAAATCACATTTTATAAAATTTGGAAGCATTTCTGTTAATTAATTTTTTCAGGAGTTGAGAATATGGAGGTTAATAAACTTTTATACTGAATGAAAATAATTTTTTAAATTATAACTGACCTTATAAAATAATATTGTACAGTTGTAAATTGTTGACTTATAACTCACACAAATTTAATAAATATTTTTTGTACAGTATTTAGAAATAGTAGAGGTTTAAGTACAAGAAAAGAAAAGTGTATAAACAAAATAATTATTTTAAAAGAATTTTTGACCAGTTATAAGAGATTTTGATTATAGATTATACTCATAAACAATAAATAAAATGTCAGAAACATGGAGACATATAAGAAAATTAATAAAGACAAATTGTTAAGTATTTGCCGATAATTTTTATCATTATACTGTATTCTTTCTAAACAGAATCACATATTTCACCTGTCAGTATCTTGATATCTGCAATTCTCATTTACTGCCTACACAGTTGCAATGACTTGATACGGAATCACAGTAGTAAGTTCATCAGCTGTGGGACACAACTTCTTGCAAAACCCGTCACAGTCCCAGTACCTCACCCTGTAGAATTACAAAGGATATCAGAACAGCAATTTAACAGCTTTTCTTTTGTAAATTTTAAAAATTAGCACTGATATAACAGATGAGTTAATTTACAATAACAAAGAGTTTGTAAATAATTAAAGCGGCTAATATTCTTTCTGATGTAAGTAAGTAGGTAAACATTTTCAAAATGTAAACAAATTAATGTTGCATGTGTAATTATGAAAAAAAATTATACATAAAGAACTACAGAACTGTCTTCTCCATTTCTGACACTTTATTTATTGTTAATTTTATAGACCATGAGTCTTTTCATAAAATATGCTTAAAATGGTAACACACACCTGTTAGGCAATGGTGTTTTATTCATACGGCTTTTGTATGCAAGTGGCCTTCACTGGCACTGCCATTCTTATTTTATTTCTAGACTAGAGTTGAAGGTTCTATGGGTATTTACTATACAAAGCAGCGACCGTTTTCTAAGTGAGTCAGTGTTGTGTGAACGATAATGAAGTGAAGTTGTTAAAAGTTTGCGAGTCGCGTATTGGAACAGTTTCTTCAGAACGGGCAGTTAGCATACAATTGTTATCAGTTACTAAATATAATTAATTATTTATTCCATTGAAAAAGGCCATATTTATTTTTAGGTTAATTTTATTGAAGTCAAAAGTTTTTAAAACTTTTTGTATTAATTTAATCTGTCATTAAGTTAAGCAGTTAATTGTAATTTTCTAGTTGTTATAACTGGAATAATTAACGTAAGTAATTAATTTTTAAATATATACATGTTATCAATTTAAAAGGAAGTTCTGTTATTAAAAATAACCAGATCCTGAAAGAACCTGGAATAAACATCATAATACTTTTGAACATACCTTGCTGAATGAAATAATGCTGTAATAATGAATAATATTCAATTTAGTACAGTATATTTTCTACCTATTGCTACGCTGCTTCCCCTCCAGTGACTTCCAGTTGTTTTTAATGAAAATTACATGACTATCTTCACAGAAAAATTTAAGTCAACCAATACACTATTTTTTCTTCAACATTTTTGTTTTTTATTTATTTCATGTGTCTTGGTTATGTGTTTGCCTGTCTATTCATTACTTTAAATCAGAAAAACAGCTACAAAATTAAAAAAGCTGGTGTTTTCAATAAGGCTTGAACAAATACGAGGCCTATATAATACCTTAAAATATTCATACGGCATCTTAGCAAAACTGGGTTCATTTTAATGTTACATGCTTGGAATAGTTTTTGTTTTATATTAGAACAAAACGGTTAATTGAACAATAAATAAAGTGTATAAAATCGGAGCTGAATTTTAGTTTTAAACATTTCTGAAAAGCAATAGAGTTAAAATGTTATTACACATAGGCCAAGCAACATGCTACACTGCCATACTTGACAGAATTATAGTAATAGAGATTTATTTTACAGGCATATTATAATTATACAACTGGGGAGTATATTTTTTCAGTTGAGTTTTCCTGGATAAAACCTTTTGTTAATAAAACTCTGTGCCCAATTCCTTAACTGAAGGAAACACTAACTAGCAAATGGGTGAAAAAAAAATTATTTTTAAATCTCTTACACTTTTCCCTATATTGTAGCACGACAGGAGTCCTGACAATAATTACAAGCCAAAAAATATATGTGTACATACATACATAAACTTCAGAGACAAAAAGTATGCAGTTAACAAAAATATGAAACAATCGCAGGTTCACGCTGAATTTTGGCCTATATACAAACAAATACACATGCATGCAGCTTTATAAATCGCATGGACCATAGGACAGTGCTAATTAGTGCAGAATAATAGAAGGATCGCTCAAAAGCGATGGAGATGGATTTCTGGAGGAGGAGCTGTGGTGTGTCGCGGATCGATCAAATTCCGAAATTAGGAGAAGAATCGGTGTTCAAGGAAATATCATGGATTCCACATCCCGGAAGCAGTTAAAATGGTTTGTCCATAATAACTGCAATGTAATTTGCAAAGGATGGAGGATGGTAGGTGGCCAAAGAGGGTATGGGAGTGGACGCCAGCTGGTAGAAGAAGGAGGAGTAGGCCGGAAGTGACATGGTTGGATTGGGTGCAGGAGGCAATGTCTTTGTGCTAACTCTTCGATGGGGACTGGCGAGACAGAGAGAGATGGTGCTTAGGAAGCGAGAAACAGCTGGGGCTGTATATTCTTGCATGAATATATATGTAATTAATGGGTAAACTGGGCAAAGAATGTGAGTTGGTTGAGACAAAGAAGAGGAGAATACTTCAATACCATGGATATGTGATTAGGGGTCCTAAATATCACATCTTACAATTAATCATGCAGGGGAAGATAAAGGGCAAGTGGAACATTGGCAGATATCAGGCATCCTGGTTGAAGAACCTGAGAGACTGGTTTGGTTGCAGTAATACAGAACGGTTCTGTGCAGCAGCGAATAAGGTTCGCATAATGATGTGATGATTTCCAACCTCCGATAGAAGAGGAACTTTAAGAAGAATTACTAGGTTTCATAAGTGCTAAATTCAAAAATGACACCAGATTAAATACAACAGCTACTATTCATGAACATATTCTTCCGGTTTGAGCATCTGTTTATATAGGTTAATGCTTGTTTAACGTTAATTTCTGTTCCTGACATCAACAATTCATATAGAAATTACCTTGTAATTCAACGTACTGTTTTCATTTGATAACTAGAATACGTCAAGAATTTTATATACTCAAGAATTTCTAATCTACATTTGACTGGTTATTACTGGTCCCTGAGTAAAGAGAGATCAGATTATTATTTTAGATTGAGATATAAGATTTAGCTGTGGCTGTGAGTCAAGCGACAATAACAATTTGCTGGAACTTTGATAAAAATTAACTAATAGGTACATTATTGGACCTATCAATCCACTATCCAGTAGAGCGTGCACAAAGATGTAGTTGAGAATGAATGTATACATACCATTACACTTGATTGTCGTCTTGTTTCAACTACATGTGCATTTGTTAAAATTAGTCCATCAGAACTAATTATAAATCCTGATCCATTTGACAAGGTCACTGGCTTCCCCGTAAAAAAATCTGTTCTGAAACATTACACATTTAACAATTAAAATTGAACTGCATTTGATATAGAAACTAAAGAGTTAAACAGCAACATCTAAATCCATCCCTAGTGGAGAAACGAGTATAAGTACATAAAATCAATTGTTTTGATTGATCGATTGTTTAAAATCAATTGGTTTATAAGAAACAGCAGTAGGATAAATGCAATTCGGTGATGTTTATTTTTTAATTTCTGGACTAGCTATCACAGTACATTCGGTGAAATGGTAACTATAGCTGTGCCCGCACGGCCTGGAAACTCCTACGGATTAAGAGAGTGTTACTGCACTTTCTTTTCATATTTGACAATACAGTACAATACATTTACATTTATTATTGCCAATATCGTATTATTATACTACCTACATTAATATTACCTTACTTTATGATTAATATTTTTATTACCCAAATCTCAAATATTTATACACAAATTAATTTTTAATTTAATTACATATATTAAGAGAAACATACAATATTTTAGCCGATGCAACATAGATTTAGAATTTTTTGAAGTTTGCAATAGTCAATTTTTTTTAAATTAAAAAATTAGTAGATAAAAAAGCACAGGCATCAACAGGGTCATCAAATTGATAATTTTCACTGTCTTCGCTAAATTCGTCATTACTACTTTCTTTATTATTAATTTTGAAACGATCTAAGATATTGTCTATAGTCTATTCCAGTTAAGTTGGCAGTGCCTACAAAATAAATTCCGATTCACAGGCGGTGCACGAAGGAACAGTTCAAACCGCATTTTAATAGAGATCTACCCATACGTAGAGGTAAAACTTGAAGTAACTTTATGAGAAACTTTAAAAATTAAAATAATTAAATGAAATTTATTACTGAAAATAATAAATGGATTTTTCTTACCTGCAGATTTTGTTGTATATACAAGTAGGTAGTCCTAATATTATTATTAATGTTTTCTTCTAATTGTAGTTAATTATTATTATCAACATCACTATCACTATCACTACTGAGATTAATAACGAAAGTTTCCATAACTTGATCAACAATATTGTCCATTTTGTACATATCCCGTTCTACTTTATTCGTAACATGCGCGACACAGTCTTCCCAGTTCTTCTTTGTAACTCCAGCTAATGCTTCAATCATTAAATTTTCTACATTATTTAATTTAAAGCTTGTATTATTTCTTGCAACAAATCCTTTTATCTGCGCCCAAATCCCAAATCAGCTCGATAGGATTTAGTTCACAGTGGTACGGCGGAATTCTTAAAACTATTACGTTGTATGTCTTAGCCATCTCATCAACAATAAATTTGTTGTACTTATGCTTATGTTCAGCTACTAAATCTAATAGTTCTAAACGTATGTCATGTTCGTTAAATGCAATATTTTTTTCTCTTAACCAATTTTCTTGAGTGATAAGGGGCGTTGTCCATGCAAACTACAGCGATATCACCCAAATACGGGAGAATTTTTTCAAACCACGTTTCAAAAGTTTCCCCGTTCATCTCTTCATGGTAATCGTTGGTAGATTTTGACCGGAAAAACAGTAATCCGTCGTCCAGAAACCCGTTTTCATTGCCGATGTGACTTAGAATAATTCTTCCACCTTTACCTCTCGGATTTTTTAAACCAACAGACAGTCCTTTCATAAAAGCATCTTTACTCGACTTAACAGTACTGTCTGTCCAAACTTTTTCACATGTTTTTCCGGCGTTCACCCACGTTTCATCAAGGTAGAAAATTGTTTTTTCTTCTTGACGGTAGCGCTTTATTTCTGTTAGATACTTTCTACGCCAACGAACTATGTCATCCTTCTCAATTAAAATGCTCTTACGGTTTCGTTTCTGAAATTTAAACATTAAGTCCTTTGTTAATAGTCGATATAATGTCGTCCGAGACAAATCTGGGAGAGCTCTGTCTTGTTTTATTGTTTCAAAAATTTTATCTAACGTAGGTATTTCATTACGAAAGAAAAATTCATGAACTTTACGTCTGATGGCAGTTTTTGTTGCTTCGTCCAGCGAGTTTTTAATCGTGTTAACTCTGTTTCGCTTTTTAGTTGGAGATTTGACTTGACCAGTAATTTTCTTTTCTTTAATTATTCTGTAAACTGATCGTTCAGAGACGCCTACCATTGCTGAAGTTTTTGCTACAATTTCACTGATTGTTATATTAGCATGTTCAGTTTTAAAAGCTTTCAAAGCATTTATAATTAATAGTTTTTGTTTAGAATTAATGCCTTGTCCGCGCTTGTTTCGTTTAACCGGAGAATCCATTATTATTGATTTAAGAGAATGTAACTACGAACTAATAGTACTACTTATAAAATTAAAACAACACAATAACAACAAATATTAGTATAATACGTTTAAAAATATCACAAACACTATTATAATAAGAATTAACACTAATATTAACACGACTCTGGAAATGTAGTAGGTAGGTAGGTACTACACTATTCGAATGCAGAAGCAAAACTGATATAATTGCATGTATAGGCCTACGTGACTCAGCAGCAGGCTACAAGTGAAACGGTTGTTGTGTTCAACACAAACAACCAATGAGCAGTTGCCGTCCCACATTCCACAGCAATGAATCTACTGACAACTTAACTGGAATGAACTATAGGCTACTACAAACTCTCTCTGGAAGTACCACTTTCAATTTTGTTACATTGGTACACACAGCCTGCCATTCATCTTTTCCAGTTCTTGAAGTGTCATTACATAATGACATTATATTTTCTATTTAAAAGTAACATTTCTCATTAATACTTAACCTTTAATATTCACCCGGAGATTAGCTTGATTGGGTTGAGATCTGGGTGATAAGGCGGCAATCTGAAAGGGATGTGACCATTGCTACGCAATAATTCATAGCATCACTTTCTTTCAGTGGATTTATATTTTTTAACAAGTTCGTACAACTCCAGTTTCAACATTGAATCAGAGAAAGGGACTCCTCTAGCATCAAGCCAGTCCCACATCTCTGTTTTTCTTGTGCTATACTAGCTGTTTTTCTGATTCTTTGTTCTGATATGATGTGTTAACAAATACAATGAGAGAATTCAGTGGTAAATTCACTAGTGTTTCTTCAGCCCATTTAAAGAAATTAACGCCTTTCATTTGACTGTAGTAATCGCCAATTGCTGCCCAGTTTTCCACGTAACCAAAGCATTAAGAGATAAGGCCTTTTTCTAACCCGTGTGAAGAATTATGAGCCTCTGTTCTTTCAAAACTGTTAAAACTAAATAGATTTTAAAAGACTGTTAAAACTAAATAAAGTTATCAATAACCTTTTCATCTAATAACACCACTTTTAAGTTTAACTACATTAAAAAACTGTCATTAAAATACAAAAACATGGGTGGCAAATCTCACTGAAACTCTCACAGACACAAAGTTAAGACAAACAGCACTATTCCTGTAACCAAATACGACTACGGCAAACCAAACATACTTCAGTATAAATGAAATTAATCACCTTACTTTTAATTGCTTATTGAAGTTTTAAAAAACTTACGCGCGTTTTGGTGGTACCACCTTCTTCAGAGCATAATTACTAGATTACTACTATTTTTTCTATCGCATTCCATGACATATGCAGCAATGCTCTAAAGTATTAGTGAAGCAAAGGAACTGTAATAAATAAACTACATTCCAATACCAGTGTTAGTATGGAATCAAAAAATTGTTAAATTTCCTTAGTTTGATATACAGGTCTACAGACACTTAAAATAGAATATCATGAAGTACCAAAATATTGCAACGATAGGTTATAACCCATACATTTTTGAAACTGACCCATTATTACTTGGAAAATTAATATAACTCTAAGGAAACGAAGAAACCGCAAATGACTTACTTTCTGTGGTCAACTATGGCAATATAAACAACACCATCCGCAATTTTGTCAACAACATCTGCAATGAAATTGAACTTCTTTCTATTCCCACCACCGAAGAACCCATCGTCATTACTGATTGGAACTGCTGCCTCAACTGCAGGAACAATGCATTTGCTGTATTTCTTTAGACTGACAGACACAGTTAGACAGAGAACTCCTAGTCCCCAATACAAAAACTTTTCTTCAATAAAAAACTTTCGATGATGACGCCCATTAAAATTGTAATGAATACACCTAACAGCACTTAAATTAGAACAATTTTTTGAGAACGTATAATTTTGTAACAATCTACTAAAATCCATGCACGCAATACTACGAATTTTAAATGGAACCATTTTTTGGACGAAATTCCATTACTACCGATTACTACAGAGATGACTAAAAACTGATCATATGGTCCAAAGAATATACAAATTATATACTATATACATATGTTCCAAAGAATAACGAAATAAAACAGGGGCAGAGGCTATTTACCAAACCCTACTTCTGATTACAATGTGTTTCATATAGAACACTATATTTCACATTGCTAAAGATTTCAGTTTCTTTTAAAAATGAGTACAACGTTTTAAAAATGGTACTTGTCAGAAGATTTCGTAATAAACTGGTAGCAAAATCTAACTTCCAATGTTGCACAATTGTTAGCCGAAGACCGAACAAAGAGGCCTAAATGTGTATATAGTAAATAATGCGTGTTTGTGGTTTTAGAGCAGTGGTTTTGGTGAATGAGGTTAGGATGTATCTTCGTTTTATTCTAAACATAATTTAAAGTGATATGACGAGTTCATTGGCCAGAAAAAGAAGCTCATTTAGCGGACACAGTGACAAATTTTTAAAACCGTTTGAGAGAGCACCAAGTAGTAGGCGGGATGGACGAGATGATCGCAGAAGCCAGTACAGAGAAAGGACTTCACAAGAAGATGATTTTATGGATCACAGAAGAAAAGAACGAGAAAGGATAACACTGGTCGGAGTAGAACACGTATGGGGGAAGTCACCTTTGCATGCAGAAAAGTAAGAACGACGAAATCTTTTTAACCTGATTATGGTGTAGCTTCGGAATGTTGTATGAAGCTTGTTTGTACGTATAACTATGTATCTGGACCTAACAGCTAACTGTGCACAGAATTCACATTATAAGTAAAATAACATAGGCCAGGTATCTTCATGCTGTTTTATTTAGCTTTATGAATCTAGTGGCATTGTCTTGATTTCATTATTTTGGTTTTTTTGGGTAATTACGTGACTCTTCCTCGATTTTAATGGTTACTTTTAGGTATGTTATATCCGAATCGGAAGGTTTTTTTTTGTATGCAAGTCACTACCGTCACTTTAAAATTATCTGTAGTTTGGCGTCATTAAAAATGCAACTCAATTAATATACATTAATTAAATAACTAAACCGTCATCTCGAGTCCATAGTTAAATACCAAACCTAACAAGGCTGTCAAGGAGGTTGAGAAGCTGCAAAATTTGTGTAAATTCTGATTTACATAGGCAGTTTACAAAATGTAGGAATAGTTTGTAGTGTATGAGGTGGTTGTGTGTGGGAAAACTACTTCAGTTTTTCAGCTGCTTTAGTTTGGCCCAGAGACTAGTTCAAATGACTATTCAGACACATTTGAGAAGATTATCGTTTTGAAAAGATTTTGGTCAATGTAATTTTTAAGCAAGAATCATAAAGTTACTATGAGTGCAAGTGCCAATTCTGCATTGCCAACTCATAATTGAAACTAGGTTATGTTTTTATTCACAGTTACCAATTGATTAGGTTAGGTTTTTCATCTTATTTTTTTATACTGTAAAAGTATGATTAAAACAACTAGTTTGTTATTGTCCAATATGATATGATTAGGATAAATCATGAGTTGTAATGAATTATGAAGAACAGAATTTCCTTTAACAATTTTCAAAATTTGATGATAATTATGTGTTCATTGTGGGGACATTAAATTCTACTAAGCGTGTGTTGTTTAAAAACAACATTTTTATTATATTAAGAAAAGTTCTTAGGGAGCTGGTGCACAAAATTTTAGATTATTTTCGGTTGTTTAGGTTCCAAAAGAATCAAAAAGGTTAGGCCTATATTTATTTTTGTGCTTTGAGACGCCCTGATGGGTTAGAATTCAGATTTATGGTAGGCAGCCTAGAATGTGATAATGGTCCTATATTGAAAATAGTTTTAAGAGATCAGCTCTTTCAATTTTGAAAGTTCAGTACGTCTGTTTTGCTAGGACTACATTTTAACCCTAGAACACAAAGGCCTCATCTCTCAGACTACTCAACTGTGTCTAAAATCTCGCCCCACACCTCCCTCACACCATGGCGCCTAGAAACTCTGTGTACCTTCATTTTGTGGTTAGAAAACAATGGGTACGTGAAGATGACCTTGAGAGTGCTTCCGTTACACAGCTATTCATTTCGCGTCGTCTGTGAGACTACGCCTTTGTACTAACGTTAGTTGCTAATTCGACTCCGTAGTGTGCTAGACGAAGCCTTAGTGTTTACGTGTGTGACTTTTATCTGTATGCTGTTCTCTCATTAAAGATATAACTATTTTATTTGTGTTTTTGTGACTTTATTTGTGGTTTATTTGTACTTTTTATTTGTGTTTTTATTTGTTTGTGACTTTTTTCTTTATGCTGTTCTCTAATTAAACATATAACTATTTTATTTGTGTATTTGTGATTAGTTTTTAAGTTTTTACTCATTATTAGACATCATGGAACGTCTAAATGAACAGATTTTGAAGTATTTAGACGAGGTTGATTCTGATATTTCTGACAGTGGTAGTGAAACTTCAGACCATGAAGAATTGGAAGTTCATGAAATAACAGATGATAGTGACGCCGACCCAAACTACAGTCCTGGTCAAGAGTTTAGTGATTCTGAAGAAGAGGAAGACGTTCCCATAGTAAATGCTGAACTAAAAACTCCATCGAAATCAACAGACGATCAAGGTAAGCTTGATGCTAAACGTAAACTAAGTAATGTATCAGCCGATCGTGTCAGGGGTCCAGCAAAGAGAAGAAAACAAAATATAACTCCAAATACATTGTTTAGAAGATCAGAAAACAATCAATATATATTTGAATGTACTCAGGATGTTCTAAAAGGGCAAGGCAAAAAGACAACACAAACTTGGTTTACTAAGCCTACTGTTCCATCTAATAAGCCAACGAGACATGCAGCCAGGAATATAGTACACACCCAAAGAGGTTCAAAAGGAGCAGCCCTGAATATAACTGAACCTAAAGAATTATTTTCCTTGTACTTCACTGTATCTTTAAAATCTAAAATAATAGAATTCACAAACATGACTATTAGGAAAAAAGAACCTAATTACAAAGAAAAAACTTCAACTATCTCTGAATTAACAGAAAATGAGTTTGATGCTTTTTTGGGATTGCTCGTTGTCTCAGCAGTACAAAAGGATAACCATTTGAATGTTAGGGAGATGTTTGATCCAGAATACAGCGGTAATAGGTATAAAGCTGCAATGAGTAGTGAGAGATTCAGCTTCATTCTTGAATGTCTAAGATTTGATAACCCAGAGACTAGAGAGGATAGAAAATCACAAGACCCATTCACTGCTATTCGAGAAATATGGGATATGTTTGTTGCAAGCTGTAAAGATCTCTACAAACCAGGGAGTTATTTGACGGTCGACGAGCAGCTAGTGGCATTTAGAGGACGCTGCCCATTTCGTATGTATATGCCAAAAAAACCTAACAAATATGGGATCAAGATTGTCATGATTTGTGACACTCAAACCCATTATATGTTAGATGCCATTCCATATATTGGAAAAGCAACTTATAGAGGACATTTGCCATTGGCCCAGTACTTTGTGTTGGAACTAACTAAATCTGTTCGAGGCACAAACAGAAACATTACATGTGATAATTGGTTCACCTCTGTGCCTCTGGCTAATGAACTTTTGAACAAAGAAAACAAATTAACTCTCATTGGAACACTTCGCAAGGACAAGCCAGAACTTCCGAAAGAAATTGTTGATTGCAAGAGGAGAGAAGTTGGGACAAGTGTGTTTTGTTTTGAAGGAGCCAAAACACTAGTCTCTTATCAAACTAAGGCAAGTAAATCTGTTATCCTTCTTTCAACTTGCCATGAAGGCCCTGCCATTAACAAAGACAGCAAAAAACCCGAGATAATAGAAAGTTACAATGCTACGAAGGGTGCCGTTGATGCCTTGGACCAGATATGCAGCAATACAACTTGCTGCCGTAAGACAAGAAGATGGCCTTTGTGCATTTTCTTTAACATTGTAAATATAACTATGGTAAACAGTTATGTCTTATATGTTCAGAATTGTGTAAAAGCTAAAACCAAGCCACTAAATAGAAGACAGTTTCTAAAAAAAATTCACAACGACATGATCAAGCCTCACCTCCAGAAAAGACTGCAGATGACCAACTTACCTCGAGAACTACACCGATCCATAGCTTTTATCCTGAAAGTCGAAGTACCTAATCAAGAACCAAGACCACTACAACCACAAGGGAGAAAAATCTGTGCCTTCTGCCCGTCAAGACTTCGGCGCATGACCAAGTATTTCTGCAATCGCTGTTCAAAGGCCATGTGTGGAGAACATCATGCTACTATTTGCTGTGAGTGCCAAGTTGACTAAAATTGTCTTCTTTACTTTTATAATACAACTTTTAACATTATAAACTTAGTTTTCATGTGTAATAAAAATGTTTCGAACCTTATGTTGTGTTTTATTATGACTTTACCCAGAGTAGTCTCACAGACTACGCCTTAATAATAACGATTGGTGAAAACGGCCTTTGTATTCTAGGGTTAAATAGTTTTTGTTTTATAATCTAGGATTTAATTAATCATTTTAGCCTTTGTTGTTGTAAATAAATATAGCCTAATCATGAGATATTTCTTTACTATTATGAATTTAAGTAAGTCACGTAACAAACCTGAATGGTTTGCGGTGACGAAGGATGCCTGAGAGGCGTCAAGCCTTGGCATTGGCATAAACAGGTCCATCACAGCACATAACTTTTCTATACTGACGTAGTGTTTAATGTGTTTTCAGAATTTTTGGATAGTGCCCATCTCCTTAAAATAAGTGGGTTCGGGGTCATTGTAGGGCCACTGTGTTGCATAGAGATTTTATTCTGGATTGGTCATTGCTGTTTGATTTTCTGATGTACCTCCACAATAAAGTGAAAAATGGATTTTAATTTTGAAAATTTTAAGGTCTAATAATGTAGTCAATTTTTGATTATCTGTTGTTTTTTTCCATCAAAATCGGTAAAAAATGGGAATTTTAATATTGTGCCTTAAGTATAGACATTACGGCAAGTGTGTATAGGCCTATAATGTAAGTTATAGGAAGTAAAGAAAATTGACAACTTTTATTTCAATATTTTTTTCTACAGAGCCTAGTTTAGCATCAATTAATAATTTTCCATGTCTTTTAAGTTCTACAGAAGTTGACTTTCAATTTGTGTCATTCACTCATGATTAAAATTAAGTTATGGTTTTGATTTTATGTTTTTTACATATGAATAAACATAAGGTCATGTTTTTCATTATTTACATTGGAAAGAGAAAGTCTTTGTTTCACACCAGATTTGTTTCTTTGTTGTTTAGTTCTGAAGAAGAGGATGCTATTAAAGAAGAACTGTTAAAACGTAGACATCCAGATTCAAGCTCTGACAGTGACAAAAAGAAGAAGAAGAAAAGGAAGAAAGAAAAGAAAGTATGTTAACAAATTTTAATATTCTGATTAAAATCTATTGTAGTTGAAAGCATAACTTATTTTAACAGCAGGCTTACTGTCTTAAGCTGTACTTTTGTTGTAGTATTAACTGGTTAAACAGCAGTTCCTACGAAAAAACTGTTTCGTCCTATACAACTAGTGTGCGACCCATCATTGTGAGCTTCAGTGTTTAGTATCACTAACAGCTCCATCTCGTCCCTTGTCTTTCAGTTGCTGCATTTGTAGATAAGTAAAAGTAATATAAGATTATATCACAACAAAGTTAACTATTCAGTGAACTGAAAATCAATAACAGAACCATTATGCATCACTAACATCTTGTATTTATTGATATATACTTTCATTTTAATGTGCACATATGCTTCTGTGAATGTGGTAATCGTATAAGTAGCATTATGGAAAATGTGAGGAAAACTGTAATGAACTCCATCGACCTTCAAGCTCACATGATATGGCATGATGTTACTGGGTATATTATCAAAAAACTCTTTTGATTTGGTCAAGGATAGTTTAAGACCAGATTTTAGTGTGCAAAAGTGAATTGTTTTTCTACTGTAAAAACAAAACCCACACCCCCACCTTCTAAGGATGCAAAGTTTTATAGGCAATGATACCGGGTGGGGCAGAATGGACTCCCTGATTTGACGGGTATATTGTAAAAAAACTAACCAATATAATTAAGAAAGGTTTTTATTTCTGAAAACTACATACAATGCCATTTTATTTTCATTGGGTTTTGAAAATTATATCATCCAGGTGATGACCTTGGCGACCGATGCACATATTGAGTCGTTAGAAAAAATTTCCATAAACTCTTTTCAGCATATCTTGCATTATTCCAGCGATGACATCTTTGATTGCCTCCTTAAGAGCCTCCAAAGTCTTAGGTCGAACTTTATAAACCTCAGCTTTGAGCTATCCCCAAAGAAAAAAAATCGCATGTTCTCAAATCAGGGGAGTGAGGGGGCCATGGAACATCCCCTCATAAAGAAATCAGGCGGTCGGGAAACCATTCTTGGAGAACTTGGCGTGAGCAACGGGCAGTATGAGCCATGGCACCATCCTGTTGAAACCAAAACGCTTGTGTGTCATGTTTGTCACTGTACTCTTACATTTTGGGGAGTAGAAATGTCTCCAACATCTCACAATAGTGCACTGAGTTCACCGTAACAGTTGAATCTTGAAATTCAAAAAAGTAAGACCCAATAATGCCTATGGAGGATACAGCGCACCAAACGGTCTCTTTGGGGCTATGAAGAGGTCTCTTGTGAAGTTCACGAGGGTTTTCAGTTGCCCAGTAACGGAAATTTTGCTTATTTACTGTGCGAGAGAGGTGAAAATGCACTTCATCACTAGACCACAGAATAGTGTCGGGTTGCACAGGTTAAGATTGCGTTGCAAGCATCTGTACGTTTCACCCCGTCTTCTGGATTCAATTCTTATACAAACATCATCTTGTAGGGGTGTAAGTGAAGGTCAGAGTATAAAATTCGCCTTACTTTTCTGGACGATATTCGAAGTGCAGCAGCATGTTTCCGCGCAGAGCGTGATGGAGACTGTTCAATGGACGCTCTCACTGCCGCGATATTTTCAGGTGTCCTCACACTTTTAGGTCGCCCAGCTGTTTCTAGGAAGTGCAGATTCTGTTGACCGTACAATAGTAATCCATTTCCTATTGGTTTTAGCATCAGGAACCCTGTCATGACGAGTCAAACCAAACCGCCTATGAAAAGCCCTCTGCGTCGCCACCACACTGTCATTGTTTTTAAAGAACATTTCAACAGCAAAGCCTCGATGCTCACCAGACCACTGCTTGATGACTACTAACGCCACTACTCCCACTCCGCTAACTCACCTGTGCGCTCTTCAGTGATTGTTTGAAACTAGGGAGTCCATTCTGCCCCACCCGGTAGATGCAGTTGGGGCAAGTTGTGTGTAAAGATTGTAGTACCGACAACTATTGCAGATAGGTCATTTGAAAGAGATTTGTTGTAACTGATGATTTTGCTTATCTGGGGGAACTTAACAAACTTTGATTGTGTATATCAGTATTTCTATGTGGTATCTTAATAATTCTTGTTTGGTATTTTGCTTTTGCTATTTTGGTGCTCCCTCTTGAAGGTTTTGGTAACGTGCTCGCCTCTCATCATGCGGTCTTGGGTTCGAATCCCATTCAGTCACGGCATATTTTCATACGTTACAAAAAATCATTTCATCCTTCACCGTCTGCAGTAGCAGTAACTGCAGAAAAGTTGGATGTGTTAAACCAAAAGAAAAAAATCTTGAAGGTTTTGTGTGTGCACTCTATGCACATCGCACCACCTTAAACTGGTTATGAATATTGTTTGCACAATAGAGGATTGTTTTACTTTTTTAAAGTTTAATGTGTAGCTAATTGTTCAGCTTAATTTATTTGAAAAACCAAGTAACCAACTGAAATAAGAGGAAAATTTTGAACGATTCTAAGTTGCAAAACAGCATAATCACTATCATTTGGTCTAACATGATTGTAGCCAAAACCAGATTCAGAGTTTGTTGATGAATGTTTTTCTCAGATATAGTTGAAGCTGTTTAATGGAGAAGTATTTGAATTATTATTCTAATATATTTAAGTGGGCACTTCCTTTTTGTAAGGAAAGATTATTTAGAACATAAAATGCCCTTTTTTACCAGTTAGTCTAGAAAATGTATTGTGTTTTGAATTTCTTGTCTTTTCCATTTTTTTGCTACATTCTTCAGTGCTAATTACCTGTATCAATATATGATTAATTAGTAACTTTACAGTTGGTAACAGTATGCAGTGACTGCACCTTGGATACATTATTTGAAATGTTGAGATAAAAATAATATTCAATGTAGAGTTGAAAGAAATCTGTAATTTTTAAGAAGAGACTGAAACCTGGTATGTGATTTTAAAGACCAACATGTTGATTTCTAGCAGGAGAGGAATGGACCGTAATCTCCTCTAGTTCGTCTCCCACTAATATAGAAAATGAGTTAAAGGCGTAACAGTAAAATAGGCAATAAAACCAGATGTGCTATGGAATGAACCTCTGTAATTTGGAGTCTTATGTTCCTAATATGCATGTTGCAATATCCGACTTATGGGCGATTCACATTGATGTAGGGAAATATTGTACGGCAATGAAAAGCTTATGTAGTGGGTGGAGGTTAGCTTTCTACCATTTTGGCTAGTATTGGGGATAACAACTTAATTCTGCAATGTGTTGGTTCTTTGATCTCAAGCACGAAAGAAGAGTATTTCATTTTTTAATGTTAATTTATGCATTGAGTTGTATAAGCATTTTTTTCTTTCAGAGTAAGAAAAGCAAAAAAGAAAAGAAACATAAACATAAGAAAAAGAAAAAGAAGAAGCATGTTAGTTCATCAGATTCATCTGATTCAGAAGTTGAAGAGGAATGGGTTGAAAAGACAAGTAAGTAACCATACTCTAGAATAAAAATTACTACTAATATAGTATATAATTGAAATGAATACAGGTGTTCTATTTCTTTTTTGTAGTGTAGAATCCATTAACTGTTTTAATGTATTGTAACAAGATCGAGAAAAGACGGGATCGCTCACGAATCTTCTAGAATTCCATTCATAAAAATAGTTAAGAAATAATAGTAACAACAAGAGAAAGTAATAATAATAAAAATAACAACACAATAGCAGCAATAAATGACAGTTTTAACCATAATGGTACGCCTATTATAAAAGGGTATTGTGTGTTATAAAAAGGGTATTTTTATGAAGTTGTTTATGGTGTTGTTGACGTTTTCTATTTACAATAGTTGACTTGTTAACAAAAGGATTTTTCTAGCATTCATTAATAAAGAGTTATTTTTGTACTTGAGTAGATTTCACTTCTTTGTTCTGGAACAATCTTTATGAATGAGTAGGTATAAAAAGAGACCCCCCGAGTGCGGTCAGTCAGTAATCGTTTGATCTTTGACGAATGTCCATCGGACGTAGGTAGGTGCGTACCGAACATTGTGTCAGTCGACGATTGTAACACTGTCTGTGGGTCTATTGTGTAAAGCCTTTTTGTTAGTGTATTGTAAAGTTAGTGTGAATTCAATTTCTATGTTTTGTATGTCTGTGTAAGCTGTAAAAGTGATTGTAAGTTAGTTATTGTTTATTATCTAGTTTAAGTGAAGTATTAAATCATTTATTGTGTTATTTAATTATAATAAGTTTAATCATTTATTTTGTAATCTTTTAGTCTAATAAATATTTGTAATTTGTAAACTTTAGCGTATTAATTATTTTAATAACCTAGATCCCGAAACGGACCTTAGCAATAAGTGTCACATTGGTGTCAGAAGTGCGGGATCTAGTGTTTTTGGATAATTGTAAGTTAAGGTTCATTTCAGTTAAGTTTCATAAAATAATCGTATAGTAAATTAGTGTTGTTTTTAAATTTTAGTGTTTTGTAAAATCTCTTATCATTGCTTGTAAACCGTTTCATAAATAATCGTTATATTGTTTGTAATAGTTATACTTTGCTTCTATAATTAATTTTTGTACCTGTAAAAGTTGCTAATTTGTTTTGTAATTAATTATAAATTGGTTTTAAAATGGCAAGTTCTGTAGACATGACCTTATGTTATGACCAAATGTTAAATGAGATTAAGGCAAGCAATGATGAGATTAAGGCAAGTAATGCTGAGATTAAGACAAGTAATGAAAAGATTAAAGACAAAGTAAAAACTGGAAATGAGGAAATTAATGATAAAATACAGGCAATTCAGTCAAGTAATGATGAGATAAAAACAGAATTAAAAGTAGAGTTAGGAAAAATTAGAGATAATGTAGATAGCTTAAATAATAGGGTAGATTTAGTAGAATTTAAGTTACAAGAAATTGTTAAGGAAGTGAGAAAACATGTTGTAGAACTTGTAGAATCTAAACTAAAAGAAAATAATAAATTAGTGGACACTAGGTTAGAAGAAATAGATAAGGCTATAGATATTAGGTTTAAGGACATTGTTAAAACAGTGAAATCAAGTGAATATCGCGGCCCGGTAATTCACACCGACAGTACATCGTCCGGGCGCGGAATTAGTGTGAAAGTGCCGAAATTTGACGGAAGTTCTTCGTGGCAAGTCTTTCGACGACAGTTCGAGGCAGCGGCCGACTTTAACGCATGGTCATCGGCAGTGAAAACAACGGTACTAGTGACTTCACTACAGGGCCAAGCAGCGGAAGTTCTTCGCGCTGTACCGGCGACCGCAGGGTACGAAGAAATCATCGCAGCACTGGAAGGGCGATACGGCGAGCATAACTTGGCGGCCATCTACAAGAGCGAGTTACGGGGACGAAGACAGAAGCCGGGCGAAACCCTACAAGAATTCGCTCTTGATATTGGACAACTCGCGCAGAAGGCTTTTCCAGAACAGCCTGTCGGATTTATCCAGGAAGAAGCGGCGCAGTGTTTCGGCAATGGGGTTCGAGACGCCGAAATGAGGAAGCACCTTATTCTCCAGGGCCATAAGACACTCAGTGAGGCTCTCACTCAGGCCCTACGTATGGAAGCCGTCACCGCATCTACAGACACACCGGCGAAAATACGGAGGGTGACTGCCGACGAGTACAACGGCTCAAATAAATTTCAGGCCCGACCTAACCAAAGCACGCCGGGTCAAAACCGTCGACGGACACCGACCAGCGAAAAGCAGGTGTGCTGGCAATGTGGAAAGCCTGGCCACTTTAGAAGAGACTGCGAAGAAAACAAGGCCGAGCATCGCCCTGAGAAAAAACACTCCAACGCGGACGCCTTGTCAAGACCGTGTGCTCAGGACTGTAAACACTGCCAGAAAATCGAGCAGCGAGGTGACGAGGCTGAGGTACGAATAATTACGACGGTGGCAGCAGATGGCTGGAGCGACGGCGACCTTCGCGAGGAACAGTGGCTGGACCCGGACATAGGACACCTGATCAACGAGGAGTCAGGCCAACGACCATCATGGGAAGGCATCAGCTTGAGAAGCCCAGAATATAAAAGCTACTGGGCGCAGTGGGACTCATTCTCCGTGAGGGACGGCTTGCTGTATAGAGAGCCGCAGTCAGTGGATGGCAGTAAGCGCGTCCCGCAGCTAGTCATTCCACGCACAAAGACCAAGGACGTTATGTCAGAACTACACGGCGGCACTTCAGGCGGACACCTCGGCGTCAAGAAGACTATGGAGAAAATTCGTCAGCGCTACTACTGGCTCCACTTACGGGACGACGTCGAGAATTTCTGCAAGTTGTGTGACACCTGTGCGGCTAGTCGAGGGCCCCGGACTCGAAGTAAAGGACAAATGCGGCAGTACAATGTGGGAGCTCCGTTTGAGCGCATCGCCATTGACATCGCTGGTCCGTTTCCCGTGACAGACGGCGGAAACAAGTATCTGTTAGTGACCATGGATTACTTCACTAAGTGGCCGGAAGTATACGCCATTCCGAACCAAGAGGCGGCTACTGTGGCAGAAACCTTAGTGAACGAGCGGTTCTCCCGATTCGGAGTACTGAGAGAGCTACACAGTGATCAAGGGCGGAACTTCGAATCGCAGCTACTTCAAGAAGTACTGGAACGATTGGGCGTCCATAAGACAAGGACGACAGCATTACACCCGCAGTCGGATGGAATGGTTGAGCGCTACATCAAGACAGTTGAAGAGCATCTGCGCAAGGTAGTCTCCAAAAATCAACGAGACTGGGACCAGAAGCTTCCTCTTTTCTTGATGGCCTACAGAGCGGCGATACATGAAACCACCGGCTTGACACCCGCCAAGATGATGTTCGGCCGTGAACTACGGTTGCCCTGTGATCTGCTGTTCGGCGCCCCGCCTGACAAGGAACAACCAGCGCAACAGTACACCGCGGAATTGGTAGCAAGTATCCACGAAATCCATGAGTATGCACGGCAACATCTGCAAGTAGCCAGTGATCGAATGAAGGCAAGATACGACTTGATGGCTAACTCCACGGGATTTCAACCTGGTGACCGTGTATGGCTCTACAGACCGAGAAGGAAGAAAGGAAGGTGCCCTAAGCTGGAAAATCAATGGGAAGGCCCGTATGCTGTCCTCGATCGCATCAACGACGTGGTCTACCGAGTACAGCGACGCCCAGGGACTAAGAAGATGGTAGTTCATCTCGATCGATTGGCACCGTACTTAGGGGCTACTCGGGACGAGCAGCCTTAAGAAGGGGGCAATGTAACAAGATCGAGAAAAGACGGGATTGCTCACGAATCTTCCAGAATTCCATTCATAAAAATAGTTAAGAAATAATAGTAACAACAAGAGAAAGTAATAATAATAAAAATAACAACACAATAGCAGCAATAAATGACAGTTTTAACCATAATGGTACGCCTATTATAAAAGGGTATTGTGTGTTATAAAAAGAGTATTTTTATGAAGTTGTTTATGGGGTTGTTGACGTTTTCTATTTACAATAGTTGACTTGTTAACAAAAGGATTTTTCTAGCATTCATTAATAAAGAGTTATTTTTGTACTTGAGTAAATTTCACTTCTTTGTTCTGGAACAATCTTTATGAATGAGTAGGTATAAAAAGAGACCCCCCGAGTGCGGTCAGTCAGTAATCGTTTGATCTTTGACGAATGTCCATCGGACGTAGGTAGGTGCGTACCGAACATTGTGTCAGTCGACGATTGTACCACCGGCTGTGTGTCTATTGTGTAAAGCCTTTTTGTTAGTGTATTGTAAAGTTAGTGTGAATTCAATTTCTATGTTTTGTATGTCTGTGTAAGCTGTAAAAGTGATTGTAAGTTAGTTATTGTTTATTATCTAGTTTAAGTGAATTATTAAATCATTTATTGTGTTATTTAATTATAATTAGTTTAATCATTTATTTTGTAATCTTTTAGTCTAATAAATATTTGTAATTTGTAAACTTTGTTGTTTAGGTCATCAGCCAAAAAGCTGGTTTGAACCTGTAGAGGTTTTACTAAGTAAAACGAGGAGTGAGGTGGTTTACAGTTGCCTTCCTCACTGAGTGGAAAAGTATGCTTATCAGCATGCTGGGCCCTCTGAAAAGCACATATCTTCCACTCTGCAAATAACACCTTCACTTCATTCACCACAGGGTCTGGCTGTATAATGAAATTCATTACTTTCAGAGGAAATAACTCTGATTAGTGTCTTTTACACCTCTACCTCTTCTGTTCTTAAATGATTCAGTCATTTAATTAGCTGACCATGTGACAAGAAACAGAACTATTTATTTTAGCTCTGCAACTAACAGATTGAGTGTAAAAAATTTGACACTCCACCCGTCTGTTATGGGCAGTTGTAAACTTTAGCGTATTAATTATTTAATAACCTAGATCCCGAAACGGACCTTAGCAATAAGTGTCACAGTATATCATCTACCATTAACATGTTCACCACGGCGGCTAGAAAGTTGGATGCTTTGCTATGCCAACCCGCCATTGGAGTGAAAAAATATTGTGACACCAAGTGGTGTTTGTTGGCCACACAAATGATCTTACTTATTTGTTCATTTATTCATCAACTAAATATAGTACGGTATTATATGCATTTGTTGTTTCTATGAAATTTATATTTGAATTTTGTTTTTTTTTTAGTTTTTAGAAATTAACAAATTAATACTTATAAATTATTAAATAAATAAAAATTATTTTCGTGTGTAATCTTAAAGAAAAATACTATAATTATGTTTGACGATAATATTTATTCACAATATAGAAAAAAAATATGTATACAAACACACTCGCACATTATGTGTATTGTTTCGTGAAGCAAGGTTTTCTTTGGAAGATCCTGATGGATTCCGGAGCTGTCCGTTTAAACTGTCATGTATAAATTTTTTTGGTAGTTTTAAGTTGCATCAACATCTTAATCATTAGCAATTATTTCGAGTTGTGAAATGGTGGGTTTTAACTAATAATTTTCCTGGCCTTGGCCAGGAATCGAATCCCGAACCTCCAATTTGCAGCATATCACGCTAACCAGTGGGCCACAGAACGGCCATAAATGTATTTTATTTGAAGTGCAATGTTTATTTATTTACGAATTGTTCATTCTTATCACTCAGTCTAACTCTTACAAGAACCAGCCTCCTAATAGAAAGTTAGCAGTATCAAAAAATGTACGTTGACTAAAATATTTATAGAATTTTTATTATTCGCTCAATTAAAAAAATAAAATTGTGGGAAGGCCTCCTGTTTCAGAAGAGCAAATCATGTCCGTGAGGTGTATCAATGTATCTCAGGCAAACTTGAGTAGATTAGCAATTTACAATTGCAGATTTTTCAGCCAACTGTGGAACATTCTGTGAAAACTGTTAAAAACAATGTCTTATTAATTACATTTGGTACAAAGTTTAAATGCCAATGATAGTCTTGTGTAAAGATTTTTATCCAGAAATGCTGGAATGTGTTGAAAATGACAACTGGGTTTTTTTTATTGGTGATGAATGTATGTTTTACATCTGAAGTTAATTTAATAGATATAATGTAAGAATATGGGGTATAGAAAACCCAAGAGAAACTGTTAAACACATTCGGATTTTTCCAAAAGTAATTGTGATTTATGTTTTGTAGATCATTAAATTGTGAGCGAGCCATTTTTTTTTTGTACGGACAGGCAGTAACCAGAATAGTTAATCTGGACATGCTAAGTGAATGGTTAATGTTTTAACTTTGTTAAGCTAGTGACTATTTCATTCGGTATAAGATGTGATCTCCACCTCACTGGCACTAACAGGTCAGAAATTATCTGGAAGAATGCCTTCCCAGACAATGGATTAACCATATGCTACTGAGGAAAACATGGTGTTTATGTTGCACCCCACATAGTCCAAACGTAATACTTTGTGACTACTTTTAATGGGGTTATGTGAAAGATATAGTTTTTTTGTACCGTCCATATTTTTGTTAATATGGATGACTTAAAACCGCATCACTAATGCTATTGCTACCGTTGACCAGATGTGCTAGCATGTATTTAGTTCAGATTCTACGACCGTGTGGATGTCTTTCACATTACAAATGGTATGCAAATTGTACATTAATAGATAAAAAAAGAAATCTTCTATATAATCATGATAATAATCATTTCAATTTTAAAAAATACATTTTGTATAAGCTACCGAAAATTTATACTTCGTTTTTATAATCACCCTGTGTATATTTTTAACTTATTAGATTGGTTCAATTCAAGTTATTCTTTAAGTTAAAATGAGTGTTTTTGTTAAATTGATATTTCCTGTGCATTTTTTTGTAATTGCCAAATTAAAACTAAGTACCACGGTGATCTTTTTATGGTTACAGATGCTGGGTCAGGGTCTGAAGATGAAATGGTTGGTCCGCTACAAAAAGCCCAAGTAACACTTACCTCAAAAGATTATGGTAAAGCATTGCTGCCTGGTGAAGGTGCTGCCATGGCTGCATATGTTGCAGAAGGAAAACGTATTCCACGGAGAGGTGAAATTGGACTTACATCTGACCAGATTGCTTCTTATGAGGCTGTGGGTTATGTCATGAGTGGAAGTCGGTATGTTATCTACATTTTCTTATTAAAGCTACTATTTATACCTATTTAATATTTGTACCTTTATGCTAGCATATAGCTCTGAGGCATTTTGTAATTACTATCTATCCATCTTCTGCATGTTTCTCCAATACCGTTGGCACTGCTTGGTGTAGTGCCAATTTTTAACTTCCTCTTTCCATGATACCACCAATTATACAATTTTTTTATTGTTATTCTATTTTTTTTAACTGGTGTCACATATTTCTTGAACCAGTTTTCATTGTTGATGGACAGCTGTAAGAAACTTTACCATAACTTTCTTCAAATCAGAGCAGCATGTAAATTTGTGTGTGTGTGGTATGCAGTTAAGTAAGATACTACCACATTTATCCAGATTATTTGGATTGATAAAAAATTGTATTCATAACATCATATCCCACATTATGGTGTTTGAACAGTACTGCAGTACCTTATACACTGTATAACCTCTACACTGTTTTAAACTCATCAAAGAGTAAATACTCAAAGTTGTTCCGTATGTACTGTATTGTTAAAGGATTAGTGCATCCAGCTAAAGATCACATGCTTGTTACTTTATTTGCTTTGTGAGTCATCGCTGGACAACATCATGAAGTACTTGGTGCAATAGTTCAACGCCACTCCAGCTGAACTTATGATAGTGAAATGATTGCTCGTCGTGCTGCCTTTAAACACCATACAATAGTTAAAGCAGAGAAAAAACTCTTTGTAAAGAAAATTAAGCACTTTTAAATATTTGTGTTTAAATATATTGTAGTGTCTCCAAAGAAGTATAAGTAATCAGCACGTTTTCCAATTACCCTTTGTTTTTCTCGATTTCCAGTTTATCCAGATTTTTTAATTTTTCAGATCGCTTCTGGTCCCAATTAGTCTGCGTAGATGACGTATAGTATAATTTGTTTTTGACTCTGGCATATTTATACTATACGTCTGTAACGATAATCTTCTCACTGTGAATTAATAACCCTAACTAAAAAAGCTAAATTTTTTAAAACAAAAAATTTTAGAACGTCAGATTTTTCTCAGTAATGGCTATAAATATCATTGAAACTTCCTTGACATATTAATGTTCCTTATAATCAGTAGTTGAAGGGTTTGTGTGTGGATAAAATCTTGGGAGAGGGTATGCTCTCTTTTTATGTTCATTTTGTAAAAACTTTAGCTTGTTAGTGAATGTTGGCGTAAAATGACAAAAAATTAAAAAGCTGAGCAGACAGATGCTTTTTTATTTAACACAACACAACTTTTTGTATAATATTTTAAGTGGCAGTCTTGTATTTTGTGATGAAATTTTAATGATTTACTACTTGTGAAAACTTTATTTATTTTCAATTTACAGTTTTTCTGTTGATATTTTTATTGCAGTCAGCCAGAATAATAATTTATTGTACGGTGGAAGATTTTTGAAAGTGTAATGTTTTTTATATGTTTCTTTTTTATTATGTTTGTTACAGCATTGATTCGGTCTCGACTGTTGTGTATTTATTTTTTTGGTTCTTATTACACGAGGATGTTTAATAATTAACAAAACAAATTGATTTAGAGAAAAATTGTTTATTCAATGATAATGAATTACACTACTTTTCAACATAGTCTCCAGCAACATTTAGGTACTTGTCCTACCTTTCTGTGAGCTTTCTTATTCCTGAAATATAGAAGTCTTTACGTTGATGTTTGAATCATTTGTGTACTTTTTCTTGACAACTGCATTATCGTTAACTTCATATCATGTAAAAAGCCTGTGAGCTGGTAGAACAAATGAAAATCAGATGGGATGAGGTCTGGTTTGTAATGAGGATGTAGTAACACCTTCCAACCCAACTTGTTCTCTTGTTCTTTGAGCGGTGGTGAGCATGCGTTGTCATGCAAGAAAATCACACCTTTTGAGATAGCGTCCTTATGTTTTTCCTTATTGCAGGTCTATTTTCTATTGGAGCATGTTATAATTGTGTTCATGCCTTGTTATTCTTTTAAATAGTCACGAAAAATTGGGCTTTGTGAGTCTCAGAATTTTATCAATCACTTTATTGGCTGATGTGTAAGTTTTTAAATTTTTTTTTTTTAATGGGCGATTGAGATCAGTGACTTTTTATGCCCGAATGAAATTTTACCATCCACTTATAAATGTTACTGCAATTTCAACACTTTTTCATACTTTTTCAACATTCTCAGTAAATTACCACAGGTTTTACACCCATGGGTCTTATCACAGACCATTACTTCTCCTGTGTACACAATTGGAGTTTAGCTGACATTTTGAAATGAACAAATGAGGTTGCGTTTTTATTAATATGATCAAACAGCTGGTTAATTGTGTTCCCAAGGTTGCCAACTTGACTCTCAAAAGGTTTCATTTTCATTGAGTGAACTGTTTTTCTCTACATTAATTTCTTCTCATTAATATTATTTTGAATGTCCCTCACATTTAATTGTAAATGGACTTATAAATTTAATTGCATTAACATTCATGATTACTGATCAGAGGAATATGTTGTGTAATATTTTCATTATTTGTCATATTCTGTGAAAAATCGACAACCTATTTGATATAAAATATATTTATTGAATAATGTAACTTTTTTTTATAGGCATCGAAGAATGGAAGCCGTACGTATCCGAAAGGAGAACCAGATTTATTCTGCTGATGAAAAGAGAGCCTTAGCCATGTTTAGTAAAGAAGAAAGGCAAAAACGTGAAAACAGAATTCTTACTCAGTTTCGTGAAATGGTTAATAGAGTTCACACAGAATAGATTAAGAAAAATTTCACTTCTCAACTCTGTAGTGATAGTGGTGTGTGATGGAATTAGTGTGTGATGGTTGGTAATCATTTTGAAATTATTTAAGTAATTATTAATATTAATAGTGTAAAGCTATAAAATAAATAAACCATTCTCAAGTAATTTATTTTTCCGTTACCTTGCGCACTTTGAGAATGAATAGTACTTGATTTTAATGAATTATTTGTAAATTTTGATGAGAACGATATGTGTTTGAGTATTTTCATGATTTAATAAACTTATTAACTTATTTCATACTTCATGGTGTACTGTTTTAGAATGTATATATTATGCTCTACATATTGTAAAAATCATGTATATATCTATTTTAGCCTATTTATTTATGTTAGTTTGAAAGCAGTCGTATAGAAATTAAATGTAATTGTACAATGTACTCAAACATACTTTATTTTTGTGTATGCTCTGTAGTAGTAGTGTTTGGATTCAAACACATTTATTGTAAAGTATATTACTCTGTGTAAATCACTTAACACCAATAGTTGCATTTCACTCTTAAGCTTTGTTTCTTAGATTTGCCTCCATTACAATCCTTAGGAGTGTTTCTTCAGTATTAAAAGATTCAGTCTTAAGTAGTATGACACCTGTCTTGATTAATTTGATAGTTGTGATTGTATGAAGTTCTGTTTTATAAATTTAAGTACAAATTAAATTACTGTTCCAAACTACCCAAAAAATAAATATTTTTTTTATTTATACAAAATTGTATGGTTTATTGCTTTCATTTTCCTCTCACCTGCTTTACTGTTAACATGTTCAGTGCTATTGATGCCAGCGTATTAGATTGCACTTGTATATGCAACCCGCAGAACGTGTCTACTACAGTAACTAAAAACAACAATTAAAGGAAACACCTGATGTATATTTAGATAATAATATTATGACATATTATGTCATAGTGGTTTTTAACAGTGTGATGACGTGTAAAAAATCAGCTGTCGCATTACTGTGCTAATATAGTCATGAGAAAGTAAGAAAGGAATTCCTTTTCCACTCCACATCATGTGTAATACTAGCCGAACCACATAACAACGGCAGCTTGAACGCTACTACTCTGCCTGATATTATTAGCTACTATTATAAGAAATTAAATCCAGTGGTACACCAGGTCCCTCTTTCACTTCCCGCTCAAAAAACATTATCACACTATTAATAATTTTATGACTTTGATTATGCAAAACTTAACCTTTTTTCCGCCTTTATTTTTTCCCCTATTTTCACTAATTTTATGTGAACTCAGAACTGAACTGAGTCAACGAAAGAGTAAACAGCTTTGAATAATATAAGACACTACATTAGAAATTGAAATCCGATAAATAGCAATATAGTAAACGATAAAATAAATACATGATATAGAACAACAAAGATAGATTATAACATTTGTGTAGAATAACACTTCACTTCAATAACTAACTAATCACTAATTAATCACTTCAATACACTAAGGTTAGAACTCAACTACAAAATTATCAAGTTGCACTACTCACGCACACCCCTCTCTTTATTAAATTGACTTTTCCATACAGACTACTCCCACCAGCTTAGACTGGCCCAAGACACTGTGATGTCACTTCTTCCTTTTACAGAATATTTTCACTATACTATGTTATTAAAAAAGCATGACTATTGTACCGTGTAACTCACCCGGCCAACACTATCTCTCTAGCAGAAATGCAATCTTATATGCCGGCAATAATACAAATGTGTACACGAGTCCAACAAAAAGCTTCTTGCCAGCCTTTGAATTCATTTACATGTTCCTATTTAGATATTATTGTATGACTATTTTCCAGCCGGCATGCAGTAAGTAAACCAACTTACTGAGTTTTTAAAGAACAAAATAAAATTTTGTGGCAGCAGTTATGAATTACTTATTATTATTTGTTATAGACTCTTTCTCAGTGACCTAAGGCACAAGTACAATGAAGGTTCCTTTGTACATGTAGTATAAAGAAATTTCTCTGGTGATGGTTTTTGTGTGGTACATGGCATTTAAAACAGTAAAAACATTAAAATTCTTAACTTTATTTAAATTCCCAATGTAAAAACTTGCTGAAATAATTTAAAAGTACAGTAATGAAAGAATAACTAGTGTTTATGAGTTGAATTCAGACCACGATTCAAAACTAGTGCAAACGCAAAATTCCACAAAAATTATGTGCTGAAAAAAAAAATTATAGCCTACAGTATATATTTCTATTATGTAGAAAGGTCTACTGAGAGTTTACTAGATAAACAATAAGCAATTCAAGCTGCCTGCTGGGTGGAAAATGGTCATATAATAACATCTGATAGGAGAAATGAATGCGTCTGTAGGGCATCAGGAAGATTCGTGTTGGACTTCTATATGCATTCAAGTGCTCAACATGTTAATAGATTCAACTGCAATATCAGTTAAAAATTATGTTTCTTCATTTTTCTATCTGCAAACTTCTTTTTATTAGAAATGATGCAATTTTTTTTCTTATCTTCAGATCCATTTTACTAAAACTAAAAGTTGCATTTCAACTTTAGGTTACAGTAAAAAACTTATGCCAGATCTGAAAATTCAAATTGTTTTTTCTGTACAATAACATTATAGGGTTTTTTTAGCTTTTTAAAATAAAAACATTTCGTAAAGTATAACATCTTTGGTATTCATTGGTATATATACTTTAGTTATGATATAACTTTATATACAAGGAAAACAGTAATAAAATTTAACCTTTAAAAAAAATTGTTAAATTTATTAAAATTATAGTTAACATTTTTAAAGTACATATTTATTGCAAATATTTTAAATTATTTTTTCAATGAAAAAACTGATATGTATTTTACCAATATTTCTATCATTTTTCCTTTTAATTATATATTACAGAAAATTCCTCTTTACAGTATCTTTAAAAAATAAAATTTTCTCATTTTTATTGTACGTAATTTTCTTGTTATTCACATCATGTTCTTGCTGAATTGTGTTTTATAATTACTTTATTACTCTACTTTGTAGCAGTCATTAAAAAAACTCATGACCTCTGCTTTATTTAATGACAGTTGGCAAGATATTCTGTTTCAAACATATGTGTAAAAATCTCTTTACTTTACAAAATCCTAAAACTAAAATATTTATGTATATTAAAAATAAATAATAAATATAATTTAACGTCATTTTGGTGCTATTCTTAATCATATTCTTGCATGCACCATTATGAGGAGAACAGACAGTCCCTCCTCTTTTTATACATGTAGGACAGATGATTGTTCATGGTTTTATCTGAAATCTGTTGACTGGATCACACCTTCTGTAAGAGTAACTGGTAGCAATGTTGAATCTGGTGTTTCAACTGTACTGAATTGATCGTCAATTATTAACAATTCTTCTGGTTCTTCAGTGTCAACAGTTTCTGTTGTGGTAGTAGTTGGTAGAGGCTTGATGGGTTTCAATTCGGTTTGAATTGCACTTGGTTCACCACAGTCTCTGTAAAGTATTTCTACATCATCCAAAGCGATTGTACCAAATGTTGCATTTTCATCAAACTGGGATTGAAAAATTAACTGTAAATAAAATTTAAATTAGTAATTTATTACTTAACGTACATATTCTGAACTGAGTATTATACAGAGTGTCTCAGAAAATTGTAAACATATTTTGAACATAATATTATTTTATTTATTTATTTTATTTAGTAAAATATAGCTACATTAAAATTACAATTCATGACTATACTAATCTATGTACAATATTTTAAACTAAATATACTTATACGCAAAAACTCTTCTTCACAAAGAGTTCTGTCTGCGCATAGGAGTAGGTATACAGAACAAAAACATTAATTCACTTAAATACTTATAACTACTATAAAATTACTAAGTTAAATTACTACTGGTAGCTATATTATAATAGCGATAAAATTTAATAAATTTAATAAATTCTTATAGTTTTATTAAATAGCGATTAATTTGAATAACACATCTTGAAAACCTGCTAACAATTTAAAACAGCTGTATTTTTAACAGTGTAACTCATTTTAATTATTTCTCTCATTTAATATGAGATAAACATAGCTGAAGTTCAATTGTCTTTTGATCAACTTAAATGGATTTGAAGGTGTTACTGGAAGACTGAGAATGTTCAAGAGATTCAAAGACGATGGCAAATGGAATTTTGAACCCAACCACCTTCAAGAATAACAATTACTAGGATTCATGAAAAATTTTAAATACATGGGACAGTGAGGAATGTGAACATGGACGATCTTGGGTGGAGAAAAACCTCCACAAGTAATGAAAATGTCAATGTGGTTATGCAACTCTGTATTACTGTGTTGTGATAGATGTATTGTAGTTAAAGGTAATCATTTTGAACATTTATAAGTTTGTATTACAAAACTGCACAAATATCATGTATCTAAATGTTTTCTTCAAATAATTATATCTGTTCACAAAGTATATACATTATTTTGAGATGCTTGACAGAATGAAAAATTGGGTTGATAAAAAAAGTGTGGCAATAAGTAAAATATTGGTGTGGTATATTTTAACCCTTAGTTGACTGACAGTACTATTGGTCCCGTATTAAATATTGTCAACTAAACCCATTTTTATGATTTTTTTGTATTTTTAAGACCGTATGTACACTTTAGAACCTTTACATATTACAGTATTTTCTTCCAAAACATGACCAACTTCAGTTGTTTACCAGATGTTCATTGTTTATAAAAGTATTAAAAACGTAGAGAAATTCTTATTTCTGTATTTCACCTTCTGTAATGGGAGTTTTGAATTTTTAATCTTACAGCAGTTTACAATACACCAACTTTTCAAAACAAAATCTAGAATTGTCTATATAATAGTAAAGTAATGTGATACACTACTGTTAGTGTTTACATGTGAGAATTCGGTGTCATCAAGGCAATGTGGGAAGAGCGGCACAAAAAATAAATTTTGTATTTGATCGTTATGTTCAGAATAATGCATTTTTTTATTATTTTATTTGGTTGCATCAATTGCCGTGGTTATTAACGACTACTATGGGTTACAGTACAGAATCGATGGATTCTAAAGTGTAATAATTTCCAATCCTTTCAGGAAATGGATTCTGGAACCTTCTGCTTTGCAGTTTTTAGCCACTCTCACTATAATCACTGAGCCATTGAGTTGGCCAAATGTAGTTTTTTTTAAACGTATTCATACAGAATAAAATGGATATTGATGATGCAGTAAACACTTTAACACTAAATTGACAGTTATTATAAACAAGTGACAGGTTGAATGAACCTCGAAAGAAGGCAGCGGTTTATAAATCAAGTACAGGATGAAGTCACAGTGGCTACTGCAGTCTGGCCACCCGTAAAATCATCAAGCTAAGTTTTTAAATTTGACTTATCCAAAATTTTGTTTATCCGAATAGGACTTCACCCCATCAAGTTCAGATAAATGCCTCCTAATGTATTCCAGGAAGCAGCTGTTAAGAATGCTTTACTTAGTCCTTTTTCTAAAATGAACAAATTGTAATTGACAAAGATTATGAAACTTCTTCAACATTTATTAATATTTGTTGCACAATAACAAATGTGTTTCTTTGCTTCCATTTATCTTCCATGCTTTATATCCATAAATTATATAAACAAAGGAATAGTCTACTGGTACTCCTTTGAACTGAAATAATAAAATTCTCTTATATTTCTGAAGAAGACTGCTTAACTATTAGAAATAGTCAATCTAGGAAAATAGTATAAACTAATTATTAGGTTTGTGATAAAAGGTGAGGTTTTTTCATACCTTAAAGGGCCTTGTAACATACATTGGAACATCTACATGCACCCATTCATTTAAAACAGTTTTATTTTGCCATATGTTGTTAGCATCATTTAAATCAAAATTCAGTTGAGTTGTTTTTGTCAGGAACATTTGATATAACTGTCAACATTTTAAAACAAATGATCTATTTAATATTTATGAAACATCTTGTTAATAACAGTACATTTTTGTAACCTTATAATCCAGGACCTGCTGTACTATCACCCTGGTTAAGAGGTTAGTGATTATTCCATATCTTATATTATAAATATGATTGCATCAATCATATTTTACATAATAAAACAAAAATTGAGAGGTATCCAAAAGTATACAATCAACAGAAGTTCATCTTTATAAATATGTGAATGAAAATACAGTTCTTAGTTTCTCAAGAACATTATAGGTAAAAAACTAGATACTAACTCTGAACTGTCCTACTCATTGTTAAAATGAAAATTGTAAAATTAAGGGGTCACCCTGGCTTTGGGTAAGCAAATTTTCTGATGAATCTAAATTATTCATTTTAGATCAATAACTTGCCCTATGTATGATAGATTACTGGTACTTACAATGACAAAAAAAAATTTAATTTGTATGTATTACGATTATTTCACAGGGTAAGGGTATAGTATAAAATTGTTTTCATAATACTGTCCACAATATACATACTTCTGTCGGCTGCTGCAGCCAATGCACCCTAGCTCCATTTCCAAATGTCCAATAGTAGGACATCTATTTTTACAAAACATCAGTGGTTAGTAAAATGGGATGATTTGTAATTTTTAGTGTATTATAATGTAGGTTTAACCTCTTGAGGTACAAGTTAATTTTTAAAATTAACCATAACCTTGCTTTGAAAACGCAATTACACATGAATGTTGTTGTTCAGGTCATCAGCTGAAAGGTTGGTTTGAATCTCTAGAGGTTTTACTGAGTAAAACTAGAAGTGTGGCGGTTTACCATTGCCTTCCTTACTAAATTAAAAAGTATGCTTATCAGATGCCAGGCCCTCTGAAAAGCATATATATACTTTCCACCATGCAAATGACACCTTCACTTCATTCACCACAGGGTCTGGCTGTATAATATAATTCATTATAAATATGAATTTTAAATCTTAAAGATTACCTACAGGATACCAGATAGCAGATATCAGGTAGCAGATGGAGTGCAAATAATTTAACTCTCCACCGGCTTGTTGTGGGCAGTACATATGAATAACAGCTGAAATGGTAATGAGCTGAATGGTAATGCAACAAAAGAGTAGTGAAACCAACAAAGGTTTCTGGCAACGTAAATATGTAGCAATTTGGCGTCAAATTAGGTGAAAGATATCAAGCTGTGGTGTTAATAGCTACATATGTGTCAATGTCCGTCAGGAGGTTAACACCATAATGTTGTATTCTTTTCTGCCTAGTGTTTCCATGAGATTTTTCCTTTAACTGAAATGTTTTTTGAAGTTTTCCTCTATTTTTTATCTACTCGTATTCATTATCCGAATATGCTCTGAATGATTATGTCATTTTTATGTCAGATTACGTTAACACAATCAGTGGAGAGCACAGTTTATAATGCAGGGCTGTTGAATAAGGAGTCCCTTATTCAACGGCCCTGTTTATACTGTGCTTCTATTCTCAATTCTTTCGTCTGCTATACTCTGTCCACAAGGAAGATCATTTCATTTTTGTGCCCTTCATACTGAAGAGACAATGTATTTTGATAACATTTCTTGTGCATTTGATGTTTCTTTGTGTGACACTCTTGAAATGTTTTATCCTCCCTCGGGAGTCTCCTGGGCATAATTATAAAAAAACTGTTTCTTGAAATGACAATAGAATTGAGCACAGTATATACTGTGTTCCACACTGATGAGTTAAAGTGGATTTATGAATATTTCCTTTAAACTGGATTAGCCTTTTTTCAGCTTCTAAGAAAATCAAAGAAGAAGTTTGTATAAATGATTGTAGGTAATGACCTGGATGAAGGAAATGTTAATAGTTGAAAAATATTAGAAACCGGACAAATATGGATACACACACTTTTTTAGGTTGGTTCATTTCAGAGAGTGATCCACTAGAATAGTAGCCTACTGATGGAGTCAGCATCCGAACAGATGAAGATGAGATACCATTTTGGGATTTCCACGCAAAGAGACTAGAAAATATAACTGTTAAGTTAAATTCTGAAAATTTGCGCCAGACTATTCCTAGCTTAATCTTCAGTGAGGTTGTGTCAACGAATTGAAATTTAGGTTACCTGAACATAATTTTATAAAAGAATGTAAATTATTACACTGTTGGTAAAATGAGGCTTAACGTAATAATTTAAAATATTGTCTTAACTCACCTTTAGAAATGCAACACTGTCTCCTTGCAATAAGTACCAAAATCTTACACAACCTACTGGCCCTCTTGACTTGTCATGATTGCTTATTGGATGAAAGTTTATGGAAGTCAGGTAACCTGGTGTTGTTCCAGCAACTTCCCATGTAGCATACATGTATCCATCTAAAAAAATACATCTTATCAATGTTTCTGTGATAATATAAGAGATTTATTTGACTTATTACAGCTTGTTTTAGTTTTTTAAATAATGTTTTGCAAAAATAAAATGCATTGACTGTACGAGTATGCTCAGGAACCCTGGCATAGAAACCAAATGCACTGGCCATTACATCAACATGATTTCTTAACTTTCTTTTAATAATTAATTAACTGGGGTATACAAGAAGAACATTAAAAACTGTTACAGTGCAATTTGATGCATTAATTGGCTCTGTAGGCAACAAACCACTGGAATTAGGCTCTCCGCAAAATTGTTGTCACCTTTGTTTTTTCTTTTGCATCAAGAAAACTGCCATAGGATAATTTATCTTCTTCTCACAATCAAGGATTAGGCTTCTGCCTGTTCTGACTCACAATAGTGACAAACTATTGAATTATTGCCATCTCTTGTGTGGCCTCCCAACATCTCTCCTGCCCACTGATCTGTACTCCAAAACACTAAGGGAGATCCGTCCCTCTATGTGCTCCCCCATCGATTTTGATATTCTGCAATTTTCCCATTCTGGTTGTAAACATCCAGTTCCATTCTTATGTTCTCATTTCTTAGTTGGTCCCTACCACTGCAACCCTTTGTTCTTTGCAGGAATCGCATCTCTGTCGCCTGTACTCTACTCTCCTGTGGTCTGGTACTAATCCTTGACTCACTTCCATACAGTAGGACTGGGGCAGCCATAATCTTGTAAAACTTAAATTTTATGAGGACAATTTATTGTAGAAAGGATTAATGAATTTTTCATACCAGTCTCATTAACTATTCTCCAGTTCCACACAGCAGCTCCATCATTTTTAAATCCACAGTTGTTGTTGTTGAAACTACAAGAAACATCATGTGGAAACGTTACTTTTTGTTTATTGCCTGAAATTAAAAACCAAGAATTATCTTTTTTTAAAGAGGAAAAAATCCTTTTAACTATTAAAACTATTGTAGCAGTAAAGTAAAAGGTAAATATCCAGTATACAATTGGCCAATATAAATTTTTCAATGCAAACTTTAACAAACAGGGTTATAAATTGTGATTTGTGTGTTAAGAACTTAACATTCTGATGTTTTAATTTTATCACCACCAAATTCAAATGAAAGAGTATTATAAAATTAGTCTGCTTACCCTTGTCTAGTCTATTACATTCTTACACACAAATTATACAGATTTTGTTAAGATGCTCCTATCCCAATTAATATCTACTAACGGGTGTTTTATTAAGGATGCAACCCTGATTATAAGAAGATAGAAGTAATACATCGGTAAATTTTCTGTCCCCCAATCGGTATGTTGGCAACAGTGTACTCAAGGCCAACTACCTAAGACAGTTAAAATGTTCCAGTCTAGCATTAGTGTGGTGACAGCAGTCGTTTCGTTATATTGTGTCAGCAATGGTTTTTTCCAAGGAAGAACACGTGTTTATTGTAGAGACTTACATAGCGAGTAAATCTTACAAATGTGTGCAAGATAAGTTTCAGTTGAAATTTCCCCGTTCTGCTGTTCCGAATAAATCGTCAATATTGCGTTTGATAAATAAATTCCGTAGAACTGGGAGTGTACTCTATGAAAAACCATCTCGCCACCCAACAAAGTTAACCGCTGAAGTTCTCGAAGATTTGAAAAATTGTTCGACTCAATCACCTAAAAAATCGCATTAACTAAGGATGCTAATGTAACTTTTTCGTAGCTCTGAAAACAATAGTTAATGTTAGCCCAGCTTGCGATGATAATCTTCTAAGCGATTTTTCAGGTAATTGAGTCAAACGATTTTTCAAATCTTCGAGAACTTCAGTGGTTAACTTTGTTGGCTGGCGAGGTGGTTTCTCATTGAGTACACTCCCAGTTCTGCGGAATTTATTTATCAAACGCAATATTGACGATTTAATCAGAATGGCAGAATGGGGAAATTTCAACAGAAACTTATCTTGCACACATTTGTAAAATTTACTCGCTATGTAAGTCTCTACAATAAACACGCGTTCTTCCTTGGAAAAAACTATTGCTGACACATATAACGAAACGACTGCTGTCACCACACTAATGCTTGACTGGAACATTTTAACTGTCTTAGTTATTTGGCCTTGAGTACACTGTTGCCAACATACCGATTGGGGGACAGAAAATTTGCCGATGTATTACTTCTATCTTCTTATAATCAGGGTTGCATCCTTAATAAAACACCTGTTATCTTCATTGTGTTAAATGACCAAACACAATTCATATTCTATTTGGCACAACAGTAACAGTCTACACATCCTAGCCATAAAACTCAACCATAAGTTCCCTAAATTTTAAACCATTTCTCAATAATAATTTTATTTGGGGCCTACTTACAAAATCTCAAACCCGCTATTGATTGAAATTTTATTTTCAAATACGCTGTAGTTGATAGTAATTAACATACTTATTGTTTTATTTTCATTTGCTTACCTTCACAGTTGTATAGTTTGTGCAGTCGAGTTACATCACTTTTACTTAAACCTTTTTTCTTCCAGATTGGTCCAATTATTTGCCCAGTTTTTGCTTGCAGTGTTGGAACTTTTCCATCCTTTAAAAAATGAAATAAAATATTTATTAAAATTTATAGTCATGAATAATCCATTGTAATAAACAAAAATATTAAAATGGATAGTTAGAAGTTTTTAAATTCAGAAAATTGTTTCCCTTGTTTATAAAAAAGTCTAGACTATAAATTAGAAATTCAAGTAACAAGTGGCATTAAACATTATTTCATATTTTGTGAAGAAGCATGTGGATTTTGTAAAAGTATGTTTTAACATGTTAAAATATCTGACCTTAGCTGTGAATCAAACCCAGGACCTTCCATTTTGTAGTCTAAAATGCTAACAACTACATATTGGAGATTGTCAGCGTTTACTGCTGTTTATATAAATTATGTCTTTTGTAGATTTTGTTTCATGCTTTGTTTCATGGTTAACTTAACTCATACACAGTTAATAATCTAATGAGGAACAGTAAAATACCAAAGGTCAAGGTAATAATAATTTTAATTAATTAATTCTTTTAATCTGGTAATGTATTGTTTGATTTAAAGTGAGTCATTTCATTAGTTTAGAAATAGAACCAAAGCGTTCCAACTAAGTGATGAAAACATGATAAAAAATATATAGAGCTGAGGCATATCCATTTTCTGATTTGTAGGGAATTAGCGAATCTGAAAAAACATAGTTGGTTATGACATTTATGGTTAAGAATAGACATAAGAAAGTAAATTTGATTTTGTAGTGTTATGATGAATATCCTTATGGGAGGAAATCAAATCACGTTCCCTGTTGTCACTTGTGTAAATTACAAAGAAAAATAGCAATGATTTTAATTTTGGGAATTTTAGTTATTTACAGGATTCATATTCATAACATTTACTGAGTGTTTGTAGCACACAGGTAATTCGTGTACTTACCTTTGAAAATGCATATTCATCGTACATCATGATGGACTTATAATCAAATTGTTCACCCAATGTCAAAACACTTTTTGGATCATTTTTCTTAAAGGCAACCCTGAAACCCTAAAGAGATTTTTCAATGAGTCACAATTTGCAGTATTCAGGAGAGACAGAACCAAAAAAGTAATTTTTTCTGTTTTTTATGACTTATTCTATAGTTTATAAGTTTCTGAATCCATTGAAATATAATACTTGACATTCTAATTTTCCTTTACATTTAAAATTTATTTTTGAAAAATAGCTTGCATTTCAATTTCTTGCTATTTCTTTAGTATGATTTAATGAAAATAGTTGTAATTTTTGCCGTTAACCAAAAATTCTAAATTTTTTTTTGCATACAAGGAATATTTTATCAGAAACTATCGCATCAATTTACTTCAAAATTTTATACATGATTTATCTTGCCACTCTACACAACCATGAGTTTCTTGAGTTACTTCAGTTAACCACAAAAAATTTAAAAAAATAATAAATTGCCTTGAATTCCAGGTTCTGAATAGTCGGTGACAAAAAATCTTTTTCTTGGTAAAAATAAATTATTTTTCGTTGTAAAAACTCTTGGTTTTGGTAAAAGGTACTGTATAAATTGTGTTAAAATGGTTCAGTAGTTTTTTGAGAAAATATTCCTAACGTTAACATGATCCAAAATAGGAATTCCGTCTCTCCTTCAGTTACAAATTACTGTTAAAATTAGGCTACATGCTTGCAATTATAAATTAGTTCTCTAAGAAACTGTAGGCCTACTGCCTATATCATGACTTTTATATTGAATGACTTATTTAAAGTCATTACAAAGCTACAAATACCATAAAGAAATTTCTTCAACCATGAACATTTTGTGAAGCGAGTGATGATATTAAAAAACATATAGTTTTAGGCCACTCCATGTTTCTTTTCATAACCAATTAGCTTTTATATGCAGCTTTCAAACAAATAGTTATATGTATGTACAGCATTACCAATTAAGTTGCATTAACTAATTAGTTAATTAACTAATACGTGAGAAAATACTGGTTTTAATGTCGCTTCAAAGTTGCTGTTACAATTATTTTTAAATTACAGAAAGTAATTTAAAATTATTAATCAATAACTTTATAATTAATAAAAACTATAATTGGAAAGTACAAACCTTAATTATATTTTTCCAATACACCACAATCCAATCATCTCTATCAGGTCGATTCATTTCGTGCCAGAAACCTATTGCATGTCCTAATTCATGAACAATTATTCCAAAATACCAACATCTTTGTCCCAATGATAGCAATTGCTCTCCATCACCAGATCTTCCAACAGCTGAATAACAAGCTCCACTGTAAAACCAAGTACATTTATGTTTAATGTATGCTGGTAATACAAATATGTTTCACTCATACCATGAGTACAAGTTATACATAATTTTTATAACTAATAGAGAATACTAATTATAAATTTGCCTCCGTAGCATAGTGGTAGCGCGCTAGCCTACAACACGGAGGTTCCAGGTTTGATTCCTGGCTAGGGTCTGGAAATTATTAAAAGTCAAAACCCACCGTAGTTGCTAATAACCAAGCGGTTGATGTGACTTTAAATAAACCAAATTAAAAAAATCTGGTGTGAAACACTCACACAACTTTCTCTTGCCAATGCAAATAATTAACAATAAACCTAACATTAGTATTAAAACATTAGAAATGAACAAAAAACTAACCTCAAAAAACATTAGTGAAATACGCAAAATTAAAATCTAGGTACCCTACCTCAGTTTAGCTTAAAAATACGGAAAATCGCTCATTCACGCTAAACTAGGCACTGTACAAAAATATGCTTAAAATAAAAGTTGTAGATCTCCTAATTTTCTATAAATTTTATTTTATACACTTTTGTCGTAAAATGCATTCTAAGGCCGAAATCTTAAAAAAATAGATTTTTCACACGTTTTCGTGAGAAAAAAACAGAAAATTGCTAATTACCGCTAAACTAAGCGTTATACAAAAAAATGTTTGAAATAAAAGTTGTAGAATTTTACATTTTCTACAACTTTAATTATATAACGTTTTGCGCTAAAATGCATATTAAAGCCGCAATCTTAAAAAGAAAATGTTTTTACATAAAAACAGCCTCACGCAGAATTTCAGCAAACATGGCGCCTACCCTATCTTGTAGAGAATAAAAAATTGAATAAATAAGGCGATTTTTAGAAAAATCGTAGGACCAGTTTTTGAGAAAATCGAAAAAAGTGAAAAATTACGCGAATAAACTACTACTTCCGATTGACCGATTTTGATAAAAATGTTTGTGTCGGGTCCGGTAGTGGTATGTAACTTAAGTTTCAAGTTTCAAGTTCGTACGATGTTCCGTTCTTGAGATATTCTGTTCACACACAGACCAATCGCTAAAAACATGTTTTTTGGGTTCAGGGGGTCTGAAAACGTATAGATCCGGTGAAAACTCGATTTCGAAAAATCGACATGAAAACAATACTTTCCTTCCTATATATTCAAATAGGCAAGAGAAAGTAAAAATTGTAATTGTAGTGCAGAAATCATATAAAAACTTTTTAGCAGAATTACTTGTAAAAATTTTATCAGTTTTGATACACTTAATCACCAAACTATTGTGTTGCATTTTATTGGATAATAAATATTTCATTATTATAAATTAAATAAATTGTAACTTTCAACTACATGAGAAACATCAAAGCTGTGATGAAGAATTTTTCAATACAATATTTGTATTACAATAATTGATTACTATGTTGGTAATCATGTTGTATATCATAAATAATTATAGATTGTTTGAACAAATACCTACTTACGCAGGTAGAATATATATCAATAAATTACCACAAGCTTTAAAAAGTTGTAATTTAAATTTGTTTAAAAAAAGCTAAAATAAATACTTGGTTGATGAAATTTTACAGTACAACTAATTCCTTGCTAAAGCAATAGTTTTTGGTTGAAAAATATATAAACTTCTAAGTAAATGCTGAGACAAATACAAACAGTTAAATGACACGCTTATTAAAGTAAGCAATTACTAAATAGTAGTAATAAATGAATAATGGTAACTAATGAATTTAAGTCTGTGTTAAAATTTAGGTTTATCAGTTCTATATTAACATGTCCTATACTCCCTTCAGGAGTCTCATGGATGCACATTGAAGTGATAATGTACGTAAAGAAAAATACCTTTTTACAGAATTTAGATGTTCACAACCACTACACAAGAAACAGAATCGATTATTATGTTGCTAATCACAACACTAAATTGTTTGAACAAAAACCAACTTATGCAGGTAGAAAATACATCAATAAATTGCCACAAGGTTTAAAAAGTTGTGACAATTTAAGTCATTTTAAAAAAAAGTTAAACCAATATTTGATTGATGAAACATTTTACAGTTTGCACAAAAATTCCTTTCTATAAAGTTTTGATTGAAAAATATTAAACTTCTAATTAAACAAATATTGTGTTGTGTACTATTTGGTACAAAGGGGTTCATGACAAGCCTACTGAGTTAAGCAGTAGCACGAAAAAATTATTGGTAAGTGATGAATTTATCATTGTTTTTATTTTTTTATTTTTATTTTGAGTGATATTTGATTCAATGGGGTTCATGACAAGCCTACTGAAGTAAGCAGTAGCAAAAACAATTTTCTGGTGGTAAGTGATGAATTTATCATTGGTGATAAACTTTCAGTTTATCAGTTTTATCTTGACATGTCCTATACTCCCTTTGAAGTCTCTTGGATGCAAGGGGAAAAAACATACAAAACCCCAGTATATACTTGCCAGAAAATGTTTTATTGAAAAACTCAGTCAAAGTAAAATGTTAAGTTCTTTCTTACACCTGTACATTGATTTGCCTTTCTGTTAAAATAAATATTAAAGCCAAGTAGAAATAAAATATAGTTAAAACTGTAATAGAATTTTATAAAAATAAGGAAATCACCTACCTGTTGTTTTTATTAAAAAATATCTGGATGTAGTTTCTTTCCCCAGACCACTCTTTGAACCTTACACAAGACTTCAAATGATAATGGTCCATTGCTTTCATTAATAATTCACATTGTGGTGATTCTGGGCAGCCTAAGGATTCATAAAAAAATAAAACTTAAGTAGACTGGATTTATTATGTTAATATGAATATTTCAGTAATTTAAATTTTTAAAATCTTTGTTAAGTTTTTTTATGAAATTATAATTTATTGAGATTTCCCTACATATCATTTGTATTGACTTGAGCCTTTAAAACAAGATGTCAGCTAGTGTAGTAAATATTTTGTAATTCACCTTGCATATTTATAAGTAAGCAACTATTATTGCATGTTATGTAGGGCCTATATATTATGATAGAAAAGCTTTTAAACAACTTTTAGCTGTTGCAATGGTAATGTATAAGAATTACCAGAACAGAATAGTTTTAAATAAAAGGTTTTAAAATCAGTATATGCCAAAAACAAAAATGATTATGTGTTATTAAGAATTATATTTATACTCTAGTTATAATACTATTAATTGTTAACTTCAATAATAATTAAAACTGTTTTTTATAATTACTATAGAAAAGAATACTTTTAAGAGACAAGGTGTTTATGTATTTACTAGGTATTATGAACTAAATATTTTCAGTACTGTGAGTTAAAATTTCATTGAGTGATTTATATCTATTTGTTAAAATATCCTGAATTTTTTAACTTCCTGTAATAACATGCAACGTAGACTGATTACACATTTCATTGTGTAGAACTACAGCAATCATATAATATAATATTTTATTGGCATTTTCAGATTTTTAATCAATTTCAAATTAAAACCCTACAGCAAAATTTTTGGTGATTTTTGAAAAAGAAAGCCTTTTGAGAGCATCCAGACTTCGAAGAATGACAAACATGAAAGAAAAAATATTTTGAAAATTGCCCACCTGGGTATGTAGTTTAGAGGCAAATTGATGAAATAAACGGGTTTTTTGAGTCATATTAACAATAAAGGTTGGCTACTACAGGATTTGGGTTTATGGGAATTTTAGAATACTAGAATCCTACAGCCTATTGCACTGGCAATGATACCAGTGAGCTTCAGTATTGCAGTCAAGTATGCCACAAGTAGGCACTGCAGCAACGTGCAGATTTTATTGTTTTTTTTTTTTTTTTGGAAGGGTTACACAAGAAGTAGGTAATAGACAACTGATAGTCTTTGCTAAAGTGTCGATTAGTGTCCAAAAATAAGCATCCATAAAGTTGATATTTAACCATATTAACTACTATACATAATTTACAACAAATTTTAATCGTAGTGTATGCTAAAGATCTTATTGGGAGTTGACTCTAAGGGCAATATGAGAATGCTGGGTTGAAATTGTAGTAAGAAATAGTCTGTGAATACAGAGCACAAGAATACAACCACTTTGAAGACTCAAAGTTCCAGATATATTCTGATGAAAAATTTGCTACCTTGTCTTGTGAACTTTGCGATTTTCAAAAGCTGCTCTATGCTATACAACTGACCAGTTTGACCAAATATTAACCTATCTAAGAACACTACATTACCAGCTATGCATTGATCTCCAGTCACATGATGTAAATGATGTAAAAGACCTAGATGAAATTCCACCAAAAAGATGCAAAAGTAAAATGCTTGATAGGAAGGATTAGAAAAGTTGAACTTTTTGATAGTCAGTTCAAACAGAAGAGAAGATCAGAAAGGGGAAGAGTAATTTTCTATGAACACGTACAGATAAAATGTTTGTTGCATGCTGATATTTCACTAGCATTCATCAGGAAGTCAGTTAAAAAACATATATGGTATACCCTAGCGAACTTTTTGTATTTTAACTAATCATGTGTATCATCATCTTATAAAGAATTACTACAGTAGGTACTTAAATACTATTGTTTATTTTTAAGGTTATTGTTCAGTATAGTTCCGTACTTTTAAATTAGGCGCTTGGGTTAGCCCGCTTAATTATTCTTCCCGCATAAATACATCTTTGCTGGACCTGTCTCCTCTCCCTCCTTACTCCTTCTGCTTGTGATCGTCTGATCGATATCTACCAATAATCATCGAGCTGATTAATAACGCCTGCGCAATGCCTTTCTTCTTCGTTTCAACTAGTACGTTTTCGGCCATGTTGAGCCTCCAGCGACGCCGTAGGGCTTCGCTTCACTTGCTAATGTACTGTTCATCTTGACGGACGTGTCAAGTCATTCGTTTCACCGGAATTAGCGTGCATTCCGGCAATGTGCTTTATTTTTTCGTTATAACCAGTCTTGCCGTATGGCTGTGTTATTTAACAAGTTAATCGCAATTATTCGTAATTATTTATTTCATTGTGTCTCCGCATATTACCTTTTCCTACTCAATGTACTTAAGTTTCGACCTCATCAGTGCTTTAATCGTTTGTGTGCTCGACGAAAAACTGCAATTGTGTATTTTCATTATTACTATTAAACTGTTCTTAGTGATATCGACAAATCCCTGTGGCGCCACACACCGAATCAACCTTTTGCGACCTGGATGGAGTATCTACGCTGTACATGTAAGTCTTATTACAATTATTATTAGCTTAAGTGCATTGATCCTAATTGTGTTTCATTCCCATCCCTTTGTGTTCAACGGTTTTAAGCGGGTAACCTTGCTTCGAAACGGTTTCTCTGGTTTGACGGTTCATTGTGCCGGCTAGCTGCTGGTTTTTCAAGGTATAACCCCCCATGGAAGAAAAGCTGTACCACCATTCAGGCTGAGTACTCCACAAAGTGGTCCACCGCGCCTGGATAATTTATCAACGGTCACTACGCGTCTGGATACCCTTAAATGGTTAGATCAGGCGGAATTTATTTAGGGGATTTAACGTACCTGAATTTATTCAAATTGTTTTACTCATTAAAATACAGTCCATTATATTGCATTCAAATACTGTTACAAATACGAAAAACGAACAATTAAAATATTTCATTTATTAAATATTAATTCAGTTCATGTCGATAAAATTGTGTAATTCATTCTGTATATGTGTGTGTGTTTAAACGAGGTTAGGTCGGCGTGTAAAGTAGTATACCAAACAAGTTTGAACAAGTCGTATATCTCTTTCTTTGTCTATCAATTCGCTCTGTTCGACCAGTTGACATTGTACAGACCCCCTCCAGTGGTCTACGCGCATACGGGTAAACGCACCCCCACCTCGATCGCTGCCATTCTCAATTCAACAGCTCTGGGTGTCACCAGCTGTTCTTTCACCAACGTACTGCAAACATCGTTTCATCAAAACACTCCACTTGTAAACAACGTACGAACACTTATTATTCACTGTGTTTATTTTCAATCAGCATTAAACATCGTTTATAACGTGGTTACAATTAAATCATGTGTGCAATTCGTAACAACTAGATATCAAACTTGCCAAGTCAGCTTTGATAATCCGAACGTATCGGACCCGATTACCGAATTTCCGGATTTCATCGTATGTCGTATATACTTCAAACAAATGTTGTTTAGGTTGTTACCTAATTAATAAAAATAAAACAAAATCGTTTTAAAATATCAAAAATAAGTTCTTTATCGTCGTTGCCAATAATTAATTTATTTTTTGTGCAACATGAATCCTGATTCGAATCCGTTGTTTGTCAAAGCGAGACAAATTTCTCGAGCGTTAGAGGTGATCGCTTCTGTTCAATCTAACATCAATGTCCCAGTTGTGGCTAACGAAGCCTTCCGCGCCGAAGCGGATCGCTTACATAACGAATTTCTCTCGATTTTGTCGCAGTTATCTGATCAATTAAACGATAATCACTCACCCGAGGCTGAAAAAAGCCTCGCCGACTTGCAGAACGAAGTAATAAGTAAATATTACCGAATTCTCGCCTACGTTTCGCCGACATTTAACGAAGTAAACAAATCAGTTCCGCCTAATTCTCCAGCGCAACTACCAAAAATAAAATTGCCTGTATTCAATGGAAGACTCGATGAGTTTCCAAATTTCATATCACTATTTAACGATTTAGTGCATAACAACGCTCAGCTGTCTCCGGTGCAAAAGTTGCACTATTTGCGAACAACTTTACGGGACGAGCCGTTAAAATTAATTTTTCATTTGCCTCTAGTTGAGGAAAATTACAGTTTAGCGCACAAACTGCTAACCGACCGCTATTCAAATCCACGTAGGTTAGCCTCATTGTATTTATCGCAAATTATAAGTTATCAAGTCCCTGCTGAATTTGACTACGAACAATTTAAAAATTTTCTCAGCGTTCACGAATCGGCGTTTTCCGCCTTAAAATTGTTAAATATCGATTTAGTTGACTTTCTGCTGTTTAGCCTGTCGTATCATAATTTAAACACCTCGGTTCAACAAGCGTTTGAAACAACTGTTGACTCCACTGCAATACCGACCTATGCCGGTCTTATGTCTTATATCGCCTCTAGAATGCGCGCTACAGAATTAGCGACTGTAACGCCCAAATCGCCGACTGCAACAGCGAAACCGTTTGTACGTCGATCTTTGCAATTTCAAAATAATTCGACTAAACGTACTTCCTTGCTTGCCGAAACCAAGGACTTCGAGCCTCGTGACCCCGATGCCATGGGATGTCACTTTTGTAATTCAACCGGTCATAATATTTACACTTGTACGGATTTTTTGTTGCTTACGCTGGACAATCGTTATCAGGCCATCACCGATATGCGCCGTTGTTTTTCCTGTTTTGGAAAACATAATCGAATAAATTGTCGCTCAACAAAATCTTGCAAAACATGTGGTGCCAAAGAACATCACACACTACTGCATCGAGAACGAACTCTACCTGGTAACAATCGCCTTCAACCAGACTCTGAACGCCGAGTTCCGTCCAACCTCTCACGCCGAGCTACGGACACCCCTCATAATCGACCATACACAAGTTATCAACAATGTAGTTCCGCCGAGCCTGCGTCTACGAGAATTGCCGCCGCCGAATATTCTGCATCTGATCGACGGTCAGAAATTCGACGCCCCGTTTCGCCGCCGACTAACGATTCTCGCCATTCTGCGCCGTCGTCCAACAGCCTGGATCGCACTGCGCTTACCTGTCAAACTGACAGCACCGCTGTCTTACTTGGTACTGTCAATATTCTGGTTCGTAACGAGCACAACGATTATGTGCGCCTTCGCGCCGTTTTAGATTCCAGATCTGAAACTTGTCTGATCACAAATCGCGCTGCGCAATCGCTAAACGTAGCCATAACGCCCAGTCGCCAAAATTTAGTCGGTATCACCTCAACTGCCGCTACAATTAAGGGCGCTGTTCAATTACAAGTCGCTTCAATCTTAGATAACGATTTTAAAATGTCCGTCACCGCTTTGGTAGTCAATAAAATCACTAATGACTTGCCAACTGCTCGCATATCGAAGTCTGCCGCGGCCCAGTTTGTCAATAAGCCGCTTGCAGATCCTGAATTTTATCGTGCTGCACCTGTCGATTTATTACTTGGCGCCTGTGTTTTCGCTGACATCGTGTCAACCGAACAATGCTCGTTTATCGCTGGCACACCCTCCGCCCTATCCACCGTTTTTGGATGGGTCATCTTTGGTCAAGTTCCGCTCAACAATTCGCCGGACTACTGCCGAAATTCTACAACATTATTCACTCAAGTCACCGACGTTCAAGCCGACCTACAACGCTTTTGGGAGTCGGAAGAATTAGCCGACCTGCCGATACCTCATCCAGACAACGAATTCTGCGAACAGTTGTATAGTGATACAACAACAAGGGACAGCAAGGGTCGCTACACTGTCGCCTTACCATTTAAAGGGAATTACGCTCCTTTAAAATCAAATCGACAAATCGTGTTCCGTTCAGCCGCTAATTTCGCGGCTCGCATCGCTCCCAAGCCAATCGTGGCTGAAAAATACCATCAGTTCATGCACGAGTACCTCGAATTAGGGCACATGACGCTTGCGCCTTCACCGTCTCAATATGTTATTCCGCATCATGGAGTTTTTAAAACACATGATCCTAACGGCAAAATACGAGTTGTTTTTAACGCTTCGTTTCCCGATCCCGCCGGCAATACACTCAATAATATTTTATTGCCGGGTCCTAAACTGCAAAAGGACATAGTGGATATTCTTAGCTCATTTCGTACTCACCGCTATGTCATTTGTACCGATATAAAAATGATGTATCGCCAAATAAATGTGCGCGCTTCTGATCGCCGTTTTCAGCACATTTTTTATCAAAACTCCAATAGTTCGTCGCCACAAGAATACGAATTGAACACCGTCACGTATGGCCTCGCGCCTTCTGCTTATTTGGCCCAGCGCACCCTGCTACAACTTTCCGCCGATGAAGGGGAAAATTATCCGTTAGCAGCCAACTCGATCGTTCAGCACTCTTACGTCGACGATATCATCACCGGTGCTTCAACTTTAAAGGAAGCCAATCAACTTGTTACCGAATTAACGGAGCTGTTCGCCCGCGGAGGATTTGAACTTCGCAAGTGGTCCTCTAATTGCGCTCAATTATTAGAACGATTTCCGAACGAATTCTTAGAGTCTGCGTTAGATTTCTCTAGCGACTCCACTATCAAAATTCTCGGCCTACAGTGGTCTCCTATTAGCGACGCCTTTGCTTATCAAGTCGCGCAATTCACCGATCTGCCTACAAAGCGAACTGTATTATCGTACCTCGCTCGTACTTTCGACCCGCTAGGGTTTCTTACTCCAGTGACGTTCTGGATCAAAACCTTGATAAAAACGCTGTGGAATAACGAAATGGCATGGGACGATCCATTGCCCAACGATATCAACGAAATATGGCTCAACTTCGCTAGTAAGATGTCATGCTTGAAAACACTTACTATACCTCGCCAACTGACCGTACCGAACGCCGTATACCGATTACTAGGGTTTTGTGACGCTTCTGAAAAGGGTTATGCTGCGTGCCTTTATTTACACGTCCAGCATCACGATTCTGTCTCTGTTCACCTGCTCAAAGCTAAAAGTCGTGTGTCGCCGTCTAAAACTGTCGTCACCATACCACGCCTCGAATTATGTGCCGCACTGCTGCTGGCACGCTTGACCGAGTCTGTATTTGATCTTCGAACTTCGTTAAACTGCACCGAGATCCGCCTTCACTCCGACGCCAGTATTGTCTTAGCCTGGCTCCACACGCCTCCACATCGACTTAAAGTTTACGTCGCCAATCGAGTGCTTCGCATCCTGCAGAAAACTGACCTCAGTATGTGGTCGCACATTCCTACTGCCGAAAACGCCGCCGACATCGCCTCGAGAGGATGTACTCCCGATTGCCTTCTGTCTTCCGAAATCTGGTGGAACGGACCTACTCGCTATCATCTGCCCTTCGATTCATGGCCAGTTGTTAGTACCCCGACTCTGCCTGCCGAACAACTAGATCTTCGCCCGGAAAAACTGAGCTTAATCGCCTCTGCATCCAACGAAGTAGCGGATGAAATTTTGTTGAAATTTTCCGACTACGCCCGAGCTTTACGAGTAATCGCCTACGTACGTCGATTCATCAAACGAGCCAAATCGAAAGAAGTCACATTTGCGCCGTTTATCACCTCGGACGAGCTTGCTCAAGCCCGCGTCGTATGTGTTAAACTAACTCAAAAACGGCACTTCTCTAGCCAAATAGACAAGTGCGCTTCTAACAAAGTACAAACGCCAAGCTTCGCCGCGCTTCAGCCATTTTTAGACGAAAATGGGGCGCTCAGGGTGGGCGGTCGCCTTTCTCGCGCCAACACCAACTTCAACAGCAAACATCCTTTTTTGCTGCCTAAACACAGCCACCTTACGCACTTGGTCTGTGATTATTATCATAAAGTTTCTCTGCATTCTGGGCCTCGCACTACTCAATCTTTGGTAGTGCAACAATTTTGGATATTGTCCGCCCGCAGCGTAATTCGTCAACGCATACATCGGTGCACTCGCTGTGTACGCTTCAGCAAAACAACGACCCAACCGCTCATGTCGGATCTTCCGCCTTCAAGAGTCAACCACATTCGCGCCTTCTATTCAACCGGAGTAGACTACGCCGGTCCCTTTGCGGTTAAGGTTAGCGGAACCCGCAGGGCCACCACAACAAAAGGTTATTTATGTCTGTTCGTCTGCATGAGCACTAAGGCCGTGCATCTGGAATTTGTCTCCGACCTCACAACTGACGCTTTTCTCGCCGCATTTGACCGCTTCGCATCACGCCGAGGTCTACCTGCGGAAGTCTTCTCTGACAACGGAACGAACTTTGTCGGAGCCAAAAACGCTTTCAACGAGATTTACCAATCCATCAAATCATCATCCGCCGTCATCGGAAACGTGCTAGCCGCCAAAAACGTGCGATGGCACCTCAACCCTCCCGCTTCGCCGAATTTCGGAGGCCTTTGGGAAGCCGCCGTAAAATCAGCTAAACATTGTCTCGCTCGCCTTTTGGGAAAAACCATTCTTACGTACGAGGGCTATGCCACCCTCTTTGCTCGAATCGAAGCTGTTCTCAACAGTCGTCCTCTGTTTGACGCCTCAACTGATCCTGCCGAACTCGACACCAATCTGACTCCAGGTCATTTCTTAATAGGTGTTTCGCTTGTCCAGCCTCCTGAAAAACCGGTTCCTGAAAAGCTGTCTCTCAAGTCTAGATGGCTATTAATAAAAAATTTAACTCAAACATTTTGGAAAATCTGGTCAAAAAATTATTTGCACACTCAGATTCAACGAAATAAATGGACCAAACCCGGAACCAACGTCTCAATCGGTCAAGTCGTCATTTCCCGGCAAATGGACACCTCGCCGGCGCAGTGGCCGCTTGGTGTCATATCGCAAGTCTTTCCTGGACACGATAATGTTGTTAGAACTGTCGAAATCAAAACTCAACACGGGCATTACGTACGCCCCGTCTCGTCTTTAGTTTTGCTGCCCGCAAACTAAGGTTCCCGGGCGTCCTGGGACGACGTTAAACTCATCCCCGCGATGGTCGCTTTTCGCGGTCTTCCTTTGAGCCTTGTTCGCATTCTCTGCTGTCTCATCTTGTATTTGAGTCAGTTTTACTTTGGGTTTGTTACCATGATCAACGAGATCCACTAGAACGCCATCGTCGTTTGTTCTCGCCTCAATGCCGTTAATTGATGCATCTTCTCCGCTTCCTCGTATTTTGGAGTTCACTTCTAAATCAATTATAATTTACTGTCAATTGGCAATTAGATCCCACTTCGGGCTGCTGCCGTCTTCTGTGTCTTGTGAGTTTGTTGCCAACGCCGAGCGCCGACTGCTCTTCCTTCAACGTTTGCGAGCTGCCGGGCTGAACGTCGCCCGCCTGTTCTGAATAAGCCTTTGGAAGCCCTCAGAATGTGTATCGAGATTTATTCGTTTCTTCTGTGCCTTTGCTAGGCCTTCAACGTTTGCGAGCTGCCGGGCTGAACGACGCCCGCCTGTTCTGAATAAGCCTTTGGAAGCCCTCAGAATGTGTATCGAGATTTATCCGTTTCTCTTGTGCCTTTGCTAGGCCTTCAACGACTGCGATCTTCTGAAGTCATCGAATTCTTCAGATTCTCGTTTCTGCACTCAACGTCTCCGTTCGTCTCTCGTCGCGCTTGCTTTTAAGCCCTCGCTTAGAAGCACAGCAAAATGTCCGTTTACCGTTTGGCTCTCGCGTGAGCCTGTGGAAAATGTTCCGTCTTCTGGCCGCCACAGACCGCGCTCTGTGGACGCCCATCAAGATGTTCCGTTCGTCGTCTCAACGTTTGTTATCTTCGCTTCGCTCTCAACGATATCTTCGACCTCAACGATCGTCGCACTTCTCCTGCCTCTTGGTGGGCGGTGCACTCTTCGCTTCGTACTCTGCGCTCTCATCGAATTGTCTTCGCTACGATACTGTAAAAATCCGCTTCCGCATTTTTAGGTGGGCGGAATGTTCAGTATAGTTCCGTACTTTTAAATTAGGCGCTTGGGTTAGCCCGCTTAATTATTCTTCCCGCATAAATACATCTTTGCTGGACCTGTCTCCTCTCCCTCCTTACTCCTTCTGCTTGTGATCGTCTGATCGATATCTACCAATAATCATCGAGCTGATTAATAACGCCTGCGCAATGCCTTTCTTCTTCGTTTCAACTAGTACGTTTTCGGCCATGTTGAGCCTCCAGCGACGCCGTAGGGCTTCGCTTCACTTGCTAATGTACTGTTCATCTTGACGGACGTGTCAAGTCATTCGTTTCACCGGAATTAGCGTGCATTCCGGCAATGTGCTTTATTTTTTCGTTATAACCAGTCTTGCCGTATGGCTGTGTTATTTAACAAGTTAATCGCAATTATTCGTAATTATTTATTTCATTGTGTCTCCGCATATTACCTTTTCCTACTCAATGTACTTAAGTTTCGACCTCATCAGTGCTTTAATCGTTTGTGTGCTCGACGAAAAACTGCAATTGTGTATTTTCATTATTACTATTAAACTGTTCTTAGTGATATCGACAAATCCCTGTGGCGCCACACACCGAATCAACCTTTTGCGACCTGGATGGAGTATCTACGCTGTACATGTAAGTCTTATTACAATTATTATTAGCTTAAGTGCATTGATCCTAATTGTGTTTCATTCCCATCCCTTTGTGTTCAACGGTTTTAAGCGGGTAACCTTGCTTCGAAACGGTTTCTCTGGTTTGACGGTTCATTGTGCCGGCTAGCTGCTGGTTTTTCAAGGTATAACCCCCCATGGAAGAAAAGCTGTACCACCATTCAGGCTGAGTACTCCACAGTTATTTTTCAAGCATATTGTTTAGTTTATTGTGTACTCTTATGTGTAGGTCTGTATTTTTATAGATTTATATAAAGATAAAGATTTATAGATTTGTAGATGTATATTTAAAGACATTTCACACTTACCAATGTCATCATCCACTCTGTAGATAATTGCTGCATCCAGCCAAAGTATTCCTTCATCACTTACAGCATTCTTTAACACCTGAAGTAATATTACCAGTTTAATTAAAATACTGTGCCAGTTTTGACTTTAAAGTTAAAGAGAAGTAATTATTTCTGCATGTGGCTTAAAAGAACACGTTATTTACTGAGGTAAAATAAATAAAGTCATCATGTGGTTATAAGATTAAGATCAGTGCAGTTGTAATCACACTTTTTTCATTATGTATCACTTATTATTACCTACATACAATTCAAGGCGTATGTAGGCGTCATTACCCAATAAAAATTTCTAAAAATTTGGTGTTTTGTACAAAATATACACAGAAATAAAGATATCCAAATTATTATATAATCAATCTCATTAGAATAATTTTATCCTAAATTGAACTAGCTGCCTTAATAGTAAACATAATAATTATGTGTGATAAGTTAATTAAATAACTGAATAATTTGAACAGATAGATGACAACTGTAGCTCTTTTTTATCATATTTGTTTTAATCAAATCATCTGCTTGGTTGATAGTGATTACAATGGGTTCTATAACCCATTTAAACTTATTTATGCAACCGTAAATTATAATAAAAAATTAAAATAGATATGATAATTTTGTCCAGGCACTTGCCAGGGAATTGAACCCCAAGACCTTCGGCTTTGTTATCAGGTGTTTTGTCAAGACTGAGCTACTAAGGACCAATCATTTATTTTTTATTAATGTTTTGTTTTTTTAATGTATATATAAAAAACCGTTTACACTAACCTTATACTGTTTCTTATACTTTGTTTCTTACAAGCACTTTCACAGTGTAAACCGATTCTTCAGGTAATAATAATAGCTTCTAGAAATTGTTTACAAAGATTGCTTGTAAGAAACAAAGTATAAGAAGCAGTATAAGGTAAATATAAAGTTTTTATATACATACAAAAAAAACATTAATATGGATTCTGCTGCAATGATGCTAACTAGTAACTTAAATAAATATATTTATTTTTTATTTATCTGAGAGACAGAACTAATGTTCGTATTGCATCAGTGGTGTTAAAAATATTGTTATAATTCATACAAATGTAAACTACATTAGGCTTTACGTGTATAGGACTATTATATTTACTAAATCTGTCAGACCTTATGATATTTATCGTTAAGACAATTTCTATTCTCTATCTCTATTTATCTCAAATCTGATAAATATAAATTAATGTGACCAGAAATAACAGTTTCAACTTACTTTATTAGTGTTATCTGTGATGAGGATATCCCCTTCATACTGGCCCGCCAAGTGCATTCCAGCATCTGTACCAGGTCCAATAGGAGGATATTTACCACGGTTAAACTGAGCCACTGATTTGCCATTTCCAATCGATGTAGGATGACCACTCGAAGAATAGATTATTGTTAACACATATGGAAATGGAAGAACTGTGAACTGGAAAAATATAAAAATGGATTTAGAAAGACAGACATTACACAGATCATTCATTCAGATGGCAAGTACCAAAACATATTTCATTAATCTAAAAATACTATATAAAAATATTTATCAAACCCTTAGTGCCTCTGCAGGAAATTAATGTGTTCTGAACCGAAAATGGGCCATTATCAAATTGAAAAATAATTGATTTTTGCTTGGGCTAGAACCGAGGACCTTCCAGTTGAGTAGGGAACAACTCAACTAACATTTCAATAACTGCTCATTTAAGTAGCTTAACAGAATTGTATTTGTGGCACGTACATTAGTTAATGGATTAATTAATTAAGTAAAAAGCCTACTTACAAGCAGAAAATTATTATGTATAAAATATACTTGGTATTATAATACCAATAATATAAATAGTATGTATCCCATATAATCCCTGACTGAATTTATTGGGTTCCGGTCTTCTTTCGAATCAATCTTATTGTACAAATCCTAAAAATATTTCGAACTTAAGTTTTTGAGTACAGATGGGTGATAGAATCTGCTATTGGCTTATTATTGGCGTGATTATTTCTTATTTTTTACGACTTGCGTGGATGACCTATTTGAAAGCAGCTCAGTTTGTAGGCTCGAGCACAATTTTTTCAACCTCCCTAGAATAATCCTTGGAAGAATTTACTGTTTAATGTTCATTGTCATTTTGTGTAGAAACATTCTGATTCTGATGTAGAATTTCACCATTACAAATTTTAATTTTCTTCAAAATTTTGCATTATTTCAGCATTCTGAAAGGTAATGTAAGTCTAATATTATTTAGTGGGTTGTTATTGAAATTACAAGTTTTATAAATCTGTTCTGTTTCATAAAGATTTTTCCTGAGTGAAATCTAACCAATAATAAGAAACTTCAAGTAAGAAAATGTATGCTACCAAGTTGGCCAACGGAAATTTGCCTAGTTAAGTGTTATAACCTTAGTTTATAAATTTAGGTTAGTTCAAAAGTCTCAGTGGAGTAAATATATTTATCAATACATTTTCATTGAAGTCAAAAAGTCAGTAAAAATAAGTTCAAATCAGCTAGTGAATTAAGTTCAGTTAGAAAATTTTAATCAAAAATTAGATATTTAGAAAATAACTGATAAGGTTTTTCGCAATTTCCTTTGTAAATTTTAGGCTACAATGAATTACCGGAATTACAATTTGAAATTATGTGGGCTTTTGCTATTGCCTAAAGTAACAATAATGCAGAATACGAAGTTTACTATTGAATTGCATTTTTATTTTACAGTGTGGTTTTGTTCACCGGCCCAACACAAAAATAAAATCAATAATAAACAATAATTAAATAATTAATAATTATTATATTATAAATTATATTAGTATTAATAATTAATTAATAAATAATTATTTCAATAATAATTAATTTAATAAAATCTTAGAGGTAACACAAAAAAACTAAATTCTGAAATTTTAATATAATTTTTTTCATCCGATTTTTTGGGCCCGCGCGATTCGATTTATTTTTGTAAATTGTTACAACGAAATTAGGTAATTCTCTTCACAACAGTGTACACACCTGTCCCATATATATATATTTCTCTAGTAAGCCAAATAATGAGCACTATGAAACATATTTTAATATAAATTAAAATTTATGGAGAACGTTCCAAATAATTCATTGATAAATGAAAAATAATTTTAGAAATTACTTACCAGTTTTATTATGTTCATAGTTTTGCGCGTAAAGTTTCACTACAATATTAAACAAACTAAACACTAAGAAATCTAAGTTTACTCTCCGGTTGCAATACAATAACGTTAGCGGATTTGTCAAAGTTCAAGCTTTTATACCAAAAATATGCCAAATTAGAGTGAAATAAAAATAATAACAACAAAGACAATGGATAAACATACAGGAAACATTACTATCCGTTATTTATTGTTATAGTGTGTAAGTGTGTTTGTCTGAATTAGTACTATGGTTTGTCCAAAACTTCAGAACGACTAACACCACACATTGTAGACATGTAGGAAAGCGGTTAACGATAAGATATCTAGAAGACAGGTTTTCATTTAGCTAAATTTACCCGCAATAAGTAGCTCGGCTTCATTAGACAACTTGAGTCTAGTTTAGTAATTTAAATTTTTTTTGGTTTAGCAATAAACAGGGTTTATAGAGTAGCCTACTGTTTCTGAGAAGTAAAAAAGAAACAATCTTTGTCAAATTCAAATGTTAGTTTAATGTTCTGTCAAATGTTAAAAAACGGAAATAACATCTCTATATTTTAAACACTTCATAGTATAAAGTAATTCCTCAGCGTTACATTTCCAAATTGGATTTTGTTTTTCACCGAGTGTGTAATAAAACTTCCTTCCCCCACTCACACAACCATCAGTCGAACAGAAATTTCGTTCAGCTTGTAGACAAGGTTCCATTATTCTTGGTTTAACGTATGCAAAAGTAACAAGATCATACATGCGTATGCATAACTATTACAAAATTATTGGGTATTTTTAAACCTATTATTGGACCATTTATGTAAAACCTTTATTACGCACTACCTATGCCACGCATGTGTGGTGTCTGTTGCGTGGTAAAGAACCCGTAAATTTATGATTGTGTGTGATCACGTACGCATTTCAGACTGCGTATTTACGTTCTACTTTTTATAAATAGGACTAACTACGTATAAATTCATGTAAGCACACCTGATTTTTATGCGTATTCTGTTTGTTAATGTATGTTTCATTCATAAAAATAAACACTAAAGTAATTTCAAATAACTTGTACCAAAGTGTTTTTTAATTCTAGTATGTTCTATCATGTGAGATTCCTGTGTACGTTAAATTCTGTTAATTGTTATTATACTTTAGCCCTGGATTTATTTAGCCCTGGTACTGGATTTATTTTCTAAATGAATAGAAATTGTTAAACCGATCTCATTGCAAGTTGGTCTACATAACGTTTAGCAGCGTGACGTCTGGTGAAGCAGACATTACAATCATCAAAAAATTTGTATTTTTACATAAAAAATTTTCATGAATAGCTACAACTGTACTTACATTTTGTTGCAGAATAAGAAAAAAATACTGTAAAGACGCAACTATTGTTTAACAGTTTTGCATATCCATTTAGGGAATCAAATATCTCGAAATTTTATGGTTTGGGAAGGCCTGTAACTGGTACCTATACATTTTAAAATGGCACCTATTTATGGCCCGTTTTTCAAAAAAATGTTGCAGGCATCCAACTAAAACTTTGCAGACCTGTAATTACGCACAATTTAAATGCATGGTAGTACAATTTACTAATTTTTGTTGTGCGTTGTTTGAGATATAAAAACGGTTGAAAAATTGTCTCAATTACATCAGTATTATATTTAAAAACCCAATTAATTTTTAATAATTTTAATAGAGTAATTTATAATAGATGTAGCCTACCTAAATAATATTCTTTAAAAATTTCAGCTTGGAAATTCCAACGGTTTCTGAGATAATGGGTCATTTTATGAAAAATGATATGCAGGAATGTTGGAATGGTTTTAAACTACAACAAGAAACTCTTTAAAACTGTTAGGTGGCCTCAACATTCGGATATAAACAAAAACTGAAACAAAACGTATTGAAAACAAAATATTCCTTCATAAGATAAAAAATGACCTCAAAATTGATATTTTGTGAGATTTCACGTATTATTTTTTTAGAAAGTCAAGACAGTTATTGTAAAAATGTATTTTTTTCTAAATTTTTTGAGGTATTAATTATGCAACGTTAACGTTAAAATCTATAAAAATCGTAAAATAATAAAAATAAGCTCACACCATTCTGTAAGGAAGATGGTGTAGACCATTTAATAAAAAAAGTTAAAAATCAAAGAGCTGATTTTTTTCAAATTCTCGGTCACCTTAAATAGACCCTAATCTTGTCTTAATGGTTTTGACAGTCTACATTGTCGAGAGCTACGTTCCTCGATTTCACCATCGGGTTGAACAGGCGTAACTTTTTTAAATATTGAAGAGAAGCATGGAAACATACAGCAGCTGACAAAAAAATCTAATTATCCGTAAAAAATATTATGGGCTAAGTCTATGATTTTGCGGGTATGTAAAGTATGATTTAATACAAATTTGTATTAAGGTTTTTTAAAATGCTGAAATTAAACCCAGAATTTTGCAAACTTAAATTTTTCCTAGTCTTTTATTGTTTTTCTTAAAAGAACACGTAAAGAGCATTAAGTAAATTTAATCATTGTGATGTAATAAATTAAGTACCCATTGATAATCCAATTGTGATATTGATTGTTGTGTTTATATTTGTATTTGCGCTGCCAGCCACTTTTGACGATCTGAGGAACCAAACAGGTGGAGATTTTGTGAACCAAACAGGTGGGATGGTATTTTATAATTTAGCCTCAGTGGAAAAACTAATTTACACAGGAAAACGTGAAAAATGAACTGCTCTCATAATTCTCTTGGGTGAAAATACAAAGCCACCGTCAGCCACGGTAGGGAGGTCTAACCATGTATTCCCACTTCGTTTATTTAAGTAAATCATAGGACTTCATTAGGGTTGGTTAGATATACTATTTATTATTATATAATTATTTAAAGTCATTCTGACGGTCTTCTGGGACTCGCAAGCCATTTTTCTGTGACTATTTAGAATAAATAACAGTTTAAGCATAACAGCAGTGGACAGCGAGTACTATTCTTACAAGCTTCAACAAAAAGTGAGACCTGACACGTAACAAGGCGAAAACGTAAGGATACTTTCACAAAAGGTGTGATTCACGGGCATGACAACACGCGCCCTTATACAGCTAGAGAATTTGGGAGGTGTTACCACAGCGGTTTTACAGCCCAAATTTCTCGCCCTTTCCGATTTTCATTTTTCGTCTTCACGTCTACTCTACGGAAATCAAAAAGGTCACAGAAGATGGGACAAGTGTCTAAATGTAACAATTTAGTGTAAAAACTTCCCCTCAACTTCTCAGAGAATACAATAACGTTTGCCTTTACTACTCGTAACAATTACATATAGCCTACTACCTACATAAGGGAAGGGGTGTGTTTAATTTGACATGGATGGGAGTTTTCTCCATATACATCATTGGTGATTTGGGTGGAGTAGAAAAGTAAAAGTAGTTTATCTTTCTTGTTTCTTTTTAAAGGTGACTGTAGTATTATTCTTTCTCATTAGCGGGAATCTACTGAGGGCTAATCTACTGGAAGTGTCTGTACCAACTGATAAAATTTTACCTATACTATTTTTCAGGGCTAATGAGCTCTAAAAGTACGCATTGCCCCTTACCCACTTCATAGCTAGCCAATGACTTGCCAGCAACGTTGCCAACACTTGCTCTCGTAGCTCTGTTATACAGGTGATTTTTAAGCATGGAAACAGCTTTATATTGCGTAACTGAGACGTATTTGGCAAAAGAAGCTTATGCGGATCTGCATGTTTTTAAAAATCCAACTTTTTTTTGGTTTTGAAATTTTTGTCCGCCATGTTGGATCCACCATATTGGATTCAACTTTATTTTTTTTAAATGGGATGTTGGTCGTGTGATACGTCATTTCAATGTGAAATTTTAAGAAAAAAACAATGGCGCAAACCGTTTTTCAATAAATGCCTTCGTGTTTTAGTTATAAGCATTCAAAGTTGCAATTTTGGGAAAATTGTGTTAGCAATAAAAAAGGTAGAACGCACTGCATAAACCATTTTATTGCATTTTTCAATAATAAAGTATCTAATAACTAAGTTTAAACGGTGGTAAGACATGATAATAATGAGAAAAAATAATTATAAATAAATAATACAACAAATAAATGGCTATGTTAATGTTTAACTATTAAAAATAAAAAAATAAAAATAAAATTTATTTGTTGTAAAAATAATCACCTAACGTAACATAAATTTCGATAAATTATTTAATAAGTCTCTAACATAACAAATAGTTTTATGTTAGTGCTTGTATTACTGTAAACCTTTCCAATAAATTATTCTCTTATTTTCTTTGTTGTATGAGGTATTATGATATAAAATTATTTTGAATTTCAAATTGACGGTAGTAATCTATTCCGCATTGTTGAATTTCTTAAATGTCTAAAATTGTTCAATTTGTCTGTTGTTACAGAAGCCTATGATCATTTTAGGCACAGAAATAAGCAAAACTGTGTTTTTAAGAAGTGGATTTTTAACTTTTTTCCTAGAGGAGAACCCCAGATCCCCCGCTCTCCAGGGGGACATTCCATACCTCCCCCCAGCTCCCCGGTAGTGACTTCCCCCAAACTTGATGCTAAATCCGCCATTGATTGCAGTTGTTCTGTCCCCCCCCCCCCCAAATAAAGACATTACTTCTATTACGGAAACTTGTATATTCTTAATCACGGAAAATTTTCTTTTTGCTTTTGAGCTCTTAAATCATAATTAAATTTGAACTATTAAGCCCAAATGAGTCAGACGGTAGAAAGTTGTTTTGAAGTCTTGTCAATGAATTTCTTATTGCTACAGACACGGGATAACATTGCTAGTTGGTTATTTTATTTTTACCTTCCGAAACAATACATCTGAAAACATTTAATTAGATGGGTGTGTTTTAACCAACTCAAAAAAGGAGGAAATCCTCAGTTCGTGGCATGTGTAATGTGTAACTTACATGTGCACATATATATAGGCTATATAATAAAAATAGTTTTCAAAGAGTAACACTTAATAAAAAAAGAAGGTAGAAGTTAGGGCAGAATCAAGTTTACACGGTTGTTTCGTTGATTTGTAAACCGTAGCTCAAATTAATAAGTGACCTCTTTTTACATTACTTAATTAAATCTAGGTAATAAGTATGCATCTAGGTCGAATTTAAACATTCTCATTTCGTGTACCAAATCCAGACAGTCCTACTTAAACATTTATGCGTAATATATTTCAATAACTTTTATTCCAAAAAATAAATTTAACATAAAATGTGTTACACGCAATTTCATGTACAACTATATTAATAATTCCCACTGATAATAATTTTTGGCACTACAAATTGATCAGTGTCCTGCAGTAACTTGTTTTTTTAAACATGCAACTGTTTAATTCATAACGAATGATATTTTTAGTATAAAAATGCAGTTCATTTAAAACATATACGTTATCATTGATCTATGATAGAATAGCATTCTATTCAAATGATCGACCCATTGGGCACGGTACAATTTTATTTTTTCATTGAGTGGAAAAATTCCCAATTCTTGCCTTATATCTTCGTTTCTGATATTTTTTGTAGTTTAAATTACGAGAGAGATAGTCTTCTATCTTTAATTTTAAAGTTAAACATGAGTATCAACACACAGCCATACTTAAGTATTAAAGATTAATTTTTTTCCGAGACGGCGAGAAAAACTCATGTTCACTCCATCACAATGGGGGAAGCAGTTTTGTACTCAATTGAGGCGTTCTCGTCCAGCCCTAAGGAGGCCGCAACCGCCTTACCAACCAAAAACCCGCCGCCTAGCCACTTGATCCGACATTAGCATACAACCCTCCAATTTCCTCGGAACTGTTTATATAATACTACAAGGGAAAATAAATGTCGGGTTAAAAAATTTAATTAAAGATTAATTTTAGTTTCGGTAAAATGTTACTGGATAAGCGAAAATTTAGAGATTCAACTAACTTTAGTTAGAGGTTACAATGAATTAGGCGAAGGTAGAAACACACTTCAAAATATTAAACACTTTGTATACAAAGTTAATTAGTATTTTACAAGCAATGTACGTTTAAATGGCCTAATTAATTTTTGTAACGTATTTAGTAATGTGTGTCAATGTTCCAAATTGTCGGCAGACAATCAGGTGCTCGAATATGAAATACATTATTTCCAGACATGTAAGCCTACATCATTTGCTGTGACAAATTAAAGTAAAATCACCGTAATACTTGTTTATCTTGTAAGTAATACTGTCAAGAGATTCATGCACATTCAGTTATTAACTTATGTTTACAAATATGTTTATTTTTCAAGAATGTACAAAGATTATACGATTTTGCCTAACATACCTAACCAAATATTTCAATTTTAAATTACAGCTTATTACAGAATGAATATCTACAAAAGTATCGGTTTGGCGATTTGGATGGAAACAGCCACATAGATTAGTTTTAAAGCACAATGGTCTCCTCTTCCTCAATCACCAAGATACGCTATCTAGGGTTACACATGGTTAATAAGCAACTCACTTGAAACGCTAATATAGATATTTAACGGAAAATTCTGGACGACGGACAAAAACTTTCGATAGGCGTCATCGCCGACGAAGTAGTAGGTGCAAAAAGTAATCTTTATTAGTATAAAAATATGGTGTGACACACTCACACGATTTTCTCATGCCAATGCAAATAATGAACAATATAACCTAATATTAGCAATAAAACATTAGAAATAAACAAAAAACTAACCTCAAAAAACAGAACCTTAATTTAATCATGAGTGAAAGACGCAAAATGAAAAATTAACCTCAGTTTGGCTTAAAAAACGGAAAATCACTCTTTCACGCTAAAATAGACTCTGTAGAGAAAAATGCTCTATACAAAAGTTGTAGATTTTTAATTTTCTATAAATTTGATTATATACACTTTTGTCGTAAAGTGCATATTAAGGCCGAAATCTAAAAAAAATCGATTTTTACACGTTTTCATGAGAAAAAACCAGAAAATCGCCAATAACCGCTAAACTAAGCGTCATATAAAAAAAATTTGAAATAAAAGTTGTAGGATTTTAAATTTTCTACAACTTTGATTATTATTCATTTTTGCGCTAAAATGCATATTAGAGTTGCAATCTTAAAAAAAACATTTTTTTTCGTAAAACAGCCTCCTCAAGAATTTCAGCAGACGCCTACCCTATCTTGTAGAGCATAAAAAATTTAGTAAACCAAGCGATTTTTAAAAAAAAAATTGTAGGAGCCGTTTTTGAGAAAATCGCAAAAAAGTGAAAAATGACACGAATAAACTACTACTTCCGGTTAGACGATTTTGATGAAAATTTTCGTGTCGGATCCGGTAGTGGTATGTAACTTAATTTTCAAGTTTCAAGTTCGTACGATGTTCCGTTCTTGAGATATTCTGTTCACACACACACACAGACCAATCGCTAAAAACATGTTTTTTGGGTTCAGGGGGTCTGAAAACGTATAGATCCGGTGAAAACTCGATTTCGAAAAATCGACATAAAAACAATACCTTCCTCCCTATATATTCATATAGGCAAGAGAAAGTAAAAAAAAATATTTATACAAGCCATCTTTTGAGCAAATTCAGTTGAAGCCCACTCTTGATCGTCTTAGTTAAAGCGCATTTAATCTTACTTCATCGTCATCTCATTCACTTGTTATTTTATAAACAAAAATGAAATGAAAAACAGAAATGAATTTTACTGATATAATAAAAAAATCTGGTGTGAACTACTCACTCGACTTTTTCTTGCCCAAGTCAATTAATAGTAAACAACGTAAACTGAAAAATGGCCGCCTCTGTGACGTAGTGGATAGCGTGCTAGCGTACCAAGCAGTTTCCGGGTACGATTCCTCGCGGTTAGGGCCTGGACATTATAACGTTGCAAAACCCATCATTACTGTTTCTTAACCCACCGTAGTCGCTAACGATCAAGCTGTTGATTACAGCTACAATTAAATAATCAAGCTGTAGATTACAGTTAAATAAACAAAATATCTAACTTCAAAAAACATAATCTAATTTTAATCGTGAGTGAATGTGCAAAATGAAAACCAACCTTAGTTGGGCTTAATAATACGGAAAATCACTCTTTGACGCTAAACTAGGGTCTTAAAAGACTTTTTAGATTTTCATGATAAAACAGAAAATCATTAACTACCGGTAAACTAAGCGGTATACAAAGAAATATTTAAAATAAAAGTTATAGGTTTTTAAATGTTCTATAACTTTGATTACATGCACTTTTGCTCTAAAATGCATATTAAGGCCGCAATCTTAAATAACAATTTTTTTCTACGAGAGCACTGCTTCCTCAAGAATTTCAGCAGACATGGTGCTACTCTATCTTGTAGAGCATAAACCATGTAGTAAATAAGACAATTTTAAAATAAGTCGCAGGAGCCGTTTTTGAGAAAATTGCAGAAAAGTAAAAAATTACACGAATAAACTACTACTTCCGATGACCGATTTTGATGAAAATGTTTGTGTCGGGTTCTCTAGTAATACCTAACTTAAGTTTCAAGTTTCAACTTCGTACGATGTTCCCTTCTTGAGATATTTCGTTCAACACACGCGCGCGCGCGCGCGCACACACACACACACAGACCAATCGCTGAAAACATGTTTTTTTCGGGTTCAGGGGGTCTGAAAACGTGTATATCCGGTAAAAACTCGACTTCGAAAAATTTTAAAATGAAAACAATACTTTTCTTTATATTCATATAGACAAGAGAAAGTAAAAAACTTAGTGCAGCTGTTCGTAATTTTAATATCTACAAAAGTATCAGTTTGGCGATAAAAGTATTGGTTTGCAAAAGTATTAGTGGTTGTAGTGGTTGTGTCTATCCACATTAGGCTAGAAGCACTATATTTTTGTATATCTGCATTCCAGTCGGCTACATTAGATAGTTGATCTCAGAGGGGTTGGGGGCTTCAGGGCTCCGAATAGAAATAAAACGTCTCCAGACTCAGCCCCCTCCGAACCAAAATCATCCAACCTACGTGCCTGGTTGACCTAATTATGTAAATAATGATAAAAGCAACAATAAATACTTTGAAATTTATCTGTCGGATAGGACGTATACGAGTACAAAGAAAATATGACTCGTATAAGACATACACGACTCGTACAAAGAAAATTTGTATTAAAATATTTACTGAAAAAATGTTGACGAAGTTTTGCAGCAGATCAGCCACAAACGATCGATGATTATTTTACTGTGATTCGCTTTACTGTGTACTTATTCGATGTTACATTGTCCGATCCCGTGAGTTCATTTCCTCTCAAGTAAACTGAGATTAATCTCATCGGTTTGTTATGAGTGACAAATCTTTGCAGAACTGAGATTAAGTTGTAATTACCCGTATGATTACAAGATACGGAAATTAATTAATTAGTGTTAATTGGAAATGTTTCTTGTTCGCCGTTATTGGAACTAATAAATGAATGGATGCGCAATAATACTAAATTCAATATAAAAATTAAATGTACAAATGCAGCTGAGAGTGATTACCACTGTGTGCGTTTAGCGATTCATTTAGCCAATTCAATTTTCTAATAAATGTTTTAGCAAGCTGAATGCTATTATGATATATCATTTTAACCCGAGTACAGCATACCTTTGTTACTGTGACGACAATCGTAGTGAACTGAAACTAATTGCTGTGCAAATATGATGTTAATTTGTTAATAGCTATTAAACTATGAGAAGGCTTTTGAATCAGATGAATCACAATAAGTTGCTTGAAATGCTCTCTGTTGTGGGATTACATTCAAAAGACATAAACCTAATTAAAATTTGGTACTATTGGTACAAGTGGCATGAGTTAAAATCAAAGAACAGATTACAGGAATCTGTTTCTATAAAGAGCAGAGTAAAAGGGGTACGGCAAGTTTGTGTTCTTTCGCCACTTCTTTTTAACTTGATTTTAGACTTAATATTTAAGGAGAGTCGGGAGTCCAAAAATTTTACTTTAGGACTTTTTTTTAAATTTTATAATATTTCCAAATCTTGTGATTAGTTTGATATATTTACTGTTGGTCTACGGCACACCTTTCTATTTTTAATATTTTTAAAAAGTTAGTGCTGCAAATAGACTTTTCTCCTGTGTTTGTGACATTAAATCGATTTTTTTGTTGTTACTTCGGTTAGAACCAAGCTAACGTGATGATTTTTGTTTTGAATTGTTTAGAACTTCCCTGTAGTGCCCCAGTAGTTAACAAGACGGCCACAGAATTTAGTGAGTTTGGTCACATCTAGAATCATTACAAACAACACGGTGTTCTACAACAAAATGTTAAAAAGTTAAAAACGACGGGTAGGTACTGTGACTTAATTAAAGTCCTCCAAAAACGTACTACTGTTTTTTTATAAACTCACTTGAACTTTCCTGTAAGTATTGGTTAAAGTTATTAAAAAAATTAACTGTAAAAATTTAATTTAATCAAACTATCTGGAAACATAAAGCATGTCAATAATGCAGAATTAAAACAAGATTGAATTTATTTTAACTTTAGTAAAGGATGTAGTTCTTGATAATGTCAGTCTTTATCTGAAATACCTACATAATTTTCTTAATACTTTGCTTGATTACGCTTCGCAACTTTTCCCCGCAAAAGTTCAAATTAATTCAGTTAATTATTTTGTTTTCTCCATCAAAATATGTAGAACATTTTTTTTCTGTGGTCCTTCATTAGGAAAAAAATCATTAAAGGACTTACAAAAGTACGTGGTACAAAAACAGTAAAAATATTAGGTACAATAGATTCTATTGTACCTAAATATTGATGTAATTATGAAATAGGTACTGAAAATGAGAAATGATTTGTTTAAGAGTTGTAATTTGAAATCATATAAAACTGCAAGGATACTACATCTATGCTATGTGGCTAAGCTGGCTATGTGATGCGATTTGTAACAGCAAAGATTTATGTAGCAGTTGTTTTTTGGCACAACAAAAAATAAAACAATATTTTTTATCATATAGGCCTAGCAAAAAAGTTAGCTGATACGAATCCCGTTAACAGTTGAAACATGAACGTCAAACTAGTCCAGTGAAATTGCATCTGATACACGGTCACTTTAATTGAGTTTATAGTACCTACAGTTTCTGTGGTTCCATTAAAGTTGACTAATTCTGTTTGATGTAAATTGCTTTGAGAATAAATATAATAAATGCTGAATATAAAATTCCTTAAAATCTAAGAATGCTGACTGCAACGAGTCTACATTAGAGAAACAGTTTAATCGTTTTACGAGTCTAAAAATCGAATGTGCTATAAATTTCACAATGCTGTAGGTCCGTGTCTTGTCTGTATTTTTTGAATCATGGATTAGAAAGGTATTTAATGTCCGTATTCCAAAAATATAACCGACGTCATTATTTCTGTCAAGATTAGTCATTTCAGAATATTCGATCTACATTTATTTATTATTTATGATAGTTTAAACTGCGGTTTTATGATTCTTCTTCTGTAGGTTCCTATCCGTTCCGGATGTTGATCACCATATAAACAATGTGAACCTTATTCACTACTGTTTGAAACAACTGTGTTGTTGTTTTAGAGTACCACATTCTCAGTTTTCCACAGATTATCACATTTCTGATTACGTATTTAAAAAGCGTGCTTAAAATTTATACGCATCTGAAACCTAAAAAAACATTCTTTAACTTTGATAGTTCTTCCATTTAAGCTCTTTCAATTTTTTAAACTAACGTGTTTGACACAATCCGGCATGATTTTAATTACAGTATATATGTAACAGAATAATTTCCGCCCTTTAGGAACACAGAGTTGTCTCGAAGAATAATGGTTAAAGGTCCAATGCAGAAAACCTTTTCTTCAAAGTCAAACTGAAATAAGTATTTTATCCAAGTATGTACCCTTTTGTACGCGAAGTAGGTACACTTTCATACGGAAGTCGTCTTGACCTTGCAGGAGAACGGATGTAGGATGCTCTCTTGCTTTCTGCCAATTGTAGTTGTACCTATTTGGAGTCTGCACTGACTTAACACTTTCAATATTTGAAGTGAGAGTAAATCGTGACCACCCCCCGTGGGATAGGCTACTTCTTGATAAGGTACTAGATACCAAAAAGCGGAAGGTCAGGGGTTTGACTGCCACAAGCTTACAGTATTTTAATACGTTCAACCCCTTCGTTCGATGAACCTTAGTTGTTGCTAATGACCAGACTGCTGATGCAAATTTAAAACTTGTTAATCGCACCCTGCGTCATTCGAAAAGACGGAATATCTGAAGGACGCCAGAATGCTGAATTCGGTACAAAAGTGTTTTTATTTTTCATTCCGACAACAGTAGGAATTTTGAAGTACTACCTAATTCTTTCGATGTTACCTCGGAATGCTACCCTCGAAGCACTAAATTTTTAGGAGTTTGAAATTATGCATCTAGTACAGTTTTTACGACACAAGTCTATTTTTATATTTTATAACCTACTTAAAGTATGTTTGTGTTATTAAAGTCTAGTTTTATATTTATAACCTACTTAAAGTATGTTAGTGTTATTAATATCGTTGATAATCATTGTAGCAGGTTTCCTGCAGATAATAATTAGGGTGATATTTAGGAATTCCGATAACTATATATAACTACTAATTTATTATGTAATTGAACTAAGTAAAGAACTGAATAATCAAAGAAATTTTTTATTTCAATATTAAACCACATGTCTCAAAATCACAGAAGTCCTATTGATTGGTTGTTCGTATATCACAACAGAAAGTTGTTTGGTTAATAATTTGATAAATTCTAACATTCTTAGACTGCGTAAACTACAACTAAGTTACAAATATATTTTTGTCTTGGGTTCGTTTAGATAACTTCTGCTAAAGTATGAATAAGTTAGAACATAGTCATTAAGAGATTTTGGTTTTACAACGAATTGCACTGGACTTCAAACTATTTATTAGGGACACGATTATATAAAAACCATCACCACAAAATTTATGAAGTATTCAAATAATTGCTTTAAAGCGCTTCATATGTTAAAAAACTTACAAGAGAGAGCCAAAATGCGAGGAATTATAATCACAATATTCTTCACCCTGTTAACTTGGGTTAAAGGTAAGTGTTTTTGAATTTCTTAGTTAACAGTAGGCCTATTCCTTTTATTTTTAAATATTTATTTGGTGACATCGTGTTTGATTTATAAAATTATTGGTGTAATTCTCAACTAGATAACAAATAATCGTATTTCTTAGTTTCTTACTCTCAGGGTCTCATGGGTCTTACCAACCCATTCAACCAGCTTGTAAAAATTAAGTCTCCGAAGTGTTTTGTACCAACCGATTGATTGATCTGACTCTGAAACATTTAACACTGTATAGAAATGATTTAATAAAATGGCTTCATGAATTGCCATGACTTATTAATCACTGCAGAGTATTAACGCAGTTTAATGGAAAAAATATAATTTTAGAACAGAGCAACATTAGATGTAGGCTAAAAGACTAATGCAAGTTAAAAATTAGTATAATACTTTTAATAAAAGTTTAAATCCTGTGTTTCATCAGTTTAGTTTTAATCCAGTTTACATCAGTTTAATTAATTGTTTCTTTACAGTCAGGAGTGACGAAATCAGTCCTGGAGAGCAGTCGGTTATAGAATGGTATATTAATGAAGCTAGAACATGTATAGCTGCAAAAGCAAATGAATCTTGTGTTAACGTTGACATTACAATTGATGACATTAGAACGGAATCAGACGCAAGAAACATGATAGAAGTGGTACATACTGAAACTCATCTTATAATATTAGGCTATTTAGTTGTATATAGAATAAAGAAAACTATTGAAATAAGAAGGCATAGTTCTAGCATATAGAAGAAGTATTAGAAAGCCTTATTAAAAGAATCTACAGTAGATTCTTTATATAAACTAATTAAAAATCTTTCAGTTTGCATCTTGCAAATGCGGTTTTAATATTCACTGCAAGGTCTAACTGTATAATAATCTACTGTCGTTAGAAGAAGCTCATAACAGTTTTTCTTTCACCAGTACCTCTTCTGTACTTAAAATGATTTAGTTTAAGTTTAACTTCTCTAGTGAAAAAAACAGAACTAAAAATGTAGCCGTAGAAGTAGCAAATGAAATTTAAAAAAATATTTAAAGTTTAACTGCCTGGTATGGGCAATACTAAATTTTCCCATCATAAAATAAAATTATGAAACAAACTACGAATCAACGCGGAGAAATGTTGAAAAATAGCGCCCAAAAATTGTTCATATCGTTAACCGTTTTTAATGAGACGGTTTGTCGTCAAAACGGCACAATTTGTATGTTGCACTAACAAGTATATCAAGTATGTTCTAAAATTCATTTTGACAATGCCGGCCATTCTTCTGACGATTTTTGACAAAAAAACGGCATTGACGTCCTTATTAGAATTAACCTTAATACAGTGACAAAATCACAATGTGTTACGTTCGTATAGTAGTGTTTGCATGGTAGCCGATAAAATAATTTGTTAAGTTTGAGGAAGCTTGTATGTGACAACCAAATTTATTTTTTTGCTTCCTTCACATGGCTTTTTTTATTTCATACTGTAAAAAGCAGCTGTAAATATACTGCTGTTACAAAAAATAATACCATAATCATTGCGAACCCGGAAGATCTCTAACAATTTTAAAATGTGTTTGGTAGGTGTTTTAATTCTGGAACGTATAGCATTTCAGTAGACGTTATTCTGTAATATTCGGCTGTATCGTTAACTGGGCGGTGACAATGGGCGGATCTTATGTAAAAATGTAAGTCGACGTCACGCGCAGAAACAGTTGCGGAGCAATCAGGAAGTCCATTTTGACATATGACGTAATACTGAATGAAACGATTACATTGGTTCATATCGGATGACGTAGTGAATTACAACAAGCTCTCTGATTAAACAATATTAACCAATCAAATTAACGCATATGAAGATAACTGATTGGCTAGATTTGGAGATTTTTCATTGGTTGAGAATACTAAATTCTGATTGGTCCGATATTATATCTGCCTTTAACGTCACACGCGCGTCACCGCCAACGTAGGCCGCCTAACTCGCAAGACCTAAATAATTTGTCAACTGTACATCAGTTCTATTAGATATTATTAATATATTTTTACATATGTATAGACAAAATTAGTGCATTAGAAAAAAATTAGTTAAGTAACGATATCTGTAATGTTTATTTTTTTTTGTTGATTAAATTCCGATAGTTAACTCATAATGTATAATTAAAATATACACGTTCCGCGCCAACAGTGTAGAATTTCAATCATCAATTCATGCCTTAAAAACATTAGAAAATTAGTTTTGCCATAGCTCTCTGATTATTATTGCTATAGTCAAAATTCGAACAAAAAATATATAATAATTCTGAGAAATAACACCGTACATATTAATAGATTACGCCTACGTTATTTAAAGAAAATGTTGGTTTGAACATTAAATTCAATAAACTATTATCAGATTATATTTTTTGAACAATTAGTAAGAATAAATTTGTACGTTCTTTCATAACGACGATGATAATATTCATTTTTTCAAATCCAGTCTATAAATTAACTTAAAATTAGGTAAGTAATGAGATGAGAAATTTTCGGCACAATTAAATTGGGTTTTTAGATCATTAGGCTAGAAGTTAGTTCAAACATTTACATGTTATCTGAAATAATCAGAAAAAATAATTGTTTTTCATTTTTTGGATTATAACCGTATCACTCAGTAAAAAAGTGTTTTCATGAGCATAGGAGGCCTTTTAAAAATCTTTCAGTTTGCATCTTGCAAAGGCGCTTTAAATATTCACGCAAGGTCTAATTGTATAATAATCTACTGTCGTTGGAAGAAGCTCATAACAGTTTTTCTTTCACCAGTACCTCTTCTGTACTTAATATGATTTAGTTTAAATTTAACTTCTCTAGTGGAAAAAACAGAACTAAAAATGTAGCCGTAGAAGTAGCAAATGAAATTTAAAAAAATATTTAAAGTTTAACTGCCTGGTATGGGCAATACTAAATTTTCCCATCATAAAATAAAATTATGAAACAAACTACGAATCAACGCGGCGAAATGTTGAAAAATAGCGCCCAAAAATTGTTCATATCGTTAACCGTTTTTAATGAGACGGTTTGTCGTCAAAACGGCACAATTTGTATGTTGCTCTAACAAGTATATCAAGTATGTTCTAAAATTCATTTTGACAATGCCGGCCATTCTTCTGACGATTTTTGACAAAAAAACGGCATTGACGTCCTTATTAGAATTAACCTTAATATACAGTGACAAAATCGCAATGTGTTACGTTCGTATAGTAGTGTTTGCATGGTAGCTGACAAAATAATTTGTTAAGTTTGAGGAAGCTTGTATGTGACAACCAAATTTATTTTTTTCTTCCTTCACATGGCTTTTTTTATTTCATACTGTAAAAAGCAGCTGTAAATATACTGCTGTTACAAAAAATAATACCATAATCATTGCGAACCCGGAAGATCTCTAACAATTTTAAAATGTTTTTGGTAGGTGTTTTAATTCTGGAACGTATAGCATTTCAGTAGACGTTATTCTGTAATATTCGGCTGTATCGTTAACTGGGCGGTGACAAAGGGCGGATCTTATGTAAAAATGTAAGTCGACGTCAAGCGCAGGAACAGTTCCGGACCAATCAGGAAGTCCATACTGACAAATGACGTAATACTGAATGAAACGATTTCATTGGTTCATATCAAATTAAAGCACAAGAAGACATCTGATTAGCTAAATTTGGAGATATTTCATTGGTTGAGAATACTAGATTCTGATTGATCCGATATTATATCTGCCTTTGACGTCACACGCGCGTCACCGCCAACGTAGGCCGCCTAACGCGCAAGACCTATATAATTTGTCAACTGTACATCAGTTCTATTATATTTTATTAATATATTTTCGCATATGTATAGACACAAACAGTGCAGAAGAAAAACATTCGTCAAGTAACGATATCTGTAATGTTTATTTTTTTGTTGATTTAGAATCCAATAGTTAACTCATAATGTATATTTAAAATATACACGTTCCGGGCCAACAGTGTAGAATTCTAATAATCAATTCATGCCTTAAAAAACATGAGAAAATAAGTTTTGCCATAGCTCTCTGATTATTATTGCTATAGTCAAAATTCGAGCACAAAAAATATAATAATTCTGAGAAATAACACCGTACATATTAATAGATTACGCCTACGTTATTTAAAGAAGATGTTGGTTTGAAAATTAAATTCAATAAACTATTAACAGATTATATTTTTTGAACAATTAGTAAGAATAAATTTGTACGTTCTTTCATAACGACGATGATAATATTCATTTTTTCAAATCCAGTCTATAAATTAACTTAAAATTAGGTAAATAATGAGATGAGAAATTTTCGGCACAATTAAATTGGGTTTTTAGATCATTAGGTTAGAAGTAAGTTGAAACATTTACATGTTATCTGAAGTAATCAGAAAAAATAATTGTTATTCATTTTTTGGGTTATAACCGTATCACTCGGTAAAAAAGTGTTTTCATGAGCAGAGGAGGCCTTTTAAAAATCTTTCAGTTTGCATCTTGCAAATGCGCTTTTAATATTCACTGCAAGGTCTAACTGTATAATAATCTACTGTCGTTGGAAGAAGCTCATAACAGTTTTTCTTTCACCAGTACCTCTTCTGTACTTAAAATGATTTAGTTTAAGTTTAACTTCTCTAGTGAAAAAAACAGAACTAAAAATGTAGCCGTAGAAGTAGCAAATGAAATTTAAAAAAATATTTAAAGTTTAACTGCCTGGTATGGGCAATACTAAATTTTCCCATCATAAAATAAAATTATGAAACAAACTACGAATCAACGCGGCGAAATGTTGAAAAATAGCGCCCAAAAATTGTTCATATCGTTAACCGTTTTTAGTGAGACGGTTTGTCGTCAAAACGGCACAATTTGTATGTTGCTCTAACAAGTATATCAAGTATGTTCTAAAATTCATTTTGACAATGCCGGCCATTCTTCTGACGATTTTTGACAAAAAAACGGCATTGACGTCCTTATTAGAATTAACCTTAATATAAAGTGACAATATCACAATGTGTTACGTTCGTATAGTAGTGTTTGCATGGTAGCCGACAAAATAATTTGTTAACTCTGAGCAAGCTTGTATGTGACAACCCAATCTATTTTCTTGCTTCATTCACATGGCTTTTTTTATTTCATACTGTAAAAAGCAGCTGTATATATACTGCTGTTACATAAAATAATACCATAATCATTGCGAACCCGGAAGATCTCTAACAATTTTAAAATGTTTTTGGTAGGTGTTTTAATTCTGGAACGTATAGCATTTCAGTAGACGTTATTCTGTAATATTCGGCTGTATCGTTAACTGGGCGGTGACAAAGGGCGGATCTTATGTAAAAATGTAAGTCGACGTCACGCGCAGGAACAGTTCCGGACCAATCAGGAAGTCCATACTGACAAATGACGTAATACTGAATGAAACGATTTCATTGGTTCATATCGGATGACGCAGTGAATTACAAAAAGCTCTCTGATTGGACAATATTAACCAGTCAAATTAACGCATAAGAAGACATCTGATTGGATAGATTTGGAGATTTTTCATTGGTTGAGAATACTAGATTCTGATTGGTCCGATATTATATCTGCCTTTGACGTCACACGCGCGTCACTGCCAACGTAGGCCGCCTTACTCGCAAGACCTAAATAATTTGTCAACTGTACATCAGTTCTATTAGATTTTATTAATATATTTTCGCATATGTAGACACAAACAGTGCAGAAGAAAAAACTTCGTTAAGGAACGATATCTGTAATGTTTATTTTTTTGTTGATTTAGAATCCGATAGTTAACTCTTACTTACTTACTGCAGTGGCCACTCGTACCCCAGTCGGTACTTGGCCTCATCAACACAGCCCCTCTAACGAACCCGGTCAGCAGCGTTATCCTCCTTCAGCCCCATCTTTCCCATGTCCTTCCGGGCCTGGTCCCACCATTTTGTGTTAGGCCTTCCAGCTGGTCTTCTTCCCTCAGGATTGTTTCTCATTACACTGCCCGTCAATGTTTTCCCCTCCTTCCTCATAATGTGTCCCGCCCAACGTAACCTTCTGCTTTTAATCTCGCCCAATATGTCCGGTTCTTTGAATAGCTGACGTATTTCACAGTTGTGCTTCATCCTCCAGACTCCGTTCTCCAGTGTTGGGCCAAAGATTTTTCTAAGTACCTTGTTTTCAAAAACAAGGATCTTTTTTTCTTCTTTTTTGTTCAGTATCCACGTTTCTGAAGCATAAAGCATTACTGGTCTAATGATGGTTTTGTATAGTCTTACTTTTGATGTATGTGAGAGGAGTCTTGAGCTAAGCAGCTTATTGCATGCATGAAAGCTTTTATTTGCCGATCTTATTCTGTTAGTCACTTCCAGTTTCTCTGAGTTGTTGTGCGTGAGCGTTACCCCTATGTATGTGAAAGTTTCTGCCTTTTAAAAATGATAGTTTCTTACTTTTAAAATCTGATTATGGTGTCCGTTTATATTTCGATCTCTACTTATCTGCATAAACTTGGTCTTTTTTTCATTTATTTGTAGTCTTACATATTCAGTTTCTTCAATCAAAATATTCGTTAGGTATACCAAGTCTTCTTCTTTCTCAGCCATTACTACAATGTCATCTGCAAAAGCCGGGATATTTATATTCACCCCAATCTTAATTCCTTCGTTTTTGCTTCTTACTCTTTGCAGCGCTTCTTCAACGGCTATGTTAAATAACGTTGGTGACACCCCATCTCCTTGCCGTACTCCAGTATTAACCTCAAAACTCCTTGTGGTTTTCCCATTCACTTTTACCTTGCATCTTGAATCTAGAGTACTAAGCTTAGCTAGCCGTATCAATTTACTTGGTATCCCAAAACTCTCCATTCTTTCCCAAATCTTGTCTCTGATCAGGCTATCATACGCTTTTGAGAAATCTATAAACAGACAGCAGAAAACCTGGTTAAACTCCCAGTATTTTGCTATCGATTCCTTTAAGATGTAGACTTGATCGGTTGTGGATCGACCTCTCACAAACCCGGCTTGATTTTCTTGTATAATTGTGCTTGTATACTCTTCCAATCTTTTCAGAATTATTCTGGATAATACTTTGTAGGTAACATTCAGCATGGATATTCCTCTGTAATTGTTGCAATCCAACTTATCGCCCTTCTTGTGAATTGGTACGATTATTGCCTCTTGCCATTCTTTTGGTATCCTTTCCAACTCCCAAATCTTCAAGACCAGATTATGTACTTGTTCAATTACACTCTCTCCTCCATGCTTTAGTATTTCAGCTCTTATACCATACTCTCCTGCCGCTTTGTTGTTTTTGAGACCCTTAATGGCATCTTTTATTTCATTTATTGAAGGGTTGGGTATAAGAGGCTGTACATTCAAGAATTGTACGTTTTCCTCTTCATCGTCTCTCATTTCGTCATTTAATAGTTCAGAAAAATATTCTCGCCAGCGTGCTAGGCATTCTTCCTCCTCAATAATGATTCCTCCTTCTCTGTTCTTTACACCAAAAGCATTAGGACTAAAACCCTTCTTAAAAAACCTTACTGAGCGGTAGAATTCTCTTGCATTGTTTGCTGTTCTGTCCTGTTCGGCCTTAAGTATTAGGCCTTTCATCCAGTCACGTTTTTTCTTACGTATAATTCTTGATGTCTCTCTTACCCGCACCTTATATCCAATTCTATTTTCCACGGTATTGCTATTTGACCACTCCTCCTTTGATTTCTATCTCCTTTCAATGCTATCCATGCACTCCTCATCAAACCATGGGTTCCTCCTCCCGTTCTTTCTTCTGCCACATGTTTCCAGTGCACACTGTTGTATAGTTCTCTTTAGGGCATTCCATTGTCCTTCAATACTTCCAGTTTCTGTGTCCATCTGCAGTCTCTCACTTTCCTCCTTCAGTGCCTCAAAACGGTTGGATAGTTTTAGTCTAAACTCTTGGGCAGTTGGTGGATTTTTAAGCCTTTCTGCATCTATTACCAACGATTTTTCTTGTTTGGTTGCTTGTCCAACACAAATTTTTTGTTTCACTTCTACTAGGACCAAATAATGGTCGGATCCGCACTCAGCGTTTCGTATGCTGCGAACATTAGTTACATGCGATTTGTGTCTGTTGTCAATTAGAACATGATCAATTTGATTTCTAGTTTCTCCATTCGGGGATGTCCATGTCATCTTATGAATATTTTTTCTCGGGAAAAAAGCTCATAACATTAAAATTAGCTGCTTCTGCTAGGCTCAAAAGTCTAGTACCATTGTCATTGCTTTCTTCATGCAAACTTTCCCCACCTGGTTTCCACATATCTTCTCTTCCAATTTTGGCGTTCGCATCACCCAACAATATCTTCACATCATACTTTGGCAGCCTCTTGGTAACTTCCTCCAATCTTTCATAGAATAAATCCTTTTCTCCATCCTCTGCGTCCTCCGTTGGAGCATAGAAGCTTACAATAGATATATTCTTGAATCTACCCTTAATTCTAACTGTACACAACCTCTCGTCTTTGGCCTCAAAATGCATCACAGCGTTCTGTATTCTCCTACTTACTGCAAACCCCACTCCTCTCTGGTAACGTCCCCCGTCATTTCCACTGTAGTAGACTACATATTGTCTTGTGTTTAATTTTCCTGCTAAGGGCCATCTTGTTTCTTGCAGTGCAACAATGTCCATTCTGTACCTATTCAGCTCCTCCGCCAGTATGTCTATAGCGTTTGGTGACGCTAGCGTCCTAAAGTTCCATGTTCAAAGTCTCAAATTTTTCCGGGTGTTTCTCCGTGTGTCCTGTCCGTTTACCGAGACATATTGTTGATGTTTCTGAACGGGTGCGTTTTTCCAAGGTGGGTTGTTGGCCCGACGCTCAACCCCCAACCTGGAGGACCAGGGTATTTGTGTAGAGTCACCATCTCCCAGGCACGTGCTTCCACTACAGCTTTCAGAGCGTAACCTACCCTGGATTTTCTTTGGGTTGTCTTCCTAGGCTCTTCCACCCTCTCCACCGTTGGGATAAATCCTCATCCGCCTTCGAGACCGTTGACCTGCTTTCACCCGTGACCCTGGGCAGGGGCCCTTACAGAGTGCTACCATCTGGCGCCAGATGGAGCCCGGATTTTTTACGAGGTGTATCTCCTCCCGCTCCTCGTTCCCTATCATTTGCTAGATAAGGCCCCGGGCTTGCGACCGACATGGCGAAGTTCCGATAGTTAACTCATTATGTATAATTAAAATATACACGTTCCGCGCCAACATTGTAGAAATCCAATCATCAATTAATGCCTTAAAAAACATTAGAAAATTAGTTTTGCCATAGCTCTCTGATTATTATTGCTATAGTCAAAATTCAAGCACAAAAAATATAATAATTCTGAGAGATAACACCGTACATATTAATAGATTACGCCTACGTTATTTAAAGAAGATGTTGGTTTGAACATTAAATTCAATAAACTATTATCAGATTATATTTTTTGAACAATTAGTAAGAATAAATTTGTACGTTCTTTCATAACGACGATGATAATATTCATTTTTTCAAATCCAGTCTATAAATTAACTTAAAATTAGGTAAATAATGAGATGAGAAATTTTCGGCACAATTAAATTGGGTTTTTAGATCATTAGGTTAGAAGTAAGTTGAAACATTTACATGTTATCTGAAGTAATCAGAAAAAATAATTGTTATTCAATTTTTGGGTTATAACCGTATCACTCGGTAAAAAAGTGTTTTCATGAGCATAGGAGGCCTTTTAAAAATCTTTCAGTTTGCATCTTGCAAATGCGCTTTTAATATTCACTGCAAGGTCTAACTGTATAATAATCTACTGTCGTTGGAAGAAGCTCATAACAGTTTTTCTTTCACCAGTACCTCTTCTGTACTTAAAATGATTTAGTTTAAGTTTAACTTCTCTAGTGAAAAAAACAGAACTAAAAATGTAGCCGTAGAAGTAGCAAATGAAATTTTAAAAAATATTTAAAATTTAACTGCCTGTTATAGGCAATACTAAATTTGCCCATCATAAAATAAAATTATGAAACAAACTACGAATCAACGCGGAGAAATGTTGAAAAATATCGCCCAAAAATTGTTCATATCGTTAACCGTTTATAACGTGACCGTTTGTCGTCAAAACGGCACAATTTGTATGTTGCTCTAACAAGGTATAGATCATGTATGTTCTAAAATTCATTTTGACAATGCCGGCGATTCTACTGACGATTTTTGACAAAAAAACGGCATTGACGTCCTTATTAAAATTAACCTTAATATACAGTGAACAAATCACAATGTGTTACGTTCGTATAGTAGTGTTTGCATGGTAGCCGACAAAATAATTTGTTAAGTTTGAGCAAGCTTGTATGTGACAACCCAATTTATTTTCTTGCTTCCCTCACATGGCTTTTTTTATTTCATACTGTAAAAAGCAGCTGTAAATATACTGCTGTTACAAAAAATAATACCATAATCATTGCGAAACCGGAAGATTTCTAACAATTTTAAAATGTTTTTGGTAGGTGTTTCAATTCTGGAACGTATAGCATTTCAGTAGATATTATTCTGTAATTATCGGCTGTATCGTTAACTGGGCGGTGACAATGGGCGGATCTTATGTAAAAACGTAAGTCGACGTCACGCGCAGGAACAGTTCCGGACCAAACAGGAGGTCCATACTGACAAATGACGTAATACTGAATGAAACGATTTCATTGGTTCATATCGGATGACGTAGTGAATTACAACAAGCTCTCTGATTGGACAATAATAACCAATCAAATTAACGCATAAGAAGACATCTAATTGGCTAGATTTGGAGATGTTTCATTGGTTGAGAATACTAGATGCTGATTGGTCCGATATTATATCTGCCTCTGACGTCACACGCGCGTCACCGCCAACGTAGGCCGCCTTACTCGCAAGACCTAAATAATTTGTCAACTGTACATCAGTTCTATTACATTTTATTAATATATTTTCGCATATGTATAGACACAAACAGTGCAGAAGAAAAACATTCGTCAAGTAACGATACCTGTAATGTTTATTTTTTTGTTGATTTAGAATCCGATAGTTAACTCATAATGTATAATTAAAATATACACGTTTCGCGCCAACAGTGTAGAAATCCAATCATCAATTTATGCCTTAAAAAACATTAGAAAATTAGTTTTGCAATAGCTCTCTGATTATTATTGCTATAGTCAAAATTCGAGCACAAAAAATATAATAATTCTGAGAAATAACACCGTACATATTAATAGATTACGCCTACGTTAATTAAAGAAGATGTTGGTTTGAAAATTAAATTCAATAAACTATTAACAGATTATATTTTTTGAACAATTAGTCAGAATAAATTTGTACGTTCTTTCATAACGACGATGATAATATTCATTTTTTCAAATCCAGTCTATAAATTAACTTAAAATTAGGTAAATAATGAGATGAGAAATTTTCGGCACAATTAAATTGGGTTTTTAGATCATTAGGTTAGAAGTAAGTTGAAACATTTACATGTTATCTGAAGTAATCAGAAAAAATAATTGTTATTCATTTTTTGGGTTATAACCGTATCACTCGGTAAAAAAGTGTTTTCATGAGCATAGGAGGCCTTTTAAAAATCTTTCAGTTTGCATCTTGCAAATGCGCTTTTAATATTCACTGCAAGGTCTAACTGTATAATAATCTACTGTCGTTGGAAGAAGCTCATAACAGTTTTTCTTTCACCAGTACCTCTTCTGTACTTAATATGATTTAGTTTGAATTTAACTTCTCTAGTGAAAAAAAACAGAACTATAAATGTAGCCGTAGATGTAGCAAATGAAATTTTAAAAAATATTTAAAATTTAACTGCCTGTTATAGGCAATACTAAATTTGCCCATCATAAAATAAAATTATGAAACAAACTACGAATCAACGCGGAGAAATGTTGAAAAATATCGCCCAAAAATTGTTCATATCGTTAACCGTTTATAACGTGACCGTTTGTCGTCAAAACGGCACAATTTGTATGTTGCTCTAACAAGGTATAGATCATGTATGTTCTAAAATTCATTTTGACAATGCCGGCGATTCTACTGACGATTTTTGACAAAAAAACGGCATTGACGTCCTTATTAAAATTAACCTTAATATACAGTGACAAAATCACAATGTGTTACGTTCGTATAGTAGTGTTTGCATGGTAGCCGACAAAATAATTTGTTAAGTTTGAGCAAGCTTGTATGTGACAACCCAATTTATTTTCTTGCTTCCCTCACATGGCTTTTTTTATTTCATACTGTAAAAAGCAGCTGTAAATATACTGCTGTTACAAAAAGTAATACCATAATTATTGCGAAACCGGAAGATTTCTAACAATTTTAAAATGTTTTTGGTAGGTGTTTCAATTCTGGAACGTATAGCATTTCAGTAGATATTATTCTGTAATTATCGGCTGTATCGTTAACTGGGCGGTGACAATGGGCGGATCTTATGTAAAAACGTAAGTCGACGTCACGCGCAGGAACAGTTTCGGACCAAACAGGAGGTCCATACTAACAAATGACGTAATACTGAATGAAACGATTTCATTGGTTCATATCGGATGACGTAGTGAATTACAACAAGCTCTCTGATTGGACAATAATAACCAATCAAATTAACGCATAAGAAGACATCTAATTGGCTAGATTTGGAGATGTTTCATTGGTTGAGAATACTAGATGCTGATTGGTCCGATATTATATCTGCCTCTGACGTCACACGCGCGTCACCGCCAACGTAGGCCGCCTTACTCGCAAGACCTAAATAATTTGTCAACTGTACATCAGTTCTATTACATTTTATTAATATATTTTCCCATATGTATAGACACAAACAGTGCAGAAGAAAAACATTCGTCAAGTAACGATACCTGTAATGTTTATTTTTTTGTTGATTTAGAATCCGATAGTTAACTCATAATGTATAATTAAAATATACACGTTTCGCGCCAACAGTGTAGAAATCCAATCATCAATTTATGCCTTAAAAAACATTAGAAAATTAGTTTTGCAATAGCTCTCTGATTATTATTGCTATAGTCAAATTTCGAGCACAAAAAATATAATTATTCAGAGAAATAACACCGTACATATTAATAGATTACGCCTACGTTATTTAAAGAAGATGTTGGTTTGAAAATTAAATTCAATAAACTATTAACAGATTATATTTTTTGAACAATTAGTAAGAATAAATTTGTACGTTCTTTCATAACGACGATGATAATATTCATTTTTTCAAATCCAGTCTATAAATTAACTTAAAATTAGGTAAATAATGAGATGAGAAATTTTCGGCACAATTAAATTGGGTTTTTAGATCATTAGGTTAGAAGTAAGTTGAAACATTTACATGTTATCTGAAGTAATCAGAAAAAATAATTGTTATTCATTTTTTGGGTTATAACCGTATCACTCGGTAAAAAAGTGTTTTCATGAGCATAGGAGGCCTTTTAAAAATCTTTCAGTTTGCATCTTGCAAATGCACTTTTAATATTCACTGCAAGGTCTAACTGTATAATAATCTACTGTCGTTGGAAGAAGCTCATAACAGTTTTTCTTTCACCAGTACCTCTTCTGTACTTAAAATGATATAATTTAAATTTTACTTCTCTAGTGAAAAAAAACAGAACTATAAATGTGACCGTAGAAGTAGCGAATAAAATTTAAAAAAATATTTACAGTTTAACTGCCTGTTATAGGCAATACTAAATTTGCCCATCATAAGATAAAATTATGAAACAAACAACAAATCAACGCGGAGAAATGTTGAAAAATATCGCCCAAAAATTGTTCATATCGTTAACCGTTTTTAACGTGACGGTTTGTCGTAAAAACGGCATAATTTGTATGTTGCTCTAACAAGGTATAGATCATGTATGTTCTGAAATTCATTTTGACAATGCCGGCGATTCTACTGACGATTTTTGACAAAAAAAAACTGCATTGACGTCCTTATTAGAATTAACCTTAATATACAGTGACAAAATCACAATGTGTCACGTTCGTATAGTAGTGTTTGCATGGCAGCCGACAAAATAATTTGTTAAGTTTGAGCAAGCTTGTATGTGACAACCCAATTCATTTTCTTGCTTCCCTCACATGGCTTTTTTTATTTCATACTGTAAAAAGCAGCTGTAAATATACTGCTGTTACATAAAATAATAACATAATCATTGCGAACCCGGAATATTTCTAACAATTTCAAAATGTTTTTGGTAGGTGTTTTAATTCTGGAACGTATAGCATTTCAGTAGACGTTATTCTGTAATATTCGGCTGTATCGTTAACTGGGCGGTGACAATGGGCGGATCTTATGTAAAAATGTAAGTTGACGTCACGTGCAGGAACAGTTCCGGACCATTTAGGAAGTCCATACTGACAAATGACGTAATACTGAATTGTAACCACCTTGCTTAGTGTCACCCCAAGACACCCTATAACTTAGCAAGTCTAGCGATGTGATTACAAGAAAAAAAAATTGGTTTGTAATATATTAATAAAGACAGACAAATTTAACAGTTGTAAAATATTTAAGAAAGAATAATAGCATCTAATATACCTTGTAAAACATTCAGCAATGTTAACAAATAAACAATTTTAATTATTACTTTAAAGACAACAATAGCAATACACATATATAAGTAAACTTTGGTAAAATTTAAAGAACAACTGCTAAAAATATGTGGAATTTATCATTTTGTTATATCAACTCAAAATTTATCATGATTATTTAAATAATATTATGTATACCCAATAAAATAAAATGAAATTACCTAAATGCTTTAAAAACTATAAATTACAGTAAAGGTTGTCTTTTAAATAGTTATGTTATTCAAATTTAGAAATTAGATCTTTACCCAGAATCTTTTTTTTTTTAAAAAAAAGGGGTATATTCAAAAATAGAAAAAATATATACAAGAAAGAATTTAAATTTTGAAAATTAACATAAATACTGAATTGCAGCCCATTATTTTAAGTTTTATAAAAATTTATTTAATAAAGTGTTTTTTCTGAAATTTATTAAAGAGTTATACTGGTAATTTGAATACATGTTGCAACCCTATTAGATAGAAATCATGTTACAAACATGTTAATTTAGGTTAGGTTATTATGACAGTTTTAAACGGATAATTTCTTGTTTTGTGAGGTCCAGGACGATTTCTTAAGTAGAAGACTGATGATAATATCATCTCCAAAATCCCAATTAAAATAAATTAAAAATTCATACCGTTATGTTTGGTGACAATTCCATAATAATTGGAAGAGATACGAACTCAGGCATAGGACAATCCGATCATACCTTGTGGTTGTAATCGCAGCTTAAATCCAAATTTACTTTTAAATTAAAATGCCAGTCGTCTTAGAATCCATGATTTTGCTCTTGAACCTCAGGCCTTAGTTATTCGTTTCAGCACATAATTAAATCTTTTAAGATCTCCGTTATCAACCTCGAACCAGGAACTTCAACTTGAACCCTGAGTTAACATAGTTCGAAAAGCATTAAAACTAATAAAATTAACAACGAAACAGAAGGTTTCGCTAACTTCAGAAAAAGTCAGTAAACATTTTGAAAATAAAATTTTACGTATAAAAGCCAATTCAAAGTAAAACATGAACATACAAATATAAGATATTTTACTGGCAATCTTCGATCGAATTATTGATTCATTTTAATAGATTATGAAATAATTAACAAGTTACAGTAAAATTTAACAAAATACAACACAGCTTTAAAATAATTAAAATTCACCGTCCGTAAGAGACATAAGCAGTTTTACAACAAAATTAAAATGAATACATATTACTAAGACTGGCAAATGCCACGCCCTTATTTTCGATACAAGTTAAAAAAAAATATTACAGCCGTGTTAGATTTTCCAAAGTTCTTTTGCCAGTAAAACATAAAAAAAACAGGAGGAACACTTACCGAAAATCGGGTAAAATGCAGTGATCATAAAGAAAAAACGTAGAAATAAAATAATTAACGATTCAACATACTAGTATAAATTACATGACCGATTCTAGTCAATCATGGCCACAAACAGAACGAGACCGGCAACAGCGACAGTGGAACCAGCTGTCCACGTCACGCACATACAAATACGTAACCTAGTTCAACAAAAATCCAAAAGAGTGCAGAAGCCTACGGTGAATATCAATAGAAGCGACAAAGAAAGATAAATATGAAAATACAGATTGTAACCTATAGAATATAGATGTTACAGAATGAAACGATTTTATTGGTTCATATCGGATGACGTAGTGAATTACAACAAGCTCTCTGATTGGACAATAATAACCAATCAAATTAACGCATAAGAAGACATCTAATTGGCTAGATTTGGAGATGTTTCATTGGTTGAGAATACTAGATGCTGATTGGTCCGATATTATATCTGCCTCTGACGTCACACGCGCGTCACCGCCAACGTAGGCCGCCTTACTCGCAAGACCTAAATAATTTGTCAACTGTACATCAGTTCTATTACATTTTATTAATATATTTTCGCATATGTATAGACACAAACAGTGCAGAAGAAAAAAAATTCATTAAGTAACGATATCTGTAATGTTTATTTTTTTGTTGATTTAGAATCCGATAGTTAACCCATAATGTATAATTAAAATGTACACGTTCCGCGCCAACAGTGTAGAATTCCAATCATCAATTCATGCCTTAAAAACATTAGAAAATTAGTTTTGCCATAGCTCTCTGATTATTATTGCTATAGTCAAAATTCAAGCACAAAAAATATAATAATTCTGAAAAATAAAACCGTACATATTAATAGATTACGCCTACGTTATTTAAAGAAGATGTTGGTTTGAACATTAAATTCAATAAACTATTATCAGATTATATTTTTTGAACAACCAGTAAGAAGAAATTTGTACGTTCTTTCATAACGACGATGATAATATTCATTTTTTCAAATCCAGTCTATAAATTAACTTAAAATTAGGTAAATAATGAAATGTGAAATTTTCGGCACAATTAAATTGGGGGTTTAGATCATTAGGCTAGAAGTTAGTTCAAACATTTACATGTTATCTGAAATAATCAGAAAAAATAATTGGGTTACATTTTTTGGTTTATAACCGTATCACTCAGTAGAAAAGTGTTTTCATGAGCATAGGAGGCCTTTTAATAGAATAAACAGCCAACCTTAAATTATATACACTTCTCACCTCAGAGTATTACTCGTTATATAATAATATTTATTTATTTATTTACAATACATTGCTTACAATAGGCCAAAGTGACCCAATGACAGAAACAATATTGCAAAAACATATATTGGTTATATTGGTCATTGTTATAACCAATGTAACATTGGTTTATAAAAAAATTAATATTAATTTTATTATTATAAAAAAAAATAATAATATTTGTTTATTAATAATAACAAAATTTTAAAAATATTAAAAAATAATATAAAATATAATATATAACTTAATAATAATATTATAATATATAATATAAAATAAAAAAATTTTAAAAAATAATATAAAAATAAAAAAAGTTTTGTTGGAGAGGAACCTCTTAGAAGCAAAATTGTTTTGGCTGATCAGATATTGGAGCAGGTGTCAGGGTTCCAGTACCTAGGATGTAGATTATCCTATGGGGAGAGTGAAGATGTGGACTGGAAAATACATAAATTCCAACGTCTATTAGGAACCATAAGCAGAACATTAAAAGGGAAAGTAAGGAAGGAGACAATTATTAAATTTTATAAGGTAATGGCTAGGCCGGTTCTGTTGTACGGCTCCGAAGCATGGACACTGACCTCTCGTCAATACAGAAGAATCGAGGCAGCAGAGATGCGCTTTCTGAGAAGTATTGCGGGTTGCACTCTCAGGGATAGGATTAGAAGTGAGATAATAAGAAATCAACTTCATGTTGAGAATATTAGCGATATTATCAGGAAATATAGGAACAGTTGGAGGGAACATGTAGAGAGAATGGAGGAGAGTAGGATACCCAAGTTTTTGTGGCACTATAGAGCGAGAGGAAGAAGAAGAATTGGGAGACCGAGGAAGCGATGGGAGGACCAACTGTAGGAACGCATCGATCGGAATGGACTCGAACTTTCCAATTAGGAGCAATAATTTATGTAAAGACGCAGGTTTCGATGATGAATTTTACTAAATTACAAAGTATACTTTTAAAATATACAATCTTTTAACAAATGACAATTTCAAAAGAAAGCAACAAAAGAAGAAAACAACTACCATTGCAACGGAACAGGCTGGGTAAAGCCTAAGCCGTATAGTTGATGATGAATATAAAATAATAATATTATTTTATTAATAATTTTTTTATTACCTATATGAAATAATAATACTTAATATTTGTGCACACGAAATAAACAGCGACCAAATCACAATTGCACGTGTAAAATAATATATACTGCAATCACAAACAAGTCTGAAAATAAACAATAATAATAAGAGATAAAAAGTGACTTAATTGGGTAGAGAGAGTGTTAAAAAAAAACTTCAGTTTGAAGATACAGAACAGTTTCAAGAGTCAAACTTGAACAGAATAAAGAATAATAAAAATTTTTCCTTAATACATAAAAAAAATACTAAAACCCAAACATATCGGGTAAATAAAATACATTTAAAAATGAAATCTTTTATAAATCCTTGGAGCTAGTCAGCCTAAACGAGGCTCGATTCTGATAAAATGGATCTAACGAAAAAATAATTTTATCAATTGAATTAAAATTCAATAGTATTCAACGGAGAATGGGGAGCATTTAGTTAAAAAGGTCTTCCAATTAAAGAATTTTTGGAGCGATTATTAAAACGTGGGATATATAACGTAGAACTAAGAAATATATATGTATAGGACGAAGTATACGCTAGGACTAACAAATTTGTTTATCCCTAATGTGTACACGTTACAATCTGTTCATTACAGAACAATAAGCAACCTCATGACCCAATGAGATGAAGATGATGTGTATAACGTGTAAATGAGGTGTCGTCTTGTGCAGATCCAGGCCGACCATTCCCGAGAGCGTATGGTTAATTGAACTCCAATCATCAAAGCACACCGGTAACTAATGTTTACTATTCAGATCCGTATAAAAGTAACTACCTTTACTAGGATTTGAACCAGGGACATTAGTCTCCGAAAACCAGCTGTTAAACAACTGACTCGCGGCAACGATGACTTTACCTCTAGACCAACCCGGTGGGTCCGACTAAGAGATTGAAAATGTATTTTCCAATTAAATTAGGGAATTTACTCTATCTGTGACCATGCTCTTTCAATAAGTAAAAAAACGTTTTGGACACGAGAAGTCGCCCGCCATTTATTTGACCGATAGCCAGGTAATAGTACTTTCTTCTTTCTTGTGGACCACAACCAATAGTGCAGACCTAGAACTGACATTACACCAAAACTCTTAATCAATGATCCATCATACCAAATAAACAAAATATTTACTTTTTTATCATATAACGATAGATGGCATAACCTGTGTATATCACAACCAACCAGTATTCTTGTTATAACTTTAGGCCTATATAAAATTATTTTGTGATGGTTTGAAGTAGGCTACTATATTAAAGTTAAATTTAAATAATAAATTAAATAATAATTAAGTTAAAGTGAATCCCATACCTTAATTTTTCTGGGTATTCCTTTTCATCTGTTTTCAGAAACAAAAGTTCGTTTAGGTGGAATTGATCGAAATCAAAATAATTTAGGATTAAGGAACTAATTTGCCTAATATCAGGTTTCTAGTATATCAAGAAGTTTAAAATTAGAGATGAATGTATGATGGAGTTAGTAAATCAGCGAGGGCTTTCGTATTTATGCATAAAATATAAAATAAATTTACATAATGTAATTTTTTCATTTAAGAAAATATTAAAAATGAGAGCAATAGGTAAAACCCAACACTACTAATAATTCAAATAGTAAATAGTAATTAATTATAATAGTAATAATTAAATGTAATAATATAATAATATAAAATTTAATAGACCCATAAGCATACAAACATAAACATTTAAATGAAGCATATACTGTATACACTTACAAATAAATTGCAGTATATTTTAAAAAGAAAAGAAAAAAATCTGGTGTGAAACACTCACACAACTTTCTCCTGCCAATGCAAATAATTAACAATGAACCTAACATTAGTATTAAAACATTAGAAATGAACAAAAAACTAACCTCAAAAAACATTAGTGAAATACGCAAAATTAAAATCGACCTCAGTTTAGCTTAAAAATACGGAAAATCGCTCATTCACGCTAAACTAGGCACTGTACAAAAATATGCTTAAAATAAAAGTTGTAGATCTCTTAATTTCCTATAAATTTTATATATTACACTTTTGTCGTAAAATGCATTCTAAGGCCGAAATCTTAAAAAAATAGATTTTTCACACGTTTTCGTGAGAAAAAAACAGAAAATTGCTAATTACCGCTAAACTAAGCGTTATACAAAAAAATGTTTGAAATAAAAGTTGTAGAATTTTACATTTTCTACAACTTTAATTATATAACGTTTTGCGCTAAAATGCATATTAAAGCCGGCAATCTTAAAAAGAATATGTTTTTACGTAAAAAACAGCCTCACGCAGAATTTTAGCAAACATGGCGCCTACCCTATCTTGTAGAGAATAAAATAATGAGTGAACCAGGCGATTTTAAAAAAAATCGTAGGACCAGTTTTTGAGGAAATCGCAAAAAAGTGAAAAATTATACGAATAAACTACTACTTCCGGTTGACCGATTTCGATGAAAATGTTCGCGTCGGGTCCGGTAGTGGTATGTAACTTAAGTTTTAAGTTTCAAGTTCGTACGATGTTCCGTTCTTGAGATATTCTGTTCACAAACAGACACACACACACACACACACACAGACCAATCGCTAAAAACATGTTTTTTGGGTTCAGGGGGTCTGAAAACGTATAGATCCGGTGAAAACTCGATTTCGAAAAATCGACACGAAAACAATACTTTCCTTCCTATATATTCATATAGGCAAGAGAAAGTAAAAAAGATAAAAATAACAAAATAAAATAAAACAAATATATCAAAACAGGAGCCGTTGAACAAAAATGCAAATATAGAAACTGAATTCATATTTGAATAACTGACTGATAGTCAAAAGGGTCAAAAATACTAACAAATTAATTGTAGAATCTCATAAAATTGTAATAAAACAATTGTACAATACTGTTATTTATAGTATGCGCTATTTATATAGAGATGTAGACAGTCTACGGGACATGAAATCAGTATTGGAAAACGTTATAAAGTTATTTCTCATTAAAATGCAATAAAAAATTTTAAAATAAGCAAAATAAATTTCTGTTGGTTTTGAAAAATGTTTCAGGCCTGGAGTATCCAGTTAGCCGCAGCGGCTCAAGATGTTGTCGACCGTTATAAAATAGATAGTGAAAATAATGACATTGAAATGATCGGTAAATTATTAAATTTTATTGTTCTGCCATAAGAAAATGTTAATTTTACCTTTTGTTTGAATTTAATTGGTAAAACAGTACTATTTGTGTGAAATAAACCAAGGAAATCATACTTTTAAAAAGTACTAGGCATTATGAAAACCTAGATCGGTGGATGGTTCTTTAGATGCAAATATGTAGTCATATTTTTTTGAGATTGGCTCCAGTAGGTAAGCCTGAGCAGAATGTAGCTTTTAACTGCAGTGCTGAGGTTTCACGGCCAATGCTGAGAGAAGCTCGCTCAGAAGGTATAGTTCAGCCGTTCTTAGTTTGCTCCTTCTGTCAACAAACAAAAGCCCGCTACTACAGGGTGCACGCTAGAGTCTGCGACTTTACGGATGTCGTATTCCTATTAAGTTAACTATTTTTTTAAATTATAAGTACTTACAGTACTAAAAACATCAGTCATGATATGATGTAGGCCTAAAAATTTCATTTAAAAATACTTTTAAAAGTATTTTGTATTTAATACTTTTGAAAGTATTTTGTTGTTACTTTTTAATCAGCTTTTTAATCACACATTTTTAAATAATACGCATGCTCAGAGACGTCATTATTTGTTTACATTAGGAGCAAACTAAGAGAGGCTGGACTTTAGATGGATTGCTCCTCAGCTTTTCCGTTGAAAAGGCTAAGGACCCACTCTACCTAACATGCCTCTCGTGTTGGTGGTGCGCAGATTTTTCTAAGATTAATACCTACGAGAACGTAAGATATGAAAAGACATGTTGTTCAAAAGATCCTTGACACCCTCAAATTTTAAATTGTTGAATATTTTACCACAACTATGGTGAACTTATGTAACATTTATTTTTCAATGTTACAAATTTTAATTTTTAAATTAATTTCCTTGCATTGTTCTAATAGTTTTAATTTTCGTTATCTACTAATTAACTATCTAATTAGTTATCTCTCAATTGTTTTCTCTTTTAGGCCTTAGCTTACCGTTCGCTGTCATCTGCTTTTCTGCCGTTTCATGTTTCCCTTTCTTGTTTCCCTTGTTGGAAGGGGGGGGGGGGTGACGTCAGGCCCGAGGTTTCCTTTTGGGTAATTTTGGCGTGTCTCGCCCTTCTTACAGCAAATGGTCATGACATCGGTCGTGTTCTCTGGTTACTTATGCCGTATTTCTTTATGAGTTTTTTTCGGGGTGCGTCATGCCGCCTGGTTTTTGCTTGACCATTTTGCTTTCCCGTGTATCGGTAAGTTCATCACTTTTATTTTGTAGTTAAAACCCATTGTAGCCGAGAATGATTTATTTCATAATTTTGTAAATTTTGTAAACCCTTTGGGTGATTTAAATTTTTAAATTTGAATTTAAGCTTTCCTTAAAGCGCACTGTTATATTTTTTTTTAAATTTTTCTCTTGTTGTGCCGGTGGGCTTTAGCTACCTTTTTATTTTTGTGTTTTGCGGTTGCCCTCATTTTTCTTAGTCTTGGTTTTTTTTCTGCTCTTTGCAGGGACCGAGTGTAGGGAGCATTTATGACCAAGTGTAGGGAGCATTTATGACCAAGTTCAAGGAGCATTTAAGACCAAGTTCAGGGAGCAATTTTAACCAAGTTTAGGATGCATTTAAGACCCAATTTGGGATGAATCTAATCAAGTTTGGGCGAACGTTAACATGTCTGAATTTTCCTACGTCACCCGATACTCTTTCTGGAAGGAATGCTTCTACTCGTCTAAAAAAATTTTAAAATCTACTTATGAAGCTTCCATTATTTTTATACTATTAAATATACTTAAAATCCTTAATTATTTAGTAATTTGTTATGTAAATGATTTTCTAAAAATTTAATTAATTTTGTTAAATTATGCTGCGTAATACTATCAACTTACTTTTTATTTTTGTAAAACATAATTTGTGAAAAACAAGTTCTAAAATTTTTAAAAATGAAAATTGTGAACTTTGCTCTTGTCTAACCTGCTTTTGGTTAAACGTTTTTCTGTTGTCTTCTTATAAATTTTTTTAAATTAATTGTTATAATCTCTTAAAGCTATACTAGTTATGCTCTTTAATTAAATTAAATTTTTTTAAAAAAAATATTATCCGTCACTTAAATGACCTATTATGATTAAATATCAATTTATTTGTTTTATTTTATTAATAATGATTATTATTATTAATTATTAATCTTTTCTTATAAATTTAATTTTTTTTAAACTGGATCCAGTAGAATGGCATGCCAATCCTTTTGAGCTCTTTTTATAAATTTTGGCTATCTATGCTAATTTACTTTCAATCACCTGTGTAACTTTTCTGCGTTTACTCTAAACAAATGTAACCGTATCCATTATGTTTTTTTCTATAAATTTAATATTTAATTAAATTCTTTAACTAATTATTTTTTTTGTTTTTTTTTACCGTCACATCACCGCAGTCCCTCCTGTTGGAGATTCTTTTGTTTCCCTATGCCAATTTTGTTTTTTTTTGCGATCCTTTTGTATCGCTCGAAACAAAAAGGGTTACACTTAATAAACCTTCTAATCAATTTTTTCGTAAACCCAGTCTCTCTAAATTGAAGGAGGGGAGTTGTATGATGGGTGGAATAGAGAATATCTATGAAAAGACTTTTAAGCGAATGCTATCTTTTAAAGACAAACTGTTTTACAACTCGGAGCATAATAAGTTGATCCATTAAAAAATGTATGGTATTCATGTTTAAAAATTCGGTATCACAAAGAAAGCGCCTACACGAACTTTTCCAATTGTTGAAGTTTTAGTAAGATTTAGTAAGTCACGACATTGAAGAACAATAAAGCTCTAGGGGAAGATTAATTACGGTAGTAAAGTTGAACTATGGTGGAAAAATGTAAACTTTCAGCCTAGAAATTGAAAAGAAGTGGGAAACTGAGAAAATCCCCGTGAATGGAAAACAACACAAATACACTAGCTGAAAAAATATTTGTTACTAATTACCGAGGAATTTCTAGTGACTTAGGCTATAAGGTACTCCTTGACAAATTATTTTTGACTAGACTAGAACAAGTATAACTTATTAAAAACTGAGTGAATGTCAAGCCGGCTTTAGGAAAGGAATATCCTGAGTGGAATATATTTAGAACCTATAGCACTAGAAAGCACGCGAAAGTTACAATTTAAGCGATCTAGTGGCTATGTCTGTTGATTTCAAGAACGCTTATAATTCAGTCGACGAAGAAACGCTACTGAATATCTTAGAATAGTTTTCAGTAGACGTCAAAACAACAGCTCTATAATTAAAGAAACTTTAACACGATCTAAAGTAAAACTTTTAGAAGAAGTCTCCGAACAGTCTGAAATTAAAGCTGGGGCTAGACAGGGTGATGGGCTGTCACCTGCTCTCTTTAACTGCAATCTGGAGAAGGGTATTCAGGAATAGGAAATGGAACTTGACAAGAAAGAATTATTAAACCAAGTTAAACCATTGGAGGATCAAAAAACAGCATAAAGATAAACTATCTTGCTTTTGCAAATGACCAAGCAACCGTTTTTAGGAACACGAAAACAGTAATAGAAAAAATAAGCGTGTTAAAAGAACAAACAGAAAAACAGGACTACAAATTTCCTTACGGAAAAAACTAAATACATAACGGACATCTAACTCAATATTCTTAGCCCAGTGTGGGCTAAGGTGAAGAATGTGGCTACAAAATAATACAACATTTAAGCTCTAAGAAGTAACGAAACTTTTGAAAATTGGGGTTTCTAAAGCATCGGTGAAAAAGTGGAAAAACTGAATAGCTCACGTGAAAAAGGAGGAGAAAAGTATGTGGGATTTAGATTCTTTGAGTGAAGTTCAGGTAGAAAAACTTGTAAATTTGGAACATGATTCAAGTAGTGACGACGAGGATGGCCGTCACCAATTGTATCGGGTGCAGAAGAATTACAATAAGGTAACCTATTATAGTACTTTGTTTACAATTAACAACCTCAAGCCTAGTTACGAATAAATGTTCATAATAATAAGATTATTATCATAATAAGAATGTAAATTAATTATTTAAAAAAAGACAACTGTAAACTTCCTGTATATCATGATCGTAAACTTTTTTGGATGGATCACGCTATGTAATATTTTTATTTCAAACTGTTTTGACTAGGTCTCAACTTAGCTGAGATAGAGTACAGTAAGAATTTTAACACCTCTCTTTGTTGAACGTGATGTACGTTATTATTGTTATTATTATTTTGTAGGTTTCATTAACTATAGGGTGATTTAAAAAGAGCGCCGGTTTTGATATATCAAATTAAGAGATTTATTTTATTGAAAAACTGAAAATAAATACATCAACAAGTTCATCTTACCTTCCGATTTCATGTATGAAATATGATGTCATGCATGTGCCCTCCTCTACTGCGCTGGCACGCATCAACTCTGTCCATGAAATTAGATATTACTGCACGACAAGTTTCGACTTCCATTTGCCCGATAACCCGTCGAATTTCCTCCTTCAAGTCATTGATGTTTCGGGGTTTATTGGCATACATCAATGACTTCAGATGACCCCAAAGATGAAAGTCACAATGCGTCAATTTTGTTTGCGAAGGTGTCATCATCCTGCCGTTTTCTCAATACCCAATCAACAAACTGTCGTCTCTTCTGGTGGTCTGCCACTTTCAAATGTTGCGTCAACTGAATTTTATACGGGTGATATTGGAGATCGTACCGAAGAATTCTCCGTACAGAAGAACATCGTAAACCCAATTGTTGAGAACGGCGACGTATTGATTTTGCTGGGCTAACAGCCACACTGTCACGAACCAACGCAACGTTCTGCTCAGTTCGGCCAGAACGACGACGTCCAGAACTTTTAAGGTCGACTGTTGAACCCGTCTCAAAAAACTTTTTCATGAGCCTGCGAACTGTTGATTCATTCGGTGCTTCATTACGTCCTAGAGTACCGCGAAGTCGCCTGACAATAGCCGCATAACTCTCTCCACTCTGGTAAAATGTTTTGACGATTAACACTTGTTGTGCAATAGTAAACTTCTCCATGGTTAGACACAGACTGCGAGAGTACTACACTGCGAACAAGAGAAACTACAACTGAATCGTCAATTGGAATGTTCTCCGAAATAGAAATGAGGTCTAACAATGTTGCCAACCGACAAACAAAAATTTACCAGCCGTTTAAAAACCGGCGCTCTTTTTGAACCACCCGTTAGTTATATTAATTATTAATACGTTTGTGTTCCAGAATTATTTCCTAAACCAACTCTCCTCAAGTATATCGGCCGGAATGTGAAATCTGGTCAAAGAAAAATTTTCAGAGAATTTATAATATCTTGGATTAAACCGTATTTGACAAGTTTGCACGATCCTTCAAGGGTGAATGATAAAAAAGACATAGAACACTCTTATAGAACGGTAGTTATTTTTTAAAACTTTGTGATAATTATTATTATTAAACATTATACTAAGTTTTTAGTGCTGGCCTCTACATTTATCACTTTAGTTCATTTTGATGGTACGACACGAAAGGATGGCAGAGTTGGTAGATCGAAAATGGGGCACGGAACTGAACGGCCGAATAAGCCTTCATCTGTTGAAAATCTCGAGATAAAGTCTAGTATAAATACAAAACATATTAAATTGCTTGATTATTATTGTATTAAATTGAAAAAGCCAGAATTAAAAAAGATACCGAGAATAGAAGTCAGCATTAACAAAACAATTTAAACAAAAGAATTATATAGAGCCTACTGTAACTTTTTAGCGTACTGTAATGTTCAGTTGACCACAATTCCAAACAAAATTTCAAATTAACCATAATGAATACAAAATGGTGCATTATTAAGACTCTATAAATCGGAGTCAAAGAAGTTCTTTTAATTATAAATTGCTTGTTTCAATCCGTGATCAATAGTATAACGATGTTGTATTTTGCTTGTTTCTAGATTGTTTGGGCTGACAATCCTGAAGTTGGGTGTGGCTACAAATTTATAGACGAGGGAGATGATGAATTATTCTTCTGTTACTTTAGACAGTAAGAGACTATTTAATAAAGTTTGTATTATGAAACTATTGAGGATACTGTTACTACAAGTGTTTTGTTTAATTATCGTCAAATGGGAAATATTTTTAGCAGGATTTGAATGAAATAGGTATTTAAAAAAACAGATCATTTAAATGAAACATTCGTTAGCTTAATTTTTATTTAAGCGATAAATGGTTAATCGTCACTCTACCTGCCTCTAAGAAATATTTCCTCAGCTGAGTTAAAAAATTTAAAGGCACTTTATACAATTTCTACCTTTTTAACAATCCAAAGAATTTATACTTTCTCTGAAATCTGGGGATAGCGAGAAAACTGAATCACTGAACAGCTTTCTAACGCTAAAACCGAGTTTAAGTTCCATTTATTTTTAAAGTAAATAGAAATTTTATGAATTACTATTAGAATTTTCTAGTTCAGAATATACAAGTTTTGAGCGAAGATTCCCACACGGGGCTAATTCAAGACATTAAAATAATCAAGAAAATTTATGCGGTCATTTATGCCCGACACATGCTTTGTGTTCGTCTGTCCGTCTGTCTGTTATTTTGTTTTTTTTAAATATATTTCGAGAACGAGTTAAGATAATTATAATGATATTGGGTATGCGTAAACCCAATATCTCATTCTGCAAATTAAATTATTTGTTAAAAACATATCTAGCTAAAACATTTTCAGTAGATCTACAGTATTGACTCTACATATATAATGCTGTCCGATCATTTTTGTGTTCTACATAAAATCTTTGATTTTATTATGGCAGGCATTTTGCTACCGATATGAACAAACAAGATTTCATTGTGTTTTTAATACAATGTTTAATACTTTAGCTAAGAAAATTCTCAGTTTGATAACTTTAACAACTAAAACGATAATATAAATTAAATGTTTAAACGGCCACCATTTTGAAAATATTGAAGGTAAAATTTTCTTGATTATTTAATTTGTAGGGGTCGGTGTTGAGCACACATTTTACATTTACACAGAAATTTATTACAATATCTTAGATTGTTCTCAAGGTGTAGTTTTTAATTAATGGACATTGACAGAATGACGGTCAGGAAATAAAGGCAGAAAATTATATTTGTCTGCATGAATTGTTTTGGTTATTATTGTTTTTATGTCGTGAATCAGTTCGGTAACTTGTGATGAAATACTCCGTATAATACCAAATGGAGAGAATGCCTGTAATGATGTAATATAAAACTTCATTTTTTTCAGAACTAATCTTGGACCTGAGAAACCTTACGTGCCGGGTTTGCCTAGCTGTAAAGAATTCGGATTGACACCCAGCACTGAATACGTAGGACTTTGTCGTAAGAGCCAATTTAATAATCACTAACTAACTTATCAGGAGTATTCCTAAGATGAATATTGCCAACTATATCTGTAGACTATTACTGTGACAATTTTAATAGATTTCAATAAATTTTATTCTTAATTTAATATTTCCTATTTATAAAATATTTACCAGTTAGACAACAATTGAAACAACTCTACAGATTTGTTTACACCAAATCACCCATACGTCTCAAACAGAAATGATTACTCTATAATTAAAACGTATCTGGATGTACCCGGTTTGAGGAGTAAACACATATGAGTATGGTTTGAGTTATGAGTATTAATCCTAAAGTCATTGGGTGCTTTATTATTGGTGTTACTCCAAATTTTTGGTTGCGCAAAACAGAGTAGGCTTAATCTGAAAACTATTCAAGCGTTCCAGTCTAAATTTTTCCGTATAATTACCGGTTCACCCTACTTTGTCTCAAATTACACACCGATTTAAAACACCATTCATTTCCGAAATCATCAAAAATAGTTATATTAAATTCTACTCAAAACTACAAAGCTATAATAATCAGCTTATAGTGATGTGGCAAATCCACCAGGCTTCATTGAAAGATTAAAAAGAAGGTAGAGCAGAGATCTTTAATTCTTTCTGCATGTTTATATCGAAAACTTAAATGTGAAATATTACATGTACTTTTTTAATATGCTTTATTACAATCGGTAATAAATTTTCTTTGACAATATGAACTTTTTATTGTTTTTATTTTTATACTTTAATATATTTTTACGTTCATTTTCATTCCAAATTTAACATTGCTGAATGTTGTATTTTATATCGTGCCTGTTCTTGTTAATTGTAATCCAATATCAATGTTTTCTCATCTTTTGGTTGTTTTTTTATAGAACAGTTAGATTCAAAGTGAAATATTAAAAAAATACCAGTTAAACTACATATTGTCAGTTTAAAATATAAATGCTCTGTATAAATACTGTACAAATGTATGGAATAAAAAATTTGTAATAATAATAACAACGTCTTATTATATAATATTATATTATGTTATTATATTATATACTGGACGTATATATCATGGATAAACAAAAACGACTACTACAACTTTCGTTTTTTTATCACTGTTGATTGGTTAAAACTCTAATAATTTGTTCTTTTTCGTCAACTACCCTCAAAAGCTTTCATTTTATAAAATAAAACACATTAACATTAAAAATTCTTGGCCTACTTTCATTAATCAAGGAATACATTTTTCCTTGAGTCAAACAAACCAGGTAAGCATTTCACAATAGTTTATTTAGGCATATACACATGACGCTATATACGTATAGATTTCTACGTTTTAGATTTTGGACTTTTAGATAAATTAAGTTCAGTGTGTAAAGATATGCTAAAAATACGTTTAAGTTACTTTGGATAAAAATAAAAATATTCTGCAAAAATCAGAAATCAATTATGCAGAAGAAGAGTCTGCTGGACTTGAATAGGCCCGCATAAGACAAATATTGAAAATTAATTATCGATAAACAATTAGAAGTAAAGTCAACCTAAATGTTACGTTGTCAGTAGTTTTAAGGTTTACTTTCCTTCTATCATAAATGTTTTTCATATGGGTTACAATAATAATAATAATAATAAAAGTATAAACCAGAGACAAAAGCTACAAGAACCGGAACTAAGTGGAGTGAATAGAGAAAAGCTGAATTCTCACAAAGAATGAAAAACTGGTGGGCGGATAAAAAGGACAAGAAATCCCAAAAACAAACCAGATTTACTTAGCGTCTTCCACTTTGGGAGCTTTACGACTAATAATAATAATGATAATAATAATAAAAGCTTGATACAAGTTAGTAATAGTTTTCTTGATAATGCCAAAAGGCCATAAAAGTAGCTGAAGAAAGCCAAAGGGATTGTTGTTTTACCAATGTATATTTCTGATTCAGGATTGATCAATTATTCTGACTCAGGACATACTGTAGTTCTCTTGTAGTATTTGAGTTTTATTACCTATTTCTTTCTGGTTTCTAATTTTAATAATATCTTCTTTCAGGTGGTTTTCCAGTAAGAAACAAACACACCGGCCTGTACTTAAAATGGTTTTGTGAGTAATAAAATCGAAATAATACTTGGTACTGCGTTAATGCTTTCCGGAAAGTCTCTGTTTTGATACTTTTAGGACTTGTTTTTATTTATGAAGAAGAATATGTTGCGCTGGAGAAATATTCATTGTGAAAATTTAGCGCAGATGTTCTAGAGCTTACTTATTCCACTTCCACTTATTCCAGCTCGTGGAAATTGCAGCACAGCATGCGCCCGCTCACACCTCCCTGTTTTTTCGTGATATTTTGGCCAAACAACAACACCTTTTTAGCGCCTCAAACATCGCATTGCCTGACATAGCTTCATGTAACTTCTTTCTATTCGCGAAGCTGAATAAAAACATAAAAGGAAGACTATTTGCTAACATTGAGGACATCAAGACTGTATAGTTGAAGAAACTGAACTCCATACCAAAACATACGTTCCAGAAGTGCTTTGTGGATTGGAAAAAGCGCTGGCAGAAGTGTTTATATCTCGAGGCGATTTCTTTGAAGGGAAAAAATAAATATTGATGATTATTGAGGAGAAACGAAAATTCTTGTTATTCTTTTTATCAAACCTCGTACATTTAAGTTTAATGTGTATTGCAATATCGTACTGTGTATAATCCTCAGACACACTTGAAAAGTTTATGATCTGTTCTTAGTAAAATGATAAAAAGTAATAAAATCAATGATTTGGAATGACTCCAGTTACACTAATTAAAAGTGAAAAATCTGACTTAAATGTGAAGCTATCAACAAGTTTTCTAGTTTATGACAAAGAATTAAACTCGCAGACTTTTGTGTTAGATGCCAGTTACTCATTATACAGTATGAGTGTGACAGTAACTGTCCCACCGAAGGCAGTCTTGCGCATTTCGATACCAGAAAGTTCTTAGAAAATTAAAAGTTGTAGGCCGAATCTTGTTTTAAATTTAATTGTTTTCAATACACAGTAGCCAATAATGTTATTTCTATTTCTTATTTTTCTATATATGAGTATTAACAGTTCGCCAATAACGTATCTATATTTCAGCACACGGTTTAACTGAGAGTGAAGAAAAATCTTTAGTGGTGTATCACACCCTTGCCAAACTCTGTCAAGACCAGATAGGTGAACAAGGTCTTCAAAGTAAAAGGGAATGTCCAAGTTTGTATTTCAACTCGGAAAATTTGGTCGCACCTGAAGAAGAATACATGGTCAGTTAATTGATAAGTCTTAAAAATTTACAAATAATCTAAATTTTTGTCTAACTTGGTTTTTTTCCTATAATAGAATTATATTTATAATGATTTTTTTAGGATTTCTTAAACAAGTCTCGTGGTTAATTCCCAATTAGTAGGCCTAATAATAGGGGCTATGGTCAAAATATTAAATGCAAATGTTGGTGTCCAACAAAAGTCTAACTACGCTTTACATTTATTTCAAGAATAGGCCTATATAATTTTATAATATTTAAAAAAATCTAATAATTACTTTTGTTAGACTTGTCCATTACATTAAGTTCAAGTACGACTTCAGAACGATGAAGCCTGGGAAGTACTCAAGAAACATATGTAATGTAGAGAAGAAACATTTGTAATGTAGACAAGAAACATATGTAAATGGAAGCATATTAATGGTGCCAGTTAAACATAGACGTCAAAGCTTAACATTTGAAAATTATCTGACGGAGTACTTTCTTTTTCTGTTTACTTTCCTTGCCCTGTGTGAATATGTGAGGAAAGAAGGTATGGTTTTTTGTCAATTTTTCAAAATCGAGTTTTCACCGGAAATATGGATTTTCAGGCACCCTGAAGTCAAAAACGATTTAGCGATTGGTCTGTGTGTAAACAAAATATCTCAAGAAAACATCTCGGAAAAACGTACGAAGTTGAAACATGAAAGTTAAGTTAGGTACCACAAGGCGATCCGACGAAAACATTTTCATCAAAATCAGTCAACCAGAAGTAGCTTAGGCCTACTAGTGCAATTTTTCACTTTTCGCGATTTCCTCAAGAACGGCTCCTACAATGTTTTTTTTTAACCGCCTCATTAACTACTTATTTTTAGCTCTACAAGATAGGGTAAGCGGCACGTCTGCTGACATTCTAGGGGGCTGTGCTCGCGTAGTAAAAAATGGTTTTTGTTAAGATTGCGACCTTAATATACATTCTAAGGTGAAAAAGTACATAATCAAAGTTATAGAAAATCAAGAAACCTATAACTTTTATTCCAATTTTTTTGACAACGCTTAGTTTAGTGTCAATTAGTGATTTTCTGTATTTTCTCATCAAAATCGGTAAAAAATTGTATTTTTTCAGACTGCGCCCTTAGTATACATTTTACAAAAAAATATGTGTATAATAAAAGCTATAGAAAATTAGAAAAACTAGAACTTTTATATGAAGAATTTTTCTATACAGCTTAGTTCAGCATCAATTAGTGATTTCCGTATTTTTAAAGTAAAACAGAGATTGATTTTCATTTATTGTCCATTCACTCATAATTAAAATTAGATTTTCATTTTACATTGTTTATTCATGATTAAACATACGATTGTTTAAAATTATTTATAATCGTGTGAGTGTTTCACAGTACATTTTTTCGTTTAGCGTTCTACCATCCCGGAATGTAACCCAAGTGCTAATTGGGTTTATTACATTCATTATATTTATTTGTGTACAGTATTATAATCCTCATTAAAGAGCATTTTATAATAATTGCTCAATAACGTGTACAAGCTAATAATTTACAATATAAGGGGTTTGATAGTAGTATTAAGAAAACCTTCTTATACTGTTGTAGGTTTGGGATGAAAATTTGGCAGTCTCGGCTCAATTTGCCGCATTCAGAAAATGTTACGGCGAAGAAGATGATCTAAAAGATCTACGACATCGTAAGGTTTTTTGAAATTTATTTTACCTATACAAATAAAGCCTAGTAAAACTAAGAATATTTTCCTCGACACTTTTTAGATCTATTACGAGTTTTGTACGTTGCTTTACCACAAGTTTTCAAATTTATTAGAAATTTGTTTACTGATTCATACTGAATAAATCTGTATAAAATAGGTATTTCATAAAATTATATATTATTAAATATATACATATAAATATATTTATAAATACGGAAAAATAAGCACCCATCGTAACATATTTTAATAACTTATTTAGTAAGCCCCTAACATAACAAATAGTTTTATGTAAGTAAGTGCTTATATTACTGTAAATCTTTACCAATAAAATATTTTCATATTTTCTTTGTGGTATGAGGCATAATGATATAAAATTCTTTCAAATTTAAAATTGAGAATAGTAGTCTAATCTATTCCCCATTGTTAAATTTACGTCAAAAATTGTTCCATTTTGTCTATTTTAACAATATTAAAATTGAAAATTTAGGTTCAAAAATGTACAAAAACGTGTTTTTAATATGTGAATTTTTTCTCCCGGAGGGAACCCCCAGGCTCCACGCTCTCCTCGGGGGTATTACATACCCCCAGACCCCCCGATAGTGAACCCTCCAAACTTGATGCTAAATCCGTCACTAGGCAGATTCACAGACACCTGCTAAGTGAATTTGATTAATGTAATCCTACCACAAAGTAAAAGTTAACAATTTTTTTTATTGCAGCTTAACAAAAACTATTTGCTTATCTTGTCCAATACTTAAGGAAAATGTAATTAAGAATATCCAATAGAGAAGCATGCCAATAAACGTATAGTACGACATAAAATGGAAAACTCAATAAGTGTTATTTTTGTTAGATAAATGGAAAATGAGTACCCCTCTACTTTTTACAATCTGGATTAAACGGGTATAGGAAAAATCAGTGCTGTGGCACTATATTTAGAATAAAGTAGATACAAAATTTTATGGGACTAGAGATTTTTCATATTTGACAATTTAAAGCTGCTTTCAAAGTATTACTTTCAAGGTGATCACCAAAATTGAAAAGCGCTAAAAGTAAACGCTAAGGAGCTCGAAAAATAGCCAATAATAAAATAAATATATTCCATACTATGTGAATTGTAACGTCAGTTTTCTTCTTGCGTATCTTCACGTAGTTTAAAGTAGGCCTTATTACACATTAAATACTAAAATACCTCAATGCAGGATATAGTGAGATATGTGCATACACATATCTAAGATATAATATCTTAGATATAATATCTTTCGCAGTTTTGGTTTTTATCTTACAATTGTAAGTGGAAATTATGGGTTGAACGATCACAACCTTTAGTGCAAATTAAAGTATTGTAGTCGTTTATTTCAGACGTGTCGTTACAGAGATATTGGCATTGAAATTGATGTTTTTTGACATATTTTCAATTCTGTTAAACAAAATGTACTTGTCTGATTTCCATTTTTTGAACTTGCGTGTGCTTAACTTTTGTAGAAAATAAAATATTAAATTTATTTAAAGAATACTGGTCATATTTTCAGCAATCTCCACCGAGATATTCCAAGCTAGTGTGACTGAGTCATCTGATATAATTTCTTACGCAAATGGCAAAGCCGCTCTGAACGGAATGGTTTTACATTTGTTTCAAGAGGATCAATCTTTCCCAAACAAGGTATGTGACAGGAGCACATTCTTTTTTTAGTATGATTTCAGTAATCAGGGTTATTGAATAATATTGGAAGACATAAATATTATAGTATCATAATATTAATAGTATTAATATTAATAGTATCTGTACAGTAAAAACTATGTACACCTTATTAATAAGTCGTACATTATCATCTTATCTCATTGGGTCACGGGGTTGCTTATTATTCATAATTGAACAGATTGCAATGTGCATACATTACGGATTAAATAAAAGTTATTTCATCTCTATAATTTCCGATGTTAATAAAAACTTTACCGAATGATGAAACTGAACAATTTAGTTGTAATTTACCATTGTCAATAGATTTTTCATACTTAAGATTGAAATCGAACACGGAACCCTTGGTTCAGTATTATATCAACCTGATCACATATTAGTTATTTAGTAAAATTTAGTAGTTCGGTTATGGAGAATGAAATGAGCTCCACTATGTATTTTACTTTTATCTGACAATGTTATCGAATGACAATGTGTGTAGTAAATCTCGCGGTGAAAACATAAAGTATTATACAACATATGGTCAGTTGTTCGTTATTCACACCTGCACCCACTCGATGGCTAAAATGTTTTAGTAAATTTTACTTGAAAGTTTACAGGTGGGTAGTTGCTCCGAGCAACTACACGGCCAATTTTTCAAGGTCATCCAAGGATACCATGAATTTTAAATTAGACATTTAAATTTTAAAAACTCCCTAACTCGCTCAGGACCCCATGCAACATGCTTTTATTTTAATCATTTTGGTCGTCAAGAAATCTACAGAACTATGTGGTTACAAAAATGTTTGAGTAGTCTCCCACCCTCAAGAATTAGGTTTTTAATATTTTTTTTTGTTTATGACCTTGAGGAAATTTTTACGATCTTAGATTCTACGGAAATTTACGTTAATTGGCTACGTTATATTTAATATAGTTAATAAGCTGGGTTATTTAATTTCATCAATTTTTTTTTTACGGCTAAAAGAACATTTAGTCGATGTGCAGACAAAGTTAACGTGCTACCCCTTCCTCATAACAGAACTTATCATACATATATATGTGTTCGTCTTGCCCTCCTGACGAGAATATCCAAAGTTTCTAGAAAAATATTTAAGTAAAATTGCTTAAAATGGCGATCAATAATGGCGCACAATCAGCCTTTTAAAATACATCAATTTAATGAGAAATTATTATAAATACTCGTATCTTCTCTTAACGCAAGAAAATTGCTATAAGATTTGCAAAAATTTTGATGACAAAGAAGATGAATAAATTTAAATTCACGTTACATGTGATCTTGAGCTAGATTGAGAGATTTTAAAATTTAAACTTGAATAATTGGAAACAAATGGTTTTTTCTCAAGATTGTCTAGGTCAGCGTTCTCAATACAAGTAAACAAAGATCCTTAGACGAGTGATATCATGTCATTTTAGAATATTTGAAATCGAAAATATTAACGTAAACACGAAAATATTTTTAATTGGAGAATAATCGCTATTGTTTTTTTTACTAGAATTGGAGCCGCTTTGGATGTGGATACGCATACTTTCTTAAAACAGAGGAGGGAAAGTTTGTTAAATTGTTGGTCTGCCTTTACGGAATATAGAAATAAAACAAACTTAATTGAGCAATGTTGACGAATTTTCCCATAAGTTATACCAATAATTCATAAGCTTTTTACAAATAAAATTTCTGAAGCCTTAATATTGCTAGGCATAACTTTAAAAGAGTTGGTGGCAAACGCCGAAAAAGGAAATAATCTTTTGAAGGTTTCTGTCTAGATTATTGAATATACCTGTAATCATAATCTAGTTAGGATCTATCAAATTTTGTTTCTTTTAATTAAACAATAGTAAACTAATGCGCTAGCTGTTCTTTTCTTTCCGAAATCTTTGCTGTGATGACTGAAGCATTTTTATATTTTCACGTTTCGATATTACATTTAGTAGATAAAAAGTTTCTTTACGTAACATTCAAGACCTACAAAAAATCAAAACGCCTCTTCGGGTTCATATATTCTATATTGTTTTAAACTTATATGTTTTCGTATTTACTGTTTATATGGTACTTTTAATGAGAAACCAAGATAACTCTTGTCTTTACTTACTGACTTCGCAAGGTCCTTCGAGTTCTAACAGCTGCGCCCTGGTACATGACAAACAACCACATTCACAAAGACGTTTTTATTTCAATAGTTGTGGTCAACGCAACGGCTTTTACGCTGGGTCCGGGGTTTGATTCCCGGTCAGGTCTGGCTTTTTTTCTTCAATAATTTTCATCTATCACTCTTCTCTCTTTGGATTAGCAGTACCTAATTGCAAAACAGTCAGACGTAAGAAACAAAAAATATCAATAGTTGAAGAGAAAATTTCAAATCTTAGTGTATCCTACGAAAAACAGCTTGAATCACAAGAACATTATTTGTCAATCAATTTATTTGACCAACAGTGGTACAATACAATGGCTAAAACGGAGGCAGCCGACCTATCCGGTCATGTCCTGGTACTTTTTCATCACTCGGTTTCATATATCACCCTTCATGTATACAGTAGCATTAATGTGCTAACCGTTGGATATAAAATTAACTTTCTTAGTAACCGATTTGAATTTATTAATTCCTAAGCTATTACTGTCAATACATTCTTAATTATCTAATTTGTTTTAATTTACTTATTTTAGTTAAGTAATTAGTTTGTAAATGAGAAAATAAATATTCTGTAAACCTCAAGTGTTTTTGTTTTCTTTCAACCTTGTTCTGTCAGGTATGAGTCGTATACGAAGATTTGTCCTTTAATTAGGTACTGATTAATTTTATTTGGAAATACATTTAGTTTTTTTAAACGAATTTAATGTATTACTGGTTTTATTCAATGATTAATTTCAGAATTACGGACATTTTGAAATAAGTAAAAAACAAGATTGGCACACGGAGATTAATATAAAATAAACATTATAAAATTAGCTAACAGCTGGAACAATAAATAACCAATCAGCAATATAATTTAAAGGGGCCCAGTCCTCGTATGTTGCTCCATAACTAACATAAGGAACATTTTCTCTGTCTTTGGTAGAGACAATTGGCTGATTTTTTTTACACAGATTTATCGGATCTTGAGACACATTTTAACATGAGGGTTTGTTAAATTAACTTTCAGTTCAGCAGGAAAAAAAATTTTTCTTTGGCAATGTCAGTAATTTCCAAAAATTAACCTATTTGTAACTAGAAAATCTGTTTGAGCTAGTGTTTTGTTAAACTGCAAAGTCAAAATATGTGTTCCTTTGCAATGAATGTACCCTGAAAATCTCAGGTCAATATCTCTAACCGTTTTTGAGAAAATGTTCTTTTGAATGAAAAAACTTAATTTTCGGAAAACAAACAAATGAAGGAAACAAACTATAATAATTTCACTCATAAGAAAAAAATCAGCTGTAAAATAATAAGAAAGCAAGACAAACAACAGGACTGCCAACAATATGTATAAAATGTTATCTTTCTATTAAAAAATAAAACAAATTTCTAAACAAAAAGGATCAAAAGTTATCCAACATAAATTTTAGATAGGTCCCTGAAAAACAGTAATGGTGTTAATTTAAAAAAATAATAAAAAATATAAAACCTTATCAAAAGGTCGTTTATTGTGCATCAGTTTACTCACAAAATTCAGTAGAATTAAATGAACAAACAAAAAAAATGGTAATCTTTTTTTGAGAACCGGGTTCCCTTAAAATACTCAATGTTTACTTTTTGAACGTAGGCTCCTTCTTACTGTTAGTAAGAAAAAGTATATAACTATTGTAGCCTATTTTTTCATTAAAAGTTTAAAATAGTCTTTCTACTATAATAGTAATAACAGCTGATTTTCGAAGATAAGGTTCCTGGTTCAAATCCTAGTAAAGGTAGTTAGTTACCTTTACTAGGATTTGATAAATTTGAATACTAGACATTGGTTACCGGTCTACTTGATGGTTGGGGTTCAATAAACCCTACTCCCTAGAAATGGTCGGCCTGGATCTGTACAAGATTACACGTCATTCACATCATCCTCATCTCATTTGGTCATGGGGTTGCTTGTTGTTCTGAACTGAACAGATTGCAAAGTACACACAGAGATTAAAAAAAAATTATACTTGTAGGACTATAATATAATATAAAAAATAGTATTTTTTTAGTTTATGATACGTACAAGTGATGCCATCTATCGGCTGTTTATGCTAACAATTTCCTCTCTAAGAACATTGACTAAAAAAAGAACTTGATTATAACACCAAGGCGGTGGCATGAACACTTAATTTTATATTTTTATTATTTACTAGGACTGTAATTAGTCATTTCTATAAGCACTATTAAAATAGTATTTAAACTCTCTACATTAGATTTGATACGTATTTTTAGATACAATACATTTTTACATTACATTTACATTCCACTTCGGTCAGTGACCACCCCTCTCACCAATCAAAAAAATAAAATTATCATATCTGTAAAACAGTTCACAACTGTTGCACGTAATCAGATTTAGTATTTGATTAAAGAAATCGAGAAAAACATAAACAGGTACATTTTCCCCATGTTTCTGGTCAACCAAAAATGAAGAGATAAGAAGGTAGTGTAAAAACCGCTATTGATAAAAAAACTGTCGGTCTTAGACGAATGTTACCGAGATTTCTGTTCTTAAACTCGACCGCACAAACATAATCAAAAATCCAAAAGCAGGGGACACGGGTACGCACGCAATCGTTTCTTAATTCGTTAATTAACGAAAGATTAAAAATTTAAATGTCTAACAAAAATCTTGGATAATAATGTGTATAATAATTGAAGCGGTAAATACTAAGCAATTAATTAGCGGTTACTAGGTAATTGAAGTAGTAAATAGTTGACGGAAACGCCCAGCTATAGAGATATATCTTCTTCTTCAAGTGCCGTCTCCGCGTCGGAGGTTGGCGATCATCATTGCTATTCTAACTTTCGAAACAGCTGCTCGGAACAGTGACGTGGAGTTGAGACCAAACCAATCTCTCAAATTCTTCAGCCAGGACTCTTTCCTTCTGCCCGGCCGGCGCTTTCCTGCTATCTTTCTTTCCATTATCAGCTGAAGAAGAAAATATATAAACAAATAGAGATATATAAACAAATTCAAAACATATCTGATGAAAGAAGAAAGAGAAGAATTATTTACGGATATCTGTTAAAGATGAAACGGTGTTACAGATGTTAAAGAAGAAACGAGTAAGCCTAGGCTTCATGAAAAGCCAAACGAATAGAAAAACAAAGCAAGATGGTTCAAAGACACAGAAAAAGATATAATGACACTAAACACAGATAAACGTGTGATAGATGATGGAAATAAATTCAGAAAACCAATGAAAAGTATTAGGATATTTTAGAGGAAAAAAATAAAGAAAAACAAAATACTGATGGAACATTGAAAGTATTTTCAGAAATAATGAAGAAAATGGGAGAAAGAAAAGTGAAGCTTCATAATATGAACTCCAGCAAAAAAATTAAAAGACAAGCATGATTATCGTAGATTTATATTGACTGAAACGAAAAATCTTACTTTGGACAATAAATAGAATTTAGGCTAACATTTTAAGTGCAAGGAAACATGTAGGTAATTCAGATAGAACTACCTCCAACGTACATCCGATAAGTCATACAACTGACGGAATAAACAGAAATAAATACAGAATATTGGTGACGTAACGGCAAACATATTACTTAAACATTAAATAAAACATTTAATTTATAAAATTTTCCATGCAAACATGTAATATTAAATTTAATATTACATGTTTGCAACTTAACTTGACAATTTTGAATAATCAAGCTATAAAAAGTATACTGTCACGGTTTTTTTAAAACGGAAAGACTGTTTTGGAAAGGCTTCAAGCGGAAAAAATTTGTTATTAATTTTAAATTAGTGTTAGAAATTTTGGTATTACTCAGTCTTCCTTACTGTAGTTTTTAGGGTTAAGCCTAACTAAAAGTTTATTTTGTTCGAATTTAGTAATCGATTATGCGAATCTAGTGTAGTTCTGTTCTTCTGTTAAATATTTGATGAGTAATAGACCTACCTACGTTTGTAAATTTTTAAAATTCTATGTTTGTTGGATAGCTAAGACATTTTTTCAACTCTTTTGATACCAATTTTTTAAATGAATTCTTTGAATGAGCCTATTTTTCTGGGTATAATTTGTAAGACGTAATTTTGGTAGCTTAATCTCCAAAACGGTTTGTCCGATTGAGTTCAAACTTTGCAGAAACAAATTCTTCGTGCTACGTTTTTTTCTTCTCTTTAAATTATCTGTCTCGATACGGATGGCTTTCTTAAGCTGTTTAATTTTGTATTTTCACTAATAAGGTTAGTCTTAAAATGTTCTGGTTTTAATAAAATGTGTTTCAGTGATAAAAATAACAAAGTTTTCGTAGCCTATAAAGATTTCTAGGTTTGAATTCTTTTCCAAAATGGAATGAGAAAATGTTAGTCCTTGTGTTCCAAAACTCTCCAGTGGCCAAATATCACAAAGCTGAAAGGAGGTTGTAGATGGGGAGCAAATCAGGGGGGGCTTGAGGGGCTTCAGTTTCCCCCTCCCGATCGGAAATTTAAATTACATAACAGACTAATATACCGCAGGTCCATTTTCATTTTTCGGGTCACGCGGGTTCGATTCTCCAGGCTCAGCCTCCCGAATCAAAATCTCGGCTACGTCCCTGCGAGAGACGTTAAAGTATAGCACTTTATGTGTAAAGTAACAAGATTTGTTTATGAAATACTTGATATTTCATCGATAATCGAATGCTACAGATCTCAATTCAAAATTTACCGTAAAACTATGTAAAATGTTGATTTCTTTCTGAATTTTCATAGTTGTATAAGTTAACAGCGTTTGAATTACGAAGAAGTAAATTACAATTTACTTCGTAATTATCAAGAAGATATAAAAACAATTTTATATTAAAAGATACCAGGGACTCTTCTACGGGTCATTTACAGCGCCTACAATACATTATTATTCGAGGTAATGAAAATTTCTACCTGCGTATATACTAAGCCAATACATTACGCCAGTGCATATGCAGTTTATTACGGTACTGCGTGAATCTGTTTGCAAATATTAGGTAGGACATGTAATTAAAGAATCACAAATAACAGAATAATCATTTTGGATTTACAACAGAATTTTAATTAAATTTGAGTACTTAAAATAATATATCAAAAGTAATCGTCTATAATAAGCTAGGTTCTTTAATGTGTAACATAATTTGTAACGTAGGTTTAAATAATTATTATGTGTGTGGTCACCAGAGAAACAGGAAGAAAGTCTAATTTTGAAAACAAGAAATGACGTGCACCTTCCGCCACCCTAGTGAACCTTGACTACTTGATAGCAACCGTGAACGGCTATACAATAAATAAAGTGACAAATAATCATCTTTCAAAAAGTCGTTCGGAGGGAAAGAGGAACGTGACTAAACGATTGCTATCACTTCCTGTCTTTGTAGAACATTGGTCTATCTATATCAATACACTGAAACAGGATAGGTGTAGTAGTCGTGTATTTCTGGATATTTTGGAGGGATAACTTTTACAATAAAATCTTATATGAGTTTCACGCAAAGCTCTAAAATAAAAATTTAATTCTCCCCCATAAAATAGACGTAAAAATAGAATTTAATAGTCTATTAACAAATCAAGGAATCATCAAAGTCTCTAAAATTTTATTTTATTGCTTCATAACGCATTTTAATAATAAGGAAATGATGCACTTTAATATGATAACATGTTTAATGTTTCGTTTTGAGTCATCATTTTCTTTTATAGTATTCAAATTTTAAGCTGTTTACTTTAGTGTTAAGGAAACTACAAAAAGTTTATATTAAATAGTTCAGTTTTTTAAAAGACTGAAAACAATCGAAGATGGTAAATATTTAAAAAACAAGCAGAAGTTTTAACAATATTATTTTGGAAATTTGGGAGTCCAGAGAGTAGATTATTAGCACAAAAAATCACTTAGCCAAAATAAACAAAGAAAAATATTTTTATTACCATCAGATTAAAAATTATAACTTTTGTACGGATTTAAATACTAGACAATGGTTACCGATGTACATTGTTGGTTGGGGTTCAATAAACCATACTTCTCAGGAATAGTCGGCCTGAGTCTATACAAGACCATCTCATTTATACTCATACATATCATCCTCATCTTATTGGGCCATGAGGTTACTTATTGTTCTAAATTGAACAGATTGTAGCTTACACACACTGGGGTTTAAAAAATTATAGCAGTTACAACAGAAAAAAATAGATTACAACAATATATAAAATACCCTAATTTCCATTAATTTTAAAAAATCAGAAAAATTAGTTGATTGAAGCGACTTTTTACAGTGTATGAGAATTTCCTTCTAAATAATATTTAATTACAGTAAAAAAACCCACATCCAGTAAAAATACAGTAAAACGGGAGTGAGGTGGTTTACAATTGCCTTCCTCTCTGAGTAGAAAAGTATGCTTATCAGCATGCCAGTCCCTCCAAAAAGCATCTACTTTCCACCCTGCAAATGACACCTTAATTTCATTTACTACAGGGTCTGGCTGTATAATGAAATTCATTACTCTCAGAGGAGAAATCTCTGACTAGTGTATTTTACACCTCTACCTCTTCTGTTCTTAAATGCTTCAGTCATATAATTGGCTGACCATTTGATAAGAAACGGAACTATTTTTTGTAGCCCTGGACGTAGCAGATCGAGTGCAAATAATTTAACACTCCACGTGCCTGTTATGGGCATGTAAATAAACTAAAAAACAAAAACTTGGAGTGTTTTTGAGGTAAGTTAGTTATTTCTATGACAAAACATTCAAACATTTTCACTTGTTAGTTTTTAAATTTATTAAGGCCTATTTTTTTGAATTTTAACGGAGCTAATATGAAACGTTAAATAAAATTATTTTGGATTGTTTATTAAAAAAATCAGCTATTTAGCAAACTGTGTACTATTGTGAAAGTATTAGAAAATGGCACATTTATTGTAGTATAAGTAAGTTATTTAGTAGTTTAAGTAAGCTTGCGGTAGTAGGTAATGTTAAAAAAAAGTTCTTGGCATGTCCTTCTGCAGGAGTCTCCTGAGCGCAAAAACAAAAATAAAGATATTACTATACTGGCTTTTCAATTTTCACTGCTTTTATTTAGTTACCAATTTTCTCTTCTTAACAATCTTTTCTTTAATTTGAAAAATAAAACTTCTACGTTTAAATTGCTCCTTTATCATGGTCATGAATAAGCATTATGTACAGATGTTCATTGACGAATTTTTTGTGTTAAAAGTGTATAGAGTTTAAGTAGAGAGTAACTAGAATTTATATTAATAACTATCACTCAAAAGGGAAAAGTTAGTTAAGGGATAAAAAAGTTGGTAAGTTATTTATAAGGACAATAACTCCTGGGCATGAAAATAATAACTCATTTAGAATATACTCGTATAACACCGCCAAAGAAATAGGCCTACTCTGCATTAATAACAGGAATGTTTTGTCTACGCACAAAATGTTTATATTCTTAAAGCAGATGGTTGAAATAATATTGCAGTGTACATCTGAATTAAATGTCCCAAATGTGTACCAGTGTAGACGGTAGTAGATTGCCAGAGGGTGGTTTACAAACATTCATTCATTCCCTCCCCTAAGCAATAAATGTATCCGTCGATTAGTTTTTCTTCTTAGCGGTAAAACCAAAACATGAATCCACTACTCACCTAAATCGTTTCCCTGATCAACTTCTTCCCATTTATGTTTGAAAACCATACCGTATTACCACTAACCATTCTTCTTTCATTTCTTTTCATTTTACCTAGAACTAAATTTAGGCCAAGCTGCTGGAAAATACAAGAAACCGAAACACCACCCCTAAGACTAGAGGATCTTCATGTGGAATTAATTCATAATGCGATTTTATGCATTAAATAAAATCTATTAATGGTTGCTAACCAAGAGAAACAATCTAAAATATTTAAAACGCTCTAAAAACCACCTATTGTTAAACAAATTCATACAGCGTAGAATAGGATATGTGCGATAATGTACATTAGGCTTGACAAGGTATACATGAAGTCATTCAGAAGAAAGATCAGTAGACGAATCTATTACCGAATGTAAAGAGTAGAGTTATTATAAAGGATCTGAAATTTAAGGGGAAAATGTGAAAATATATTAATTAAATTTTTCGTGCATTTTCAGCACGAAGAATTTTTATTTATCCTTAGACAAGGATGTCATTTTTGTATTCAGATTTTGTTTTGATTCAGAAACAAATTTTGTTTAAAAATGTTGTTCGTGAATTCGAGTTATTGTGTATTTCCAGTCGCCCAAATCGTGAACCCTCCTGCACTTCAATCCAGGAAGCTCGTGCGATCTGGTAAACCCTAATCACTTATCCTGTATTTTATAAACACAAACTCGATCCGTCGAGAAGGTAGCCTCCACCAGTTAGCCTTAAATCCGTGACTAACAACTTCTTGAATCCTATAATTTCCTAAAACAAACTAGGGCTGTCCTAACCTTTCCGTTAGAACATTTATTTTCATTTTCTTTCGGTAAAATATAGCTCAGATTAGTTAAGAGCAATGTACCTCGCTTCGAAAATTACGAGAAGATAAAGTGGTTTTCAAATTTCGGGGTTATTTGGATAGAAAATAGCAAAATTATGCTAAGGGACTTGCAAAAAGTAAATATTAAATAAAAAAATAAATCGAAATTTGGAATCGTAAGGCGCCAAACCTTACACCGAACCAAGTGAACTATTTAATCGTTAGCAGCACTATTTTATTTTGATTTGTGTGTAATAGGATCACATAGCTGCATATAACTGCAGTGCACACTCGGCACTTATTAATACTACCGAGGTACGTCGCCTGGGCGCCTACTTATACACGTATAGGCCTACAGTGCAGCAGCTATCAGTATCGTTTCCCCACACGATGTACACACAGCTAATTCCTAAATGCGCTGATTAAATTCTAAGCTTGGTTTAGACTTTTATAAGAAATAATTTTAGAGGTAAAAAGGAAAAAAATCATGTTAATGTAAGTCCGGAATGGTTTTCATTCAAGTTGTGAAATATTTTGTTCTGATACCAAATTCAGCGGCAAAATGAGGCCAAACTGCATTTCTCTGGATTTGAATTATGGGGCTAGTTTTCAGTTTAGTTGAAGAATTTTCGGTTTACTTGAAACATTTAAAAAAACAGCTCAAAAATGTATATTGTATATTGTATTTCCATAATATTGTAGGCTATTATTACTTTCTAAAGAAGACTGGGAAAATTTAAAAAATTCTATAATGAAAAATACGCTCTTTATGCTTGGCATAAAATAACTTTGATAAATCGCACACGACGAAAAAACTGTCAAAATACCTCACAGATAATTTTTGAACTCTAAGGAAAGATTGTTGTTGTTGTTTAGGTCATCAGCCGAAAGGCTGGTTTGACCTGTAGAGGTTTTACTAAGTAAAACGAGGAGAGAGGTGGTTTACAATTGCCTTCCTCACTGAGTAGAAAAAAGCGCTTATCAGCATGCCGGGCCCTCTAAAAAGCACATATTTTCCACTCTGCAAATGACACCTTCACTTCATTCACCACAGGGTCTGGCTGTATAATTAAATTCATTACTTTCAGAGGAGATAACTCTGATTAGTGTCTTTCACACCTCTACCTCTTCTGTTCTTAAATGATTCAGTCATTTAATTAGCTGACCATGTGATAAGAAACAGAACTTTTTCTTTTAGCCCTGCAACAAACAGATTGAGTGTAAATAATTAGACACCCTACCTGTCGGTTTTGGGCAGAAGGAAAGATATCTAAAATTAGGAACAAATAAAAATTTCACCAACTTCGCGTAGCGGTTTACAGTGTTATTTTCAAGTCGTATCAACGTCTTGGTCGTTAGCGCCTACCGTGGGTTTATATTTGTAATAGTTTCCAGATCCTAGTTTAGAATCAAACCCGGGACCTCTCGCAGCACGTGACCGTAAAACTACGTCACGGAAGCAGAACTGAGTTTGGTTGTGATTTTCCTTTTTTCATCGAAAGTCCTATTCCCTCGACGCTAGATTACTAGCGGCGAATGCTAGCAGGAGTTGCGAGCGCGTTGGTGTCAGTTCCCACGGAGCTAGTTAATAATAAAATTATTGCCAGTGCCCTGAAAACATACGTTGAGTTGTGTTGTGTATTGATGTACAAAGTACAGCTTACGAGCAACTACCAACGTTTCCAAACGTTCACGCCGAGCTAGTTTACTAGCGCTAGTCAATCAAGTGACCTTTCCTCCCCTACTAGCGCTAGTAAAATCAAACATGCTCAAAGTCACTAGCGCTTTTAATAAACTAGTTGCTAGTCTACTAGCAGCTAGTAAACTGGCGTCTTGGGAATAGCATCTTACTTTAGCATCTTGGGCCCAAGGACTGCTCACATAAAAAAATAATTTTATTTCAAGTTACAAGGTTATTTTACAGTAAAGATTTTAAAATGTATTAATAACGGAAAAATCTGAAATTGCTAATTTTCTTGTTTGACATACACCATCTAGACAAAGACAGATAGTAAAAACAAAAACACTAATTTCTGCAGTCATCGGTCTGCTACCAGACAGAGCGGCTCTTTACTTTTCTAAAGATGTTTTCTGAACACACGTTCCATCTGCTACAAGGCGGATAGAACCTCACTCGACTTTGACATTCAACCCCCCTCTTTCCGAGCGACTAGTTTATTGGATCTTTCATTTTTGTTGCTAATAGTCGAGCAGTTACACGCCACATTAGTGATGTGTCGTCTTCCGGTTGGAAACTCCCCTAACGAAATGGAAGGGGGCTAAGAGACTTGTTTTACTACTAGTTCTAATAGAGACCACTTCCACAGCACAATAATTGATGGAGGGATAAAATATACCTATTAATATATCTTATGGGAACAGTTATAACTATTAAAAGAATAAGTTTAACTTCCGAAAGCTACTGCAAGTTTAAAAAAGAATGTAACATAATATAAATAGAACATTATAAAACGAGTGGAAAATTTTTCCAATGCCTAGGCCTCAGTAATTGTATCACCCAGTGACTAATAGAACACTGAATTGTTAGTTTCTCGGTTTTTTTTTACTAACGGACGGAAAACTGAAATAGTACCAGAATATAGTTTTACTTTCCCACTTCATATGCAACATGAGCTTTCCGGAGATAAGTTTATTCAAATTTAAAAATAGTATTTTATGATAAAAAGCCTACGTACTGAACAGGAAGATCAGTACATGAGCAAAGTTGCATAAAATGTTTTTGGATTATGTCCGTCTGGTTTACTTATCTCATGCAGACGATAAAGTGTGACAGATGGAAATGTATTATAAATTATTCCTAATTTGTGTACGTTGCAATCTGTTCAATTCAGAGCAATAAGTAACGCTATGACCCAATGAGATGAGGATGATATGTATAACGTGTAAATGAGGTGTAGCCTTGTACAGACCCACGTCGACCATTCCTGAGAGAGTATGGTTAATTAAACCCCAACCATCAAAGTACACCGGTAACCACTGCCTAGTATTCAAATCTGTATAAAAGTAACTACCTTTACTAGGATTTGAACCAGGAACCTTCGTCTCCAAAAATCACCTGTTAAACAGCTGACTCGCGGCGACGACTTTACTTTTAGACAAACCCGGTGGGTTACAGATGGAAATGAGTTATAAAAAATGCCTGACCTGACGGAATTCAAACTCGTAATCTCTGGTGCAGAAGCCATTAGTGATAAACACCATACCATTGGTCGGCCGATATTCTAATTTGTAAATTTATAAGAAAAATAACAATAGTTAAAATAGGCCTTTTTGTATTAGAAAGAAATACCTTGTTAGCATTTACACAATTATTCGTACTCAAGTGTCTCAATGGTTCATTCAACGCTATTAACGAAGTATGGTTAATGGATTACCAATAAAATACAAAATATTTATTCATTTATTCCGTGACACTTTCCGAAAACCAAGTAGTGAAACTTGTGAATAACTGTTAATGTTTTCCGGAAGTAGCTATGCTGTTTCTCAGAGGTTGTGGTAAAGAAGTTGAGGTTGAGGAAGAAGAAGAAGAAGGGGTAAAGAAGTTTTGACACAATTACCATGATTAGAGACTGAGTTTTATTCCTGAAATTATTTCCTAGAATAAAAATCCCTTGCAACATCATACAAACTTATTTTAGGAAACCCTTATAGATTTCCCTTGACTACCGAGAATGCGATGGTCAACTTTGCAATTCGATAATTGAGACTTCCAAAGTTTTCCTCTCAAAGGTGAAAGGTAGATTTCCTGTCTGATTTGGTAAAAGAAGCGGTGTAAAAATAGGAGCGACTGTAAAAAATGGATGTAGCCTAATTTTATATGGCTTGGTCTTTTATGTGAAATGTATTTCGTTACTTATGCTTCACTTTTCGTCATGCGTACGATATACATGGTTTTTGGAAGTATTAATTCTATTATAACTTGGGTAAATGTGTTCTTACAGTCCAGCTTCTGGGAATTTGTTTTTCTCTCTTAAGTTAAATAGTAACTAGTCTATCCTTAAAAAAATTGTTTTGTTTTGCATAAAAGTTTTTATGGGTGGGAAATGCAGCTACTCTTTGTATTAAATTCTGAATAAAAATTATTTTAACACTTTACTCTTGTTTCTGAAATAAAGGTGGAAGTTAAAAAGCAGCCGCTAAATTCAGAAATCATAACTTGGTTGTCCTTTTTTTGCCAGTTTACATGAAATTTGTGTCAAATTAAATGCTAATTTTATTCTAGAGTACCACTATGGTTGCAGTATATTTTACCTTAAAATTATTTATTTGTTTAAATTTCTCCATACGCATATATTGTTCTCTTTTGAAACCTATTTGGACCTACGGATCCCAAATTTACGGTTCAACCAAACCCTATAACTTGCAACGAATTCAAGCATTCCAGTCAAAAACATTACGCCTTATAGCAAATGCACCTCGTTACGTTAGCAAAAAAACCTTACATACAGATTTGAAAACACCACTTGTACAAAATTCCATTGAATACCTATACAAACGCTTTCACGACAAGACACACGAACACGAGAACCCCTTGGTGCGTTCACTTTCCTCCGTCCATTTACCTGATAATCCCCCTAGACGCCTTAAAAGACGCTGGAGTAGAGACCTGCTAGTTTGATATACAAATTTCATTCTTGGGGAGGCACCAATTGGGGCCCTACCCCTCTCATGCCTATCATGTCATTTACATTATTATCATAATCATCACATTTGCTTGTTGTAACGTTTTACAGTTGTAAATAAAGAATTAAAGAGAAAAAAAATTTCTCCAACAGCAGTAAAAATTTTGGTTAAGAATAAAACAAAATAATTCTCAAAACATTCAAAACACAGTATTTCCTTTTGTATACAAAGCACTCAAGAGAATAAAATTCTGAGTGATTTCGAAAACAGATCTTGAAAAGTAGTTTAGTAAGCTGGAAGCTATAACTCCTGAAAAATTATAAAATGCCTCAATTCTTGAAAGAATTACTAAATTCTTGATTATAATTTAAAAATTAGATATTTTTACGAAGAAATGTTTTATTTTGCAGTGACAATGCTGTGGTATTTATTTTTATAATATTGGTAAATGAGATAATAAAATATACCATTTCGTTTAGAATATTCTTCTCTCAAATTAGCGATTTTTATTTTTCAAAAATAATTTATTTCTTGAAGGTAGTCTCTTCCCTTAGAACTGTAGAAATGCCCAATTATTTTTCAATTTAATTTGGTTAGATAAGAACTTGGAGATACCGAACAATAGGGTCTTAATATTCAGGGGAAAAGTGAGGATCCTTTCTCAAAAAAAAAGGATAAGGAAGCGTGAAAAGATAAGAGAAATGAAACAAATTTGTAAGCTACAATTAAATAATACAGTAATTTTATTGTATTCTTGAAAGTAATTATACAGAGTAGGTAATACTTAAAGCTAAAATACAACAACGTAACAAATTAAATTAACAGTTCTCTATATTAACGACGATACATCATTAATCAAACAACTATTTCTTTTTTTCAGTTGAATCCTTTTGGTATATTATTTCTAATGAATAATTCTTTAGTAGGTACAGTATTACTGTAGTTCGGTTTTGACGGTCTAATGTTCATGATCAACTCACTCTATATTAAGATTTTAATTAACATATTCTACAAATTTCCAAATGGGTTTAACTGACGACATTTAAATTTTATTGTGTACTTTTTTTCCGAAAGAATACAGCCTACATAATAGAAAATAAACCAGATGTGTAATGTAAGTGATAGGTATAGAAAATCGCCATATTTATTATTAGGCCTAATGTGCTGAATTATATTTAGGCTTAATCAATAATTGTGATAACATAATTTCATAGCGTATTTATATACGAGTAAGTAAAAATAATTTAAATAGATTAAGTGTATTCAATAAACTATTTGACACATTAAAAGTAACTCAATATACACCAAAATTTTTAAAGGCTTAGCAATTCTCCAGTAGAAGAGTTCAATAATGAGACTGTTTAGATTGTATTAAATTTACAATTTTCTAAGTTTCTTTGTATGTGACTGTGTAGAAAAAGGGGTTTCCTCTGCGTTTCCATTTTTTTTATTTCTAGCTGTCTTTTATGTTCAAATTTCTTCCATTTTAAAATGCGTCTGTAAATTCAATTCAGTCAACATGAAAGATTTGTTAGCAAGTTTCAGAATGTGTATTTTTCCCATTTACATCATGATCGTGACCTAACTTCTTTTCTATGCAGTAGTTCGTTAAGAACCTTAAGTTTCCATAAGAGATGTTTTCAAGCCATAAAATTTGTCGTTACGGCCGTGTCATGAAGCACAATTTATCTGATGAATATATGTATATGTTGAATTGATTGCAAGGGAGAAAAGCCGATTTTGCCAAGGAGTAATACAGTTTTAGCTGTTAAATGTCCATGTTCATTTTAAGCTACACCCATTAACATATTCTATGCATGCAATTGCTGATTCTCTTCTTATGGAGTTTTCGATTAAAAAAAGAAAACCCTCTTCAAACTTTCCTTTTAGCTTTTCCTTAATAAGTAAAGAAAGAAAAAGGATTAACACCATCAATTTTAGGTTACTTTCAAATTCCACAACGCTAAGTGACTGATTTTCTTACGTAGCAGAGTGGATGGCCGTGATTGGCTTTAGACGTTGCGTAATTGTCACGTTATATGCCACAGATTAGTAAAAAATACGTAAAGTTGACGTAGCAAGTTCGGGATAATTTAATTTTTCATTTGCCCATATTATGTAAGAATTTTGTTAGATTTATAAAAATACAAACTTTGAACCCATAGAACTTTAGAACAACTATTTCGAAAAGTAATAATTGATCATACAAAAAATTAACCAAAAAATCAACAAAAATTAGGAATTTAAATAAATATTTATTTTTTGTTGTAAAATTTTCATTTGTTATCGCTTCCAAATTTCCCTGTAAAATATTTTTTAACGTTTACAAAAATTCTTAAACACAAGAATTAAATTCATCAGACAAAAATAAACAATGGGTATTGTCTACTAAAGCAATGTTTTTGTACAAACTAGTAACTAAGCGATGAATGCTAATCATTAAGATAATGACACAAATGCCTCAAAATCCGAACAGTTGAATAAAGTGCAAAGAAACTTACTTAAAATTTTACTCAAATTTACATAACACTTAAATCTATGTGAACACACATCACGGTGATAGTAACACTACCAGTTAGACAACTAAAAAGAGGTCCACAAGATTTTCCCCTGTAAAATTTATTGATTCCTTATTCAGCACATCAAGTAATATCTTTTATTTTTGAAAATTAAAATCTCTGAATTGCCTTAATTTATTATGCAATCATTGTATAAGATTAGTCTACTGTTTTTAATATTTATGTTTTATATTCGAGAAAAAATCATTGAATTGTCCTTCTCTTTGTCGTACACTTTCAAGTTAATTGTGAATAATTTATTGCAATCCTCCATTTAGTTGTGTAGTTTGTTAGTTATGAATTTTAAAAAAATAATTTAATTTTACTATGATTATTGGTAACTGACTTTTTTGTTCACTAGATTTATTATTTTCTCGATTTCCTTGAATTGTTCACTAACAGTAAATATAATTTTAGTACCGTTTACCAAAATAGGGCTGCTTCAGTTATACAAAAAGTTTATTTTATTTATCATTAACGGTCTCTTTAAAAAAAATTGATTTATAAGATCTATTATTTAACAAACACTAGGAATCCATTGGTATTAGATGTGGCAGATTATTTGAACTAGTACCACTTTCTGCCGGTGAAGATTGAAAAGGAGGTCCTTGTTCTGCTACTTGTGATTGAGAATCCTGTCTGTTGTTGCTTATACTTTCAACAATTAGGCTGAGACAATCCAGACTGGATGATGAAGGTGTTGAAGTAGAGTTCCCACAACAAGCCCTTGACGAATCCGCGCTGTTGTGCCCGGAAGCCAACTGGTTATGATTACTTTCATGGTAGTGATGATGGCATTCATAAACTGAAACAAAAGTAATAACAGGTTATAGCATAACTATAGTCCAGCCTCTCTTAGTTTGCTCCTAATGTAAACAAATAATGACGTCACTGAGCATGCGCATTGTATCAAAATGTGTACACGCTGATTAAAAAGTAACAACAAAATACTTTCAAAAGTCATTAAATACAAAATACTTTTAAAAGTATTTTTCTAAATGAAATTGTTAGGCCTACATCATATCATGACTGATGTTTTTAGTACTTTAAGTTCTTATAATTTAAAAAATAGTTAACTTAATAGGAATACGACATCCGTAAAGTCGCAGACTCTAGCGTGCACCCTGTAATAGCTGGCTTTTGTTTGTTGACAGTAGGAGCAAACTTAGAACGGCTGAACTGTATATATTTCTGGACATGAAAAATAAGTTCTGTGCCCAAGAAGTAAAGGGTGTTAACTCCTAATTTGGGAAAATTAAGTTTGAAAATCAACAAGAAATGCTCTATAAAAGTTGCAGAAACCACATTAACTCCACTTTTGTATAATGATGCAGAAGATTTTTAAAATGACTACTATTTTTAACTCTAATTGAATGTATACTCGTTAGGTATTGACAATAAGTTGTTTCATTTTGAATTATTTTGTTTTTATTGTATTACTCATAAGCCTCAGAATTTTACCTGAATTCTGTAATTTTTTCAAACATTGTTGTGAATAAATAGCTGTTTCTTTATCAGAATAGAATTAGCAAAATATTATTTGTTTAAGTTTTGTTTTTGTTTGATTAACTCAAGTTACATTGGGGGTTAACTCTAATGTAATTAAAACGCAGTAAGACGTAAAGAGTATGAAGTCCTGTGGGTGGTCTAGGAATGTAAAAGTTAAGAAAGTTGTTTAGTCATTTAAATCTCTGTATCAGAAGCTATTTTATTTTGTACATATGTTTAAAAATCCTCACACCTTCAGACATGTTTTACAAAATAAAAAAAAAATCATGTTTTTGGTTCTTCTGAAAAATTGAGTAAACTTCCTTTACCTCTTAGGTACAGAGTTAATGTCACAGCAATTTTTACAGAAAAGTTATGAAAAAGGCGAAAGTCATGGCTGTAGTAATAAACACATTGAAAATTTTATGGGGATTCAAACACCATTTCGTCCTCATATCCTATGTATGGGTGTGGTTAATGTCCTCATGTAACTAAGATCTATCGTCCGAAATATAATTTATTTTAGTTTGTTACATGAGGAAATACCGTTAAAAGATAGGACATTCATTTCCAAATTAAAAATCTTGTGTGAAACACTCACACAATTTTCTCTTGCCAATGCAAATAATAAAAAATATAACCTAATATTAGTAATAAAACATTAAACATAAACCAAAAACTAACCTCAAAAAATAGTATACACTTTTGTCGTAAAATGCATACTAAGGCTGAAATCTTAAAAAAATCGATTTTTTACACATTTTCGTGAGGAAAACATAAAATCGCTAATTACCGCTTAACTAAGCGTTATACAAAACAAATGTTTGAAATAAAAGTGTTAGGTTTTTAAATTGTCCACAACTTTTATTAGGTATATACAATTTTGCGCTTAAATGCATATAAAGCCGCAATCTTAAAATATTTTTTTTTCTACGAGAGCGTAGCTTCCCTAAGAATTTCAGCAGACATGGCGCCTACCCTATCTTGTATAGCATAAAAAATGTTGTAAATGAGACGATTTTTAAAAAATCGTAGGAGCCGTGTTTGAGAAAAAAGTGAAAAATGACACGAATAAACTACTACTTTCGGTTGACCGATTTTGATGAAAATGTTCTTGTTGGGTCTGGTAGTAGTTTCTAACTTAAGTTTCAAGTTTAAAGTTCGTACGATGTTCTTGAGATATTTTGTTTACACAGACACACACACAGACCAATCGCTAAAAGCATTTTTCGGGTTCAAGGGGTCTGGAAACGTGTAGATCTGGTGAAAACTCGATTTCGAAAAATCAACATGAAAACAATACTTTCCTTCCTATATATTCATATAGGCAAGAGAAAGTAAACATGGATGCAATATTTTATTTCACCCGTATTCACAAGGAACATCCTAATGTAGCCCTAGTAAAATAAAATGAAAGATCTTACGTTCAAAAATAAAAAGGAACAAAAATCTGATAGAAATGAAATATAACGTAAAAATGTATCAAATTTTTGAACAAAAATGTGTCGATTAAAGGTTGCAAATTCACGTTCAAGTAGTATGTTACTTTTATATTTAAAGTAATTAATTTATATGATTGATATTTAATCACTGAATCTAAAATAATCTTAGAAATAGTGCATAATTAAAATAATTTCAGGTTTATATACTGAGCAAGAAAGAGTCTTTAAATTGTGAATTGTGAATTTTTCATTAAAATAACGAATGTAAAGAGAGAGTACGGTGATAAAATTTAAAAACTGAAATACGTCAATTCTTATTTTGTCTTTTTGTTGTATTTTTATAATATATATTTTGATAATATTTTTTTCTATAAATGTTGCTACATCTTTGGCATTTTATTTTCATGGATGGTATCCTCCATCACATACCTAGTTCCACATTTTATATAAAATGCCTATTTCGTTTAATTTCATTGTTTTTAATTTAAGGTGCATTAGTGTAATTTTATTTAGATTACATTTTGTGTATTTTGCCTATAATGTTGTATTATAATATGTGAAATAAAGTTTATTATTATACTGTGATTCATAAAAATAAAAACAAGAACTAATTAATATCTTGCAATTATAAAATTTCAGTTCGAAATTTCAACTCTAATGTGCAGCATGTTAAAGCGTATTAATAAATATTATGTTTATAAAGGAAAAAATATCATATTCAAAATGAAAAATTTGGTCCGATCCTATTTCAAGTTGAGATTCTGTTTGTACTTAAATACAGAGTTCTACCCGAACGGATTTAAACCTTTTTACATGACTGTAAGGAGGACACTTTCGGTATTCTGCAAGAAATCCGAAAATTGAAATTGGTGAAAGCTTTAACGACATTTGGCGAAGTAGATAAAAACATAATTAGATTACAACTTTGATAGTGCTACTATTCTGGCACGAAGTTCAACGTTGCCAGTTCAATTTTTTTGAAGGGTCTTTATAAGACCCGTGTTATCAAATATAAATAGGTTATAAATATAACCTAAAATTTATGTTGTATTAGAATATTTTTATGAAAACATTGTATGTGTTAATGCAATTGATTGTTATTAATAGTATAAGTAGCTACATCAATTAAAATTATTGTGTGAATTAATTCGATCGGGCCAACTAGTATTTTTTGTTAAGAAACACAACAAATAAATGGCAGCGAAGGCCCGGCAGTATGGCGTAGTGGTTATCGTACTAGACTACACAGATGAAAATCCTAATTACGATCCCCGGTGAGGGTCTAAAAAATGATATCGCGTTAAACCCAACCGATTCGGTACAATAACCCACAGTAATTGCTAATTAATAAGCAGTTGAAACTACATTTAGTAAACTAAACTACGAACAAAATTGCAAGAATAATGAGTTCTAAATAAAGAAAATTATTGCTATTTTTGACAATACAAGTCTGTTAATTTGTTGTTAAGTTAGAATCTATGAAATTTACGTACCGATTAAAAAATGTGAGTATCAACTAGAAAACCCATAAATTTTATTTTGGCTTCAATTAAAAATTAGTGATAATTATAAGAATGAAGCACATAAATTCTATTGGAAGTTTGTGAGTGATGTGTAGAATGAAGAAAATAAAGCTGTCTCGTCTTTGGCCGAGCGTAAAACTGCATCCATTTATTATACGTGTAAAACAGTAGCAGAATACCTTACTCCCTTCAGTAGTGTTTTTAGAAATAAACGTTGGCAGTGCTGCAGTTAAAATGTAATCTGCAAATTAAATCAACGCAATGTCTCCCTTGTAAAATACAAGCCTGCTATAAAATTTATTTAATTTTCAACTGAAAAAAAACGTAGACAACTTATTTTTAAATACTTAAATTAATTATATAATTCATTAGCAAGATTCTACTAACACAATAAATATTTATCTGCGATTTAATAGAAATAAGCCATACATGGTCACATACTTTGTTCTCGTATATGACCAATTTTAGATCACGTGAAATGTCTTTAGACGTTTCTGGAAGCCCTTATTCTCAGAATTTGATCACTGTAGGCTTTTTCCTTTCTTCAATCCACCGAGGGTATTGTTTTTGCTCTTCATTGAAGAAGTCTGTAATTAGTTGTCTGAATTTGGTTTGGTTCATTAAATTTGCTCGGTTCATTCCAGTTTTCTCAATATCCTTTCTGACTTCTTTAAACCATTTACCCTATAACTTTGGTATATTATTCAGTGTCTTAAAAATGTGTTTTGTCAACCGGTTTATTTTTTGGTTTAACGTCTGACTGTTCTGCAGTTACTGCTGATGCAGACGGTGAAGGATGAAATGATTTTTGTAACGTATGAAAATATCCCGTACCTGAATGGGATTCAAACCCAAGACCGCATGATGAGAGGCTAGCACGTTATCAACTACGCCAATGTGGCTGGCGTAGTTGTCAACCGGTTGTCATCCATTCTATGTACAGGTGTCCGTAAAATTTTAGTCTTCTTTTTCTAATCGTTCATTTCCTTGTACAGTTCTTCTTGACCTCGTAACCTATATTGTCCGTCTACTATCTTCGGGCCCATTATCTTGTTGAGGATCTTTTCTCAAATTTCTCTGTTTCTCTTGTACCAGTCTTACCGATCATTCTAAGGCACTCACCCGCGTACAGACACACAGGTTTTATCAACAGTATTATAATGTCTAATCTTAGTTTGTCTTGAGATTGCTTTCTTCTTATACAAGTCAAGTGACGAGTTCTTCGGAGTTTACCGGCTATCTTTCCTCGTCCGGTGTTGTTCGCTTCCTTTTCGCTGGTCTTCGGTTGTATTATCTCCCCGAGGTACGTGAAGTTATCAACTTTTCCAGTTTTTCTAAGTGGCGCCTTGTGGTTCTCCTGCACTGAAAAGAGTTTGAAGCGATTAAAACTGGCAAAGGCTTCTGCTGGCAATGGTCTGTAAGGTCCAGATTTTGAGGTGGACCCTCTATGTGGTGATCATAGATAGGTAGAGCATCTGCCCTACTGAACTGAAGAGGAGAGCCTACGGCTTACAATCGTAGCGCTAAATCGGGTAGAGCGAAGTTACTCTATCCCTCCATTTTTATTCTTCAGGTGACTTCAAAGCGCATGATGGAATGTCTGTTAATTGCAATGAAAACTTCTCTTCTTTCAATATAGTCACTGGCTTAAATTACTTTTACAGGAAATAATTTTGATAAGTGTCTATTACCTTTAATGTTCTGAAATTATTCCGTAATTTATTTTATTGAATTTAAGAGAAAGTATAAAACTCTTTCCTTAAATCTCTGGATCCAGCAGGCAAAGTTAGCTTTCTAATTGTAAATGATAAGCGTAGTTCTCTTAGGTTATAGAGTTCTGTTCATTAAATTCAAACTGATAAAGGTTGTTGAGTTACGAAAACAAATAATTAAGGTAGTTGAGCCAGATATTATCGTAAAGGTATCTTTGAACTTACAAAGGAATTACGCGTTCTACTTCAGATAAATTACTAATAGGCTAAGATTGAAAAACGTTGAGTTTATCCGGCAATAAACATGTATGGAGAAGAGTCAGGCGTTGGCATTTTCAATCCGACTAATTACTTGTGTATTTCATTCCTGGCAAAGTAGCAAGCGACAATTATTAGTATTACTGTTCAAACTATTTTTGGAATGTGTTTTATCTCCCTTTATCTCTTTGTGTTCATTATATTTTTCATCTTCTCTCTTTCCTTATTCTTCTCTTTACACATGTTCTATTCTGATGAAAATTATTGATGGTGTTAACTCTTCCTTTAATAAGATTTGGATTTGACTTTAGATCAAAGAAATTCCAAAGGGAATTTTAATTGCAGACCAATTAAATAACTTTAGAAATAGACTTCCCTGTTTTAGAGTATTAAAAATTATTAAGAGAATTCGAGTAAGTTTGGAAAGCATGAAAAAAGTAAGAAATGAAAAAAAGTGATAAAATTCCCATTATTGGTGCAGCAGGCAGCTAATACTATTTCTGTTTAATAACTTAATTGAACTGAACAGCACTAAACCGAAACTTGTCTCTTAAAATTAAAGTCTTCCTTTAAAATGTTAATGGATTTCTTTACTTTTTAACAGTTTGGATGTAGGTTTAATTTATGAATTTAAACGCCTTCGCCTTTAATCAGTAAAGTAATTGAAATTTAACATATTTTCATGAAGAAATGAATGAATTATGGCAAGCATCCTCGATTTCTTCAAAAATCATAAAATAATAATGAAAACTTCCAACTATCAAATAAATTTCGTAGTTAGGTCTTATTTTCACAGGAAGTATTAAGAACTAGTTACTTAGGACACGGCACTCGTACACTATGTAAACACCCACGATACATTTTGACTTATTCCATTAAATTTTGTTTTAAGTAAAAATATATAAAGTGATACTATACATTAAATTATTTCTTGTTTCTTAAATTCTATGAAATGAAGATTAACGCAATAAAAACAAAACAAAAACAAGTATTTAGCCTTTTTTTATAAAGATGACCAATAATTATTATGTTGGTGTCATTCGAACGTTAGTTAAAAATTAAGAAATTAAAAGTTAATGTTCTTTGTCAGCCTAACAACCTAACAAACCTAACAAACCTAACAAATATATGAATAAGCCTAACAAACTAATATGTAAATTAAAAGTATTTAATTTACATATTAGTTTGTTAGTCTTATTCAGCATACACAATTACAAACTCGTACGAACATTTCTAATTTAATATTTAATTTAATTTTAGCAAACAATTTCACTTTTTTTAAAACACAAACCTCCATTCCTATTTAAATTTATTTGAAATATTCGAATTTTGTCTTATTATTTTTTTAAACAGTTAACTTCTTTTAATTTTAGCAAACAATTTCACTTTTTTTTAAACACAAACCTCCATTCCTATTTAAATTATTTGAAATATTCGAATTTTGTCTTAAGTAGTACATTTAAATAGCTGGGATAATGTTTGGTTACGAGCAGCAAATGAAACAGAAACAAAATACAAAATTTAAACTTGCCACAAAATTATTTACTACCTACTAGTCTATACCAATTTAATTTCTCTGTAAAACTGCAGTATGATTTTCTAATATGGACCATATCAATAAGCAATAAAGAATTAAAGAGAACATTTATTATAAGTATTTTCTTCTGTACGAGTAGAATATATATATCGACTGAATTTGGTTAGTATTGCATAAAAATGCAGCTCAGTTAGTACACTAATTTATACAAAAACTACAGTTATTGTAAATTACAAAATATTAAATTAGTTTTAAAAGTCTTATCTGTTAAAACGTTCTTAAATCATATTACCACGAAACTGGACATGTGAACATATCAGTAACACGTAAGAATTAGTCAAAACCGTCTTGGTCCTCGTTTGGAATAATTCTTTACAGCCTTTTCAAATGAACGTTAGTCTTCTCCTAACTTCTCCATGTTTTCCTGATTATTGCATATTGCGTCCAGTTAAAATCTATTACCACTCTCTTAATGCCATCTCCTCATCGCATTTGTGGTCATCCTAACCCTCTCGTTCATGGTCTCTATTTTTTTAAATATTACTATTTCAGCTTCCGTCCTCATGTATTTTATTATGGTCCATGTATTTCTACTTTTGTTAAACCACTTTTTTACACTGTCTTACACTTCAAAGATGTTTCTTATGTTAGTTTGGTTTTGATGTTACATATATTTTTTATGGCACGTTGTGTTTTTGCCAGTTTGTTAGTATTTCGCTTAGTAAACATCCACGTTTGTGTACCATATAGGTATTAATACTGCGAGCGCATATGTACAAAATACTATGGCGATCAAGTATTGTGGGATATTCTTGTTGCTTAGAATATCACTCAATCTTCCTAATGCTGCCCATCCCAACAGTTTTCTTCAATAGACTTCTGCTGTTTGATTACTTTTCTCACGTCTGATTAGTTGTCCTATGTATATGTACTCTACTTTTTTGTTATCTATTATTATTTCCTCCATACTTTCTGTGTTCGTAATTATTTTTGCTTTTTCTAGATTTATTTTAAGTTATATCCATTGGAAACATTTCTCCATCCATTGGAAACATTAGCTACTGTGTGGCAAAGATTGGATTGCCCTTACCGGAGAGGAGCAGAATCAGCCCGCTACTAGCCTTCTCAATAACATTTCATTTAAAAAAATATATTTTTATAACACTGTAAAATGCTCTAGTCATGTAAAATCATGATATGCATCTATTTTGTCCTATTGCTTTTTAATAATACTATTATTACTATTATTACATGCATATTTCATTTAAATACATATGTACGAACTGTAAAGTCATTAATCTACAATCAATAACATTTTTCAAACGCAAATATTTAGAGGTCCTTAAATTTTGAAAGGAACATCAAAATTCCGTGATTCTTTCACAAAACAAAAGTTCATTCTTTTTAAACTACATTTCTTACGCTGTATATAGAAATAATATAGAAATAATTATAATCCGACTTTTAACGTTTCTTAACTTTTTCACGACAAGACTTTTTTATGTTCGGGCGTACTTTAATCAATTTTTTTACAAAATGAGTGGCTAGAGTATTGAAATCACTATCAAATATACATTTTCATTTGATCTGTAAGTGTTCTTGGTATATCATGATCCCGTATATGAATATCAATGTCAGACTTCCAGTTAACAAGTAGGCTAGTCATCGTGGCAACGAAAAATCGTCTGATTTCACGGCTATTATTTTTGTTTTCTTAAATTCACTAATAACTTTTTAACCGTTTCATTTATCGTAAAAATTAATAAGACAAAAAAGTTGCTGATCATGATTTTACATAAGACGAGAGCATTTTACAGTTTTATAAACATATTTTTTTTAAATGAAATGTTATTGAGAAGACTAGAAGCGGACCGATTCTGCTCCTCTACGCAAGGGGAAATCAAATCTTTGCCACACAGTAGATAATTGTTATATTGTATCAGTGCCTCATGTATTTAATGAGTTAATATGTTCAATAGCGAGAGTTTTATTGTCATGATGTCCACTATTCTGTTACAATCAGTAAAATTGTGTTGCTGCAGATGATGAACTTATTCAAATAACATTTAGGCCTCCATTTGTATACGAGATGTGGCTATTAAATAACGAGACTGACGCTGTAAAAAATGTTATTTTTATTTTATATATAATCACTTGTTGTCACCTTCAATATACACTCCTTCTCTATCCCTAAAACGTTCCATGCGAATTTTCCATTGTTGGAAACAGTGCTGGAAGTCATCTTTTGTCAGCTCCTTTAAGATACGTGCCGCTTTCTATTTTATAGCTTCCATAGACTCAAATCTTGTCCCTTTTAATGCACATTTCAATAGTTCTTAGAGAACAGGTAGAAGTCACATGGTGCAAGATCTGGGAATAAGGTGGATATTCTAACACTGAGATGCTGTACTTGGCTAGGAACCTCTTGACAGATAACGCGGAATAAGCTGGCGCATTGTCTTGGTGGAGGACCCATGATTGGTCCTTCCACATTTCGGGGCGTTTTTTCCTTACTCTTTGACGTAGTTTAGAAAGTACCTCAAGGTAGTAATATTGATTAATTGTTTGATCTTAAGGAACCCAGTGAAGGTACACAATCCCATGGATATCAAAACAATCATCATTGCTTTAGATTTTGACTTGCTCATTCGAGCTTTTTTGGCTCTCGGTGAAGTTCGGCTCTTCCAGTGCATGGATTGGGGCTTCATTTCCGGATCATAAGTAAAAAACCACGTTTCATCACATGTTATTATCGTTTCCAAAAAATTTGGGTCATTTTCAATCGCGTACAGAGTATCAGTACAAACATTTTTGTAGCACACATTTAATAGCTAAACATGTATATTTAAAGATACTTCTTAATAAATATATTTTACATTTTCTTTGTTTCATCCTAATAACTTAAAGAAGTACGAGTGGTAATAATTGACATTAGGGCTTGGAAGAGAACACCACTAATAATAAGATTTCAAAGAGACTTTACAAATAGACGGTTAATTGGAATTAATGATTAGAAAAATATGGATATTTAAATTTACCAAAAACTATTGCCCATTGAAATTCACTCTCCAGGAACGTGGTAAATGTCAAGATGGTTTACCAGGTAGATTATTAGATTTCAAGTAACATATCAGTCGGCTAGAATTGTGTAATAATTTCTTTCTGAAAAGTCTGTAAAATCGTAGGAAAAGGTCATTTACATATGGTATTCGTAGATCATTGTGTAGAGCGTTAAATTTAAAAAAAAGTTATTTGCTCGTTGTACAAAGTTTTCCCTGAAGCTGTTTAAAAATGAGGTTTCTTTATAGAAACTATCTCTACTGACAAATTATATATGAACTTGCGAAATTCTAAATTAAATGAGATTACACTATTTTTTTGTTTTTTGTTTGAGTCTTTTCACAAAAAATAAACTAAAATTTTAAAGCGACTTTATTGCATCAAAATTAACTTTGAAAAACATGGGATCTGATGGGCGGTAGTAGATTTTTTACGGATTTAAGAATGTGAAATGTTGATTGTATCTTAAATCGATATAAAACACACAAACATAAAAATACTGTCACTATACACGGGCGCATATTATATTATAAAGCGCTTCTCCGCTATTTCCGGCAACTCCAGGTAGATTATCATTCATTGCCCGATCAAAAATAGAAAAGACGCCCGCCTGGGACTATTTTGTATAGTCGAAGTAAAAGCATCCTTTCATCTCATTTAACCTCATCCTCATCTGATTATACATATTCCTCTCTCTCTTTCTCTGCCTACTTGTCATTTTTATTACCGTAAAATATTAATGAATCATATTTAAAATAAACACCCACGTAACTTTGCTTTACCTAACCCATGAAAGAAACACACATAGACATGCATAAAACATATAAAGACCGTGGACCGATATTAAATTTTCACGCTCTAGAATAAATTCATGTAAATTAACTTAATAAATGACTTCGGTCATCCATTTACGTACTATGCTTGCCTCAGAATAATAACTCAGAAGTGAGGGTTAAAAAAATTGGAGCCAAAAAATTTGTATCCATTAACTTAATTATTATGGTCTTGTGAAAGTAATTTAAAACGAAATTAAAATCCCTATTTATTAAAAAGAGGCGATCCTTGGGAGTGCAGGTAAAAATTTTGTTTAAAACCTAATCATTTTTTCCAAAGGTAAATTTAGTCCACAGATAATTCAAGTTATTTTTTTAAGAATACCTAAAAATATAACAAGTTCAGGAACAAGGGGATGAGGACGATCGCTTATGCGATAGGGAGATGACATCAAGAAAGCAGTGGGATTTAACTGGACACGCACGCTACAAACAGAGAAACATGGAGGAATTTGGAGGATATTTAAGTCTAATATGAGACAAATGTAACAATTAGACAAATATAATAACAGAGGTTAGTTTACGTGAAAGTTATTTTCCGTATTTTTAAGCCAAACTGTGGTTGATTTTCATTTTGCATGTTTCACTCATGATTAAAATAAGGTTATGTTTTTCAGGTTATTTTTTTTTTCTTTTTTTGGTTTTACGTCTGACTGTTCTGCAATTTCTGTTATGCAGACGGTGGATAATGATGATAATGAAAATGAGTGATGAAAAAATACCAGACCTGACCGAGAATCGAACCTGGGACCATGTTTATTTCTAATGTTTTATTACTAATTTTAGGTTATATTGTTAATTATTTGCATTGGCAAGAGAAAGTTATGTGAGTGTTTAACACCAGATTTTTATATTTTATTGAATATAATAAATATTGAATGGAGTGTAAGCGAGATCATAAGATAGGGAAGCATTTTGTTGATAGGTTGCAATGTAGGCCTACACTTAAGATAGGCTGGTGTTTTTCTTGTCATACTCCCACTACACCGATGCCCCGCCTACCAACGCCACGAGCTGTACTAATGCGAATTCATACATTATGTGAAGTTAAATATGAAACGTATAATGATTTGTAAAACATAGGATAAAAACATAAGGATAAACAAATTTGTTACAATAAAAACGGATAGTACAAGTAGGCCTAGTGAATATTTGAGTCGGCCGACAACTGGTACATTGAAGCAAAGAGTAGTCTACGTAGCACGCAGATATTTTCAGGAATTTCAACATATTCATGTCGTTCGTTTTAACATTTTCTATATTTCTGTTAATCAATTCAAAAGAGTAGATAATGTTCGACAGATATTTTTTGTTTTACGAAAATTGAGTACTAAAAAAAAAAAATTGAGTACGTATTTGACGACAGCGTAAGATCCTCCTTTCACCGAAAACCCGACTTCAAAAACTTGTTCAGGTATTAACCACTTCTTATATCTCAAACTGAATTCGGTAAAAAAACAATTTGATTTTACTGTACACAGAATAATATGAATACTCAGTAATATGAACCCTAAGGGATTTGTAAGCTACAACATTTTGAAAAAAAAACGAAACTTTGAATTACAGAAATCTGATGTAGGCCTACTATATGGTTATGAGGGCCTAAGTTATTTACAAGAAGATTAATTTAATAACTCCGCCATTGCCGGTCGCAAGCCCGGGACTTATCTCGCAAGTGATGAGGAAGGAGGAACGGGAGGAGTAACACCTCGTTAAAAAACCAGGGTCCATCTGGCTCCGGATGGTAGCACCTTGTAAGGGCCCCTGCCTAGGGTTACTAGGTGAAAACCGGCCAACGGTCTCGAAGGCGGATGAGGAAAAGATTCCCAACGGTGGAGAGGGCGGAAGAACCTAGGGAGTAAACCCGAAGGAAATCCAGGGTGGGCGAAGCTCTGTAAACTGTGGAAGTAGTTTGCCTAGGAGAAGAAAACTCTATACAAATTACCTGGCCCTCCAGGTTGGGGGTTGAATCGTTGGGCTAGCGCCCTGACATTCACAAAAATTTTTACTTGCTAAAAATCCCAATAATAAGCCTCGGAATACGGACTGGACTCAACGGAAAAAAAACATAGGATACGAAAACGATTAACGAATATTGGATGTTGGAACATACAAGGACTGAATACAAAGAAAGAACAAGTATTTGAAGAACTCCACAGGTACAAAATGGATATCGCAGTACTGAGTGAAACTAAGAAGAAAGGCCAAGGAAATAACTACGAAGATGATTACATATACTTTTGGAGTGGGGTAGATAAATCTAGTAGGGCTAAAGCTGGTGTAGATATGGCAGTAAAAAGGAACATGGAAGGAAATATAACAGACTGGAATCCAATAAATGAAAGAATTATTACAGTTGACATGACAATAAAGGAAAGAGATGTAAAAATATTTGGTATATATGCACCCACAGATGACTCAGACATAAACACTAAGGACACCTTTTTTGACAAACTCTCTGAGGAATTAAACAAAACAAAAAGCAGACAAGAAATAATATTATTGGGGGACTTCAATGGAAGAGTAGGCCGGGACTCTGACAGTAAAATAATTGGACGACATGGGGAGGATGTAGTGAATGATAATGGTATGAGATGGATTGAGTTGTGTGAGCAATATTCACTGAGAATACTGAATGGATTTTTTCAATATAAGGATATAAATAAGTATACTTGGACACAAGCAACAAGGAATCTAAAATCGATAATTGACTATGTAGTAATCAAGCAAGACTCTACCATAACACCTTACGATGTGAAAGTTTGGAGAGGAGCTGAATGTGGTTCGGATCATCGCCTTGTAAAAGTCCCTGTCAATATAAAATACAACAAGAGGCAGAGACAGCAGGAACAGAACAATAAAGTTGAAGCCGCAAAATCATACAATATAGACGGCTTGAAAAATGAATCCACAAGTTTTCTTTACAAACTGCGTTTGGCACAAAAATTAAAAGAGGAGATTACCGGCACGGCAGAAGAAATGTATGATATTTTGAAGAACAAAATGCACACTGCAGCACTCGAAGCTTTAGGTTTGAAAGAAAAAACAAAATATAATAATTATTGGTGGACTGACGATCTAAAGGATCTGGTGGAGGAAAAGAAAAAGCTATACCATAAATTGTTAGTATCTAATGATGACGAAGACAGAGAAAATTATAATCGACTTAAATATACAGTGAAAAAAGAAATAATTAAAACCAAAAACCAGACTTGGGATAAAAAATGTGCAGAAATAAACTCAATGGTAGGAGGATCTAGATCTAGGGAAGCTTGGACCACTATAAACAATCTAAAAAAAAATATGAATGAAAAAAGAAAAATTAATCCTATAAAATTAACACAATGGAAAGACTACTATAATAATCTTTTAACAGAGCAACGCACAGAATATCAGGAGACAGGCGTTTAGGCGGAGGAAATAGTAGTGAGAGAAGCAGAGCCAATTAAATTAGAAGAAATAAAAACAGCACTGCGTAAAATGAAAAATAATAAAGCCCCAGGACCAGGTGATTTGCCTATCGAGTTAATTAAACACTCCACCATGACAGTGCTAGAACTGCTGAGTGAAATTTTTAATAAGTGTTTAAAAGGAGATGTGATTCCTAAAGACTGGAAGATCTCATATATACATTCTATATACAAAAAGGGAAAACGAAGCGAATGTAATAATTATCGAGGTATTAGTGTTACATCATCCATTGGAAAGCTTTATGAAAGAGTTATAAAAAACAGAATAGAAAAGGAAATAACAGAAATAGAAGAGCAGAGTGGATTTCGACCAGGCCGTTCCTGTGTGGACAATTTATTCACCCTGAAACATCTAATAGAAAAGCGACAAGCAAGAGGTATGGAATTGCACGCCACTTTTATAGATCTGTGTAAAGCATTCGACTCCGTTCCATTACAGAAATTATGGCTTGCAATGAAAGATGCAGGCATAAATAATGTGTTTATAAATGCCGTGAAAGCATTGTGCAAGGAAAATCGAGCAGTCATAAAAATTGGAAATGAAACCTCTGAGGCTTTTTCTCAAACAAAAGGGGTGAAACAGGGTTCCTGCCTCTCTCCAACCCTATTTAAAATATATCTGTGCAATGCTCTAAAGAGATGGACAAAAAAATGTAGCCCAATGGGAATAGAGCTGGAGGATGTTAAGATACATACATTCCTCTTTGCAGATGACCAGGTAGTTCTAGCAGAAGATCATCAGGACATGACCTACATGATAATAAAACTGATAGAGGAATACAGAAAATGGGGCTTGGAGGTTAATACAGATAAGACACAATACATGCAGTTAGGAGGCACAGGACAGGATATTGAAACGGAAAATGGCTTGATCATAAACGTTAAAAAATACAAATACCTCGGCGTTGTAATTAGTGAGGATGGAAAGGCTAGAGTTGATATCATGGAAAAGATAAGGAAGGGGAAAAATATGATTAGATCACTACACCCAATCCTATGGAATAAAAACATAACTAAAAAAACAAAAAAAAATATATACCAGGCAATGATTGAGCCTGTCGTGACGTATGGGTCGGAAGTGTGGAGTGTGGATAAAATTACATCTCAAAAACTTCTCTCAACTGAAATGATGTACTGGAGGAGAAGCTTAGGTTTAACGTTCCTGGACCGAATCAGAAATGAAACCATAAGGGAGAGCATGGGCGCAAAAAACACGATAATGGATGTCATCGGAGAGAAACAATTAAAATGGTATGGATATCTGCGCAGAATGAATGAGGAGAGAATACCGTTGAAGGTCTGGAACTGGATTCCTGCAAACAGAAATAAGCGTGGAAGACCGCGAAAGGAATGGATCTCCAACGTCCGCATTCAAATGGAAAGTAAAGGACTTTTTGAAGGAGACTGGATCGATAAGGAAAGATGGCGATTGGGATGCGAGAAGCAACACAACTGACGTTGCAAAAAACTCGCTATATATATATATATATATATATATATATATATATATATATATATTAATTTAATTTAATAGCAAATAAAAACAAATACTAACTTATATGTAAGCTTTCTGTAACACGTTTTTTCACTTTTCGGGGATTCTGGAACCCTAACGCGTTTTTTTTGCACTGCAGTAGTCTAAATATTAGAATGTCGGGAAAAAGAATTGCCTCGAATTAGCAAAAATTTACAATATGCTGGTTCGATTTCATGAGGTTATATTTTTGTTTATTTTTTATGTTTTACGTCTTATTGTTTTGCAACTTCTGCTAATGCAGACGGCGAGAAGGATGATAGACGAAGATGAGTGATGAAAAAATGCCAGACCTAACCGGGAATCGAACTCTGGGCCCCGGCGTAGAAGCCAGTTGCGCTAACCACTACGCCAACGGGCCAGCCATGAGGTCATATCATTATTAAAATCTTATAGTAGGTACATTTTTGAGAAATTTTATTAAGCATGATTCAAACTGTAAAACACTAAGAATTGATTTAAGAGGTCTTTCTCGTTTATCACCGATAAGTGTTTTAACACAAGAACAATATTTTTTCAATTTCCATTAGGAGTTTGGTGCGGACGTAACAAATTAATTTTAAAGAACGTACGGCAAAGATTTAATACATTGTTCAGGAACGAAAAACGTTTACTGAAATTTGAATATTTGCAGTTTTCTTTTTAGTTACCTATGAGTTTTAATTTAATAATCACACATATATTATAATCCTATTAAAATGTTGAATTTGAGTATGGTATTAGTAAACGACAGTAGGAGGAACAGTAAACGACTTTCATCTACTTATCAAAAGAAATTAGTAAATATTTGTTTTCTTAAGCGAAAGTGTTTCGTCTATTAAACATTCTTCTTTTTCTGTTCACGGGTTAGGCATTTTCTGTTCCGGCACCCATCTTTTCTTCGGCTTAACTTGTTTGTAACAAACAATTCTATTTGGCGGCTTTCTGGCATTCTATTTAAATGATCGACCCATTGGGCACAATACAATTCATTGTATCGTGTTAAATGTGTCATTCTCATGAGACAAATTAATCATCTTATTTAAGTGTAAATCTAGATAACTAGAATCTCCGTACAGTGAAAATTAAAACTTCTACGAATAAAAATGGTAGAAGAAAATTATCTTAAAACCTGATTAACCTAATTAAACGCCTATTTACGTTTCAGGTGGCAAACAAATTTTCTAGAAAATATATTAGTTATATTTGAATTGTTATTGGTAAAACAATAAATATTTAAATTCGTCAATTTACTTATTTAAGAGCACAAATAAATTTGATAGTCGTAATGCATAAAATATGTTCAGCGTAGTGCAGTTTATTTTATAATAAAAGAAAAAAGTTCGTCAATGCACATGTTGCAACGCTTACATTTTAATTAGCATAACATGCACATTTCACCATAGTGTTTTATTTTTCTGAAGTTTGTTATACATCAGTTCAATGTTTTTGCTATAGATTATGCACGTGCTGCGCGAATTGTCTGCTGTTGACATCTTTTAAAATATAGCATCCCAACAAAAAATATACACCGTAACCAAGAATGCGTTAAGTATAGCATTATTAGGTTAATCAGATTATAGTCGAATCTTAAGAAAGCTTTAGTTAAAAACAGAATCATCGCTCCTTCACCTATTTCACTGAACCTGTATCGTAAATTATTCTAGCTAAAGTTTTTCATGTGTGTTCCAAGCAAAAGTGGTATGTGCAATAAAATTGTTGGCTATAATTAATGTTGTTATTAATAATACAAAGTTATCACGTTACTGAACGTGCTAATCGATGGATTTTGGATTTGTACATGACAAGAAGACAAGGTTTTTGGTTGTTAATTTCTGCTTATTTGTTATTACCGTGACACATTACCAAAGTTAGATCAGAAATTCTCTGTCTTTACAAATTAAATAAACAAATAAATAATCTAATACCATAAATAAAATAATCTAGTAACAGAAAAAATTTACAAATATAATATATTATTCAAAGTTGTTAAGGTTATTAAATTAATTGGTTAAGTATTATTTTCTAATTGTTAAAAATTTTGATTTAATGTTTAGCTACTCATGTAATCATACAAAGTCAATTTACAGTTTTTTTTTATTGATCATTGTACTGTGATGATGATATTGGTAAAACAATAACTAACAATAATTTTTATGATGATAGTTCCATTAGGTCGAAAAAATATAGAGTCGCTAGCAGGAGAAAGGCGTTCTCCAAAACTATTCTTTAGACTAGGTACCTCCGAAATGCTAGTGTAGACGGGGGCGCTGACGCAACCAGTGTTAATTCTTCGTTTTAATAATATTTCTTAGAATTTATTTAACCTAAAATGGAGTTCCTTTCCGTAAATTTTTGAACTAGCTAAATATTATTATTGCTATTACTTGGTCGGTTTTGTAAATAAATATTTTGGAAACAATACATATCGAAAGAATTGGCGAGTCATTGGTGATCTACAACCTGTTGAAATGAATTACAATTTTTTTTTGTAATCCCTAATTTGTATACGTTGCAATCTGTTCAATTCAGAACAGTAAGCAACCCCATAACCCAATGAGATGAGGATGATATGTATGACGTATAAATGAGGTGTAGTCTTGTACAGACTCAGGTCGACCATTCCTGAGAGAGTATGCTTAATTGAACCGCAACCATCAAAGTACACCGGTAACCACTGTCTAGCATTCAAATCCGTATAATAGTAACCTACCTTTAATAGGATTTGAACGAGGAACCTTCGTCTCCGAAAATCAGCTTTTAAACAGCTAATTTTGGCGACGACTTTACCTCTAGACCAACCCGGTGGGTTAATTACAAATTACCATTATAAATTTGTCTGGCGATAGTGGTTAACAGATTATGAAATGTTTTAAAGATTTTTACTGATAAGAAGGAGAAATGAGAAAATGACAGGAAAATTTCCGTAGTTACTTACTTATACTATTGTTTTTCGAGGGAATTGCACAAATATTTTTTTTAATCAATTTTATTAATTTTAAAATTTTTTATCGAGTTATATAAGAGCAATCTGTTATCTCTTAGGTAAGCAATACGTACTTCCAGATTTTTGTTACGCATTGTTCAGTGGAAACGATGAGGAAATGAAACTGAGCTTAGGAAAGCCAGGCAAACCGGTAGACTACCTATTATATAAATAAATAAATTATTGCAAAGCTAGATATAAAGCCTGCTAGTTTCCTGGTTTCCTGGAGAGCTGAGTCATGACTCAATCGATGACGCTAGTAGAAATTCGGTCTGAATTGTAAAGTAACATTGGTTAGGCGAGCATAGATCTTCTTATGTAGTGAACCAGTTGATAGCCACAGAAACCAACTCGCGGAGTGTTTCAGTTCAAATTCATGCCAATTCACGGCAAAAATTCAGCATAATCCAAAAATAAAATTAGTAGGTTTTTTTAGAAAGAGTTTCCGATAAAAAAGAAAACTAAAAAGAGAGGTATGTAGTGAAAAAATTCAAAAGTTATTCAAGGGAAAATACGACAATTTGGAAGTAGAAAAATGTTTTAATTACTTAAATCCCATCAGATCACATTTTGCCACATAATTGTCATCAATAAAATTGTACGCCTACCATTGAAACTTTGTTACGAAGTAACGACAATGAAAATTACTGTTCGAAAAAATTATGCTGAGATTTCTATGCAAAATACTATATTTTCCCGAGGAAGCTGAATATTTTATACAGCCTATTGATTTACAGAAGGATAAATTGTGAGAAATGGTTAAAATCGTAATGGGCCATTTAATATTTAGAAACTAACTTGCTATGTTTAAATCACTTTAACATCTAATTTATTTAAATTTGTATTTTTAACTATCGTGCCTTAGCTTTGTAATGCGATACAAAATCTTTTATGAACGGGAGTATTTACGTGTATTATTTTTTAACAGTGATTAAGGTAGTGAAATAGTTAAGAAGCTTGCAAACGAAATAATTTATTAATAGAATCTTATCTTCTTTCTAAAATACATTAAAGAACACACTGACGATACATTTAAATAAAACAAAAGTACTCTTTCAGAAGTGGAAGCAGGTATAACAGAGGGATTACAGTTACGGCTAAAATATTTCCACGGGTGAGGTTCGCCCTATGTATAAACTAATATAAATAGATATCTAAAAAAGAAAAATAATGAAGCTCATTGTATATAGTCAAACTTAATACTTTAGTAAACAGAGGAGCCTTGAGGTAAGTAGAGTGAAAAAAATTCTCTACATTGCTGCAGAACATCGATAGTACTCATCTGTTGTAAATAATATACCCGCACTAAATTTTTATGTCATTCCTGCACACAAAACAATATCGCTTTCTTGGAATATCTATAGGCTATAGACATAGACTCATTAGGTCATATCACTATCTTTTAGCTGCACTAAAGCATTACGGGGAAATAAAACCACATGTGTGTATGCACCCCTCTCTGACCCCACTATGACTTCTCTCTTCTTGAATTAGCTCCTCTACTTTTTCTCTCTGGTTTATTCCCGCCTTATCGTTGTTTTTGTCACGCAAAGTTAATGAGAAGAGTATGTTTGTACATGATATATTCTAACATTAAAAAAATTGAAACATGTTGTGTGGGACAAAAAACTAGAAGGAATTAATATAAGCAGTAATGAGTTGGTTTTGTTTGTTAAAATAGACGGCTGTTTTTGATTTAGCTTCTGTATTTAATAGTGACTCAGCAGAGTAAGAAAATATTTATCAGTTCTTCAGCTGAATTTTCGATTATTCATAAAAAATATTTCGGTGTTGATTTAATAATAAAACTTTTACTCAATTTAAGAGAAATCTTACTCGAAAAAATAAAAATGAAATAAATTATCAGATTTTAATTCGTATGCATTTTAAAATTATTGTGTCGGATCACAGGATACCTAAGCAGGCACACTGGTATACTCCAGAAGGGGAAAGGGATGTCGGTAGACCTAGGAGAAGATGGAGATAGATGATATAGTTTGTGAGTTCGGAACAGGCTGCGGCCTAATCCTTGGTTGGAAGAAGGAGGTATACTAAAATTATGTCTATATGAAACTAGAACTTTCCTTTAATTAAAAAGAAGTAATGTCATTTTTGCTGTATTTGTCACCAAGTATACCTACTTAGTCATCTTTCAAAAATTACTTTTCTTTAAGTTTTTTAGCCAGATTTCTCAAAACTGACAAATGATACTTAACCAAATTTTTAATGTTTGCTCACCATGTTAAAAATTAGCTAAGTACACAAAGAAATAAAATATATTTATTGCCTTTTGAGAACAAAATATTTTTGTGATATTTCCGTCATTTAACTTACGACTCTTGGGGTGATCTTTTTTAAAACTTATTTTATTCAATAAATAAATGCCCATGTAAGGAACTAAAACATGACAGATATACAAAAGAAAATAAAGTTTTACATTTTACAGGGCTTAAAAATTGTCAAAATTTAACATCAATTTGTATAGAAAGTCGGACGCCCTCTAGCCTGCGTTTTTAATTATTCTCAGAAATTAGTTCAATTATCTTCGAATTGGCTAATTTTTATTTGAAACTGGTTTTATTAACGAACGTACAATTTGATCACCATTTTGCTGGAGTTTTGGTGTGAGTAAAGAGGAATTTAAACAGGGATAGCCTACCCAGTGGCTCTTTATAAAATGTAAAATGTACAGTTCATGAATGGGTTATTACCTGATCACTGTAAAAAGTCGCTCTCCCGATCGGTGTTACTTACCAAACCAGAGCGATTCTTCGCTAAAAGAACGACTGGGGTGACCCGAAGGCCTGGTCGTCTAATTTTATGGGTATATTTTTGGCCCATATTTTTATACGAAAACAAAAATTAATTAATTAAGAAATTAACTGTGTAACGTGTAAAAAATTGTTTTAACTTATGCCCATGTAAATCGATCATTATAGAAAACCAAATATTCCATAATATACGGTAGTCGGGAGTCAAAAAAAATTTATTTTTGGACGTTTTTGTTTTCTTACATTTTATAATATTTCAAAATTTTGTGATTCATTTGATATATTTACAATTGTTGTACGACGTACCTTTTTTAAAAGTCGACTTTTTTTAAGGTAGTCCGTGAGAGCCTTTGGGGTGGTCCGTGAGAGTCCCCGGTGACTACTTATAAAAAAGTAATATTTTCTCGTGATTAAATCAAAGTTACGATTTTCATTGAACAAGGTTAAGTAAATACATTCAAGATTCAGAAAGTAAAGGTAGAAGAGTTGTGGTGTAAGAAAGCCCTGGGCTTCTTCCTCAAGATTCGGCAAGTAGCTTTGCGGTATCTAATGATTTTTTTCAACCACTTATTTGTGTGAGCAGGGGTTTTCTAGTTTATTGTTAATTAAAAACAAACAACGAATCGGCTAAGTGTAAGCAGTGATTTGAGAGTAGCTCTTAGCAAGAGCCTAAAACCTAGAATTCCTCAGCTAGTCAGAAAGATTCGTGCACAAAAGTCGCATTGAAATTTTCATTTCATTTTTAATTCATTTTTTAATTTTCATTGTTATTTTCGACTAAGTAAATTCTGTATTCCTTAATTTATTAAAAGACAATTTATAATTTAAATATTTTTACTTTTTGTGATGTACAATGCACCCTAATTTCTGAAAATAGTAATTATATGTTTAAAATAATAGTTTCTTAATTAATAATAATAGTTTGTTTCTGAAAATTTGTTTTATTTAATCACCTTTTAATTTGGTTACAACTGATAAGATATATGCAATAATGTAATGGGTATAATAATAGTTTCTTAATTAATAATAATAGTTTGTTTCTGAAAATTTGTTTTATTTAATCACCTTTTAATTTGGTTACAACTGATAAGATATATGCAATAATGTAATGGGTATAATAATAGTTTCTTAATTAATAATAATAGTTTGTTTCTGAAAATTTGTTTTATTTAATCACCTTTTAATTTGGTTACAACTGATAAGATATATGCAATAATGTAATGGGTGGTCCGTGGTAGTTCACTTTCAAGCTGAGTGGTCCGCAGACCACTGCGGGTTGGGAACCACTGGTTTAGAACTTCCCTACAGTGCCCCAGTAGTTATCAAGACAATCACAAAATTTTGTGAGTATGGCCATATCTAAGACCTTGCCTGTATCAATACCAGTGGTTGACACTACTCCATTTAGTGACTGATGGCCCCTTTTTTGCTGGGTTCTGTCGAAACCTGCAGATAAATTCCTATTTCCGTTGTCACAATCTATTTTTGAGTACAGCCTCCTCAACACCTTGTTGCTTCACACTGTATGAATCAAGTTTGCTAAGACATCTTAGTGACTTATGCCCAAAGTTAAAATTTCCGGTTTTTTTGTAATTTCCGGAAAATTCATTTTTTAGCACAAAAGGAACATTTTCTCAGCAACCACTCAACCAATTTTGATGAAAATTTCAGTGTAGTTAACTGAAATTCAAAAGAAAAATTTTTCTAAAATTATAAAAGTTAAAAGTGTAGTTAACCATTCATAAGGATGCGTAGTTTCTATGAACAGCATATGTAAAAAATGTTATATAAAATATTTTAAAGCTATAAATTTTTCAAAATTTCATATGTCTGGAAGGTGAGCCGAATTTAATTATTTATCTTTATTAAAAATATTACAAAACTGTTACAATATTAAAATTGTAACTGTTACAATGTATATAAGAGCATAATGTTATTGTTAAAAATGCATAATGGTCTAAGCAGTACAAGCTGAGAAAATGGTCTTTAAGTAAGTATTGTGAAGTATAGGACTCTCGTATCCCCTTAAGCAAATGCCGATAACGATTTAACTGGTTAAAACTACAGCATTAAAGATTTAGTTTTGCACAAGCACTTCAGTAGGCAGATAAATTGCAGTAAACGAATAGTGATAATCATCTTACCATTACATGATGAGGAACTGAATTTGTTGATAGTTTCTGAGAAATGCATTTGAAGTCTTTCGGTTAGGAACTGCACTGGCCCCTGTAACATTATACCAAAAAATTCTGTTGTAAAAGTTATTAAAAACCTATAAACATTAAATTCTTATTACAACCTAACATAAACGTCTTTTATTAAAAATGTTTGGACAAAGTGTAAATATGGTACCTACTCTATCAGATTTTTCTACCTGATCAATATTCCATCAAAATCCCTAGGTTTTTCCAATCATTGTGTGAGTAAAACGTGATTTAAATGTACTTTTATTGCGTGAATAACGGAAATTATATTTCATGTGATACGTGCAAAATGATAAACCTCGGTCTTTCCTAAATGTTAAATGTAGAATTTATGAAAGATCATCCAAAGACATTTTATGAAAGTTTATTGCTACGTCTCTTCTATCAAGAATAGTGTAGAACGGTAGATTACATAAACGAAACTTACTTTTTCGAAAAATAACTATTTAAAATCAGATTTTGACGGGTTAAACGTAATTATAAGGTTACGCAACAACAAAATAACAAAAAATTATAACTGTGTATTCTTGTACACACTCATTTTTGAGAAGTACACGTGCTAGTACTAACATACGTAATATTTCGCTTGTGATATCATAAATATTATGATATAAAAAATATAGTTCCCAAAATAGATAAATACAGAAACTTTTATAACTTGCATGGCATAACTATTTTGTTTATTTTTCGTTTCAAAAGATTTTTAAAATTTAGTTTTTCGTTGCTTGTTAAAATGTATGTTCTTAAGTTTTGTTACGTTCTCCAGTAAGAAAACGTCTTATTGTAGGAGGATTTTATGTATATTATTCATAAAATAGGAATACTTCATATGTCTTCGATTTAGAAATGATTTGCTTTAACTGGAGAGAAGACGTCGTCGTTGAGTAAATAGCAGAGGATTTTTGTAGCATTAGATATTATAATGAAGTACTTTAGTACAGTAATATATTTGGTGCTTAATAGTTTTGGTTAAATTATAATGTAATTTATCTATGTGGGTGACTTAAAATAATAATATGCATCGCAATAAAACGCCCGAGACATTTTAATAGAAATAATTTAGTAGTAAGTTTATAGCACTACAGGCATTTATTGCATTATACAGCAACAAAAAACAATATAAATGCTTACACAGGCATTTAATAATAATGTTAACTAACTAGGAGACTGAACTAGTCTTAGACCGACGTCAACATTACTTAATAAAATGCATTGATATAATAATGATTTCACGTTTTTTAAATCCCCCACGGTACGTTAAAAATTATGGGCACATATCTTCACAAACAAATATAACAAAACTATACTACATTTAATCCTTTTACTCATCTATTTATTCTCTAGTAGAACTCATTAAAAATCAGTTCAAACATCTGTGAGGACTTAGTACTCTGTTTTGTACACATGTATACAAAATTTCGTCTGATTTAATATTAATCACATTTTGTTACCCAAAATGTTTAGGAAAAAATCTGGTGGGAAACACACACGACTTTCTCTTGCCAATGCTAATAATGAACAATATAACCTAATATTAGTAATAAGGCATTAGAAAAAACAAAATAACTAACCAACCTCAAAAAACATAACCTAATTTTAATCGTGAGTGAATGACGTAAAATGAAACCCAACCCTACTTTGGCTTAATAATACGGGAAATCACTCTTTCACGCTGTAGAGCAAAATGCTTGAAATAAACGTTGCAGATCTTTTAATTTCTTATAAATTTTATTATGCATTTTAGTCGTGAAATTGATAGGCCTACTACAGCCGAAATCTTAAAAAATCGATTTTTTTACAGATTTTCATGAAAAAAAAACAAAAAACCGCTAATTACCGCTAAACTAAGCGTTATACAAAGAAATATTTGAAAAAGTTGTAGTTTTTTAAATTGTCTACAACTTTTACTATAGCCTATAGGTACATTTTTCCACTAAAATGCATATTAAGGCTGAAATCTTTAAAAAAAATCGTTTTTTTCTACGAGAGAACAGCCTTCCCAAGAATTTCAGCAGACATGTGCCTATCCTATCTTGTAGAGCATAAAAAATGTGGTAAATATGGCAATTTTAAAAAAAATCGTTGAACCGTTTTTGAGAAAATTGCAAAAAATTGAAAAATGACACGAATATACTACTACGTCCGGTTGACCGATTTTGATGAAAATGTTCTTGTCAGTTCCTCTAGTAGTATTTAACTGAAGTTTTAAGTTTCAGCATTATACCATGTTCCGTTCTTGAGATATTTGTTTACGCACGCGCGTGCACACGCGCGCGCGCGCACACGCACACAGACCAATCGCTAAAAACATTTTTTTGGTTCAGGGATCTAAAAACGTGTAGATCCGGTGAAAACTCGATTTCGAAAAATTGACATGAAAACAATACTTTCTATATATTCATACAGGCAAGAGAAAGAAAAAATCCTGAGATACTAAATTATTATAAGGATAAACTGCGGTTTCTCTAGTTAATTCCTCTTTAGGATTCCTCTTGATTCCTTCACGGTGAACGTTTCATGTACGAGACCTAGTTATTGAAAAATTGACATGAATTAATTAGTAATTATTTCGTTTTATGATGACCTCTGGTGAGGAATTGTCTCATTGTAGGAGGAATTTAAATTAACGCCTAAACGCATTAAGAATTGTTTTTTGATTCAACTTCATCAACACTGTTATTTGTAAAAAATGTTGACCTCCTTCCAGTTGTGTCTTTATTTATTAGCGACAACAATATAATTATGTGAAACTTAATAAAATGTTAAGAAAATTTTTCCCTCTTGTCTGTGTACATCAATGCGAAATTCCTCACTGACTCACAGATTCGTTTCCTCACTCATACAATCATCACTGAGTCTCTGAATTCTCAATCTCTTAAAGAGCTGAAACTAAGACTATTTTTTCTTAAGAATTGAATATAATAAAATATATAAAAAACTAAATAATTTGCTTTTCGACCATTTGCGCTTAGGCGGTAAAAATGGGTGGCTACCCTTAAGCAATATTATATTATTTCTACACCTTCCCGACAGGCTATGGTTCTAAAGCTCGACGAGTGTGTTCTCCAAAGGCCTCCACACACAGTGCGACGCGATTTCCACGATTTATACTATTAGCACGATGCGCACGATTGGGACCCGCACACGATGCAATGCAATTTGCATGATTGCCTGCATATCTGTAGCACCTGAAGTATCTGGAGTACCTGGATTTTTCTGGAGTAATCAACATGAGTATAATCATATAATTAGAGGTAATTTTCCACTTCCCCCCACAAATTTTATGATAAACGCCTCCATATTATTATTATATTATCACTATACTAATATTAATACTACATTATCATATTAAAATCAGCCCCGTAACGTAGTGAATAAATTAATTTCAACAGATTAATAATTTAACCTTAGAAAATAATGAAGGGATATGAGATTAGAAAATTATGAAAAAATAAAATAGCAATCAGATCGTAAGCAGATCGACTGAATCACACTTTCAAGCAGATCGTAACGTTCGCAAATCGCTCGTGTCTGAATCTCGTCGCAGACTGATTGCATTGGAATCGTGCCGTTGGTGGGTCCTTACTATAGATACTGAAGTCACGAGATTGCCTTTAGCGTATGTATGGGCTGTGAGGAAGGGAAATGATATATTTACAGTGCTGCCAACCTCAACAGTAAGACACTACTCATACATTTCACTACCGTGAGGTTTCTACATACATTCTGTAAGCTGTGGTTTATTCCAAGAAAATGTTTTCTTCATAAACCTTATAAGAAATAAATATGACCTGTAATATTGTTTTAATAATTTAATAATTTAGTTTCGCAGTTTAATTTTAAAGATTTCATTTACTTTTTATTGAGAAGATGTTAGAAAAAAATCCTGCTTGTTTTGTCAACCTGGCAGACGACCTCGGTTATATCAGTTGTAAATTACAATATTATCAGTTATATAGACCAGTATTCAGTAATATAGTATATAGTATATATAATATACAATTATATATACCCCTATAATAATTATATTATAATTATGTATATTATAGTAATATAATATTGTATATATAGTATATAGGCTAGTATAGTAGTATCAGTAATATTATCAGTTATAGACAGTAATATTATCAGTTATATATAGGCCTACCAGGTTATCAGTAATATACAAAAATCAAATGACGATAGAATTCTGTATTTTTGTTTAGAATACCCTGTAAAATGTTGTATTTTTTAAAAAAATTCCATAAAAATTAGGCTATAATTATATATCTTTGTTATATTTAGCAAAGAAATAATTCCAGATGGGTTAAGAGTCGAATAAAAAAAGCCTAATTTGCATTGACGTTTATGAAATCGCTCTTTTGCTGCAGGAACCTCGGCCCGGTACCTAAAAAAGTCTTTCAGTGTGTTGTTGAATCATAAACTCTGTTGGAAGCCACATGTTAAAGTACCTCGGACATGTTAGGAGACACGGCGATAAATACAAACTCCTCCAAATCTCTATTTAGGGTAAGGTTGAGAAAATTCGAGGAGGTAGAAGAAGGATATCATGGCTAGCCAATCTGGGGAAGTGGTTTAGTGTTAACTTCGGTCAGTATTCACATAATTACAATTATTTATAATTTAAGAATTCCACAAAAACTTTTAAACATGATTTATTTGTTTCAAATTGGATTTAATACAGAAGTGTTTTGTTACTGGACTTAAAAATTTTAAATGGGTATCTTCATTAGTAAAATAAAGATGATACTTAAACTACGTTCATTTAAACAGGAAGAGGTTAAAACCAAGTTTTATTAGGGTGGATTTTATCTTTCTAATTCATATCGATATGTTTGTTTACGTCAACTTTTTTAAAATTTAACATCGCATCAACTGCAACGGTCATTAGCGACGACGTTGGGGTATAACTGTGTACAATGGAGGATGAAATGAATTTTTGTAATGTATGAAAATATGCCATGCCTGATTGGAATTTGAACCCACGACCGCCAACTTTATTATCAAAAAGAAAAAGATTATTCATTCCAATAACAACACGCGCGGAATCTAAAATAATGCTTGCAGTACTGTAGCCGCTGAAATTATCCAGATTATAACAGTGTAAATATTGATGAAAATGGCACAAACGTATTGGACCGATGTTATTTTATTTACGAGCAAGCTAGACACGACAGCTCATCAGGGGCAAACCTTCAGCAAAATAAATTATACCTAAAGCTTCTTTATAGTCGCCTGCTTCAGAGTCTATAAATTTATTTAATAGAGCAGGATTGAAAAATAAATACGGTAGGCCTTTCAATATCATCGTCTTTTTAATTAAATTTGATGAGGTTTTAGAAGAGACATCTTGATGAACTTATTCCTTGCCTTCGCAATAGCCTACATCATATTACATTGTTGAGATGATCCTACAAATATTTTAGGTTAAGGTTTTAGGTTTTATTGCGGTCGTATTTTAAGTAGGCCTACATATTTCCTAAAATTACGGGAAATCCTCAATAATTCTTGTAAATTCAACAGGTTGGTCAGTGTATTAGTAACAGACTCAGGCTGCCTCTGTTTGGCACTCTACCCATCATTTTTTTACCCTTATTGATATGTATATGTCATTTATCATAGAAACAATGTTTGCTAAAAATTAATACATTTTGTTTGATTGATTTGCTGGTTTTTTTATAGATTTATGTAGCAGTTTGGTAATGGTCACCTCCCTATAGCCTAGATATTACGTACACTCTTGTAAAATCATCCCATACTTTATTCCTTTTTGGTTGTTAAAACTGATCTAATTTATTGAATTTTGTATCATAGATATGCGCGATGATAAGGAATTTTACCTGTTGGTTATTGGTCTCACCAAATGTTTTCAGAATATTGTGCTTCCAAGTGACTGATTAAATACAATTACATAACGTGTTCGTATTCTATTACTTCAATTGAATCTAATGTAGTGCTTGATTGTTGTGAACCATCACCATAAGACTGTTCTGATTGTAGTACATGTTGTCTATCTAATTAGTTCATTTTAATTATTCAAAATTATATTGATGTTATCGTTAAGATTTTAACAAAAATGGTAAAAATAAACATTTTCATATTAAGATAATTAGGTTCGCTGTTTACTCACGAAACAAACATCGCCGACGACTTGTATAAAAGATAAGAGGAGGCGATTAAGAAGGAAGGGTATTTTTAGGTTAGATTTAGAGGAAGAAGAGGCCGATGGTTTTCGTTGCCAATTTATAAGATTAATTCGGTGAAATAATGAAGATTTTGTTAAGTAGAGCGTTTAATTTCATTTCTCTTAACGCTATAAATAACACCGACCACATTAGTATTAATAAATCTCACTCACTCGTTCCACTCCCTCTCACCCCTTTACTTCTAGAATATTATGCACGGCAAAATTACAAGTACACATTTAATTGTTAATGATCACTCAAATTTTGACATGCATCATACAACGTTCTTTGGTAAGAAACTCCCACTGATACTACTTCGGCTGCGAAAAGTTAATTTTGTTTGAAAAATCTGGTATTGTCTGAAACAGACAGTATTGAATAATACGCTGAAACATTATTCAAATTAACACCTTCTTGAGACTGAAATTCAATTGAATGAAATCAATCTTCAATGACATTGTCATCATTAATTTTTAATTAAAACATATTTTCCTAATTTTTTACAGTTCTTTGATGTAATATTTTCCTCTGCCTACTTTGTTTTGGTTAAATGAAAGAGTAAACAAAAACAAGGTTATATACATTAAGTTGTTCAACATTTAAAACTACAAGCCTATTCAGCAGAGTTGGAAAGAAAGCCTATGTTTACGGCAAATTTATTTAATTTGTTTGTTGCTGTTTACATTTTAATTGGTAATGTAACGTAATATATTATTTTATTTTACAAATCCAACAAAATTAACAGAACGTAATACTAATCAGAAGATTACTAAACAGGTCTAAATCACTATAGTAAGGTCCATTTCTTTAGAGACGTTCTGCTATACATACATCCCCACTCTCCACGAGGCGCATCTGAATTGTTCACCTGTACTGGCACACACATATTTACATTAGCATGACATACACGTTCATTTGAAAAGACAACTGTATAGTATGCTTCAAATGAATCATTAAACAATTATTCTTGGTTTGTGATAAATTGCAAACAACTCAATATGTACGTGTAATAAGTATCAACGCATAGTGCGCACGTGCAAATATGTATAACTTTTCATGCGTGTGAGTTAAAGAGAGATTCGAAGTGAGCAACTAAAACTGATGGGCTGGGATTAGCGGAGCAGGGTAGTGGTACAATAAGTAAACGCCACAAAAGTCTCTGATTTTATGGTTTCGACTTTAGCAGCTAAACTGCAGTATTTGGACACATTCTAATAACAAGATGATGAAATGTGGTTAAGGAAAACCTGGAAAATCACTATTAGTGTATCTTTGTCGGTCTTCTAGTCTTGTTTTGCAGTGTTCTGTTGATGACACAACATATAGCTTGAAATCTGTTCATGTTGTTTTCAACGTCGTGATCAACATCATGTCCAATATTGCATCCCAGATATCCGCATTGGGAGACCTCACCTATTATAAAACCTCTACTAACCCTATTTTTCCATCTGTTGAAGATGTGGCTAATGTACGCATTAAATAAAATAGTAGATAAGCTACACCCTTGTCTTATTCCTTGATTAGTGAATCTTTCCTAAACATCTCGTACCTGCATTTATCACTATTTCTGTGTCTCGGTACAAACTCCGAACTGCTTTCCTCAGATTTCATGGGTATTCGTCTTTTTCCATAATCTACCAAAGAAAGCTTCGGTCCACCCTGTCGAAAGTCTTCTCGAAATCGATGAAGGCCTTGTGCGTTTCGAGGTTGAATTCTTGTCTTTTTGAAATTATTCTTTTCACTGCAAAAACATTATCAGTATATGATCTGCCCTTTCTAAAGCCAATCAATTCTTCGGATAGGATTGTTTCTGCAATGTTCTTAGTTCGGTTATTAATAACTCCATAGTATATTTTGTAGCAATATTTAAAAGACTAATTCCTTGATAGTTCTTGCAGTCATTTCTTTTAACCTTTTTGAAGATAGGGATAACTTCTGCAGGGCACCATAACGCCAGTATCTTGCACCGTCTCAACCACTCATTTATTATCTGTAAGTATCTTTGCAAAAGCATCAGATCTCCATATTTAAAAAAATTTGTGTTAAGGCCATCTAATCCTGTGGCCACCTGTATGTCAAACCCTTCAATAATTCTTGCAATATTCTTCCATTGACGTTGCGTGTATAGAATTTGTGTAATAGCTTCCATCTCCGTGGTAGTTATTCACTAAATTATCGAAGCACCATAGGTTTTTGTAATGTTCATCTCATTCATTTATCTGAAATAATTCAAGTGAGCGGTATCTTTCCTTCTTTATTTAGGGTCTTGAGAACTTGTAGACACATGATTGCCTTCCATGTAGGTCATTCTCTATTACACTGATAAATTTCTCTCACGAAGCTTGATAAGCTATTCCTACAACCTGTTTCGCTTTATTTCTTTTTATTTTATAAGAATCCCAAGACTTCTGGGTTTATTGTAGGTACTCAAGATACGCTTCCTTCTTTATGCAGATTGCTTCTTCAGTATCCTAATTCCACACAAAGGACTCTTTTTCCTTTCTCGTTTTCAAGGGGTTTCATGCTGCTTTTTGAATGTAGCTCTTTAGATTATCACATTCAGTATTTGTCATCGTCTGTGGCTGTGTAGGTAGATTATCCTGCAGTCATGTTTCATACAACCTTTGAGTAGTCTACTATTTTCCTGCAATGGGTGAACATTAAACCCTTCATCGTACTGATTTCGTCCTTCCTAGCAGCCTTCTTCTATCTTGCTGGAAGTACCAGATACCCATCAGGAGATAATGATCGTTATATTTATCACTCCCTCTGTATGTCCTTGCATCGTGCACTTTATTTTTAATTCTTTTATTGACTACTTTGTATAGTCAAAAGATTTTGGCCCTTTGGCGCTCCAAGTATATTTATGGATGTCGTTTTTATTTTTTAAAAGTGTTGGTAATCTTAAAATTATTAAACTTTATTATTATTATTATTATTATTATTATTATTATTATTATTATTATTATTATTATTATTATTATTATTATTATTATTATTATTATTATTATGCAAACATAGTCTTTCCATTCCTATTCATCACCTCCTTCCCAAATATGCCCACCGCGCCTGGTGTTGGCATTTTTCCCACCCTAGCGTTAAAATCTCCTGCAATTACATGTGGTCGGTTTTATTAATCTTATTCAGGATTTTCCAGGGGTTGTGATAGAATCTGTTTGTTTCTTCTTCCTTCCTTCCTCTGAGGTATAGGCCTATACCTCTATTACCATTAGGTGTCCTCTCGCGATCTCCATTCTTAATGAAACTATTCTTACATATATGTAATAGTATTCGGTTATTTTCATTCTACCGTGAGGGGATTTGCCAGTTACCTCCATCGGGTGCGTCCCCGTGTGGAATCGGGGAAGCTCACCGGCCCTGCAGCCAGCAGCGTCGGAGGGTTGTGGCGAAATAAAATAGTCACCGTGAAAAAAAAACTGGACTGGTCCTCCAGGTTGGGGGTTCAAGCTTAAGGCCAGCAACCTTAAATTGGTAAAAATATGTGACCGCTAAAAATCTCAACATTAAGCCTCGGAAACATGGGACTGGATTCAACGGAAACACTAACAGGAAATGAAAACGTAAATGGATTCTGAATATCGGAACTTGGAATGTGCAAGGAATAAATTTGAAAACTAAGGAAATCTTAGATACTCTGCAGAAGTATAAAGTTGACATCATTATTCTAACAGAGACAAAGAAAAAGGGAAAAGGAACAGAAAACATGGATCCCTATATAAGGTTTTATAGTGGTGTTGACACAGATAAGAGAGCCAGAGCAGGAGTGGAGATATGGATTAAGAGGAAGTTTAAAAGAAATATTAAAAACTGGGAAATGATCTCTGAAAGGTTGATGAAGATTGAAATGGAAATATGTGGTCATCGCACAGCAATAGTGGCAGTATACGCTCCTACTATTATTACTGACGACTCAAACAATGAAATAAAGGACACATTTGAGAAAGAGTTGAATTCAACAATATCTGTGAAATCCAGGAATGAGCTTATATTGGCTGGAGATTTTAACTCACGGATAGGAAACAGGAAAAATGACGAAACAGTTGGCCCTTTTGGAGAAAATGTTGTAAATAATAGTGGTAGCCGTCTCATCCAATTTTGTAAAGCCCACGACCTAAAAATAATGAATGGGTTTTTCAAGCACAAGGAGATACACAAATATACATGGTATCAACACACCAAAAATCTGAAGTCGATTCTGGACTACATCATTTTGAAGAAAGACTCAAAGATAAAAACGAATGATGTGCGTGCTTATATAGAGGAGCTGAATGTGGAACAGATCATACTTTGGTTGTTGGCAAAAAGTTCTTTCCATGGAGAGCAATTAAAAACTGTCACAGGGAGATGGATGGCATGCTGAAGGTGGAGTACAGTAGATATAAGTTGCATCTGCTCAGAGATCCGTCAACAAACCTGTTATTCAAATGGAGAGCTGCGGAAAAAGCAAAGAATGGGATAACAGGTACAGTTGAAGAAGAATATAAAAAAATAACCAGGATTCTACATACTGCTGCTCAGGAAGCTCTGGGGAATGAAGACGGCTCAAAGAATGACAGGAGATACTGGTGGAATAGTAGCATGGATGAATTGATAGAAGGAAAGAAGCAATTATACCAACAGCGGCTGACGACAAAAGATTTTGAAGACAGAAAGAATTACTGCCGGATGAGAGTTCATGTTAAAAATGAAGTAAAAAAAGCAAAAAATGAAGCCTGGGGAAGAAAATGCGACGAAGTGAACAGATGTATGGTATGAGAGAGGAGTAGATGGGCTTGGAGAGTTATAAGAGAAATGAGAAATAACTCTAAGTACAAAGCAAATCTTGATATGATACCTGTGAATAAATGGAAAGATCACTATGAAGATATGTTTAAAGAAACGCGAAACCAGTTTCAGATAAATGAAGACTGGGAGAGGGCTCCAATGGAAGAGAGAGAAATCATAGGAAAAATAACTCTCAAGGAATTTGAAAATGCTCTTCAAAAAACAAAGAATGGTAAAGTACCCGGACCTGGAGGTATTCCAATAGAACTGGTGAAGCATAGTCCAAAGTGTATAAAAGAAGCATTGGTAAGACTTTTCAATGATTGCTTGATAAATGGAGAAGGATGCCTGCAAGAGTGGAAATTGGCACATATTACACCAATTTTTAAAAAAGGGTCAAGAAAGGATCCCAAGAATTATAGAGCAATAAGTGTCACCTCATCTATTGGGAGACTGTATGGTCGTATCATTAAAACAAGAATAGAGAATGACATAAAAATTGGAGAAGAACAAAGTGGGTTCACTGGAGGCAGATCTTGTTTGGACAATATTTTCTCTCTCAAGCAACTCGTAGAAAAGAGAGTCTCACGATACATGGAGACACACATGGTGTTGGTTGATCTAGAGAAAGCATATGATAATATCCCAGTAGAAAGACTATTTCATGTACTGGACAAATATGTGCATTATAAGTACATGTGTGCCATTAAAGATCTTTACAGCAACCAAAAAAGTGTTATAAAAAGTAAAAATATGGTTTCGGAATGTCTCCCTATAACTAAGGGCCTCAGCCAAGGTTGCTGTATGTCCCCAACTCTCTTCAAGATATATATTAATGAAGTATTAAAAGAGTGGCAAAATAAATGCTCTAGGATGGGGTTAAAAATTGAAGAACGATTTCTCCACACACTTCTGTTTGCAGATGATCAGGTTGTTATAGCAGGAGATGAGTTTGACATCCAGTATCTGATGAGAAAGTTGACAGAAACCTTTGAAAAATGGGGTTTGAAAATAAATTATGACAAAACCAAATATTTGGTAGCTAGAGAAGACGCGGTAGCTGGAAAAGACGTAAAAGATCTGGTTTCGATAATAAAATAATTACAGGATGTGAGGAAGTGAAATACCTGGGAGTAGTTCTTTCAAGAAAAGGAAATAGTGAGCAAGAAATTACAGAGCGTATCACAAATGCCAGAAAAGTCATTAGTCAACATAACCCACTGCTTTGGTCAGAAACTCTCAGTCTAAGGACTAAAAGAATGATGAACGATGCCATCCTTAGAAGTGTTCTGATGTATGGCGCAGAAGCATGGGAGTTAACAAAAATAAATAAAGATAGACTGAATGCAGTGGAAATGGACTTCCTGAGACGCAGCTGCAGGGTATCTAGGATAGGGCACATAAGAAATGAAGAAATAAGAAGAAGAATGAATCAACAGGAGTCAGTTGTTGAAGCAATAGAAAGTCGCCAACTGTTATGGTATGGACATGTAAAAAGAATGTCAGAAGCTAGATGGCCCAAGTTCATAATGGAATGGACACCTCAAGAAAGGCGAAAAAGGAGGCGCCCTCCTAGAAAATGGGAGCAAGACATTCAAAACGCCATGAATTTGAGGCAACTGGCTCCTGAAGATACACTGGATAGGGGCAAATGGAGGTTGAGATGCGAGAAACGGCCTGATGATGCTGTAAGAGACCTCGCTTAAGTAAGTAAGTAAGTATTTTCATTCTTCCATTTTCTATGAATCAAAATTGGCACATCGGCACACGCTCTTTGGTTCTGCGGTACTCCGCTATAAATCATCCAGGAATCAGGTAATCTTTTGATCCCTTCAATTTTTTTTTGTTTCTGTTGTTACTGTCAGATTCATACTCCAATCCTTGAACAGGTTATTCAACTCTTCTTCCTTGGTTGATAATCCTCTTACATTCTATTTAGCAAAATTCAGTTTATCAGTACTAATTCCTTACCATTTTTCTTTTTTCCTTTTCTGATTATGATTTCCGTTAGATCCAGTCCTACTTTTTCCGAGGTTATTCGTGAGTTTCCCAGTAAGTGAAATTTTCTTGGCCGAGTACAAATACTGCAAAAGGTATTCTAGTAATGAGGCTGCCACCTCAGGGACTGAAGCCAGACCTGGGGTTCGATTCGGAGGCCCTGGCCCTAGGCTCTTGCGCCATCGACACCGTTCGGAACATCTTCCTCCTGCACCGTGAAGGCCGTTGGCCTCTTCATCTCAGTTGACCCGCGGCTACATATTCTGTTATGCCTTATTCGTACCTATCCTGAATATCTGAAGGACGTTGCCTATTAGCCACTGGACGTGCCTTGTCGGGTTTGAGGCTCCCCCTCCCAGTGTCTCACACAAGGTATTAAGTTAAGAAGTTTGATTGTAACTTACTGTAAATTAATTACTATAACTTACTGTAGTCCCTAACTTAATTACTGTAATTTAGTGTATTTTACTGTAACTTAGTTATAACTTAAATAATCTAATACAATTTCATTATTTATTAGTAAATACTTGTTATAAGTTTAAAAGGAAGTTTTGCTATTCATTATAACCAGATCTCAAAATAATGTGGAATAAACTAACAATAAATTCTAGTATTGCAGTAATTTGGTTAAATGTAGCTCGTATTTACGAGTAATAAGGTCGCATTGGCTCTGGGGCCTTTCTGCAAGACAGTCATTTTCGTCATGATGGAACGAACAACAGACAACTTATAAACAGCAACATATAATAATTAAAGGTATTAGGTTGTTTGCAGATTTACCTGTTAAAACTTTCCGTTAAAATAGTTCATACAGGTTTTTTGTGTTTTCCCGACACATAAAGTTATAGAGGAGGTTCTTAAATCGGTTTTCTTGATTGCTAAGGGTCAGTTTATAGAACAAGATTAACGAATAGAAAATGAAGAGTTTAATGAAGGTAGACATCTGGGTGTAATAGGCCTATACATCAAGGATTTTAAAAGTTTTAATTTTTGTAACCCAGAATTTCGTCTTCTTCTTCTTCTTCTTCTTGTAGTTGCATTCTTCTAACGAAGATTAGCAATCGTCATGGCTATCTGCACCTTGGAGACGGCTGCTCTAAATAGTTCACTTGTACTACTCCCATACCACTCTCTGAGGTTCTTGATCCAAGACGTCTTCCTACGGCCGGGTTGTCTCCTTCCCTCGATTTTTCCTTGCATCACCAGTTGGAGGATTCTATACTTCTCATTCCTCATCACATGAGCAAAGTATTGTAATTTGCGGACCTTAATCTTGTGTAAGACCTCCGTCTGTTTACCAATTCTTTCCAACACTTCCGTATTTCTTACTCTTTCTCTCCATGAGATCCTCAATATCCGTCTATATACCCATAATTCGAAGGCTTCCAGCTTGTTACTCAGGACCTTTGTAAGTAAGTACAAGTTTTTGGTTTCAGATTAAAAATTAATATAGTTGCTGTAAAGATTTTTTGTAAAATTAGTTCACCTACGATCTCTTTAATTCCAAAATCACATCATATGCACGAACGTAAAAAATCACGTATACTTCCAGGTCTAAATTAAATTGGCCGTGCATATTTTATTTTATGAAAAGTATCATAAATTTGCAGTTATATATTATTTGTGCCTGGCGTTTTGTTCTCATTGTATAAAATTTTCAATTTTTATAATTTTTTACTGAGAATAATGAAATAAAATTTAATATCTCTGAAACTTGAAATTCAAAATTTGTGTAATAATATTTTCTTGATGCTAATTTTTTATGTCAAAAAACGGAATGTATGTTGTCTGGTCATTTTTTGTTTGTCGACATTCATAATAGTAAAAATTATGCATTTTGTTATGGCAGATAAAGTAAAACGAATAATTTATGATTAGTATTATTAATTGAAACGATCTGTTACTGACTAGTGAAGTTGTGTTGCGTGGCAAGTAAGAGCGTCAGCATCGTCGACAGCCGTGTCCTGGCAACGGAGGTTTGGCTATTATGAAACGAATTTATTTCATTTATTTATTAATATTACACTATATTAAAAACCATCAACCTGTCTTCCTTGTATTAGCCAACCTTACCCCTCCTACTTCCAATCCTGTAAGTATCTGTGTGTGTCCGTTTGTGCGTATTAATTTACTGACTGGCATGTAATAAACTATTTTACTAAACAGTGCCAGACAGGCTGGTGCTCTCTACCTCTAATATTTACGACAGGAGAAAAATATTAATTCATTTTAGGTGTAGTAGAGGACAATGTTATTCATTATTCATATTAAGCGCTCTGTTTTGTCATTTTTAGAAGGCAAAATTCAGTAGACTCCATAAAGAATAAAAATCATTATCATAAATATTTTTTTACGAGAAGAAGAATACCAAGTGGGTAGTATTTTTATCAATTAATAAAACGGTTTTCTTAATCCAGCAAAAAGAATATTAGAATAATGAATCAATTGTCAAGGCCAACCTAATCAAACAGTTGCAAATATTGTAACAGGTTAATAATTAAAAAATCGCTAACATATATTACTTGTGTCACTGTCGCCCCTTTGATTAGGTATTGTGCTCCCGACCGACAATACTTCCGAAATACTGACAGATGAAAGCTGACAATACTTCCGACAAGGCCGGCATACCTTTGTCGGCACTGCAGAGGGCTAGTAACCACTCTCTGGTGGCTATATAAGAGCGCTCCGCTGACCCCGATCGTCATTCCATTCCACTCACAGCTTTGACCAAACATTGAACAACCTTTGATTAGGTATTGTGCTCCCGACCGACAATACTTCCGACATACTGACAGATGAAAGCTGACAATACTTCCGACAAGGCCGGCATACCTTTGTCGGCACTGCAGAGGGCTAGTAACCACTCTCTGGTGGCTATATAAGAGCGCTCCGCTGACCCCGATCCTCATTCCATTCCACTCTCAGCTTTGACCAAACATTGAACATCGGCACACTGTTATCGGACTTCGACGAAGACCCAGCAAGAGAGAATATGATTCTTCCGCTTGCCGACTGGACACCGTCGACTGGACCGTCTTCGCCTACAGCCGACCCTCAACCGAGCATTGCGCCTGCCGGATCCCAACGAAGCGGCCATCAACGCACTACCTACTACGAAATAAGAAGATGACGTCTCCAACAAGACGCCGTGTCACGCACCTCCTCGACCGTCACGACGACCACGACCGATGCTTCCCGCGTAGACGTCCCCCGCTTAAACGGCCCCTTTCAGGAACCCAAACACTTAAGTTTTCCCCACGCCACTCACGCTCACCATTCGGTGACACTTAAAATTAGATTTTTTAGTTACTATTAATTAGGTAGGCTACCTATACAAAAGAAAATTGAAAGGAATGTAATTGATAATCAATGATAATCACTTACAATGTAATCTCCGGAGCCGGTCTTCATTGGGCCGTTGGAATTTCTTGTATCGGTTGTAGCAGCTGCAGCAGCTGCTGCAACTGATTCCGAATGTAATATGTCTTCCAATGACTCTATGTAATCAATTGCGTTACGTAGTATTTCAACTTTTGGCAAACGTTGGCTAGGATTCGAACTCGTCCGTCTTTTTAATACTTCAAAAGCTTCATTCACCTGTAAATTAAATATTAGGTTACATAATTTTCATTGACTCAGATAAAACTGAGGTAAATGATTAGAAAGGAACTGTGTGATGCACAAAGGCTCTAATCAAAATGTTGGTTGTCATAAAGGTAAGTCTGATACACTATTACAATAAAGACTAAAATTACACCAACAAAAATAACGAATCATTTTAATATTAAAACAGTGTTAACAGAAGAAATTGAGGTTTAAGTAATTCGTCTGTAATACAAAAATAACCTTGGAGACTTACTCTTGTTTAAAATAACGAAGTTGTTTTCATTAATAAAGTAGTAGTTCCCTTAACACTCCTTTAACTAAGCATGGGAATTGAACTCTAAAACCAAATTGCACTGTAAATTACGTTCATATTTGGATCTTGAATTTACTGCGAATCTCAAAACCACGGTGATAAGAATTTAATCTTCTAATTACCATGTCGAAAACTATTGATATTTAATTTTAAATGTATAAAAGTTTGTTTTGTTTATGTTCTGTTTAGGCCTACATTCTTTAAACTTACTAAATAAATTATTTCCACCTGTGTACTCAGCGTATACTATTGACAGTCATCTTTGATAAAAATCCACCTTCGATCATAAAATTGGAAACAATGTCAATTAACAATTTATACTGACCTTTCTAAGTCGTCGTCTCTCTCTTAATGTTGCAGCTTTACGCCGATCGATTGTAACTGTTTTTCTTTTACACGCTTTGCAAGCCCAAAGTAAACATCGCCGTGCTACCTCCTGCTGAGGAACAAAAAATATATAAACTTATTGTCAATAATTATAATAGCTTTAAAATAATTATTATAAAAGTCATCTAAGTTAACAAAACTCAGTTGTTGCGCAAAATGCGGGTAGATAGCTGGCCCGGTGGGAAGGTGAAATGAGGTTCGGTGGAAGGAATAGCTGACCAAATATGCCTATACTCTCTACCGTACAAATAGCAGTGATATCACCGAAGGTTGGACTATGGTGTTTCTACGTGTTTACTCTTATTTAACTTAGTTGAGTTGTACTTTGATAGTAATGTCAATTTAATTATAGTAACTGTCTTTCTTAGTACGGATATAGCAAACCAAAAGTCCTGCTTTCGATTTCCCGTTAGGTTCTGAAATAAGGTTACCGTACATCCAGGTTTTCTCTGGATAGTCCCGATTTTTCAGCCTTCCCGGGTAATTTTTCTGAGTTTAGAAGTTTGGAAAAAGTAAATTTCCGGGAGTTTGTTTTTTGCTAAAAAAAGTATTACACTATAAAATCTATATTAGCACGAAAATAATTATGAAATGGTTGCACCATTTCTTCAGCTAAGGCACAGATGAGGAAAACTTCTTGAATGTTAGTTCGATAGTTTGTTTTGTGCTCAGTTAGTACTGAACAGTCGTTAACTTAGGTGACTGCTACGGTGTGTGGATTGTTGAGATTGAGCTTTAGTGTATGCTTTACTATCTCATACAATAATAATAATAATAACATTTTGTAGTTTAACATTCTATGATTGAAAAGTATCTAGTTAAATATCGAAAGAGGATGGTTTCGATTATACCTCTTTTCGAAAATACTCAAACATTCAATAGAAAAAGAACTTTTGTCATAAAAATATCATACGTTCTGGATTTTTGTAACCAATATTCGAAGTTTGCTGGAAACCTCTAATCTGGAAGCAACCTAATGAGATAACCTATTAAAATATTCCAAATTCAAAATGAAAACTAGATACCTTGGACGAAGATGCGATTACCGAAAACCGTTAATAAGATTCTCTTCTTGAATCTTGACGTTAATACTGCAGTTAACACAGAGTGCTAGATTAAATTACTGTGTTTAGTACAAAACCATAAGAATATTTATTGTAAAGTGATCATGTATCTTGTACATACCATAGCGTATATAAGAGATCTCTTCTATACGCTATGTACATACTATAACGTGTACTACGTAATAACAAAAAAAAACATAAACTTTATAATTTAAATACGCCTGTAAACAAGTATTTTTTGTTGGCAGCTTAACACCGCCGTTTATATTATCATGACCGAGATTTAGAATTGCGGATCCACCGTCTCGCTGTTGTAATTTTATACCACATAGAATAACTAATATAGGCTATATTTACACACAGTAATGAGTTATAAAAAATTGAATTCATATTGCAAAAACTTTACAATTTTACGTAATAAATCAGTGACCATTAAATGTGCGTTGTTAAGTTACACAATGAATCTTCAGTCATAATCAATTCATATAAAAATTTGATTATTATTTGTCGACCTGGGCATACCTACTGTGAGAGAAGAAATTATCAGTCAGAGTATAAAGTATTTAAATAACTTAGATACTCTTTCTAATCATTTGGCTATAAATCTTCTCGACGATAATATTGAAAATCAAAGACTGAAAAAGGCGAGAATATTAGATCTTCCGTTCCAGTTCACCTGTTCAAAAACGTTTAACCATCCTTTAAAGATTAAAAACACAAAATTGTATTACGAATGGTCAACTCTTATTTCTCAAGTAACTTAATCTTATCAGCTAAACAGATCATTAGTATCTCGTCTTCAATGTTTCCTTTCCCACCTTCATTCATCTCGTCCATTAATTTTTAAACGACAACTACGTCCTTCTCCGTATAATGAAAAGTTGTACATTGACAGGACCCAAGAAGAAACCCTTCATCACTTATAACCAAACGATCATACGGAAGTAACGCTACTGAGTGCTGTCTTCTTCAAGATACATTCGAAAATTTTTAAAACTGTCACCGCCACCCCTTCTAATTATTCATTTACTCTGTTGCCGGCCTTCAATACTTCTTCCGGCCTTTGTCGGCGCGGTAGGCCCTTTGATGGCGTACCGACAAACCTTTCGGCTGCGCACCGACAGAGGCATTTGTCATCAAGGCCGAGCCAGTCACCGCCCTCTACCACAGCGCTCTCGGCAACTATATAAAGAGCACTGCACTGAACAGAGATTTAATTCCGATCCAGACACAGAGAGTCAATTCCGATCCAGACAGCAGACAAGACCTCCACCATCGGCAACACGGCTACAGGACTCCAGCGAGGACTAATCGACGACTCCGCAAGAGAGAAGATGATTCTTCCGTTCGCCGGCCCGTCATCTCCCGCTGACGCGAGCGATGCCCACAGCGGTCCCTCGACCGAGCCTTACGCCCACCGGACCCGACGAAGCAGCCATCGACGCACTACTACGAGGGAAGAAGATAATGTCTCCGTTGGACGACGACTACGACCGACGCTTCTCCAAGACGACCACCGCTTAAACGGCCCTTTTCAGGGCCACCAAACAAATAAGGTTTGCCACTTAATGTCGCCATCCGGTGGCAAAACATTTACTGATAGTTTTTGTTAAACTGTAATTGTAAATAATTCTTAACTGTTTATAAAAAAAATTACAGACTCAGGCCGACCATTCCTAAGAGAGTATGGTTAATTGAACTGCAACCATCAAAGTGCACCGGTAACCACTATCTAGCATTTTAATCCGTATAAAAGTAACTACCTTTACTAGGATTCGAACCAGGAATCCTAGTTCCTGGTTTCTGGTTCGAATCCTAATAAAGGTAGTTACTTTTATACGGATTAAAATGCTAGACAGTGGTTACCGGTGCACTTTGATGGTTGCAGTTCAATTAACCATACTCTCTTAGGAATGGTCTATGGATATGGATTTGAATGCTAGACATCCGGTGTACTTTGATGGTTGCAGTTCAATTAACCATACTCTCTCAGGAATGGTCGGCCTGAGTCTGCACAAGACTACACCTCATTTACACGTCATACATATAATCCTCATCTCATTGGATCATGGGGTTGCTTATTGTTCTGAATTGAACAGATGGCAATGTAGGCCTACACACATTAGGGATAAAAAATGAAAAATAATTTGTCGAAACGACCTTTTTTCTGTATTTACACTGAGTAAAATTGTTTTAAGAGGTAGGAACGCAGGTATTAGGTAATACGTTGAGAATTTAAATGTTTACTGAAACATGGTTATTGGACTGGTTTTTAAGTGGTCATAGTGGGCCACCTTAGGAACCTCATTTTCTTTGTTATTAAAATAAAATTAACCATACTCTCTCAGGAATGGTCGGCCTGAGTCTGTACAAGACTACACCTCATTTACACGTCATACACATCATCCTCATCTCATTGGGTCATGGGGTTGCTCATTGTTCTGAATTGAACAGATTACAACGTACACAAATTAGGAAAAAAAAATAAAATAAAATAAAATAAAATAAACTGTTGTTTTTAAAATTTAATCATAATTTATCAAATAAACAATATATATTTTTTTACAGAACTTTAATAAATGGATTACTTATATAGCCTGTGTATTAATTTAGAAACTACACAATTATATTGATTTTTTTCAGTTCAATATGATCCGCGAACTTGGAAATGGACAGAGAAATTGGATCTGACTGAAGCTATAAATGCTGAAACTAGTTTTAAGGTTCAAACAATTTTATTTAAATTTTTACAATTAGCTGAAAGATAAGTCTAATGTCTTGTTCATTCAGCTTTTGCTGTAAATAATTAAACTATTTATTGGTTAATAATAAGATTTTTTTATAATTTTAATAGTTATTTATTTACGTTACCAAATTTCTTTAAAAAAAATCTGTGTATTTAGTACATGTAGTACCCATGATGGCCTGTACTATATGTAGGGGTCAAATTAAATAAAAAAAAACAAAATAAATAGAAATTATAAATTCCTAATTATTCTATTGTTTAGTTAGTTCTCCAGGTTTTTACGGTTTCACGTTTCTATTGATTCCAGGTGTCGGTAGGCCTATACCAAAAGGAATAAGGCCTTGTATTAGACGCATCCTTATGGGCAATTATGGAGACATAAAACAGCGCTCCATTCGAATTTCCGGGAGGGACTAAACTGCGGATAGTTAAACCATTTAAAAATCGTTGTTGCCATGCCACGTTGCATGATTGCTCAACCCCTAGTTCACAATGCGAAAATTTTTATAATATGCTAAAATCAATTAGCTCGATCTCGTTAATCATTTTTACTACTTAATGAAAGACAAAAACGATTTTAACCAATTTTGTTGATTGTTGCCGCTATTTTATTATTATTTTTGACAAGCCCAAGCGTTTATTCTAGTATAACACTATTAGTAGGCCTACTACGCAACAATAGACTACTAGTTTTAGATTTGAGTTTTGGGTTTTACTATTAACGCAATTTAGGATGTTAAAAAGAGCGATTTTTTAGTAGTTTCTCTAAATTTCTAAAGTTATTTTTGTTAAAAAGCAAATAATAGCCATAAAATTTTGTTATTCAAAATTTAAAATCATATAGTACAAAATTAGGGTAGATACTCTCATATTATAACCTATTTAAAAAAACTGGAATATAAATTTTTTAGTTCTTTGCAAAAAATACGCTGTATTGAAATTATTTGGCCGGTCCGTAGCGTAGTGGTCAGTACAACTGGCTTCTGCGCCAGGGTCCGAGGTTCGATTCCCCGTTAGGTTTTATCATCACTCATTTTCATCTATCAGCATTTATCGTCTGCATTAGCAGTAATTGCAAAACAGTCAAATGTAAAATCAAAGACATAAATATTTTTGTAGGTACCTTGTTGAATCAACAAAATATCTTTGCATTCATTCTTAAAATGGATAGACTGAAAGCTGTACTGTATGACTTTGTACTAATGGAAATTGAAATGTAGTATGGGCACTGTACACTATTAAAATTTAGATAATTATAAAAAAATCACCGGATTACCATTATGACATAGAACTTATTGCTTTAGAGGTTCCTGTTACCCACCTGAGGATGGGAGTGAATGTCCCCGTGAGGTGGTGCTAAGACATGTTGATCTTCTGAAGACGAAGCTGTAGATGCGTCATCCTCATCTGGTGTCCTGGACAGAAAAATAAATTTGACTCATTAAATAAAAATGTTGTATTTCTATTTCAGTGACATGTTGCTCCACGTTAGCTTACTCCTAATTCATTACTTTAGTCGCTTTAGTGGTCAGTTAACATAGTATATTCTATCCTGTTGGCTAAAGTTGCATAAAGAAATTAAAAGCCGTAAGACAGTTCGGAAGTTCATAATTTCAAAATTAAATAACTGGAAAAAATTAAGAAGTGGCTGCCTTCGTGGGATACACCGCGCTAACTACAAAGCCGGTTCGATTTCCGGCTAGGGTCTGAAAATTTTAACAGGTTAAAACCCACAGTTAGAGTAACAAAACACCCGCAGTGGTCAATAATGACCGAGCTGTAGATGCGACTTTAAATAAAACTGAAAAAAGTTAAGAAGACCAATGACAAGTGGTTTAAAAAAAACAAGTGTTTTTAGAATTATCTTACAGCGACATGCTGAAGAGAATACCATTTTACTGAACTCATAGTGATTCATAGCACCTCTGAAGAGTATGCTCCGCAGGATCTCCTGAGTAATTGAGAAGTGGAGTGTTTCACTCCTTTTTTCTTCGGGGGATTTAAAAGTTAAATTGTGTACTTTTTCCAAATAGGCATTGAAATGTATGTTAACTTCCTCTCACAACCTGTGTCAGTTTTATTCTCTACCAGAGATTCAGTCGTTCGGTCACTTCCTTATACACTAAAAATTCTCTACTTTTAAAGATAACACACTGGAAATTTTAATTAAACCAATAATTCTAAAATTTTATTTTTTCATAGCTTTTGATGAAAAGCTATGAAAAAGCTTTTCATTGCTTTTTGAAAGCTATGAAAAGTAGCTTTCATAAAAGCTACTTTTTATGAAACCTATAATTCTAAACCTATAATTAATTCTAAAATTTTATTTTTTCATAGCTTTTGATGAGTATAAAGAAGAAAAATAGCCATTTTGTGTTGTTAAAAAGCATGTAGGTAGGGCTTACTGTATCTTAAACAGTTCGCCTGTAAAATTATGCATATTTTTCCGTTGTGCAAATTATTATTTTTTTGATCGTTGTCGTTTGTGTTAATTCGAAAATTGAATAAGGTTCCAAAATCAATAAATTTTTGTAGCTCGTTTGAATTGGTTTGAATTGGTTCTTCAGCTTGAAAGAAAATTGTATAAGTAGTGAAAAAATTGTAAACATTCGTGGGTTACAAACCAAATGGGTTAATTCGTACTATCAGACAGTGAATTCATACTTTGCAGCCGCGGTGCTGAACTTGGATGCGTTGTCATCTAATAGTGTAGCAAAGTTTTACATGACAGTAATAATGATAATTAACAAAATAACAAATACATAATAAAAGAAAGGTAATAAAGTATGTACTGTACCTACTTAAATTAAATTGTTGTATGATTAAAAATTGCGTAGAGTAACTTACGTTGTGTGTCCGAAGTGGCTCGGGGGCCAGTCCACAGCCCCGTTACTACTGCTCCCGCTACTCGTGCTCCGATTGGACTCTGGACTGACACTACATCCACGAACCTGACACAAAAAATTAAAAGAATAACTTTAATACCGCCATTTTTAGATACAGAAAAAATTATGTTCCTCGCCAACAAAATATTCTAATTTTTGGCCTTTCAGATTATTTCACAGGAAAATTCGTTTTTTCCGTTCAGTTCCATTATAAGCACATTGAAACTCATAGACTCGTACAAATTCTTCAAACAGATAAATGAAGCGGAAATAATATTTAAAAAAAATTACTCAAAATGTTAAAAATCCCTAAAAATTAATTAACAAAATCCAATACGTAAGCGTAGTACTTTAAAGTTTCAAAAAACTTTAGGTTATTGTACTAATTTAAAAGGAATACTTTCAAGAACATTTATACTATAAGAGAAAAAGAATAAAAGAGTTATCAGTAGGCCCATGGAAATAAATTAGAATATAAATCAACGATGTTATCGCGTAAAAGAACACTGGTACCTCTGTATTGCTTAACATTTGTCTATTTTCTGTTTCAAGTAATCGATGGTAAATTAATGCGAATGTAAATCGGTAAAATTGTACATATTTATTTTCAACCTATTAATTTACAAATTCCTACAAAAGTAAGGGTGTTTATTAAAAAACACAAACTTTTAAAAATATGCAAAAAACCTGAAGCTGGCTGTATATAGTAGGCTATTACTGTTTACTAATTAAATAATTAACAATTTGTTCAAATAAATTCTTACATAACTTTACTATTATTGAATAAAAAATTGTCAGTCGAAACTTATGAGATAAATTGTCTATTTCGAAATCTAAAAGAAGTTCGGTTTCTTAATACCAAATTTAAAACATGGTACAGTAGAGTCTCGCAAACTCGGCCTAATGGGCACTCAAAAGGCGCCGAGTTATCGGAAATTATGGCTTAAAATGAGAACTACATATTTTAGAAGCTTGTAAAAATGTTAAATGTCATTAAAAGTACAATGTACGTAATATAAAATCATTACACATAGCTCTTTAATAAATTCCTGGTTGCTTAGCGGTTCGTAAAAACTGTACTTTTGTAGTACAAACTAATTACAGTTACGTTTGTGTTTTGAAATAAAATTTGGTACTACGTTTATAAAAAAACTAACTTCATTTTCTCCAAAAAGTTCGTTATACTCATTTCTTTCTCACACTGAACTCTGCGTTTTGTTGCTTCATCTCGTAGCAGGCGGAGGAACAATATATCCTTAGGCGAAGCTCTCTACTGCTCAACATATCGGAGGGTACTCTCAACCCCTGTTTTGAAACTATTTCATTTTCCCTCTCGAGGTCATCGAGTAAGTCCGTACTGCCGGATTATCGAGTGCCGAGTTTGTGAGACTCTCCTGTATTCACATGTATAAAGGCTACAAGTAATAAAACATGAAGAGATCGGAATAGGTTAACAGCTTATAAATGCGGTATAGGCTTAGCTATACTGATGCTGGCCGCATTGGCGAAGTTGGTAACGTGCTCGCCTCTCATCATGCTGTCTTGGGTTCGAATCCCATTCAGGCACGGCATTTTTTCATACGTTACTAAAAATCATTTCATCATTCACCGTCTGCATTAGCAGTAATTGCACAACAGTCGGACGTTAAACCAAAAAAATAAATAAATAAATAATAGCTATACTGATACGATAAGGTAGAATAACTTCTACAGTTCCTTCTACAGTTCTTGGGTGAAGATCTTCACCCAAATAAATGTTCTTCAGAGAGCCGTAGAAATTTAACAAAAGGTAGAAAAAAATACGCACGTTAAACGTCTTCAAGGACTCAGAACATAGATCTTTATATGATTTTTATGTTCATAGAACATGGGTCTTCAGAACATAGATCTTTTCAAAAAACCAAATTTTTAAGGATCTGTAATGAACGAATCGATAATAAACTCACAAAATTTTTAATTTGCCCTTTTATAAGACCAAAACGTTTAAGCTGTAAGCGTCACATAAACCAGCTCCTGAACTAACATTAAGAATTGGTATCTATTTTGGTTTGAGTCTGTAAAAAAATAATTCAGTAAAATAGTAGCACTTATTAGTACTATCGAAACGATTGCTGAATTCTTTTCAAAATTTGTTAAACAATATTAGATTTACTTATTATACCTATGTATAATATTAGATGTGCTATTCTTAAATTCAAATAATCGTGCAGCGATTATAATATCTGAATTAATTTTTTGAAAATTCATAGAAGACTAGAATGATCAAAGTCAAACAAATTTAGCCTGACTTAAGTTAAAAATTGAATGCTATGGTTTTTTTGTCATCCAACTCTCGGCTGGTTTGATGTAGTTCTCCAAGCTTTCTATATTGCGCAAGTCGTTTCATATCTACATACCTGTAACACCCTACATATTTTGTAATTTGCTTTATGTATTCTAATCTTTGCCTCCCCCTACAATTTACTCTCTCAATATTACCATCCATTATTGATAAACCAATACCTGGATGCCCCACTAGCCTATCCCTTCTTCTGGTAAGACGCTTCCATATACTTCTATTTTCATCCACTCGCCTAAGAACCTCTAAATTACTTATTTTGTCCACCCACCTAATCTTTAACATTTTCCTATAACACCACATTTCAAAAGCTTCTACTTTCTTCTTTTCTACAACCTCTATCACCCACGTTTCACTCCCGTATATGCCTATGGTTATAAAACCAAAATTCATGAATATTTCTTTGAAAGTATTTTTGATTATTAAACAGCGTTAAGAAGTAAGGATGAATTTCCCTTGCAGTGTTACCTAGTATTTTTGCACAAATTCAAGTTTATTAATACTATTTACAATTTTATTTGTTTTATCAAATTGCTCATAACAAATTAGCTCACTGCAATGCTGCATTTTTTGAGATTAGTGAATTTACGGTTGGTGGTACTCTAAGATTTCTTTTAATTTTACATCAAAAGGAAAAAAACTGTAGTATTAAGTCTTATCTTGCCGAAGATAAAAATATTGTTCATCTTGGAAGAAAAATTGTTGGCAGAGGTAGCAAGGTAGAAGGGTGATCTAATTAACAAAATAAGACCTTTGCGAATCGTTGGGAATAGGCATGAGAAATTTTTTTAAAAATACAGTATCTAAGGTGGCGACTAAATGGTTATCACCACCTAATGTAGATAATGGTACGTAACTTAAAAGAACTGAATTAAATGATTACGTATGTTGTAGGCTAAATATCTATTCTTACGAAGCAACGACTGCAAAACCGTAGGCCTAACTAGGGATTTTCTATTATCCCAGAATTTTTATGAAAATTATAAGATTTTCTAAACGACTGAAAGAACCCTGAACAGAAATTTTAAGTTCTCTGATTGGATTACTTTTAACATTGCTCTGAACCCCTGTGTTCTAAAAAAACGTTTTCTCCGTATGTCGTTCGTCGAGAAGTTTCTTCCAGCAGCAACCTCAACAAGTTTCTTCCAGCAGCAACGGAATTGTTACCGACTTAGGCCAGCTTGTTGTTGTAGGGTATAGCGCAACTGGTTTCTATGCAAGGGATTCCGCGGGCACGATTCTCGGTCTAGTATTTTTACATCTGTAGGCCTATATCCCCCAATATAATTTCCAACCCGCAAGTTACGGTTTATGTTGGCTTCATCATCCAATAATAATGATGAACCCAAACGTGTATATGCGTACACGGTGATTTGAAGTTTACGTTCTCAAAACAGAAACCATTATTTAAACATTACTTTGAATTTTCGTATAACTAATACTTTTGCTGTACTATTCATGGAAAAAACACCGTTAATAGAGCTGGTTTTTTGTTCCCTTAACTCTTACGACGCGAATACCCGCTTCCAGATAACGTATAAAGTTGAAACCAGAGTGGAACACAGATACTAGTACAAAATTTGAATCAATCAAGAAACATGTGATAATACTTTTTACTTATTACGAAATGGAAACTTATTTGAGCATCTCATTTGACACCCTTTTATTAAATCCAAAGTTACTGTATTTAAATGCACCTGTTTTAAATTTATATGAAATATTTGTCCAAGATGGAACGGATAAGTGGTAACAATATTTTTTTACTTTCTCTAGTCCTTTGTGAATACTATACAGGAAAGGAAAGTATTGTACTCATGTCAATTTTTCAAAATCACCGGATATAGGATACACGTTTTTAGGCCCCCTGAACCAATAAACGTGTTTTTAGTGATTGGTCTGTGTGTGCGCGCGCGTGTGAACAAATATCTCAAGAACGGAATACAGTAGGCCTACGAAGCTGAAACTTATGGAACTGAAGCTAAACATACCATTATGAGACCCGACATGAGCATTTTCATTGAAATGGTCAATCGAAAGTAGTTTATTTGTGTGATTTTTCACTTTTTGCGATTTTCCAAAAACGGCTCCTACGATTTTTTAAATCGCGTCGTTTACTAAAGTTTTTATGCACTACAAGATAGGGTAAGCGCCATGTCTACTCATGTCTTGGGGTCTGTGCTCTCGTAGGAAATTTTTTTTAAGATTGCAGCCTTTTTATGAATTCTACGACAAAAGTGTATATAATGAAAGTTATAGAATATTTCAAAACCTACAACTTTTATTTTAAATATTTTTTTTGGGCAACGCTACAACTCTCGCATTGCACTCAACAATACTTTCCCTATTTTAAAGTCGAATAGATTGATTTTCATTTTATGTCATTCACTTATGTTTTTCATTTTACATTGTTTACTAATGATTCAACAGAGGTTATATTTTTTATTTACATCACATCGTGTGAGTTTTTCACACCAGATTTTTTTTAATTTGGTTTTTGCGTGCAACGACCCTGTACTTCAGTAGACTTTTACTAAAAAAGTGAAAAAGTAAAGGTAAATTTTAAAATACTCAACTCCTCAATTATACAAATGTCAGTCAAACGTTCAGGATGTCCCCAGACTCAGACACACTAAAACACTAATGTCAGTATCATGATTTATGATTTTACTTTCCAAGGGATAGCCTACACCGTTTCTTTATAATTAAAACTTTAAATTCAACATTTCTTGATTATACTATATTTTCTTTTTCTACGTTACGAATATACGGGGAAAATGAAACCAATCATTTTCCATTTCCATAACCAATTACCAATTCCATAAGAACAAAACTCTTTTACGCAATACTGTCTTACATTTTATTTCATAAATCTCATGACAGTGGTCTATTTATCACATGGTTGTGAGAAAACATTTTTTAAGAATTGGTCTCGTAAGAACTACTGCAACCAACATTTCATATGAGTGCTAACCGCTCTACGTGATAAACTTATATATCCGAATTACAAGAAAAAGGGGGATACGGCCTCTAATTTCACCCAATTATTTATCCTACCCTTACTGGTAGTTTATTTTAATATTAGAAATTTCATAATACGCTAGTCCAACTAGAACGATTTTGTTAACTACTGTATGTTTTCCTCCCCGCCCTTAAAATTGGGTGCGTTAAGTTTTCGCACTATGTTTTTTGTACTAGTACTGGATTTCCAACATTTCGGAAAAAGTATCTGTATGAATTCATAGCCAATCATTTGATAAAATAACTATTTTTTTATAAGAAATCAAAAAGAAATGAGGTTAATTTCCTGTAAGCGTTTACAAATCTTGTACAATAGTAAATTCTCCGTCTGGCAAAATCGTTTAACCACAATTTCATGAAAAATTTCATGCAGTTTAAAGTTGCTAAATACTATTATTTGTGGTTTTGTATTACTAAATGATACAGATGGTTTTTATAGTTTTTAAAATGTCCACTGTTTAAAGAAACTGCAACTTGTGAGGATATTAATGCTTAAAAAGTATTTAAAAAATGTAACGAGCTGATTTAGCTGGTGTTAAAAAACAAAGCTTCAAAGCCACAAATATTATGAAAAATATTCTCATCCCAAAAAATCTTTTCTGTACCTACTGATAAATTTTTCGTTTGAACCATTATTAAACCTCATGACACTTTTTGCATTATAGGTACATTTACCTAATATTTATACAAATGATAAAATATTACGTCTTAAATACAATTTTGGCCGTCTTGACGATTCAGTCGGCAAGAGTTAACTTACTCCAAGTCTTTGGATTCGATTTCCGGCTAAGTTCTGAAAATGTTTCACATCGTTTCCCACGTGAATGCCTAATGCTCCATAATTGCAGTAGTTAGCCCAATGTTTTAAGTCGTTGACCTTAAATAAGTAAACTGAAAAACTAGTTTCTGGTTTTTTTGGTCATTCATTTATTTTTATTTGTTTAGTTTATTTAAAATCATGTCGAAATTTTAATCATTTGCTATAATAAATTATGGATTATAGGCCTACGTGCCAACGGTGTATTTCAAACGTGTTCAAACTGCCAACCATAACGGGGAATTAAACCCAGGACAATCCCCATGCATTTCGACGAACTAACCACTGCATCCAGAAGGCGTTTTTTAATGGTAAAATATAAGTATTTAATATTTTGAAATATGAAATACCGATCATGATATCAAATGAAATGCAATTGTCAAAATCACAATAGTAAGCCCTGTACAAATAAAAACATGGTGTAGGCCGAACTAAATTCCTGTTGATAAAAAAGTGCAGGTACAATATTTTTCCAGAAACATAATCTGATTCTAATACCATGAACCATGTTACCATATTTTAATATAAATTAATGAAAATACAGATATCTTACCACTTGGGTACCCTTGTATACGCCTGACTGACTCCATGATTGATGAGGTTGATGATTGATTCTTCTTTTAGAAATCATCACTCTTTTTCAACCAAAAAATTTATTTATTTATGTTATGAAATTACAAAAGTGTTCAATATTTGTCACTAAATCCAGTACCTACCTAACACAAGATCTAAAAAACTTAAATCACCTTAACTTTTTTTTACAAGGAATATAAGAAATATCCAATACCGGAACAATCACAATACCGGAACATCACTACACTTTTTACAGTAATTTTATACGTATTACTACATTTCCCTGATTTTAGAAAAAACTAAATGACTATCGAATGACGTGCTTGTAACAGTTCAAAACTTTAAAATTTCGTAACTCTAGTTTCAACTTATTTTTTGATTAATCTGATCATACTTCACGAATTTAGCCTATTAGTTTAAACAACTTATTTCTAATAAAATATTTTTTTATAATTCCGTCCACAATATTAAAAAATTCTGCTGTGATAATTTTTTTCAGAACAATGAACTTAATTTTGTTATCAATAAACGCAGTTATTGTTAAGCGGTACGAACGAGACCTCACCCCCGAGACGTTTGTACGACAACTAAAACAGAAACTAAAAATCAAAACATTTACAAACACCGAGACACTGTTTATTTTGAAAATAGAACCAAGGACCAGGCTCCGCCCTCATAATCTTTGCACTCCCAGCGGCCAATCATATTGTCCTTTCCGCTCCGTTTAATCCTCTTCTTTTTCTTCTTCTTTCCTCAGATATTTTGTGACTACTTGATAATTATATGTGTCTTCCACAAAAGCTTACAAGTAGACTTCTTGTTAAAGCAGTTTTACACCCTAAAAGGTACACATGGTGGGAGCAAACCACTTAACATCATGCAAACCATTAAGGAGCTCCAATTGCTTACAGTTCCTTCTTTGTACACTTTTACAGTGATGGTGTCCGTAAAGACAAAAATATTTCTACAGAATTTAAATGCCCACAATCACAACACGAAACAAAATTAATTACTAGACTGAATTATACAATACTAATCACAACAGTAAATTTTTGAACGAAAACCTAATTATGCAGGTTGTAAATACATCAATAGGGTAGACCGGGGCAGGTTTGGTACAGGGGCAAGTTTACACAGTGCTCATATTTCTAAAACTATTCGTCCGAACACTACACTCGTCACGTCAGACGAATCTCTAAGACCGTAATAAGCATCGACGCCAGTATGAAGTCATTATAACGAGTAGGAACGAAGAGAGATCAATTTTAGTGATTTTTGTCGTGGTGACTAAATTTTTACACCATTATATTAGCTTTACTGGTAACTATACCATTTAATTTTTTAATGTTATTATAGTTCATCCTGGTAGACTGTTCTTTTAAGATTATTTTAAGATATTCAGTTTAATATATAACTCACAAATAAAGCGTACAGGTTAAGTTTTTTCGAAAACATGCGGAAGGGGCAAGTTTACACAAGGCACATGGGGCAAGTTTACACATTTTTCAAGTTGTGTAAACGTGCCCCGTACGTTTATATACCATTTGTAACGGTTTCTAATGGCTATATATATTTTTTTTCTTCACGTAAACAATGGTTCGATCTTACAAAAGGAAGACAAATAGATGCACTATGGATCCAAATAAGATGAAGATGGCAGTAGAAGAGGTAAGATAAGGGCTATCTTTGAAAAAGGTCGCTGCAATTCAATTTCAAAACACTTGCTAATTAATGCAAAAAGTATCGGCAACCGAATAATCTTCACAACGAGGCTGCGACAGTAGTTGCCCAAACATTAAGACTTGAGGAGACGTTTGCCGGAAAAAGAAACAACGGCAAACTTCAGCGAGAAGCCAGGACCTTCAGGTACGTCATTTGTTATAATTTCTTTGTTTCATATAAATGAAATGTATGCCCATATGATTGAATGATGTATTACTTCAGTCATTCATTTATTCATACATTTCTTCAGGAAACATGGATTTTAAACAAGGACCCAATAAAAAATTGAAGGCAGCTGAGGGAACTGCAGAAATGGTGCAGCCTGACCCGGATGCGTTAGTAGTACCTAAACCGGAAGTAAAAAGGAAACTGGGACCACATGCAGTGTCAATAGTTGAACTGAAAGCTCAACTCAAAGCGAGTAGTTGGTCTCGATTTGGCTACGCCAAAACGAGGGACTCTAGTTACATTGGCAATAGCTGAGAATGCAGCTGGTAACAACGTACCGCCATTCATTGTGTGATAAAGTAACTTTATCGATGTGACTTTCAGTCGCATTTTATTCGTGACGGTTCTGTTCGTTGTGAAGGAGATGCCAATCCCTCGGGATGGATGGTTGAGATAAACTTTCTGAAATACGTCAAACACTTTGTTCATCATACTCGCTGTTCTCCCGAGAGACCTTGCCTATTGCTCGATAACCATGATTCGCACCTCTCAGTTCAAGTCCTAGACTTCTGCAGAAGTAATGGCGTCACACTTCCATACTTTCCTCCCCACTGCAGCCGCTAGACAGGAGTGTATACGGCCCTTTGAAGAAGTTTGACAACACTGCATGTGATTCATGGATGACAGTGAATGAGCCTTCAATGACGATTTACGATATCCCAGGTATTTTGTCAACAGAACTACGCTTAGCATGCACTCCTGTAAATATCAAGGCACGCTTCAGAGTTTCAGGGATATTCTCTCTTAACACTGACATATTTCAAGACGAAGACTTCATGCTATCCAATGTAACCGATAGGCCGGCTCCTCTAACTTCAAACTCAACCTCTGAGCTTTGTGTTGCCATTCCTGACCATTCACTTACAATGCTTCCTTCCGAATCAGCACCATCCACATCCGCAATATTTCCATCGCCTTCTGGGCAAGCTGTCCAAATCACCTCTACGCGTGTATCATATGTGTCTCCCTTTGGGGTGTCCGTCGCTGCCACTTCCGGTACTACTTCTTTCTTAACATCTGAAGATGTGTGGCCTTTTGAAAAAGTAGGTCCAAGAAAATTAACTAATAAAGGCCCGAAGAAGCGGAAAACTGCTATTCTAACTGATACGCTGGTTAAAAATGCATTGAGAGTAGAACAGAATAGTGCAAAAATGAGAAAGATAAATACGATAATCTTTCCTCGTTTCAGGAAAATTAAAAATAAAAGATTGCAATCCAAAGATAGCACCGAAAAAAATAAAAAAATTGAAATAAAGACGGTCAGTGCAAATCTGATAGTAGCGAAAATGACGATGAAAACTGTGCGTGTATTTACTGCTTGAAACAAAATTCCAACAGTCGAAACCTCGTGCATAATGGATACAATGCACTGAGTGTAATAGATGGGCACATAGTCATTGTAGGCGTCTTGAAAAAGATTTCTTTTATTTCGTATGTATCAATTAACTGTAAAAGCGATTTTAAAAATTATACAAATTGATCAGGAGATCAATTTCTATTTTACATTAATGCAAAATTGTGTTTAGTAAAAATGAATAAATAATTTAATGAAACATAATATGTTTACAATATATTATATTGTATTAACTTTTTTTTTACCTACATGTATATTAATGTAAATGTATATTTATGTAATGTATACACAGAACTTAACAAAATATTTTATAGCATTAAAACTGAGTAATATAGTTTATTAACCCTCAAATTTCTTATTTTAAAAAGTTTGCAAACTTACCCCAGGCACTGTGTAAACATGCCCCTTCAGTGGGGCAAGTTTACACAGGTGACTTACCTTCAAAAAACATTTAAATACATAAAAAATATCATAGTAACAGGCTCTTCATATATGTCAAAGTGAAGCTTAAATATTAAGTAATGATTGAGTATGAAAAGCATGTAAATAAATGCAATACAAAAAATTAGAAAAATCAAAATCTAAAAACTGTGTAAACCTGCCCCGGTCTACCCTACATTACCACAAGCTTTTAAAAGCGTGTGGTAATCTGCATTTGTTAAAAGAAGTTTAAAACAATATTTGATCGATGAATTTTTTTATAGTAGAGCCTATATAAGAGTTCTTTTCTAAATAGGTAATTTTTTGAAAAAATTTCTAAGAAAACACTGAGGTAAAATGTGTATTATCGGGTAAAAATTATTAGTTAACACGCTTATTGTAGGACGTAGATAAGCAGGTAAGTAGTAGTAGAGAAAGGTAGTCTAATAAAACAATCGTTAAGCAATAAATCTAACACAGTGTTAATATATAAATACAGACGAACTTCGATGTGTAACGAAAACCTTGGTTATATGAATTTTTTTACTGCACCGTGACATTATAATTAAACTATATATAAATTTACCTCGATTTAACGAATAAGTACCTTGATATAACGAAATAGTGTTATGCAATAAGTACGAAGTGACACGCTGCATTATGATTTCTCTGTGAGTTTTAAGATAGACTCTTTGATTTCCGTCAATTGGAAACGTCAGTAACGAAGTTACTCTAGAGAATTTCATCACGGTTGATGAACAGATTTCTGTTAGTGATTTTCCGATCGTTGACGACATACTTCATGGTGTTAGTAAGTCCGCTAACCGGGATGATGATGAAGAAGAAGATGATGATGAAAACTGCGAAGACCAGAAGCAGGAGAAAAAACCTACCGACGACGAAATTTTACAGTCATTTACAATAATTAGGTTTGGGCTACAGCTCAAGGATGAAGACCTGACAGTATTTTTGAAAATTTACATAAATGTGAAACTTTTTTTGAACGTATTGCTTTATTCAAACTCAAGAAACAACGGAAAATTACTTACTTTTTCAAGGCGTAAATTAACATTTTTTAAAATACTTTAATTAAATTTTCTAACCAATAGCTGTCTATATCAAAAACTAAAGAATGCATTTAGAATTAGTGTTTTTATAAACGATTTAGATAAAGTTAGTGTATTTATCTTTTATGCTAGCGTTTTGAAGAAATATCTACTAAAAATAAAAATACAGTAGGCCTACTAAGCTTCAAATGAGTTTCAGATGATGCTTTTAATTATAGCCAAGATCTATGTACGAGGTAAGTTCCTACTTGAAATCAATACATACTTTTTGTACTATTAAATATTAACCGTAATTACGTAAAACATGACCTATAAAAAAATTAATTTACTAGTTAAGACGTGTGTATTAAAAAAATTAACTCTTGGTATTTAATTGAGAAAAAAAAATTCGTTAATAAAAATTAGCTTGGAAATTCTTGTTACTTCGATATAACGAATACCTCGATTTAACGAATTTTTTCCCAGGATTCTCGATTTCGTTATATCGAAGTTCAACTGTATTACATAAAAACCAAAATAAACTAAATAAATAAATAAGATAAATTATATTGAGTGGTGTCAGGTCAGAAACTAATTATCTAAATAATTAGTTATCCTGACATGTCCTATAACAACTACCACTTTTAGGAATCTCTTAGATGCAGTTAACAAAAAAAGTAATTCCAACGTTCATTTATGTGTGAAATTCCTTAATTATCTGTCATGTGAGGCATCAGTTTAGTTGTGCAGCACAAGAGATAAAAGCATCAGTCACAACCACTGGTGGTCATTCTCTACAGCAACCTCGTCCCCACTTTGTTGGTCTAGGATAAATTTCAGTGTCTGGCTTATTAATAAACTATGTCAATTACTAATAATAATTCAACTGTATTAAATTTGCATTATCATTAGTAGATCTTTTAACGTTTACTCAGCTACCGCCAATAACAATATAAAACAACTCGATCCCCCCCCCCCAAACATAAAATATTATGGGTGCACCCGCAATAATTGCGGGAAAGTTTAAAACCGTCAGATCTTGAATAATTATTATCCTAGATCTGACTGTTTTAAACTTCCAAAATAACTTAAACCGTTCAAACTCCAAAATGAATAGTTTCATTTTATATAATTCAAAAGGCGCGTCAAACCACTCTAATTTTCCCATCTAATCTAATGACTAGGTACTAGCCCTCAACCTTTGTCTAAATAAATTCAAAATCGTCCAAACTCTTCAATAAATTTCTTTAGATCCAGTAAGCAGCTACGCATAACGAAAGAGAACATGCTTCAAAATGAATATAAATAGAATGCTTCAATTGAAGTCGTTTATGATAACAGTTAAAATTCCATGTAATGGGTAGCTTAAAATGAGGTTAACCGATTTTAATACGGGGTTCAACAGAAAATCTTTTTGATTGTACTAAAATTTGGCTAAGACAAAATATTTTTTAATATCCACTGAAGTTGTTTCATTTTTAATTTTTAAATTTGTATTAGGCCTCGGCTATATTACGCTTTTATCGGTAAAACGCTGTAATTTTTGAAAACAGATTTTTAAAACGCTGTTTCAAATTGCTGCTAATGTTTCGCATCAATCAGGTCTGTTGGTGTCGTAGTCAGCGCAATTGGTTATACTCATGGTATACCATGAGTCCCAGGTTCGATTACTGTTCAGGTGACCGAACACATCAAATCCCTATATTTATTCAGGAATGCTCCTTTCAGTTTAGCGATTTCATTTTTTGAACTACGTCAAAATGAAGGAGAGGAAAGTGGTAATCATTTTCTGGTTCTTACACATTTTAACCTTTCTCAAACTGGTTAAAACTTTCAGTGAAAGATTATTTTTGTTTCGTTGTTTCTGTCCGTTATTTTTTTATATTTGATTTTTTTATGTAAAGATTTTTGTTTTGTGTAACTTAAGTTTAAGACTACTCGTCTATTTTCCACAAGTAGATTGTTTGTCATCAAATGTTTTTTTAAAGTTTGGTAACTTATCTCCGAACACTGCTTATATAAAGTATGACATGAAGTGCATCAAACATAAATATCTGAATAGATTACGAAATTTTTACTTACTCTTGTCCTACATGAATATGTTGTTTAGGTCATTAGTTGAAAGGCTGGTTTGAACCTGTACAGGTTTAACTAAGTAAAACGAGGAGTGAGGAGGTTTACCATTGCCTTCTTCACTGAGTAGAAAAGTACGCTTATTAGCATGCCGGGCCCTCTGAAAAGCACATTTACCACTCTGCAAATGACACCTTCACTTCATTCACCACAGGGTCTGGCTGTATAATAAAATTCATTACTTTCAGATGAGATAACTCTGATTAGTGTCTTTTACACCTCTACCTCTTCTGTTCTTAAACGATTCAGTCATTTAATTGGCTGACCATGTGATAAGAAAGAAAACTATTTATTTTAGCCTGGCAACGAACCGATTGAGTGTAATTTAATTTAACACTCCACCTGTCTGTTTTTGGCAGTACATGAATACTCAGGAAAGGAAAGTATTGTTTTCATGTTGATTTTTGAAATCGACTTTTCACTGGCAATACATGTTTTCAAGCCACCCCAAAATCATGTTTTTAACGATTGGTCTGTGTGTGAACAAAATATTTCAAGAACGGAATGGCGTACTAAGTTGAAACTTAAGTTAGGTAGTCCAAGAGGATCCAACAAGAACATCAAAATCGATCAACCAGAAGTAGTAGTTCATTCGTGTGATTTTCTCAAAAACGGCTCCCACGATTTTTTAAAAAAATGCTTCATTAATTTAAGTTTTTAAGCTCTACAAGATAGGGTAGACGCCATGTCCTCTGAAATTCTTAGGGGGCCATGCTTTGGTGACATCAAATGGAATTTTGAAGATTGCAGCCTAAATAGGCACTTATGGGCAAGAGTGTAAAGGAAAAAAAATTAAGTTACAGGAAATTAAATTAATTAGGCCTACCTACACTTTTATTTCAAATATTTTTTTACAACACTTAGTTTAGAGTCAATTAGTGATTTTCTGTAATTTGCTCATCAAAATCAATAAAAAATGGGATATTTTTCAATTTTAACCTCAGTATCATGGCGTTCTCTAGTTACTAACTAGAGAACGCCATGGTTTAGTACGAAATGCAAGACATGAGTGAACTACTGTGACTCTTATACGTATGCGCGCGTAATGTTTGTCAGGTACAATCTGACACCGCTGCCAAACGTTCTGATTGGTCTAAATGCGTGGAAAAGCAGAGCTCATCAACCGTGAAAAGCACATTAGCAGAGTTATCTCCTCTGAAAGTAATGAATTTCATCGTACAGCCAGACCCTTTGGTGAATGAAGTTAAGGTATCTCATATTCAGGGTGAAAAGTAGATGATTTTCAGAGGGTCTGGTATGTTGATAAGCATACTTTTAGACTCAATGAGTAAGGCAATTGTCAACCACCTCACTCCTCGTTTTACTTAGTAAAGCCTCTAGAGGTTCAAACTAGCCTTTCGGCTGATGACTTAAACAACACATTCATAAGTAAAGTGATTGTTAAAAAATTATCGATACGATCTGGTATTTCATAATATAATTTGATTACAAGTTTTAAATCTATCTTATATTGCAAATAGTCGATTACTCGAAAGTCGGAAATTTGGAGTATCGAAAATCCGCATTGCATAACAGGAAGTAGGATCAATTTAACAAACGGATTTATTAGTCCACCCCCTTAGTTCATTTTCAGGCCTTTTTTAGGAAATAATCTGTAATTTTCAAATTTGGTAAACACACTCCTGACAGCTATTAAATAATAGACCTATAACTAAAATCCTTGACTCTGGGACTTCAGCTCTGTCCGCAATATTGGAAAATGGTGAAAAATTCGTATTTTTCGTTAATTTTTTTATTTTAAGCGGAAAACAGTCAGCCTAAGTAAAAAATTTCACAAAAAAATTGTAAAGAATTAAATTCTTTATAAAAAAAGTTTTAAGGGCCCAGGTTTCAGTCAAAACGCTCCTGTGATTCTCATTTTTAGACGGATAACTTTTAAACCAGTGCAGTGCCGATAAAAATGCTTAGAATCTTTTTTGTAGAAAATTTAATTCCCTACAAAATTTTCCGATGAACGTTTTAATTTATACTCACCATTTGACCGCTGCTTATGAAGACGAAAACGAAGAACACGAATTTTCCAATATTGTGGACGAACTCAAATCCTTTAGTCGGTGGTATTTATGGTCCTAGGATCGGTCAATCGGCGTTATTTTTTAACAATCCAAAAAAAATTTTACTAGTTGACAAACAAGGGTGGCTCGGGGGCAAACAATATAATTGATAATTTTACTTTTTCTAAAAAAACTACAAGTATTTACGTTTCACAGTTTTTATGAAATTTAAAAAAAGTATAAATAGTGTTTCCGAATAATTTAAACATACGATGAAACCAGTATTTCAATAACAGTAAAGTTATTTATCAAATAACTTAAAGAACATAAAATGTTGTCTATTGCACGCAAAAGTATGTACCCGTAAAAATCCTATTACTTCAACAAACAACCTCCTCCTTCTTCCTTCAGGAATTAGTTTTTTGCCTGTTCCGATTTCACAAGGTTTATCATCGTTTCTATGGCCGTCCTAGATTACTTCTTCCTGGTGGAAAGTATTTCATTACTTAAGTAATGACCATTTATTTATCATTCTACGAACATTCCTGGCAGTATTCTATCACAAGTTTGTTCATGTTGCGTATTTCCAACTCTTTCCGTATCTCTTCATTGAGATCAAGTCTCAACTGGTACCTTTCACCTGTCTTAAGTATATTATAACCCACCGGGTTGGTCTAGCTGTAAAGTTGTCACCACGAATCAACTGTTAAACAGCTGATTTTTGGAGACTATGGTTCCATGGTTGATTTTTTTTTTTTTTTGTTGAACGTCCGACTGTTCTGTAATTACTGCTAATGCAGACAGTGAAGTATGAAATTATTTTTATAACGTATGAAAGTATGCCGTGCCTGAATGGGATTTGAACCCAAGACCGCATGATGAGCACGTTACCAACTACTCCAATGCGGCCGTGGTTGAAATCCTAGTAAAGGTTAATACTGTCGTACGGATTTGAATAATAGACAGTGGTTACCGGTGTAGAGTTACTTTGATGGTTGGGTTTCAAATTAACCATAGAGCTACCCTCTCAGGATTAGGATTAGTCGGCCTGAGTCTGTACATGACTACACCTCACTTACAGTCATACAAATCATCCTCATCTCATTGGGTCATGGGGTTACTTATTGTTCTTAAATTGTGAACAGATTATAGCGTACACACATTCGGGATTAAAAAGAGAAAATTAAAAAACCGAAAAAATTATCTCATCTCTGCAACTTGCAACTTGCTAAACTTAAAAAGTCAACCTGTTAAAAGTCAATCTGTTTATTAAAAATTAAGCCATTAATGTTATGATAATAATTCTTTCATTAAAAGACCAAATTTTGCAATGCAGGCGATAAATTTAATTTTAGTGACAAATATGAAATTGCAATCACTGTGACTAAAATATTATTTAGAAAATTTGGGAATAGGTAGACCCAATTCCCGTTCTAAAAATATGGTTTTACAAAAGTATTCATTTTAGGCGCTCTTTAGAACAGAAATGTGTAATTATATTAAATGAGTCAAAATACGAGAACGGTAATTTCTCGGAAGCTGATTCTACAGGTTGAGTGTTGATAAGGTCATCAGCCGAAAGGCTGGTTCGAATCTCTGGAGGGTTTATTGAGTAAAACGAGGAGTGAGGTGGTTTACTATTATCTTCCTCACTGAATGGAAAAGTATGCTTATCAGCATGCCAAGCTTTTCAAAAAGCATCTATTTTCCACCCTGCAAATGATACCTTCACTTCATTCACCACAGGATATGTGTAATGAAATTCATCACTCTCAGAGGCGATAACTGTGACTAGTGTCTTTTACACCTCTACCTTTACTGTTTTTTTATTGCTTCATTCATGCAAATGTTTGACCATGTGATAAGAAACAAAACTATTTTTTGAAGCCCTGAAATTAGCAGATCAAGTGCAAATAATTTAACTCCCCCTGCCTTTTATGGGAATATCTAAAGCTTTAGACTCTAATATCTAAAGCGAATATCTAAAGCGTAAGAATAAATGTTATTCTTAAACGTTCGCTAAAATTGTACTAAAATGTTTACTTCGTTAGCATGTTATGGCTGGCAATGTTTCGTCCGGAATCCAATTATCCCGGTGAATTGTTTTACGTTTCAATTACGAGGCACATTTGAGGGTAAGCACTCTGTTTTTAAATCGTAGCAGTTTCAACCGGGTATCATGAAGTGTGTTGCTGAGAAAAAACAAAAGTCAGGCACCAAATTGGTTTTATCACCAAAATAAGTCCCAACTCATCCTAAACAATTTTTTTTTTAACCCTTTCAGTACCAACGTCAGGAAAACAGGAAGTCGATATATTTTACGTTGTAACAACATCCGGTTTTCCGGACTTCCGTAAGTTATGCATAAAGTGGCAACGTCCGGATAACTGAACATTCAGAAAATAAAACTTCTAAACAAAAATTAATGGAATAATGTATTTTGAAACCGCCGTGGCATAGTGACTAGCGTGCTAGCCTGCAAAGCAGAAGGACCCAGGTTCGATTCCCGGCTAGGGTCTGGAAATTTTAACACGTTAAAACCTTAACACTGTTAAGGTACCAAAACTCACAGTAGTTGCTAATGACCTAGCAGTCGATGCGACTTTAAATAAACTAAAAAGCTATTTTGAAACTTTTAGTGTAAGAACGATTTCTTTTTTATGAACATAATAAAAATTAATTTTTAACCGGAAATTTTATGTTTCTGTAACGTTGAAATTTTGGTTGGCAAAGGCAGGTTAACGCCTGCAAGTTTTCGAAATGAGGGCTATCACTTTCTGTACACCCTTATTCAAATTAAATGGCTTTAGACCAAACTTTTAAATATTGTTTTGGCACTAAATGGGTTACATTACTAATAACTTAGTATCAGCAAACCCTAAGTATTTAATTAATAATATGGAATCACAAATAGTATATTTTAAAAAAAAATTGATTACTTCTTTTAGCCTGTCCGTAATTTATAATTCAACTAATCGCCGTAAAATATTACCGATGAACGCGAGGCGGCTGGACGCGTCAAAAATTTAACGACCGTAGTGCGTATGAACCCCTAATGCATACCAGGGGAAATAATTTTCTTCTCAATAAATTAAAATACACAACAATAGACAATGCGAATTGAAATAAAAGAATAGTTTCTAAGGTAATACGTCTCTTAATTATTTCATTTTAATTTTGATTCTGGACTCATCAACATCTCTCATTGGAATAATACATTATTTTCTTCTGAAATTGATTATTTTTCGACGTTTAATTAATCGGTTAGAATCTTGGCAGGAAGGGGATGACATCATTTCTCTGCATTGGTTAAGGATCGCACGCTGCATCCTCATAGTGTGTGCTATGAGTGTGTAGTACGATTGGAATGAGGTACTCGGACTGGTACTTCCACAGCCGCGTTTTCACTAACGCAGCTCCAGCGGGGTATATTCGTTCGCGCGCGTTACGAATATACATTTTCTACACTCCAAATTTCGAGTCGGGTGACGCGCATTTTCCTTTTTGGCCAGGAGTAGGGGTTGGATCGGCCATAAGAGGCGTGCCTTTAGTTCAATGAGTGTGACCTTACCAGGAGGGGAATGATGTTATTTTCTGACAAGATTCTAACAAAATAATTATTGTAAAAAATACAAACTTGTTTTAAAATTTGAAAACTTGATTCAGAATATTTTTTACCGCCATCTTTACATACTTACAAAGCAAATATTAAAAAAAAATTGTATATTAATTAATTTTTCCATTTCCAATAATACGTATTTAATAGTACAAAATGATAAAAAATTATTTAGTACCTATTACAATCGTATTTTTTTTGTTTCTATTAGCTTTGAATCAGACGAATATTTCCACTCAAATAATATCATTTACCGTCAGTGTGTAATTTATAAACTGAAGGTCAGAATTTATTAATGGATAACATTATAAAATAGTTTTTATATCAGAAACTTTTTGAGTTTGTTTTTAAAACTTATATTAGAAGGTGATTAATGATTTGGTTCTTCCTAAAGGTTAGGTTACTTGGCGCTACCTCTACCGTTTAATTACATTAATAAGCCTTAATTGATAATAATGGTTTATAGAATTGTACGTTGTGTACCATTACTTCTGTAAACATGTGTATTGGCCTGGGCATCTCATTTGAATCTTCCGATCGTGTATAGCCATGGCGTTCTCTAGTTACAAGCGGGAGTACTGTAGTGGGGGTAAAGACGTCAGCAGTCTTAATTACTGACCTGGCGCTGTCTACACACTGTCTTATTTGCATACGGTATAGGGGAGACCGGGGGAATCTCGCCATCCTGGGTTATTCCGCCACCCCATGTATAACTCAAGCCTTGAGTCGGATATTCCCGGAATAGGTGCTGGAACTTAGCAGACAACGCCATAAGCACTATCTGTTGCGTTCACAGTTGAGTGAAAACTAAGTTAGTGTAAAGAACAATTTTAGTTTTTATTGAAAATTTCATCTAATTGTTTGCTTTCAAACTATTAAGGTATGTAAAAATTATGTTGATAATAGATTTGTAAGAGCATTATATATGTATAGTGTATTTATTTAGCCACATGTTAACGTCACTAGATCTGCTTGTTCTATTTCCTATTCCGTGTGGGTTACCTATGTTTGCCATGTTGTCAAGTCGGGGTAATGACGCCACCCTAAGACGGGGTTATGCCGCCATCCTGGAAAAGTGGCGGCTTAAAGAAATAAATCATGTGCAAGAAAATTAACAACTTTAAAATGAATTAACAAATTTAAAATAAGGTAAGAGAAGAAACATTTTATTATATAAACTGTAATTACGTATTTAGATCTAAATAAACAAAGTTTTATAAATAAATTTAAAGTAATCTTATTTATAATCTGTATTCAAAACAAACACACACACAAAACACAGACAGTAAGTGAGGATTCATAATAATATTATGTACGTAAAGCCTATTACAATGTAATGTAATGAATTAGAAACTGGACCTCTGACGTCACCAGTCAGACTTCTCCCCACCACTGCTATCCCGCCAGTAACTAGAGAACGCCATGTCAGTATGCATCTTACAACAAAAGTTTACATCATTGAAGTTATAGAAAATTAACAAACCTACAACTTTTATTTAAAAAAAAAAATTTCTACAGAACCAAGTTTAGCAACAATAGTAATTTTCGGTATTTTGAAGTCCTACAGATATATTTTAATTTAGCATCATTCATGATTAAAGTTGATACCCGTTTTTAATTTTACATTGTTTACTTCAGGCAGACGGAGTGTTAAATTATTTGCACTCAGTCTGTTAGTGCCAGGGCTACAAAAAGTAGTTCTGTTTCTTATCATATGGTCAGTTAATGATATGACTGATAAGCATTTAAGAACAGAAGAGGTAGAGATGTTAAAGACAGTCAGAGTGAGAGTTATCTCCTCTGAGAGTAATGACTTTGATTATACAGCCAGACCCTCTGGTGAATAAAGTAAAGCTGTCATTTGCAGGGTGGAAGTTAGATGCTTTTCAGAGAGGCTGACATGCTGATAAGCATACTTTTCCACTCAGTGAGGAAGGCACTTGTAAACCATTTCACTCCTCTTATACTTAGTAAAGCCTCTAGAGGTTCAAACCAGCCTTTCGGCTGATGACCCACACAACAATTGTTTACTTATGTTAAATCTTTTTCATTGTTTCATTATTTACGTGGCAAGAGAAAATCGTATGTGTTTCACAACATATATTTACTTTTTCTTTCCCTATATGAATATATAGGGCAAGAGAAAGTATTGTTTTCATGTCGATTTTTCAAAATTGAGTTTGACCGGGTATACATGTTTTCAGGCCCCCGAACCCAAAAAACCTTATTTTAGCGATTGATCTATAAGTGAACAAAATATCTCAAGGACGGGATATTGTATGTATTGAAACTTAAAACTTAAGTTGGGTACCACTAGAGGACCTGACATGAACAATTTTATTAAAATCGGTGAACCGAAAGTAGTAGTTTATTAGTGTACTTTTTCACTTTTTGTGAATTTTTCAAAAAGGGCTGCTACGATATTTTAAAAATCACCTCATTAACTAAATTTTTTATGCTCTACAAGATAGGGTAAGCACCATGTCTGCTGAAATTTTTGATGAAGCTGTGCTTTCGTAGAAAAAATGTTTTTTTTTAAGATTGCGGCCTTATTATGCATTTTACGGCAAAAGTGTATAAAATAACAGTTGTGAACCATTACAAACCTACAACTTTTATTCCAAATATTTCTTTGTATAATGCTCAGTTTAGCGGTAGTAAATGTTTTACTGTTTTTTTTCCACTGAAATCTGTAAAAAAATAATTTTCAAGATTTCAGCCTTAGTATGCATTTTTCGACAAAAAGTATGTACAGTAATAAAATTTAAAGGAAATTAAAAAACCTACAACTTTTATTTTAAGCATTTTTCTCTACAGAGCCTAGTTTAGCGTCAAAAAGTGATTTTCCATTATTAAGCCAAACTAAGGTTGGTTTTCATTTTGCATCATTCACTCATGCCCAAAACAGGCAGGTGGAGTGTTATTTTAATTGCACTCTATCAGTTTGGTCCAGGGCTAAAAAAAATAGTTTTGTTTTTTATTACATAGTCAGCCACTTATATGACTGAACTATTTAAGAACAGAAGAGGTAGAGGTGTAAAAGACACTAGTCAGAGTTATCTCCTCTGAGAGCAATGAATTCCACTATGCAGCCAGACCCTGTGGTGAATGAAGTGAAGGTGTCATTTGCAGGGTGGAAAGTGAGTGCTTTTCGGAGGGCCTGGCATGCTGATAAGCATACTCTTTCAACTCAGTGAGGAAGGCAATGGTAAACCACCTTACTCCTCGTTTTTACTTAGTAAAACCTCTAGAGGTTCAAATCAGCCTATCGGCTGTTGACCTAAACATTCATTCACTCATGATTAAAATTAGGTTATGTTTTTCAGTATTTCTGTTTTTTAAAGTCGCATCAATAGCTTGATCATTAGCAACTACGGTGGGTTAACCCGGAATGATGGGTTTTGGCACGTAATAATTTCCAGACCCAAGCCGGGAATCGAACCTGGGATCTCTGCTTAATAGGCTAGCGCGCTATCCACTACGTCATGGAGGTGGGCATTTTTCATTTTACGTTCTTTACTACTGTTAGGTTATATTGTTCATTATTTACATTGGCAAGAGAAGATCGTATGTTTCACACCTGATTTATTTTTTGTTAAAATAACTAATTTTGTTTGTTTACATGATACGCATTACTTTACATATTATTCTTTGGTATTAAAGCATACTGTATTGTGAACTGCGGATACTAGTTTAATTGTGCCAGTTGGGCTTGTTCAAAGTAAGTTATAAGTAAAGATTTTCATAGATGCATTTAACACCGACTTTATTTGTGTTAATCTGAGACATAAGTGTATGAATGACTTGTACGAGCAGAATTATTGCTAATTTTTGATACAAAAAGAAAAATAAACAAATTTGGTAATATTTTTTTATTTTGTAAACAAGCTTAATCACTTAAATCTTCTTCATCACTAAAATACGAATTTCTTTTGATTTTCTTTTTCTTTGGCCTCAAACTGATTTCATCATCTTCAGTGTAATTTCCAGCCGCTACTTTGTATCTATACTTTTCAAGTTCAGCTTGCTGTTGCTAAAACAAATAAAGCATTTGAACATAAATTTAATATCACTTAAAAATAACTATGTGATACAAAGTAGTGAAAATATTATGCTTAAAGCTGATGTGCGTAGTAGTAAAGGAGGAAAATCAATTACTGTCCCCAGCTGTCTGAATAAGATACTACACCCAGTTTGGCAGGTCATGGCAGTGGATAGTTGAATTTGGTGTTTATGTAGTAAAATTGTTTTATTGTTGGTCCTTATTTTTTTTAATGAAAATGGGGCTACAATAATTGTAAACTTAAAAGTGCTATTTTGACATGCTACCCAATTTTTTGATGCTGTCTTCCAAGATTTACATGCTGACATAGAGCAAATGTGATTTTGACAAGATGGAGCTATAGTGCACACTGCAAAAAATTCAAAGCATGTTGTTGGACAAGTGATTCCCAGCAAATAATCTCACATTTCAGCGATCTTTCCAAGCCCAAGAGATCACCTAATCTGTTAGTCTAAGATTTCGTTCCTTCCAAGAAACAAAAGCTCACAAACCTCATTCAATAAAAAACCTAAAGGAGGCCATTCATTAAAAAAATAGCAGCTATCTCGAATGAAACTTTAGTTAAAGCAGTGGTGGAACTCTGAGAAATGGTAAAAAAAGAAAGTACAAGAAGATATTTGTACTTCTAGTAAATGAAAAACAAGTGATACCCATCAATTGTTTTAACATCAAAACTGGATGTATTACAGGTTTTGATATACCAATAAAAAATTATGTTGATAACTTTAGCAATTTGGCTTACTTAAAAAACATTAATCCTTTTATCACCACCTTGTGTAAAGATAAGCCTTGTGATAAAGATAAATATCAGAATATTCTAAAGGTAATATGGCAACTAAGAACGAAATAACTGCCTGAAGATTAACTGTAGAAATATATCATAAGAACGGTGATGATTACAAAAGTTAGCATTATTAAAAACATTTACTTAATCTCAAATTCATTACAACCATAATGATTACAAACAACACCACATCAATGCCCACTAGCATTTTATCTTTTACCACAAATTTAACCTAGCCAGTTCAATGTTCAATTTTGAGCTACAGACTAGAAAGCTTATTCAATGTTCTTTTAATCATTTTATTATGTAACCAACTGGTGGAATGAATCTTTCAGTCAGACATTAATAAAAAAACAACATTGATGATATTTCTATGTAAACAATGATTACATACATTACACAGTGATAATCGTGTTATTTTCAAAATTACTAATAAAGTATATATTTACTTACATTAAGTTAGATATTGTTAGGGAAATAAAGACCCTGAAGGAGAAATTTTTTTTGAAGAATCTGAGAATATGGTTCTCTAAGACTACAACTGAACTATTCAGGCAGCTGTCAGCAACGTCATCATAACCAAGATGATCGCCTATATTAGAAATGAATAGGCACCGAAAGAAGAAGTTTATACAGTTGAACTTCCATAATTCAAACGTCTATAACTCAAATTTTCTAAATTCACATTAAATTTGGTTTCCCTAAGATATACTCCTTAATTTACGTTAAAATTAGCGTCCTAACTCGAACTTCTTGTTTGAGATTTTATAAAAATCCAAGTTCTTTTTTGTTTTTAATGCAAATGTGTACGAAAATGTTTTCATAGCCTAGAATAGAAGAAGGTACATTAACTTGGCTGCAAGAAGTACGTGGGAAAAATTTTCCCATATCAGGTGTAATGCTCCGAGAAAAATCAGATCAATTAGCGATGCAACATGGTCATATCAAATTTAAAGCCAGCAGTAGAAGAGTTGAAAAAATTAAAAATCATCATGGAATCGTTCAAAAGGTTATTTGTGATGAAAGTGCCTCAGTTTCTAACAGACTGCTAAAATTACAAGGAATCAATAGTACTTCCCCAAATCATAAGTTACAGCGCAGAAGATTTGTTTAATGCCTTTAAAACAGAATTATTTTTTAAATGTTTAACATTATCTTTAAATATTGATCGAAATTCTTTAGTTTTGTTTTTCTGTATTTCTAATTTTCTTTAACTCGAATTAGTACCATATTCCCTACGTGGTTCGAGTTATGGAGATTCAACTGTACATCAATTAAAGCTTACTAAATTCAAAACTCAACTTTCAAATTCAAATCAAGACATTTTTCAAACTATACTCAAGATTAAATTGTATAACAATTGCTGTTTTATTTTTGCCATAACTGAGTGTCATCTTGTGGATCAGATCACACAGTAGCAAAAAAGAAATAATTAAGTTAAACCTTTTGTTCGTTCTGTGCTCTGAAATCCACTACACTAAGTATGGGGAAAATTTCATTTTTACTATATAAATATTTTACAGTTTTATGATAACAATAATTTAACGACTTTTTTGAAACTATGCTACTATTACTACTAATAAAAAGTAGTGTTTACTCTATCTGTTGACTAAAAGCTATAAAGAACACTGTAGCGATTGATTTTATATCATTATTATAATCAAATAAATATATTTTATTATTAACCTTGCATAAAAATAATGGAATGCAGTTACTATAAACAAGAGTTAATCTGACCTTGCATTGTATTGCATACAAGCCATAATCACTGTCGCAATGAACCAACCTTAAAAGTAACAGTACAAGTACATAAAACTTTCAATACCTACAAGAGACACCTTACTTACATAGTTACCTGAACAATTCACAAATATTTCTCTAATCACAAACATTAACACCAGTTCCCCTACACCCTTACCTTACCTTACAAAAAGCCAGAAAATAAAAATACAAAAAGACCAACCCAGATACACAACCACAACCCCAACTCCTTTCGAGTTCTCTAAAACACCTCGGGACGGTTTTGAGCCAACCCAGTCCCATTTAACCATGCTAAAAATATTTGTGATTAATTACCTCTTCTTCGATCACAGCACTAAGAGTTTCCAGATCTGGTTGATAATCTTTTTCTTCATCAACATCATCATTATCAGATTCCTCTTGAAAGTTGCTTTTATTACTTGTTCCACTTAATTCTTCGGTTGGGAAAGCTTTGTTACTGTCAGAATCTGAACAATAATTTGAGTAATCCTGAAAAAGAGCACATTTAAAAAAATCTTTTAAGAGTTGTTTTCTATTTTTCATCATAAAAGATAATTTATTCATATTGTAAAGGTTAGAATATATAAAACAAATTACAAAAGATGTAGGGTGTTACAGGTATGTAGATATGAAACAACTTGCGCAAGACAGAACAGCTTGGAGAACTGAATCAAACCAGTTGAGAGACTGATGACAAATAAAAAGACTTCACCTTGTTACTGGAACCAAGAGTTCCTTTTTTTTAAATTAAATTTTTTTATATGTATCGTTGATAAAATATTACAACTAATTTACTCATAGTTCTTAAATACAAGTTCTTGGTACAATTACTTAAAAATACTAATAAAATGAATACGTTGTAGATGCTTTACATGAAATAATTTTTCATCTTTTGAATCCTGAATCCTGGTTGAGAGGGCTAAGAAGCCCTATGATGGCGACATCGTGTTAAGGAACACCTGGTCGCTCGGGGAACAATATAACAGAATAATTGCAACCTCAAGAAATTTAGGGGGAATTTTATAGTTTAAATAGGAAATAGGATTCTGGTTCGTGGGACATTGGAACTGGGACTTGAAAGGAGGTAATTTATTTTTAGAAGTTATTTGTGGAAAATTTAAATTAAGGGACAAGTGGGTTTAAGAGCGGCTCTTTTATTTTATTTTATTTTTCAGTGGCCTTTTTTCAGTTTTGTGGGAGGCCTAATATTTTGGTGAGGGGAAGGCATGCATTTTACTGAACCTGGACTAAAGGTATAATTTAAGGTAGGGGTTAGTTTATGATTTCAGGGGAGACGGAAAGGGTAGAGTTTGGCATAATCACCGGCCTTTTTATCTTCTGAGTGTTTATTAATTTAAAATGGCGGCTCTTTTCACCGTAGTGGAGTGATTATGCATAGGAACATGGGGACAACTACCAACTGGGGGGAGTGAGTCATACAAGTAGGAGGGGCATGGGTAAATAAGAGGAATACAGGGCAGAATAAAAATGTGGCAACTCTAAATTTTGTTAAGTGGGTCATTCTAAAATTTAGATAAAGTCGTGGAATGGTAATGGGATAGAGACTTCAGGTGGGTGTAGGCGTCGGTACAAGTCCTGAATGATCTTTTAAGTTTCAGTGAAAAAAATAAAAACTGCAATGAACTGTTTAAGATTTTTTGTTTTGGTTTTACAACTGAGGTTATGCACATTAAGGCTAATGCAGACAGACAGACAAGGGTGATAAATGAAAATGGTTGATAAAAAAAAGTCCCAGACCTACCCGGGAATTTAACCTGGGACCTTTGGCGCAGAAGCTAGTTGCACAGACTACAACAACAGGCCAGCAAACTGTTTTAGACGTAAGAGATATGCATTTATTCATTTAAAACAAAACTAACTACATACTTACAACACCAAATTATAAGGAATGGTAGATGCAAGTTTAACAAGAGTGAGGATTAAATGTGTGAACAATATTAAAAATTCTCGGATTTTACGTAGATATTACAACACATAATACTTAATAGTGCAAACAGTAAACGTCTCTGGTTTATAACAGCACAAATTAATATTAAAGAAACAAACATGAATAGCAAATAAACTCAAAATCAAACAACTTGATAAATAATATGTATCTATTATTTTTAGTAAAAAATTTTTTCACATTTATTTAAAATTTACAGAAGATGGTACATCTTCAGTCACTTGTATAAAATTCCAGTAAATCCAGTTTTATACAAGTGACTGAAGATGTACCATCTTCTGTAAATTTTAAATAAATGTGAAAAAATTTTTTAGTTTCAATTTTTCATTTACTCTGATGATGGTGGATCCACCGAAACATGTGTAAGTATTATTTTTAGGTTTTACAGAATTAAAACAAATTGAAGAAGTGGGATGATGCTAACAAACAAATTAAAAAGATTACCTTTTTATCACTGTTCTTTTTTCTTTTTCTTTCTTTTTTAGGAGGTGGGGCACGGTCACCAAGAGCATTTTTTGGACACGAATAGCTTAAATGGCCTTCTTCACCACATTCATAACACCTACTTTTATCTGGATATGTTATACGGCGAATAAACTCTACACTGCGACCATTATCAATTGCAATACTACATTTCAGCGTCCTCCCAAACATCTGAAACACAACAATTACAGTGCCTAATTTACCATTGTTTCATATCTTAAAAAAGTAAAAAGTAATGTGTACATACAAAGCTCTATTGTAGATAGAGAAATATAAATGAAACAAATTACTGCTCCTAACTCACACTTAAGGTACAGGTACTTAAGTACTTAGGTACTTAAGGCAAGGTACTGTCACCATTGCCTCCTTTAATTAGGTACTGTGCACAACAAAGGGAAGCCAACAATAGTTTTTGGCAGGAGTGATAGCCCAGTGTCGGTACTGCAGAGAGATTGTAACCACCTCTACCGCAGTACTCTGATGACTATTTAAGAGTACTCCACTAAGCCCGATTGTGATTCCATGCTACTCTACAGCTTTGACCAGACATCCACCAATGGCACACGTCTGCCCGACTCCGACAAAGACTCATCAACGACCTGGGAAGAGAGACGATGATGCTTCCCCTCACCGACCCATCACCATAACCATCATTGACCAGAACCGTCATTGCCCACTGGCACCAACGATGTCCACAGCGATCCCTCAACCAAGCCTGGCACATACCGGATTCCGACAAAGCAGCCATCAACGCACTACTGCGAGGGAAGATGATGACATCTCTGCTGGACGACATTCTGCTTAAATTGCCCTTTTCAGAGCACAAAACATTTAAGGTTTCATCATGCCGCTTAATGTTGCCATACGAAGATAGTACCTTATAGCACATAATGAATATATCCGGATTATTGTTACCAATATTTTTTATATACTGACACAATAAATTTTCTATAAATTTGTGGTAGAATCTGCAGTTGACCCACTCAAAGATTCCAGGATTCTATGTTTCAGTCCTTACAAAAGCCCTTTTTTAAATATGAATTGACCACTCTGATATTTACAAGGATAATGATTTTCTTAACCCAGTTTGACTTCAGCGTTTACTGGACTAATTATTGTCAACTTATTTCTAAAATGACGTTTTCCATGCAGATTTTTATCACTCGTTAATACTTCCAAATTCCCAATTAAGGTAGAAGATAACTTTTTTTTTATAACCTGGCTTTCAAAAGATTTACTACACTGCTGCTGCACTTAATCATCTTGTGGCCTGAATTAACAATAGAAACAAAGCAGTGCTATTTTGTGGAAGATTTCTTTACTTTGGATGAAATACACCATTTCGAAAAATCTGGAACTGTTCACTGACCTATTTGAAGACTCCAGGATTCCATGTTTTCAATCCTCACCATAAAAAATTCAATATCAAAAACCTAAGTTGTTAATGCTCTCTTAAATAATCTTACCATTGTTTCAATTAGATATTCAAGAAATTATAACATCCTAAATAAATTAAAACATTAATTTATTGATACAATATTGCCTTACCTCTTGATCATTAACAGAACTAACACATGCTTTTGCATCTTCTTTTTTTAAGAATAATACAAAAGCAACGCCTTTACTTTTTCTTGTCACTCTGTCTTTGAGTATAGTAACCCTGGAAAAAAATGTAATAAAAACCAAATTAATTAATGACACAAGCTACATTAGTTTTCTCACTAATCTCCAAGCAGCATACCTTACCCTTTTTACATCCTGCTTTGATGTTGTATCCACAACAGTTATAATTTTATAAAATTAACAATGTCAAATGACTTGGTGCAGAAAGTACAAATATTAATGTCCTTTCTTTAGAGAAAAAAACCTACAGTGATCACCTATTAACAGAATTAACCTAAAGAAACTTGAATTCAGCCAGTCAGAAATTCAGATAATTGGACAAATCACACAATCATCAGATTCTTCTGACATTTTATAACCAGGAGCGACTTTTTCACTACATCCAACTAACATTTCTAAAGGAAGAGCCTTCCAGGTTAACCCTGTTTTATATACATTATAAATCATGTTGTCATCATAATTTTTTAACATTACTACATTTTTCAATAAATTAATTTGCTGCAGGGGGATCCGAAGACACTTTTCCCTGTGAACTTTGAGTGGTGTGGTCTTAAAAATTTTAAAATAACATGGTGGTGTCGAAAATGTTCAAGCCATTCAGTACCCTACTTGTTTTTGCACACTTCCATTCAATTTTTCATTAATAAAGAATTAGCTTTTTAACCAAAGTGGTCCAGAAATAGGCTGACAAATAGATTAATTTAAAATGAACCACCAGACGGGGCACAATCATTTTTTTAAATTTTCATTGTTTCCCTAAAAATGCTTCTTTTTCTTCTTTAGATATATATTTTACAATTATGTTGTACAGCCGAGCTGTTTCATCTTGATATTTCAGATCCAGTGCTGCCTAACCACATATAGTGCCTGTACATCAAACAACACGATCTGAATATATTAAAAAAATGTTTGAAATAAAAGTTTCAGGTTTTTAAAAGTTCTACAACTTCGATTATATATACACTTTTGCTCTAGTATGCATAGAATCTTAAAAAAAACTATTTGTTCTACAAGAGCACAACCGCCCCAAGAATTTCAGCAGACATGGTGTTTACTATATCTTGTAAAGCATAAAAATATAGTAAATGAGGTGATAATTAAAAAAATCATAGCAATTTTTGAGAAAAACGCAAAAAAGTGAAAAATCACACGAATAAACTATTACTTCCTGTTGACCGATTTTGCTCAAAATGTTTGCGTTGCGTTCTCTAATGGTACCTACCTTAAGTTCCAAGTTTCAACTTCATATGATATTTTGTTCACACACGCACGCGTGCACACCCACACCGCACCAATTGCTAAAAACATGGTTTTTTGGGTTCAGGGCACCTGAAAACGCGTATATCTGGTAAAAAATTCTATTTCAAAAAATTGACATGAAAACAATACTTTCCTTCCTAATATAATTTATTTATGGCAAGAGAAAGTAAAACTGTAAATTAAAGAAATTAATAAAAATTTTAATTTTTCCGAGCAATTCAGATAATTGGCTTTCTATTGTATTTCCACCACACTGAGTGAGACTTATTAAACCTAACTTTAGAACATACAAACTTAAAAAGTTATTACAAATAAAAATTGAAGTAGACTATACTTAATTTATCTTTAAGCTAAATTAGATTTAATAAACAAAATTTCAGATAAGCTGGACTCTGATAGAAAATCTCATTTATTATATGAGAGTGTCTAATGGCTTAAATTTCAAAATTTTTTCACTGCAGGTGCAATTGTGACAAGGCTCCATTCTCCATAAATTTATTGGATTCATAACTTAGTTGGCTACTTTGCATTAAAATATTAAAAATGATTTAATATTGTAAATTTTAAAACAATTATATCAGGAATTCATACAGAGCAAAAACCTATGGTTGTTATTTTACTTATAGAAGAATAAAAACTATTTAACAATTATAGAAACTTCGGAATAGCAACTCTGCTATTGCAATATACACTGCTCATACCTACATGCGAATGTTTAGAGCCGGGCTCTTGAATAAAATTCTTATTAAACGCAAAATTAAAAAATTCTAACATTAATAGTACCTAATGATACAGTACATATACATACTGTACTTACGAAAAAAAGAAATTTTGAGGGTAACTTTCCGATCTTTTTCTTAAAAAGCGAAGACTAAGACAAGGTGATGGTTTATTACCGCTTCGCTTCAACCGCACTCTCAAATAAATGTTGGGACAATGGTACTAAATAAATCCTGAAAATGTTAAATCAACTACAAGAAAGGATATATTAAACTCAAATGTTAAGGATTTGCAGGCGATATGGCTGTAGTAGCCAATAATTTAAAAGAAGCAGAATGACCAGTATTATCACTGTAGAATCAATGGTGGTATGTATGGTCGAAAACTGTATTTTAAGTAGTGGCATATAAATGACAAAAGATCCAAAATGGGTATAAAAAAATCACTCAAACGAAATAGAACCAATATTAAGCACGATGAAGAAAAAGAGAATATCTTTCTTTGGATATTAAAAATAACAATTCTGGATGGAAAATAGAATGATCAGAAAAATTTTGGAATAATAAAACTAGCACTAGATGGATTACATGCGGTAAAAATATTATGGAAGAACTGCAAATTAAAAACAAACTGACAAATTAAACATTTTAAAAGATAAACAGACTGTAAGATAGGTAATGAAAATAAATAAGCGTTCAACATGGTAAGGAGATCTCAACGAAGTAAGAAAACAGAGGTCTGATGATGGCACACAGGTAGGATTCTAGTTTGGAAGGGTTGAGTTCAAAGATTTTTTCAGGGGGCTGAGTCTGGAGAATCGAACCAGGGTCCCATGGCATATTAGTCTGATATGCAATTATAATATCTGCTCAGGGTCCTGAAGCCCCCAAGCCCTCTCCCACTAGCTGCATGCCTGCTATGATAGAATGAAAGCCTATTGGGCAAATAAATTCCAAAAGAAAATCGAAAAGCAATATTGACTTAAGTGATCCAATGTGGTCATAAAATAATAATTGATAATACAAACAATAGTATCTATTTAAACTATTTTGCTCCTTTCAAACATGAAAAAATTATCTACGCAATGTTACACTCACAAAAAGTTTTAAAACTTCATTACTTACTTGACAACTTTTCCATATTTTTCAAATATTAAGTGTAAATCATTGTTTGTTAACGAATAAGGAAGATTTGAAATGTACACAGTACTTCTGCTGGGAGCTAACCCACTACTCATGGCAAAATAATATATTTTTAATACTTTTACTAGAACTTAATACCATAACATTTTATTTGCTCACATTCACAACTATGTTATAACCTCAAAAGTTACTGTTCAAAACATCAATGTTTACAACTATACATAAACAAAACCTTGGTTTCATGGATGTTACGTCACTACTTTGAGGCTTCTATCGATGTGAATTATTTTCTTATTTTAGAAAGTGAATGTGTTCCAGTCATGTCTACAGTTTGCACGTTTTTTCTCAAGTCATTTACTTTTTGGTTTAGGTTAAATTACAAATCGATACGATATAGATCATTTAGTACGAGATTCATCAGACCACTATATTAATAAAAAAATTACCGAACAACTTAATTCATCTACATTTATCTTATCTGTGTCATACGATTTCCGAAACAAAAATTACGAAAACAAAACTAAATAAGGCTGTTTTTAAAAAAAAAACCTTAGATATCTTTTTGAGAAAATTTCAAAAGCGTGAAAAATTGCATGAATGAACTATTACCTCCGGTTGACCAATTTTGATGAGAATGTTCGAGTCCGGTCTCCTAATAATAACTAACTAAAGTTCCAAGTTTCAACTCGTACGATTTTTTGTTTTTAAGATAACTATTTTGGGGGTAACCCTATTTTGTTCAGACACACTGACCAATCGGTAAAAACATGTTTTTTGGATTCATGGATGCCTGAAAAATCGATTTCATAAAACGATGTGTGACGTCATTTTTCGGCAAAAGGCCTCTTATCGTAATGTAACATAATGACTGTTATCATCACCCCCACCGACTTGATAATCTATGCGCTTCAGATACTGCTGTGGAAACGGTTCGATTTCTCGCTCAGTGCATATTTGACGTTCTCAAGGCGAGCTGTTACTCAAAGTATTTATTAATAGTGGTGGCTGTAAAAGAACTGCAAAAGGTTATACCTACATAATTTGTGTTCACGCGAATACCTTTTATTAGTATTACTATCAAAGTTACCACTTGATGTCTTTTGAAATATTTACTTGTTGACTTAGTTCAAGCTGCAGTCTGTCAGAGTGTTGTTTCTTATGCCTTTTGCGCAAAATACTTCAGTTCAGAACCGTTCGAATTTGCTGCCTGTATCTTATTTTATTTGAGGCGGTTGTTTCGTAAAATTTTGTTTAAGCTGGAGAAAAAGTAACTGTCGATACCGCAGAAAGAAAAACTTAAGACACGATTATGACAGAGCTAAGTGAGATTCAAGACGCAGGCAGAATTTTGGAGTTTTCTGCACTTGGTATGTCCAACTTTTCTTTAAGAAAATCATTTTGCAATAAATACGTGATTGGCCTCTGTGAGAAGGGATGTTAGTGATACTTGGATCACTTATACTTTAATGTTTATATGGCCATCGGTACATCTCTGCTAACGAAAAGAAAAACTTTTTGTTTTTTCAAGTATTATCAATCTGATTATATTGGTGTTCTTATTGAACATTAAAAAACTCCATTTTTGTCACTGGGGTTAAAATAGACATAACCTCAATCATGTGTTTGTTTTCATGCTACTTACCTATTTTGTTTAGGTGATTTTTATATTGACAACATTGAGATTATTTACTACTAAATACGGTAAATACATATATTTTTGTAATACATATTTACAACTAAGTCTGTTAATGCAGAAAAGCTATTGAAGAATATAACACCACTGATGTTATGTTGAAACTGATTATTGTTAAACACAATTCAATGAAGATGAATTAAATTCACAATGAATTAGTATTAGTCTTGTAAGGGACATTGTGGATGTAGGTCATGTATTTGTATATTGTTGTGTCTATTCATCGTTATCCAGTAGAGGTCAATGGGCTTAGAATTTGAATGAATGATTCTAATTGTTTTTTGTATTTTTTTTTGGAATATTTGATACCTTAACTGCAGGTATATTTGATAACTTAACTGCAGGTATAATATTTGATACCTTACCAGGTGCCTTTTGTAACAAGTCCCATCTGTAATCAATTCCCTACCAAATTCTAAGAAGGATGTTTGGATTTGTGGTGGCAGCTGTGTGTGCTGTTCTATGCCGCAGCTTGTCAACATTTCCTGGAAAAGGAGAAACAAACACTAATGTTACCTCATACAGAGAAATCTGTCAGAGTTAAATCAGGGAGTTGGGTGGGTAGGAAATTTTTCCACTGTAAGCTATCCATTCCAAGTTGCCTCTTTGCTTTTGAGATTCATGACAACTTCACGATGAAAATGTGGTGTTGTAACATCTTCCTAGGAAGTAAATTCTGTGATGATATCCTTTTGTAATTGTGGAAGTTTGCCAGGTATGTGGTGATTACAGTTGATTTGGAAAAAATGAAGGACCATAATTATTTTGACGGCTTACAGCACACACAACATTTAGCAAAGTGAAGTGCTTGGAATAAACATGAAAAATAACCTGGCTTACAGGGTCACCTGATTTAACTCCAATGGACCTTTTTTTTGTATTAAAGATAGTGTCTGCTCCTCCTTTGTTAGGAAGTTTTGACCGGCTGCAACAGCAGATAACACTAAGTTGCCACAATAGATCCAAACATACTTCATAGGATTTGACAGGAAATTGATTAGCAATGGAACATCTAATATGTTACAAAAGGTAGTCATTTAGAATATTTGTAAATGAAATTTGAAGATATACTGGATTCACTATATAATATTTCTGCAAGTTATTTTTTTTTGTCTTTTGGCGGGTAATAATGCCTACATGAGCCTTGGCTTGTAAGTAGTTAATGAATAAAAATGAAAAAATGCCAGACCTGACTGGAAATTGAACCCTGGACCCCCAGTATAGAATCCAGATATGCTGACCAAATGCAAATGGGTCAGCAATTTAATTAAAAGTTATTTTTGTACAACTTAGAAACATCCCTGGGATTTATTTAAGGCTGGCATTCCACCAGAGTAGCGTGGGAGTGACGTGGCACAGTGCTTCACAAATTTTGCAACTGGTAGCATGCGATTCCTTCTAACTAACACTGAAACAAATATGACTACATTCCACCAGAGTGACACACCTAGATTCACACCACTTCCTTGCTACTAGTTACAAAAGTCACTTGTTCAGGAATACCGTGTTCTGGTTTTACCACTCATGTAGCTTGTGTAATTGTTGTTTCTGTGTAGTTTGGGCATTTAAGTTGTGTTTTTTTAAATATGTATTTACGGCTACATTTAAGATGAGTGACTTGTAATTTTAAATTTTACTGGAATTAATTAAATTTAACCAATGCAACAAAATAATATCCTCTGCATAATTCTCCATTACTAATGCCCCAAATTAATACTAAAATATTACTATAATGTTATTATTAGTTCATAGTCAATAAGTAACTATGCACAGAAGTATAAATAATAAAAATAAAAACTGATAAAGCAGATTCCCATCAGAACGATACTACACTGTTTGGTGATGTGCTACTAGTAACATTTGCCACTCCAGTTTGTGTTGCTAATGTTTGTTACTAGTCACATGTATTAGCTAGTAACATTTGCGAGAACGTTTGCCACACTACTGTGGTGGAATGACTGCCTAAGACTTTTAAAATAGATACTACAAATTTAATCCACAGTTTTGCCTGCTGAAGGAAATTGATTTGTAATTTTTTTTGTATACCTAGTGTACAGAATTAGAAATGTGTATTCAAAATTCAAAAAATGGGTTTGAACCCATTTTTCTGCATGTAGAAACTTTGGTGTAAGTGAATGTAACTAAATGAACTTTTTGTTTAAGAGTAAAACTTTGAAATTTAGACTTAAAGTACTATGTTTTTAGATAAATTATGTGATTATAGGCCTATTATTTTAATGAGTAATATTTAGAACATATAATTGTGTAATTAGTGGAAATAACATATTTACAACAGCATATTATATCATAAGCCTGTTGTTTGCAGTTAACAATGAGTGAGACAAGGTCAGATAACAAAAACACTTAATTTACCAATTGTACTTTGTTTAAAAAAAAATCTACTTATTAATGTAATAATTCACAAGACAGTTTTTAAATTAGTTTGAGATTATTTTTGGTGAAACCCTACCTAAATTATCTTAGTTGCAAGCCTACTGAATTGTGTGTGCTTGCAAAGGGAGAATTTCAGCTTAATTTTGTTAACTATTGTAAATTTACTGATATAGTAAACTTTAAGATGACTATTATCCTCAAGTGTTTAAACACTGTACCTACTGTGTTTCATGCTATGCATGAAAACATAATTTTCAGTTTTATCAGGATTGGTTTCCTATTATAATTTCGATTAATTACCTAATTAAGTTGATTAACACTACACTTTTACCAATACCATGCATTATGTACAACAACCATAGCCAAGTGGTACCAGGTACCAGTGCAGTAAAGCCAGTGGGCTAAAAAACCGGTGACTTTTCTTAATCATAACGAGTAGATATAATTATTTTCAATTTTTGAGTGGATTATAAGTTAAAGAGAGTTGGAACGGATACATTTTTGTTATCCACATTGGTTTTTGTCATTGTTGTACATATATATGCCTCAAGATGGCAATCTTCTTCTTGTAGTTGCATTCTTCTAACGAAGATTAGCAATCATCATGGCTATCTGCACCTTGGAGACGGTCGCTCTAAATAGTTCACTTGTACTACTCCCATACCACTCTCTAAGGTTCTTGATCCAAGACGTCTTCCTACGGCCGGGTTGTCTCCTTCCCTCGATTTTTCCTTGCATCACCAGTTGAAGGATTCTATACTTCTCATTCCTCATCACATGAGCAAAGTATTGTAATTTGCGGACCTTAATCTTGTGTAAGATCTCCGTCTGTTTACCAATTCTTTCCAACACTTCCGTATTTCTTACTCTTTCTCTCCATGAGATCCGCAATATCCGTCTATATACCCATAATTCGAAGGCTTCCAGCTTGTTACTCAGGACCTTTGTCAACGTCCATCCCTCCAAACCATAAAGGAGAACAAAGAACACATAACACTGCGCCATTCGAATTCTAATTTTAAGGTTGATGTTACGGTTGCTCAGCACTGGTCTCATTCTGCAGAATGCGCTACGAGCGGTCTCTATCCTCACCCTTATCTCCTGAGACAAATCCCATTTATCATTCATCCAACACCCCAGATATTTATATTGCAATACCCTTTCTATAGTCGCATTGTTAAGCTTAATTTGTATGTTGTTTATCAGTGGCGCTTTCGAAATTACCATATATTTGGTCTTTGAAACGTTCATACTCAGACCCATATCCTTACTGGCGGTGTATACTTTGGACAAAAGGATTTGCAAACCTTCCATCGAGTCGGCCAGCAAGGCGGTATCATCTGCATAGCGTATATTATTTATTACCTCCCCATTAATTACAATGCCTTCCTGACTTTCATTCAGAGCTTCCGCTAAAATTTTCTCCGAGCAGATGTTAAAAAGTGTTGGTGATAGCACACAACCCTCTCTCACACCTCTTTTTATCTCCATGTCTTCTGTGATTTCACCATCTACTCTGAGGTTGGCCGTTTGATGCCAATACAGGTTTGCAATAATCCTTATGTCCTTGTCATCCAGTCCTACTTTCCTCAGGACATGTATAAGTTTGTGATGCTTTATTCGATCGAACGCTTTTTCATAGTCGATGAATGCTATACTATATACATCTTTGCCCATGTCCATACATCTTTGCGCAAGAACTTGTAAACAGAATAGGGCGTCTCTAGTGCCCAGACCCTTTCTGAATCCGAACTGTATTTCACCGATATACTCCTCACATTTTCCATACACCCGTTTATGAATAATTTTTAGGAATAGTTTCAATACATTGCTCATTAGACTTATTGTGCGGTGATCTCTACATAATCTTGCATTTAGCTTTTTTGGAATAGTCACAAATGTTGACTTCAACCATTCCTTCGGTATATGTCCAGTGGAATATATAATATTGAACAGTGCGGTTATTACACCTAGTTTTTCCTCATCTATGAGCTTCAAAACTTCGGCGTGAATATCATCTGGTCCAGGTGCCTTTCCCACCTTCGCCTCTTGTACCACTTTAAGAACCTCCTCCTTCAATATTTCAGGTCCTGAGTCAGCCGCTGTTTGTTCCTCGTGTGATGGCCTTTCTTCATCTTCAAAAAGCTGTTTGACATATTCTTCCCAAAGCTTTACTTTATCTTTTGTCTCAAAAATTATCTTATTTCCATCCGATAATACATTAGGATGAGATTTATATGCTGTTCCAGTCATTTCCCTATCTTCTTGTGCATATTGAACAAATCATATCTTCTATCCAGTTCCTCAATCTCCTCACATTTCCCTCTCAGCCATTTCTCTTTTGCAGTCTTTATCTTCCCTTGTATTTCCTTATGTATCCTTTTATATTCTACCATGTCTCTGCCCTTCCATTCTCGTCTCTCATCCATCAGGCCCAGTATTTCATCATTCATCCATTCCACTCTTCTCTCTCCTCCTGTCACCCTCAGATGACCGTTTGAAGATTCCACTACTTGGTTTTTCAATTCTCTCCATAAGGTCTCTGCATCAGTGTTTTTATTGACATTATGTAGCCTTTCATTGATATCCTTCGTCATAACCTCCTTAGTTCCCGAACTCTTCAGTCTTCTGACGTCAAATCTAGGCTGAATCTTCGCTTTTTTCATGTTCTTGAGTCTGATTTTCATTGACCCCATGAGGAGATTATGATCAGTGCAGGCATCAGCGCTTGGGTATGTCTTAACTTCCGTGAAACTATTTCTGAACCTTTTATTGACCATGATATAATCTATCTGATTCCTGATGATGATGTTTCCTTCCTTGTTATCCTGACGCGATTTCCAAGTATACAGCCTCCTAGGCGGAAGTTTGAAGTACGTGTTTAATATTGTCAGGTTGTTTTCCTGACAGAATTGCATGAGTCTGTCACCCCTTTCATTTCTACCTCCCAAGCCATAGCGCCCAACTATGTCCTTTACTTCCTGGGATCCAACTTTCGCATTACAGTCTCCCATCACAATATTGACTTCGTGTGGTTTTGTGTATCCAAGGGCGGATTCTAACTCCCTGTAGAAATTCTCTATAATGTCCTCACTTTTATCCGCCATTGGTGCATACACCTGAATCAAATTAATATTACCCGGTCGTGACTTTATTCTGAGCATGATTATTCTGTCGGAAAAAGGAATAAAACTTTCAACACTTTGGCTGATCCTCTTGTTCACTATAAAGCCCACCCCCTGTCTGTGCCCGCTATCACTGTTGCCACTATGATACACCACCTGATCCGATGAAGTCATTCTTCCACTGCCCGACCACCAAGTCTCACTAACTCCAAGAATGTTCACATCCAGTCGTTGCTTTTCTCTGATGATGTTGGCCAGTGCTCCAGCCCTGTACATGCTCTGCACGTTCCAAGTGCCGATTCGTATTCCTACCTTCACCACTCTCCTGCGCATGGCGTCATTCAAAACTGTCCCCCCCGGAGAACCGATTGGGGAACTATTAACTCCGGAATATTTAACTTCAAATGTAGCCATGATGAACGTACTAGGGATATCCGTATGGATCTTTAATGTGGTGGTCTCCCGTTGCCTTCCACATTCTTATGCCGTTGACCGCCTTCTGCGGTTCCTCCGCCTTCGGAACCAATTTCTCAGTTCCAGGACAAAGAGTGCCCTTCCACTTACTAGCTCCTCCACCCGAAGCTGTTGGCCAGTAAATGGGGGATTGCTTATACCGGCAAGATGGCAATGATTATGTATAAAAAAAATAACAAAATAAATAAATTTAGAATATATTTTGAATTCAGAGAATTTTTAGTGATGGGTTTTTTCTTCTTTTTTATAGTAAGTTTTTCTTAAAGAAAAAATATCTGTGACTGAATTTTTGGTCGTATTATATTGTTGTGTCTTTAGAACAAATCTGTAATTAAGAATATTACAAACACTTTAAGTTAATTCAGTCCAGAACAAAAATAAAATGATGCGTGTTTGGAATTTATTGTTGTACCAGCAGGCCTACTGATCTTTCAACTTATAAAATATAAATATAAAACTGAATTTAAATAAAATATTATTTTATTTCATAGATGTATATTATTTTTTAATGAAATACTTCTTGTTTCATGTGGAGATCTTCTCTCTTCACTCTATGTTAACCTTCTGAAAGGATTGTTATTTTCTATTTAATATTTTTTATAGCTTTTATAAATTTATAAAATAGGTATATTACAAAAAACTTTAAAATGTTTTAATTTAGCCTGAAATGTCCGACACATTTGAACTCTCTGGTTTGGCCTATCATGTACTGAAAAATCTGGTGTGAAACACTCACACGACTTTCTCTTGCCAATGCAAATAATGAATAAAATATAACCTAACATTAGTAATAAAACATTATAAATAACCAAAAAACTAACTTTAAAAATATAACCTTATTTTAATCATGAGTGAAAGACGCAAAATGAAAAACAACCTGTTTGGCTTAAAAATACGTAAAATCACTTTCACGCTAAACTAGGTTCTGTAGAGAAAAGTGCTCTAAATAAAAGTTGTAAATCTTTAAATTTCCTATAAATTTGATTATATACACTTCTGTCGTAAAATGCATACTAAGGCTGAAATCTTAAAAAATCCATTTTTTACACGTTTTTGTGAGAAAAAAACAGAAAATCACTAATTACCGCTAAACTAAGCATTGCACAAAAAAATGTTTTAATAAAAGTTGTAGGAATTTAAATTCTGTATAATTTTTATTATATACCTTTTTGCGCCAAAATATGTCACCATTTAAAAAAAACAATATTTTTTACGAGAAAACCTCAAGAATTTCAGCAGATATGGCACCTTCCCTATCTTGTAGAGTATAAAAAAATTTTGTAAATGAGGCGATTTTAAAAAAATCGTTGGAGCCGTTTTTGAGAAAACTACAAAAAAGTTAAAATGACACGAATAAACTACTACTTTCGATTGACCGATTTTGATGAAAATGTTCGTGTCAGGTCCTCTAGTGGCGATATCTAAAGTTTCAAGTTTCATGTTCGTTCGATGTTCCATTCTTGAGATATTCTGTTCACACACACACACACAGACTAATCACTAAAAACATGTTTTTGGGTTCAGGGGGTCTGAAAATGTGTAGATCCGGTGAAAACTCGATTTCGAAAAATCGACATGAAAACAATACTTTCCTTCCTTTGTATTCATATTGGCAAGAGAAAGTAAAAATAAGTGACCAACATTCTAAATTTTGTTTGTTTAAAAAACTTATTTATTTTTATACTGTTAACCTACTGGTTTAGTCTAGTGAGTAAATTCGTTGCTGCGAGTCAGCTGTTTGACAGCTGATGTACAGAGAGGAAGGTTCCGTGGTTAAAACTTAATAAAGGTTTTTTAGGGATTTGAATTCTAGACACTGGTTACTGGCATATTTTGGTAGTTGGGGTTCAAATAATTTAAACATTCTAAGGGAGTGGATTGGCCTTAGTCTGTACAAGACACCTCATTTTAAGTCATGAGCATACGCATCTCAATGAATCATTGGGCTGCTTATTGTTCTAAATTGATAGATTGCAACTTACACAAATTAGGGTTTAAAAAATATGTATTACACTGTTGTTTTATAAATAGTCAAGAACATAGAATAATTTTTGTAAATTAACAATTATCAATGAGTTACATATTATATAGTGAAGGTCGTGTTAGTGGCCTTGTAAAAAAAAGTGAAGGGATTCTTAAAAGCCTAATTTAAAGAATTTAGTGCTGGGAGCCAAGTCTGTCTCATGGTTTTACTTTTAATGATAAATCATTTTCTTTCCTTCAGTTGGCACGACTCACTTGTTCGATAAATGTTATGATGTAGAAAAGACCTTTGTTTTAATTTAATTCATCTCTTGCTAAGTTGAAACATTTTTTAATATTATTTTTACTTTTTCTTGCCTTGTATGAAAAAATATAAGTAAGGAAGTTATGTCTTCATGACAAGTTTTAAAAATTTAGTTTTCACAGGAAATACTTTTTTCAGGTCCCCAGAACCCTAAAAACTGAGGTTGATTTTCATTTTGCGTCTTTCACTCATGATTAAAATAACATTATGTTTTTCTGTTTATTTCTAATGTTTAATTACTAATGTTTGGCTATATTGTTCATCAATTGCATTGGCAAGAGAAAGTTGTGTGAGTGTTTCACACCAGATTTTTTTTTAAACTGATTACACATGTTTCGCGTGCAAAACCGCGTGAGGCATGTTAGTCTATTGTGAAGCAAATATTAATTAAAGATTATTATACTTTATGTTTACAGGAAACGATGAAAGAGAATTGTTAAAAGCAAGTGTTAAAGCTCAGCAAGTATCGTACTGTCCTTACAGCAAGTTTAGTGTTGGTGCAGCATTACTATGCGATGATGGTACTATTTATACTGGATGTAACGTTGAAAACTCATCATATGGGTTAGGAATATGTGCTGAAAGAACCGCTATTGTTAAAGCAGTTAGTGAAGGAAAACAGAAATACAAAGCCATAGCAATTTCTGCTAGCTTGGATAAAGATATGTTTACTAGTCCATGTGGTGCTTGTCGACAGGTTATATCAGAGTTTAGCGTAGGTAGGGATATTGTTGTTTACTTGACGAGACCAGAACTTAAAAAAGTACTGGTCACTTCTGTGAGACAATTACTACCACTTAGTTTTTCTTTTAATTAAATTGTTAAAAAAAACAAATTGTGATGTTGATGTTACAGTTAATTTTAATCATTGATTTTAAAGTAACTGTATAATTGTAGTTTTTATCGTATTAATACGTTATTTATTTGTTCTTGTTATATCTAATTTGATGTTTTTGTTTATATAAAGATAAAAAATTTATATTCTGTGTTTTATGAAAATATTATTTTGGTCACTTGATATCTGAATAATTATATATTATTACTGAAAGTATTAGTTTTAATGTAGATGAATAACCCAGTACAAGAATTTAGTTTTACAATTTTCGAGATGTTTTAATGTTCAGAAGATCAAATAATATGGCACTACTTTGTTGACTATGAAGTTATTAGGAATGTAGTACCATGACAGTTAAGATACAGCTCAAAGACTTATTTGAATCTCTAACGTTGACCCCACATGATCGTGCAAATGAGGAATGAGCTTTTCTATAGTTGCCTTCTGTACATGGTAAAAAATCCACCAGTGGACTTAAATAAAAATGAGTACTACTCTGTCAGTTGATAACACAATATGATAAGTCAAAATGTCTGAACATTTGAATGGTTCAACAGAAAAACGTTGCAAGTGATAAAATTTACAAAAGTGAGGTTTCAGTGGAATACGCTCTATAAATCCTCTATTTGATCATAATAGTGAATTCTAAAGGTTAGAATTGTAACTAAAATCTTGGAAATTCTTGAAACAAAATCATCATACAGTGAAAAATTGTTATACAGCTAAGAATCAGATTGTATCTTTCACGTTCTGTAAAAACATTTTTTTGTTACTTGCAACGTTTTTCCGTTGTCCCATTCATTATGGAATTTGTTTTCAAGTAATAAGTTTTCTCATTTCTGAGGAATACATTAGACACTGTTAATATATACATTTATTTTTATTATGTTTCTTATTTTTATTATTATTTTATCAAACATCCTATGTAGGATTATAAACAGCCGCATTATTTAAAATAGAAATATATATTTCTAACCACCAAAATACAGTAACAGAAAACACTTACCAATGTTTATAGCACTTTCGTGTATCTTGTACACATCTTCAGTAAATTAAAATTCTTTAAAAAAAATTTTCACATCAAAATTCAAAACTTCCTACTTCTAACATGGTAGATAAGGAATAGTCGATTCTTATATCTCAATTTCAATATATTTCAGATTCAGATTTCTATTGTAATATATATATTAATGAAACATCCAATCCAGGTATTTTTAACAGCTGTATTATATTGATAATCAATTATTTTCTTTAAAACCACCAGCAATATGGTAAACAGTAAACACTAACCAATTATAGCGCTTTCGTGGATAAAATGCACATCTTCAGAAATTTTTATTATTCAAATTTAAAACATCCTACTTCCACCATGGTAAATAAGAATTTATATATTAAATTACATAAATACATTTTAAATTTGAATAATAAAAATTACTGAAGATCTGCATTTTATGCATGAAAGCATAATATTGGTTAAGTGTATAATGTTTACCATATTACTGGTGGTTTAAAAAAAAATATATATATTTTTTGATACATTATTTTATCAAACATCCTATGTAGGATTATCAACTTCTGTATTACTTAAAACTGAAATATAAACCACCAGAATATGGTAACAGTAGACAAATTACCGATGTGTTCATAGAGCGTTTTCGTATAATGTACACATCTTCAGTAATATTAAAATTTTTCACAATCAAAATTTAAAACCAGCTACTCCTACCAAAGTACATAAAGAATAATCGATTCTTATATCTAAAACAGTCTTACCAACATAAACAATTGATTGTCATATTTAACTTGTGTGTTAATTAATTTGTTATATATTTCAATATAAATGTTGATTTAAATCCTATATAGGATGTTTGATAAAATAAAAAAATAATTCAATATATGTATATCAATTATACATAATTGGTATACATATACCAATATATATCATATATTATATCATATATATGATATATATATGATATATATATATATCATATATTATACCAATATATATCATATACCAGTATATCAATTTAAAATTTTACACCTATAACAACTTGTAATTTAACAATCATTTTAATTAAAATGACACATCCTGCTATTATCAGTTGTTTGGTAAAACCAAAACTGTTTCTTGGTGAAAGAAAATTTAGGTACAAAAAACAATAGTTCAGCGAGGTCATTTTCAAATAAAACAACAAAACACAACTTCTAAAATAAACTAATCAGACTTTTATTTTACCCATAATAGTAATGTTATTACCGAAAGATATACAGACATTATTTTATATTTATAACAAAGAACACTATTATACAGAACACTGCCTAAAGTTCTTCTAATCTGAATAATTTTTATATTACATTTATAAACAAATATATTTGTCAACATTATACCTACATTTATAACAAAGTTTAATTACACAGATTCCTCTGAGAAGAATAAATGATATTACTCTACAATATCACATAATTAAATTACAACCAATATTGTCAAAAATATCCTATAAGCAAAAGATGTCAAATATTTATTAACAGCCTTTCTATCGAGTACTTCTATTTTTTACCAAAACGGACACCTGAAAAACCAAAATGATACATTGTAATTCACACGTACAAAAATTTAAGACTTAAAAGTAGATATTGAATTAATAGTTAACATGAATATTCACGAATATAAATTTTCCAATTTCTTTAAATGTGTCATCAACAAGTACAAATATACCAATTTTACAAATTCTAGCAAATTTATAGATAATCAATTTATTCAATTACAAAATTGGTAAAAGTATTAGAAATGCTTTCTCAATGGTGCAGAAAATATTATGAACATCACATTTGTTAGCAGTTATCTATTGTAATTAGATCATTGTTTTTATACAACTTGTAAACATATCATCACAGTTAGTAGGACATTTTAAACATGCTACAATTGGAAATTGGCTAATACACACAAGATGTGTATTACCAGTATTAGTACAATCTTTAAATAGCAAATTAGCTAGAACCACATTTAACTACAGGAATTAATTTTAAGTCAGTATAACAGAGGGCACTCTAAACTAAAATTCAGTAAATCAAATAACAATTTGATGAAAAATGTTTAAAACAAAGTATGTTTGTTTTAAAACAAACATACTTTTGTTTTAAGTAACATATGTAGTGATAGTATGTGTAACTTAGTCTCATCAAGAGCAGAATGTTTTAACACTGGAAAACTGTCATTATTTCTGAGTAAGTCACATTCGTAAATTTTAAACATTTATTATTAATTCACAAATAAATTTTTGAACTGCATACTGCCAACCATTAATATTAATTATACTGTAAATGAAATCTATTATGTTACGTTTGGTTGCTTTTTAAGTTTAAAAACCAATGAAAATGACAAATTTGGAAATAAAGGGATACATAAGATAAAATGTGGAAATAAAGATTCCGATATGCTCTATATTGCAATGACAACTTGTAATTTTTATACCAGAATTAAAGAACATGAGAGAACATTCAAATACAATAAAATAGAATCTAAATATACAAAACATGTGAAAGAATCAGGACATAATTTTGGAAAAATAGAAGAGGATTTGAATATATTAGAAAAACGTACATATGATAATAAATATAAAATACAAAAAATGAAATATTTCAAATATACATCCACATAAATTTTTAAAAAATATAAAATAATTAACGAATAATTAAAATTTAAAGATGACAATTTAATACAGTTTTAATCTAAATGACTGAATGGAAACACCGTTCTAAATTTTTATTTTAATAAGATTGCAGAAAAAGGTGGTACTACCAAAACGCGCATTGTTTTTTAAACTTAAAAGCAACCGAAGGTAAAGTAATAAATCTCATTTATACTGCAATTTATTGTTAAAACCACTTGTTCAAGTTTTTCAATGAACAAAAATAAAATAAAGATAAATTTTAAAAAGCAACAACAAAAATGGTTGGATTGCCATTGAGACATTAATTTTCAAAAATTGAAAATGTGGTTTTCAGCTTGCAGCCCAGTGCTTTTTTAAACGAACCTACATTCATCTTCATAACATACCTTCATTTATACATGTACAGCGGCTACTTTTGGGCTACACCCTTCTTCAGTTTGCATTTTGCCAAAGAACCGTCTACATGCATGCTATTACTAATAATTGTGTTAGATCCAATTTGATGTCGAGGACAATATTAGGCAGTGATCACCTTTCACAGTACTTAACTTTGTATAGTATGCACCAAGTATTATAATACATCTTTTCAGAATAAAAATAATTATACACTGTTAATGTATCTCCAAATGTTAAATAACGAACACTTACCATCCAATATAACATTGGCAGAGGTTCTCATTAGCAGTTGCCTGTTGAATAAGCAATTCAACCTGTCGCTGAACAGTCAGTGTTTCTTCATGAGCAAAATCACGTCCAGTTAATTTCTCTCTAACACGAGTAACAATTGCCAGCGCCTTCTTATTTAGAGCTTCTGGCTGGCTTCCATCACCTATTACAAATTTCAACATTAAAGTACTTGTTACTTACAAATAAAATAAAAATATTATATATACGAGAAGAATAAATATAAATCTCAAATTTAAGTCTACGTAAGGTACAATCGGAAACACTAACTATTATAATTTATGAGCAGCAGAAAATCCTTCTGCAATATAACGTAACTTTTAGCAACAACATAATTTGAAAATTAAAATTGATGCATTGGTTCTGGAATGTGCCAACAATAATTTTTGGTAGATGTATTTAAGTACAAAAACAAATTAAGTTTCCACACTCTTTAAGAGTTCACATGACAGGCCATGCCACAAATAATTTACAAATGCAAAATTTCAACCTAAAAAATATAACTTTAGTATTTGGGCACTGTTACGTTAAGGACAATTTTTTAAAAATTAATATCAAAAACGATCTATTTTTTGAAATTTTTGAAAATACAAAAATTTTTGAAATTTGATTATTGAATTAAAAAAAATATCAAAAAAGAATTTTTTTATAATTATTTAATAAAAATTATTTTCCTTGTAGATACAAGATGAAGCTTTTCCATGTCATCCACTGGACATGGGTAACATTAGCCACTAGACATAAGAAGATAAAAAAGTTGCAACAATTTTTCACTAATACACAATATGAAATAACTAAAAACAAAATAAATACTTCCAATATTCTTAAAAATTACTTACCAACATTTTCTACACTGCTGGGTACAGTTAATTTCTTTCCTCCAATAGTCGCACTAAGACTATTTGATACACTATCCAATATATCACCACCACCTTGTTCTTGTGAAGATGATGATGGTACATTCGAATCAGCCTGAGATTTAGTTCGTTTCGTTTTAACTGTAGGTCCAGGATCCATAAGCCTCCAATTAAGTAAAGGATCGTACACAAATGCTTCTAAAACAGCCATCAAACTATCCTTATTGCGGTGTAACACCCACATCACACTTTCACATGTTCTTCTGTAAGTACCCTCTATTCCAGTAACCTATAAAAATATTAATACCAAAAATTTATCTCTCATTACAATAATAACAAACTAAATAACACAACACAAAGCTTGTTCAAAAATATTAACCATTTCTGTACTACTAGACAGAATGAGTTATTAAATATTCTTAAAAAGCAATTGAATACAGTAAGAACCCTAATCAATTTGATTTTATACAGAATATTCATTTACCAATGATCTAATAATGAGAAGTAGTACATAGTTTTTTTATGCACACAGATACAAATAACATTTCACTACATGCTAAGGTTTATTTCTATAAGAAGTAATTCAAAAACTTTTATTATAAAGTACATGATCGTAAAATCTTTAAAAGGTAGCAGTAAAAAAATCTGAGTAGCTTCATGGTGAGGTTCAAAATTCACCCTTAGCTGTCTCCAAAATTTTAGTCAGAGGGCTTCAATATTTTACTTATTAAATTGAGTTTTCAAATGAATTACACTTAAAACTATTTAATTAAATTTACACTAAACTAGCAATGGATTGATACCAATATTTTTGATTCTAGATACAGATTTTGATACCAAGAATAAGAAATTGATTCATGATTCCAATACCAAAAATTGAAGAAATGTAAAAATAAAAACTAAAAAACACTATGTTTTGATATTATAAATTTCACAATACATGCAATGAACAACACGGATGCACAATAAGACACAAGTTCATCTCTTCTGATAACCTCGTCCTTGTAACCGTAAATGGAAGTTCTACTTTTACTATGATACAACAACGCCGATCAAACAATCGAAACTGCTCTAAATAATTGAATGCACTTCAACACATTCACTCGTTGTTCATAGTTTTACATTATAAAAACAATTAAAAAAATGAAGTAAACCCACAAGAGCAGTACAAGTGTATAACGTACAATTTTATTTGCCATGAAAGCCGAATGTCGTGAACAAGTTGCATCGAATTGTGATCAACTTTTTCTTAAGTTCGGTAAGAGATTCATTTGCACTCGTTCCTTTTTTGGATTGCTGTATTCATATGAAAACGAGTGGAAGACTATGGTTTATGACTAATATTCATTGAATTAGTTAATATAATAAAAATTTAAAACATTTTTCAAATGGAAAATTTTTTTTTACTCCCCCAAGCCAAAATTACCAACTATACTAATATTTAATATCTTTTATTAGAAAATTGTGGCATGGAGTCTTGGATGCTTAATGATTTCATGAGTAAGAAATGAAGCGTTTGAGATTGGCTTTACCGAAGGATATTTAGAGTCTTCTGGGTGGATCGCATCTCTAATGAGGAGTTACTGAGACGCATGCAGAAATCAAAAGAAGTCATGAACTTGATTAAGATTAAGAAACTCAAGTATTTGGGGCATATAATATGCAACGAGAAAAGATATGGGTTGCGGGTTGCTGCAATCTATATTACAAGAAAGAATAGCTGGACATCGTAGCTAGGGGAGAAAACGTATTTCCTGGTTGAAAAATCTGAGACTGTGGTATTCGAAAACAACAACACAGCTGTTTCGAGCAGCAGTGGATAAGGTTCAGGTTATTGTAATAGTTGCCAATATCTGGATCAGATACGAATCTAAAAAAGAAGATTACAAAATTATGGCATTTTTGCTATAGTTCAAAAACTAGCGGATTGGTATCAAAGAATAGACTTTTTACAGTCGATTCTTGATACCAATTATTATTTTCAAGTATTGATGGAATCGAGAATTAACACATCCCTACTATAAACTAATAATAGCAAATTAAAATTTTCTGCATGCATACCATAATGTGACATGGTTTGGTACAACTAACATATTATATGTAATACACAATTGTGGGGTTCTGTCATCAAAATAGTTTTCTCTTGTCACATACAGACTTACTACTACTATGTAAAATGTGATTGTCTTTAATTTGTTATAAGTTTTACCTTATTTGTTAAAAAAAATGATCTAGAACCCTGCTTCACTAAAACAAAATAATTTTCAGTGCCTTTTCTAAAGAAAAATGTTCATAGCATTATTGGGTCTATTTATCCAAAATGCAATTTATACTTTTCAGTACACCAAAGTTTCTAATAACTTGCTAAAAGAAATACATGAAATTAGACTAACCTCCATAGCGTTAATAAGCATGCGAGTCAAACGGAAAGGTATTTTCTCAGGGAACTTTTCACGTGTCATGGCCACTTCAAAACAGTCACCGAAGTCAATGTGCAAAATCTTTCCACTTAAGCGGTCTAACATTAAATTTGAAGGATGTCTGAAAATAAATATACACAAACTACAATAATTTTAACCAACAACCAGCCAATTCACAACCATTAAAATAGTCATAAAATTAAACAAATCTCACTTTTTTTCAAAGAAAAATATTAGTGCAAACTCCTATTATAAAAATGATAGTAATTATTATAAGATTAGTTATTTATAAAAAAAGGACAGAAAATTACAAAAACTGGTATTTTAAGATAATTTATAAAATGGTAATTTTATTATTCTTTTAAAAACTAACAGATTGGTCTAGTGGTCAATTGCTCTGACCACTACACTACGAGCCGGCCAATACCAGCCTGTTTAACAGCTGATTTTTGGAGACAAAGGTCACTGGTTCAAATCCTAGTAAAGGTAGTTACTTTTATACGGATTTGAATACTAAACAGTGGTTACTGGTATACTTTGATGGTTGGCGTTCAATTAACCATACTTTCTCAGGAATGGTTGGCATGAGCCTGTACACAACTACACCTCATTTACATGTCATACATATCCTCATTTCACTGGATCATGGGCCGACCCGTTGGCGTAGTGGTTAGCGCAACTGGCTTCTACGCCGGGGTCCTGGTTTTGATTCCCGGTAAGGTCTGGCATTTTTTCATCACACATTTTCACATATCATCATTCTCCACCCTCGGCATTAGCAGAAATTGCAAAACAGTCAAACATAAAAACAAAAAAACCATTGGATCATGGGATTATTCATTGGTCTTAAATATTGAACAGATTATAACATATACAAATTAGAAAAAATAAAATTGTTAGCTGTAACGTACGTAAATTTTCTAACTACCAATGTCATAAAATGTTAAAAACACTACTTTTTCAATTTACAAAGCAGGAAAATATAGGTTGTTACAATTTTATTAACAAAAATCAGATTTTCCTACATTGTGATGTGACTGAATTCATGTAAAAGTGTTCTAATGTTATACCAACATATTGTTCTTTCTTTTAATTATTTTTGACTACTTCATTAATTCAATTTTAAATAATGAATAAATAAATTACATTAACATTTTTTATACAGAACTAGCTAGTACCAAGCAAGCTTTGTAATACCACTCAATAAAAGAAGTGTTTGTGTTTTAATTCTGTTTATTGAAGAGCTTTCGGATGCACAATACTTTTTGCTTTCTTGTCTGGTGCATACAAAAATAAATCAGAAGGTTTTCCAACACATGAGCAGGCCACATACAGCTGGTTTCTCCCTAGGAAAAACATAGATTTTCTAAATTTAATCTGCATTCTTGTACAGATTGCCCCTGTGCTTGGTTGATAATCACTGCAAATCCGAGTCGCACCAGAAACTGCAAATGTTTAAATTCAAATGTCATATCTCTTGGAACCATAGAAATGCATGTCAATAATACATCTACTCCTTTAAATTTTTCATTTAAAATTGTAGCATAAATGAAATTGTTCATAATCTTTTTGACTGTATGCCTGGAACCGTTGCAAAATCTTGGTAAACTGATGTTTTGGAGAAGAGTGATAGGCACACCAATTTCCAATTTAAAAATGTACAGCAGCATGTCTGGCAAATCAAAGGAATTCAAGAATTCAGTTGGGTAATTGGCAACTTCTTCTTAATTCATTACAGTATCGATGGATTTATACATTGTCACTTTGCCTGGTATTTCATTTAGAAAGCTGAAATTGATGGCATTGACATCATTGTTTTTGGCTACTAATATAGCATGTGGACTGAGCCACTAATGATTTTTGTTTATTCTGTGTGATATTAGGGAAAACTTTTTAAATCAACATATTTGTTATGTCCTACACAAACTGAAATGTCACTGTATGTATATGATTTAATTCAATTCTATCAACCGATGCACTCGTACACTGAAAACATACGAACTGCCGCTATATATAACACTCATTTCTAGCAACGACTTCCGCGCCACCTATTGTAAAATGGTTGTACTCATTAAGAAATCTGTACTGGCATAAGAACAACTCGCCAAAGTTTTATCGCTCTCAGATGAATGGTATAGGAAAGCATAAGGGACACACAAAGAAACATTCATTTTTATAAATGTAGATTTCATATTGTTATTTAGAAAATTGTTCTTAATGAATAAATGACCAATTTATAAAAATTATGGTGACCAAATGACACTATTACGTGACATCTCCAAATGCTTTTCAATGAATACAATAAATGTTATCTTGATAAAATCAAATAAGTATACTTAAGATTTGACTAAGTGAAATTTACCTGTCTCCCAAACCAAGAATATATCCGACCATGGACATAACAGCTAAGGAGCGAGTGTAATTTGTTCTTCTATCAAACCAGACTTCAGAAGATGGTGATTTCAACCACAATAATCTAGCAAGATCATCACCTTGTGTATGTTCTAGTGCATGTTCAAATACTTCTACCTTTTGCATCAAAGTTAGATGATCGTAATCTGGAGCCATCTGTAGTTCAAATAAAAATGTAAGACAAAAATTACATAAGGATTCCATGTGCATATTTTCATTCTAAATTTTTAAACAAATGTTACTTTACACTATTGTCTACCCTCCAACACCAAATACTTATACAAATTACCAAAACAAAAAATATTTTCTAAACAATATTTTGAACAACATTTTTTAAAATTAAAGATGTGGATCAATTATTGTAGAAGGATATTATGTTTACAGTATCAATCTTGGATGTTGTTAAACAACATTTAGTAATTAACTATGTTATGTAACTTACAGGCATCTCGTTCTTTCATTACCCATCAATAAATTCAAAAATGTGTAGTCAGTTAAATGCCCCTTGATGTCAATGTCCAACCTAACATGGAATATTGACAATGATCAAAAATTCTGAGATCCAATCTGATGGTCATTGTGCATAAACTAAATGCATTGATATTAAATATCAACTACTGGTCATAAAATTCTTACCTATAAACTGAAAACAGTACCATCATTGACCTACACTTTAATCATGATACTGTGGACTACCATATACGTATACGTAAGTAATTTTTTATGACGACTAAAATTTCGGCTACTTCCAGGAACACACAAGTGCAAATGTTTAATGGTCTCAAAAAATCCATATAGATGTACCATGAAAGATTATCTTAAACTAGTGTTTAAGAAAGAAAATTATTCTCCAGTATTACATCCATTAACATACAAAACAAGTAAATGAAAAAAAGATAAGCAAAGAACCTCATTAAACATACTAAGTTACTTACCCTGAGCATAATCCTGTGCTCAATATTCAGCAATATTTTCTTTTTCTCACGGTAATCTCGAATAAGTGTATGAAGAGTATCACAGTGTGGCACCCATCCAATTAATCCAGAATTTGTTGACAATGGAATGACAGCATATCGCTGAAACCAAAATTAAAAGAATAATTTATGTTTCATGAAGTTGTGGTTCTTTAATAACAATACAAAACATTTTGGTTCTCATAGGTACATTAATTTTGACATTTTCAGTACAATGTGATTACAAATGCTGATTCTGAGAACAATATGCAAATGTACTACGTGTTTGGTACAATTAGAAAATGCTTCTTTCAATAAATATTTATAAATAGAAGACATTAGTTCATGAATGATTTTATGAAACATCCTATGTAAGTATTTCTAACACCTGTATTACACATCATGCCGGCCGCATTGGCTCGCCTCTCATCATGCGGTCTTGGGTTCGAATCCCATTCAGGCAAGCCATATTTTCATACGTTACAAAATATCATTTCATCCTTCACCGTCTACATTAGCAGTAATTGCAGAACAGTTGGACGTTAAACAAAAAAAAACAAATGTATTACACATATATATGGTTTAAAACCACCAGCAGTACAGTGAACACTTACCAATGCCTAGAGCGCTTTCATGTATATTAACCACAAACTCCAGTATTAATTTTTGATATTTTCAAACAGTCAAATTTAAAACTTCCTTCTTTTTCAGCACAGATAAGAAATAGTTGATTTATTATATTTAAAACGATCTTGCCAACTTATTTAGATTTTTTCATAAAGTTTATTTAATTTTGTTTGTTATATATAAGTTAAGATACAATAACATATTATAAGAAAATAATTAATAAATATTAGAGATAAATAAAAAAAGGAAAAAGATATTTTGGAGATAAATTATATCTATAAATACAAACGTACTCTCAAATTAATGGACTCAAATTGTTGAGTATGACAACAATATAATTAAGTTGGCAAGACAGTTTCAAATAGGTATAATAAATTAGTTATTCCTATTAATACGTTACAAAATATCATTAGAAGGAATAGAAGGAAGTTTTAATTTTGACTATTCAAAGATACTGGAAATTAATCCTGAAGTTTGGGTATATTATACATGAAAGCACTCTAGTACATTGGTAAGCGTTTACCATCTGCCATGTTACTGGTGGTTTTAAACTATTTACTCGCCACTCCAGCGGCGCTTCGCGCCGCTTCCGTGTCTCGACCTCAGAGGGGTAGGTGGATCAGAATTCATAAGTGGATCAGAATCATTTGCCACAAGATGAAGTTTGGCCGCCAGTGGGGCTGGGTGGATCACAATATTTAGAAATTTCAAGATATGAATCACCATAGGACCCCGACCTAAATTCTTCGTGACTCTAGGGGTATGTGTAACGTTTTGTTAATAAACGTTTGTGAAAAAACCGTTGGGAAGGTGTAAAAATGAAAAACGTGAAAACGGCAAGCCCTAAAAGCCGGAATGCTAGTAGTGTTTTGAGTTTTCTCAGCGAAGAGGTAGGTTAAGAGAAACTTTAGCTACATGGCCTTGAAGTACTTTGGGAGAGGCACAAAAAAGATTCTATACACTTTTTCTCTACGAAGCACCGTTCTGGAGGTAAAAATTACTACCCCCTACCAGATGTAAGGGGGTTGAACCTCAAAGTTTTCGCGTTACAAAATTTTTATTTAATTTGAACGTAAAAAACATGCCGTTAACCTATATTTTGTATTCTAAAAATTTAGAAATTTCATAATTTTTGTATAAGGGTAGTAACCCCCCCCCCCCCCCAGGACCCTGATCTGAAATTTAAAAAATTACCCGTGATGCTATAAGTACCTGTACATTTTGCTAATAAAAATTTGCCATAAAACACCGTTTTGAAGTTGTAAAGATAGGAAAACCTGAAAACAGCAAGCCCCAAAAAACCAAAATTTGGTTTTTCTGGTTTACTCAGCGAACCAGTGTGTTAAGGGTAACTTTGGTGATATAATCTTGAATTACTTTTTGTAGGGCACAAAACAGGTTGATGCATTTTGTCCCTTTATTCACCGTTTAAGAGATAAAGAAATACAACCCTAAACCCAGGGAAGAGGTGCGACCTGAACATTATCGGGTTACCAAATTTTTATGTAACTTTAACACCAAAAAACATGCCGTTAAAAGACTTTTTGTATTCTAAAATTTGAAATATTTCATATCTTTTGGATAAGGGTAATGACCCCCGTAGGACACCGATTTAAAATTTGAAACATTACCCGTGATCCTACAGGTGCGTGTAACTGTTTATAAATATACATTTTACGAAATAACCCATTTTGAAGGTGTAAAGAAAGAACAATATGAAAACGGCAAACCCCAAAAAGCCAAAATTTTGTTTTTTGAGTTTTCTTACCAAACCGGCAAGTGAAGGGTACGATAGCTATATGGTTTTAAAGTACTTTACAAGGGGTACAAAAAATATTCTATACAATTTTTCTCCACGATGCACCGTTTAGGAGATAAAAAAATACAACCCCTACCGCAGGCTAGAGGGTGCCAATTGAGAATTTTCGGATTATCAAATTTTTGTGTAATTTTGAACGCCAAACAACATGCCGTTAACAGATTTTTAGTATTCTAAAAATTTTTAATTTTAATTACTTTTAGATGAGGGTAGCAACCCCCGTAGGACCTTGATTTAAAATTTGAAAAATTTCCCATAATGCGGAGGGTACGTGTAATGAGGTCCTAGCAAAAGTTTGCCAAAGAAACCCATTTTGATGGTGTTACAAAAGAAAACTTAAAAAATGCAACCCCAAAAAAGCCGAAATTTTGTTTTTTAAGTTTTTTTACCGAACCGGCGAGTTGAGGACAACGACAGCTATATGATTTTGAAGAACATTAAAAGATGTACAAAAAATATTCTATACAATTTATTTTTACGATGCACCGTTAATGAGATAAAAAAATACAAACCCTACTGCAAAAAAGAGGGTGCAACTTTAAAATTTTCGGTTTATCACATTTTTATGTAGTTTTTAACGCCAAACGACATGCCGTTATCAAATTTTTTCTATTCTAAAAATTTAAAAATTTCATAATTTTTAAATAAGGGTACCAAACCCCGTAGGACCCCGATCTAAAATTTGAAAAGTCACCCGTGATTCCGGGAGTTAGTGTAATGTGGTCCTAATAAAAATTTGTAAATGAAACCCGTCTTCGTGGTGTTACAAAGAAAAACCTAAAAACTGCAACCCCGAAAAAGCCGAATTTTTGTTTTTTGAGTTTTTCCAGCGAACTGGCGGGTTAAGGGCAACTTTATATATACGGTCTTAACGTACTTCGTGAGGGGAACAAAAATGGTCGCAGTGGCCTTTGCGCAACGAGACTTCGTTAAAAAGTTCGAAATATTGGAAGGGTTTTTGCTTTTAGAAACCTGCTAAGGGGTTAGAATTTATGTCAGTCAGTCATTTTGGCTGGGGCTTTATATAATATAGATTTTATAATAGTTAAATGAATTATTATGTTCAGACAATTTTTATAAGTGTTTTAATTTATAAACTTGGTAGACCTACTACTTAAATTTTTTTGGATTAATATGTAAGCTCTTTTTATTTCTGAAATATGTTTTTTGTGTTCCTATGCAGAATTTGTCACAAGTAATCCCATGTGGTTTATAAGTATCTGATTTGTTAGGAATACACTTTTTATCAAAGTGCTAGTTTTCATTTTGGAAAGTTGAACTTTTCTACAAAAATACCTTAATCCTCACTAAACAATAATATAACTAACACTAATTGTTTCAAAAGATGGACACTAATGTAATTACCTTTACAGCATGATTTTTTACATAAGTTGTGCTCAATTTTTAAATTTTTAAAACTTTACTACACAATAATTTCATTAATATTATTTAAGAACAAGCAGACCCCCTAAAATTAGCAATAGTACTTCAACAAACTACACAAAGAAAACTTCTTGCTTTATAAACACATTAATTTACTACTTATTTGAAATTCTTCAATAAATAGAGCCATGGGTAAAAATAATATTCTGCAATAATGGTATTTTGATTGCTAAAATGCAACTTCAGAAAAAATAATAAATCACAACTGTACAGTAGTTATTAACTCTATTAACCTGTATGGTTAGATTTCTTCTGAAAGTATCTGGATCATTCAACAGCAAAGTGTTAACCAAACCAAACAACTGCATCACTCTCTCATCCTGTCGTAAATCTTCATGGCCTTTCAACAGGAACATATAATCATTTCCATTGCTTCCTGAAAACCATTAAAAAACATTAGTATAATTCTGCTTTAATTCATACATTATTTTTATATTACCAAATCTTACTAACAAAGACAGTCATTAACTGAATGAATTAATTTGTACTAATTAAATCTAGCATCTTTAAGACCTACTGTTACTCAAATAGTAACCTAGGTATAGTCTTGTCACTTCAAATGGGATCATATTATTACTGACAAGTCACAGTTGACAATAATTTTTATGACCATAGATGCTAGTTATCTGCCATAGTCCTGATCTTACCAATAAACCGTAACTGATTAAGTTTCCATCTTACTTCCTTCACTTTTCAACTTGAAATAAGATAAAATTATGTTAACACATAATAATTTATTCAGTTTAGTTTGACACCCAAAAATAAAAGTAGTTGGATCACTGCTGCTTTTCCTTCTTAACTGTACATTTCTTCAGTATAAATTTACAAATTTATCATTTACAAAGAATTGTCAGTCAGTCAAAAATTTAAAAACACATAGTGGTTGTAACATTGATATTTGGATGATTTATAGTTTTGTTTGTGTATCGTTTTCACAAGATTTAAATAAGTTAATATTTAATTTTTGTTGTATTTCTGAAAATGGTAAGGAAATGCCGAAATTATAGTTATAAAAGAAAAAACTGTTCAACAATGTTAAACAAATATAAATTTTATAATGTACATCAATGACTCAAGGAATTATTACCATTATTATTATTATTATCTTGGAACTGGCAAAATGACACTGGTCTGTGCATACGCTTGTCGCTGCCGGAGAATATCTTTCCCAACATGTCTCACTTTGGTTTGTAACATTACTTGTGCACAAGTGTTCTCATAACAAAACATATACGTCAACAGTTTTAACTTTAGATAATATGCAGCTATGGTGGGGGAAGGGTCAAACACATTCAAGAGGATGAGTGGCATCTGCAGATCAACTTACTAATTTGTTGAAAAATAATTTTATCTTCATTATATGTACATTATTCATGCCATTAAAGAATAAATTTTTATAATACATCCTGCAGCCTATAACTAATTCTATCATAAATTTTATACTTATGACTGAAGATACAATATAGTCTAGAAAAAATTTTAGTTCCAATTTTTTTAATTTACGTATTCTGATGATAGAGAATCTATTAAAACATACAAGTTAAAAAAAATCATAGGTCAAAGTAATAAATAATATAGTAGTTGTAAAAGATTGTAAAATTACAATATTTTTACAACATCATTAAAAATAGCTTTTTAATTAAATAAAATATCAGCATCAAACAGAATTTATTGTTTTTTCTATAATCAAAAGTAAATAAGATGTACCTCTAATGCATAATTTACGAGGACGTTGTTTTGACGTGATAACTTGCAATGAACTTTGTATATGTGAAATTCTCACGATCGGTTGACCAGGAATATAAGAACCAGGAACGGCCAGTTCAAGATCCCGACTTTCTAATAACTTTGGGCTAACATATTGTAATTCAAGGCTAGTAAGTTGCGGTAACTGTCTTGAAATCCGTCTGAACACATGGTAATAGAGATCCCACGCTTGATTCAAATCTCTGACATTGCCAGAAACCTTATATCGATGGCACCACTCTACTGCTTCCACCAAATCTCTACCATAAGCCTGAAAAATATAAATAGAATATTATTTCCAATCTAACAAAAAGTTCATTCAGATTGAAACTGATATATAAACACAAATAAACCCGATTATACCCAAATAACTGCCATGGCCAGAAATATCAACACCATGAATTCTGTCTTTAGAAGCCACAATTTAACCCTTGACACTAAAATGAGACTCATGAAATGTTATGTGCTCTCAGTCATTTTGGAAGGAGTTGAGGCCTGGACTCTAACACAAGCAATACTCAGCAAATTGAGAGCATTCGAACTTTGGCTGTATAGGAAAATGCTGCGAATATCCTGGACGCAGAAAATTACTACTGCGAAAATGCTACATTGAAAGAACAAGGCAGCAAAATTGGTCAGCACAGTGAAGGTGCAAAAGCTGCAGTATCTTGGACATATCATGCAAGATGAGCGCAGGTATGAATTGCTCCAACGCATTCTGCGAGGAAAAATCGACAGTAGAAGGGGACCAGAAAGACAAAATACTTCATAATAAGCAAATAAAATAGAACAGAAAGGGACTTAGTGTGATTGAGCGCTTGGAAAGTTTGTCATTTTTTGAGCAAGTCGATCAAATTTCAATACATAAAAATAGTAAATATTCACAATAATTTGATTTTTATATAAATTTAGCCTAATAAGATATTTTTTAAATAATTTTTACGGATTAAGCAGAACTTTTTTTATTACCTATATCAATATTTCTAAAAAAAAAAAATTTTTTGGTTCAAACGTGGTTCTACTTACAAATTCATTATAATTGGTAATTTTTTGAAATTTTTAGGAATCAGATTGAATGGAAAAGAAGAGTTTTTAGACTGGCATAAAAGGTCAGCCAGGGTGATCATTAAAATTGTGGTAGTAACTGGGTTAAAAGAATACAGTATTCAGCCTAATTTGAGATAAATAGAACAAGGACAACAAGTCTTACCTGATTGAAGGAAGTCTCCTTAAGAGTCTGCGGTCCTCTCTCCAGCATAGCATGAAGTGGTTCTAAAGTATCAAACATTCCTTTCACATTTCTTTCACCAAAATATAATCTACTTGCTTCTTCTAAACCTTCATGCCACAGTTCGTGCCACAATATTGCAACTCTAATAAGTTCGTCACTTACCTAATAATGAAATAATAACAAAATTACAATACATAATACATTTACGCATTTTCAAATAAACAATTTTTTATACAACAATTCCAGAGAAATGAAACAGTCATAACATGGTAATGAAACAGAAACTGTTATAGTAACATGTTTTTATGGAGATCACATTTGTTATAGTATAAAATCCTGCACACTCAACTTACTAAAAGCTTTAACACATCAAGGTTATTTCCAACGTAAATAAGTAAACTATATTACAAGAACAATAGATCCACATCATTAACATTTCAATAAATTTTATAACTGCAAGAAAAGTTAAATAAGACTAGAACCTCTAAGAGCATGCGTTATTTTCAGAGTCTGTAGAGATTCACATAGGAAAAGAACATCCCAACCTTTCTTTAACTCCCTTTCCATTATGTACTGGCATTGATGGCTGGACAAACTATCTACACTTATACTTTAGTGTAGAAATGAAATCCATTTTTCTATACTTCCTACCACCCAATTGGTTGATAAGTTAAATTTAAGCTGTCAAATCACAATTTTCCATTTTAAAAATGTAATTCTTTTTTATAAATATATAACCGCACTCACACCCTTTAAAGTTTTAATTGCTTTTAATGTTTTAATTGTTTGTATTGTGTTAATTGTTTGGCAGGTTCTAAAACATTCCTTTTGGAAATGTAAGGCTAGCTTAGAACTCGCATGAAAACACAACTCACAAGAAAACAAAGGATGAGTCTTATTCAGGAACTAGTAAAGTTGAATAAAGTTTGTTGTTATTTTATAATACAAAATCTGGTGTGAAACACTCACACAACTTTCTCTTGCCAATGCAAATAATTAATAATAAACCTAACATTAGTAATAAAACATTAGAAATAAACAAAACACTAACCTCAAAAACATAACCTTATTTTAATCATGAGTGAATGACACAAATTGAAACCGTACTCAGTTTGGCTTAAAAAAACGGAAAATCACACTTTCACGCTAAAGTAGGCTCTGTAGAGAAAAATTCTATAAATAAAAGTTGTAGATCTTTTAATTTCCTATAAATTTTATTATATACACTTTTGTCGTAAAATGCGACTAAAGCCGAAATCTTAAAAAAAACGATTTTTCACACGTTTTCGTGAGAAAAAAAACAGAAAATCGCAAATTACCGCTAAACTAAGCGTTATACAAAAAAATGTTTGAAATAAAAGTTGTCGAATTTTAAATTCTCTACAACTTTTATTATATACATTTTTGCGCTGAAATGCATATTAAAGCTGTAATCTAAAAAAAAAAGGTTTTTACGTGAAAACACCCTTACCAAGAATTTCAACCAAGATGGCGCCTACCCTATCTTGTAGAGAATAAAAAATTGAGTAAATTAGGCGATTTTTAAAAAACTCGTAGGACCAGTTTTTGAGAAAATCGCAAAAAAGTGAAAAATTATACGAATAAACTACTACTTCCGGTTGACCAATTTTGATGAAAATGTTCGTGTCGGGTCCGGTAGTGGTATGTAACTTAAGTTTCAAGTTTCAAGTTCGTACGATGTTCCGTTTTTGAGATATTCTGTTCACACACAGACACACACACACACACACACACACACACACAGACCAATCGCTAAAAACATGTTTTTTGGGTTCAGGGGGTCTGAAAATGTATAGATCCAGTGAAATCTCGATTTCGAAAAATCGACATGAAAACAATACTTTCCTTCCTATATATTCATATATGCAAGAGAAAGTAAAAATTGTACTGCTGTTACTGCGTTAAAATTGTGACATCAGTAATGTAAAAACTTAAAAGACTTAAAAAAACACATATACAACTTAAAAAAAAATAAAAAAGTCTTACTCACCATCATAGCCTGATGAACCAGAACTTGGCTATGTTCACAGATACTTTTCAATATTTTGTTGGCTGCATTTCTGCGTGGTGGATTGTTTGATTTACTAGCAACTGTCAACGGGTACACAAGTGCTTGGGGATGATGTTTACCAATATCCATTAACAAGTGATGAATAAGGCGGCCAACAAGAACACGTGGTGTGTCTATTCTTGCTATTAACTGCGGTATCACCTGTGATGTAACATAATAAATCTCTGACAATGAATTTTTCAATGGCTAAAACATTGAACCAAGAATACAAAACTGCAAAATTGAGAAAGATAGTATACTGAAACATCAAGTAATAAACTCTAAAAACTTATGCAAATGTATTAAAGCTGTACTTAAACAATATGTACATATTTTTACAACTTGAGGATATAAAGATAACCATTTTCATGAGGTAACTAATGAAAAATTCCAAATGCTTCACGATCTTCCAATAATCCAAAATGAAAAGCAAATTACAATTTTACCTTGTTGTGAAACTTTAACATTAGAGATCAATTACAGCTGTTACTTGATGACATCAACAAATTTGTAGAAAACAAATAAAACAATATTTTTCTCATTTCATAATCTCAAATTAATTCACCACATAAGAAAACAATACAAAATTAAAATCTTATGAAACTTTGTAATAAATTTAATGAAACTATTCAGTAAGTACTACAAATTTCAACTTTTCAATTTCTCCTCAACTAAACAATGTCTTATACAGTCATTTTTTAATTCATGTATTAGTCATATCTCAATAAAATATATCTGTGCCTAACAACAAAATACAGTACCTAACTAACAGTAAAGCAGTTATGAAATACAAAAATATACCTGAAGCCAAAAAATACAAAATACAAAATAATACAAAAATATACCTGAAGCCAAGTATCAATTTCAATTCTGCGAATGCCTTCAACAATTGCATCGTACACTTCTGGCCACTGTCCATAGTCGAACCACAGTGTTAAAAGTCTAAGTGTATCCTGAAGAGAACTGCCATGTGACAAAGCAATAGAACGGAAAAACCCTTCAACAGCAGGCACAGTAAACTGTGTTATGTACTGAGCACTAGGCTGAAAAGAAAACCCAAATATATTAAAATAAAAACAAAAAGTAAATGTTGTTTATTTGACACAGTAAATATGTAAGCCTACTCAAGATATACTGTGCATGGAGCAACACAAGAATAATAACTTAGAAGTAAACTTAACAATTTGTTATAAATATTTAAAATCCTTACAAGAGATATGCTTACTGGATATCAGGCTTACAGAAAAATGATTTGTCAGAGCAAGTATTAGTTCATTATGAACAATTACAACTTACATACTTTCTAAGAAATTTTAGACTAATTTAACTTTCAAAAGTGATATAGAAAAAAACCCAATGGACTGTTGAAGAATCTTAAAAATTACTGAGTGGCTGGCTACTGGCTGGAGAACAGTAACAAATTTAATACAATTAAAAAACTTTTAATTCAGTTCCATATAGTAGAAACATGGACAGATGGAAGGAAGGCATAGAATAGAATGCAGGCAACAGAAATGAAATTCAATAGGAGTGTGCTAAGAAAGACAAGAAGAGATAAGAGTGTGAAATCGTGTAATTAGGGAACATTTGGGGATGGATAGCCTGATAAAGAGAATTATCACAACACTACGATTGGTTTGGTAATGTCAGTAGGATGGAGGAGAGTAGACTGCCTAAAAGGATTCTGTACTTGGAAAAGCAGGAAAAAACAATAGGTCAGATCAAGAGTGAAGTGCACGGCTTCAGTAATGGATGAATTGGAAGATTCAGTACCAAGAGAGCAATGAGGATAAAGAGACGCGGAAAGGAGTTGTGTTGGAGCCAACTAAAGGAAACTTGGAAGAAGAAAAAAAGAGAATAAAGAAATAAATTTCATCAAATACAATAATTACAAGGAGGGACCCAAAAAACACCGGACTGAGAGTGCGCTGCCATTTGTAGCTGTAGTCGGGAGTTCTCCCACTAGATGGAGCTAGTAGAGATCATCAATAAACAACTGCCTAGACAACGTCAGTTTGTAGGTTAATATTTGATCATAGTGCTGTGTTTCTCTAACTGTTGTCGTATTTGGTCTACGACGTTAAGGCAGATTTAAAAGAAAAGTGTGTTAGCAATTTTGTTTTCTGCTTGAAAAATCGACAACAGAAGCTTACCAAATGCTTCAATATGCTTTCAAGGAGGATGTTATGAGCCACACACAAGTTTTCGATTGGTTTGGGTGCTTTAAACGTGGTGAGATGAGTGTTGAAGGTCATGTTCATTCTAAGCGCCCTTCAACATCTCAAAATGACAAAAACTTAAAAAATCCACCAAAAAATCAACGAGGCTTGTCTTTCCCGATCAGCAAAATTTCTAAACAGACGGGCGTGAGTTGGAGCTCGTGCCAGCGGATTTTAAATAAGGATTTGCAAATGAGATGTGTTACTGCTATACTGCTAAAAGTATTCCTCACCTTCTCAAACATGATCAACAACATTCAATTGAATTAGAGTTAGGACTTGAAAAATAAGATTGAAAGTGATCCAAACTTTTTGACCAAAGTCATCACAAGTCATGAGAGTTGGGGTTACAGGTATGACCCAGAAACCAAGCAAGCAAAAAGCCAGTGAAAGATTGCCTTGATGCTTAAAGAAATCACAGGCAGAACATGAAAACAGTAAGAGAAACACAACACTACAATCAAACGTTAACCTACAAAGTGATGCCATCTGGGCAGTTGTTTGTTGAAGGTCTCTACTAACCACATGTAGCAGGAGAACGCTCCATTACATCTACGAATACCAGCGTGCTCTCAGTCCAGCTATTTTTGGGTCCCTCCTCATATACACTAAAATGTTTTTAAATAAGTTTTACAAAGCTTATATAGCTGTTAATTTCAATCAGTTATTGAAAACTAGAAATTCAATAATTAACTTATTAACAATTTTACCAGTAAAAATATAACATTTATCTATATTCAACAAGGATGGAATTATAGATGAATTAGACAGGCAGATACACACAATAATTAACTTACCATTCCAGATCTCGGTGTTGGTTCTCCTTGTGCTGACTGCTGATGTTTATAGAACAAAACTGTTTCAAAATTCATATAAGCCCAAGCATGCCAAGCTTTGTACCACGTTGTATCATGTCCCGTTGCGACAGCATAGTATTGCAAAACAGCTGGAATTGAATGTTCATTTATACCCTGCAGACTTTCCTGCCACTGACCAAGTTTCAAGTAACACCTGCAGCAATAAGCTATAATAAATACCACTGAGCAAAAGATAGTTGTTTTTACTTTAAAAAATTTTTGTTGAACTATTGGAATGCAAATACATAGGTATAAAACCTTTCTACTTAGTCTGACAAAGAGTAGTAAGTAATAACCAAAAATATAAATCACATGCACATACGTATATTTAAGGATATTATATTAACCCTTCTACGACTGATGGGTTTTAGAATATTAACTCTTCGAACACTAATTCCGAGATCGCACTGATAGACTTGGCTTTTTTATCCATCTTTTATCCAAAAAATTTAAAATTTTTATAAGACATTAAGAAAACTTTGAGAGATGTTTTAAGAAACAAACAAGAAACTCTGTTTTTTTTTACACCAGTTACAGCGAGTTTACAAAACACTTGTTGTAATTTATACAAAGTTGTGCGTTTTTGTCAAAATTCAGCAATAAATATTTTTTTTTTATTTTTTTTTAGTCTGGCATTATAGAAAAATGTCTAGCGAAAAATTTTATATAACACCCTCGCTTAGCAGACTATACGACTATTCAAGCGTATGCAAGAGTCAAGTGAATATGGGTTCTGTGGTAAAATGCAAGCTGAAAAAATTTCTGTCTTTGAGCTGATGTCATTGACCTATTCCTACATACATAACGTATGTTATTATATGAAAGCACGGAATTTTGTGAACACGTACATGTAGAAAAAAATTATAAAAGATAATATTAGAATGTTTTAGTTCCATTGTGAAGAATGTCTGAAAATAAGCTATTCTATGAATTTTGGAGCGTTTATTCCCTTTTAAAGTTCATAAATTCAATTCAACCGGTTTTGCTATAATAGAAACATTGAACAATTTACCTACTTTTACCATTCAAGCTATCAAACACGGTTATAACTCTATTTTTAAACAAGATACAGCCTTTATACGGTTTTCTTCAAAAAACTGGAATCGAGTGGTATCCCAACATTCACAAATCAATAGAAAATTTCCCGCTGACCTGATTGTGTTTCTAAATAGCTTACTTTCTTCCTCATCCATTCAGCTACAATTTAAGTGTAATGTTTACTGGTGTGCGCGTACATTGACCTCCACTATTACACAAACTGTTGAGTACTTACACACTCGTCATCTAACAACCGTACATGGGCTATACGACTTATAAGGGTTAAATAATTTCTGTTAAATCCACAATTTTTTTTTTCTTTAAGAGCAGTCATCATATTATAATTCATCTCAATATTATATCTTGTGTTGGATGCCTCTGGCGTAGAATAATCCATCAATCAAAGAATTTATCACAGAAAATATGTTCAAAAGAAGAAACAATTTCAAAAACAGAATTAGAAATTAGGAAAGTTCAATAGTAACTGATTCTTATAAGAGAAACTTTACATAAAAATGTGTTCAATGATAATTTTCAGTCAACAATACTGAATAGGTAAAAATGTACAATTGTTATAAATCTTAGAAGATTGTTAAATACTATTTACGTTCAAGTACTATCTTGCAGAATTCACTATGCTCCAATTATTTTCACACCAAAGTGATAAAAAATCAGAAAGCCTTACAGATTTTAATTCAACCATTAATAATTTACTATTATATAATACTTTATTATTCACAATCAGAGACTATCAAGTTAGTGAAACTATGCTCAAAGCTAGTTAGCCTGTTAGCCGTTAGATCAGAAATCAACAGACTAATTTATCAAAGGAGTAGCTAAAAAAGTGTAATTTTAAAAGGAACCTGAACAACACCAGCAATATTCAGTCAGAGGTTTAAAAATTAGTAATACCTGGCAAGAAGCCTGCGATGGAGCTCTTGCTGCTGTTTAGATTCATCAGGTGAAGTCCATGTGATCACTGGTTGTTGAAGATATATTTGTACAAACTGATGCAACTGACTAAAAAAGTAATAACAAACAACGAAAATGTTAATAATGTTATTCAGTACAAACTTTAAATTGTAAACTATCAATATAAATTTGAACTATAAATTATTTTATAAACAATAAGTTTGTAAGTGCGCATTATCTAAACATTTTGTCAATATCAGTGTTGGTACTCATATAAAAAGAGCACATTTGTAAAATATCGAAAACCTACCAATAAGAGTTAACTTTTGGTTAATTCTACTTGCATCTTACACAATAATGTAGACAATTGAAAACACAACTACCTTTCTAAGAGACAATATGTAAGCACAACAACTGATCTGTTTTATGTTAAATTATGTAATAGTTAATTTGGCTGCAAACAATTTTTGGTTGATTGTAAACTGCTGTAAAACTGTGAATACACAAGTATTAATAAGGTATCCACAACTAAGTTCATTTTTAAAACTTAAAGAAGACAGATATTAAAAATATGAATCAGCCTATAAGTCAACCCAACTTAACACTGGTAGAAAGTCACTTTAAACTGTTTATTAACAAAAATTGGTCAAGTAACTTAGTACAGTTACCAGTTTAAAGTCATATACAAATAACCACCACTACTGAATGCTTCAGATTAAAATCATACAAAAAATATCCAGCAAGAAAAGCACTGTTTAAATTAAGTATCTTTTTAAATAAAAACAGTCAACGACAACAACAAATAAAAGTTAAGATAATAATAAACAACACAGTATTAACCACCAACTACTTAAACTTTTGTTTGAAATTTGCTTATATTATTTTAACTTTCACTGAGATAACAGTTAACTTTATTTTCAATTCTTGTAGTGTAATCTGTTTAAGCATTAGAATTTTTCACTTTAATATGAAAATCTGAAAAAATACGTAGTTACAGATCATATACTTCCGCTACCAATCAGTTCACGTTTTTGTTACTGTACTGGATCATTAATGCATTACAAAGAGGGAAAACAAACCTGAATGCTTGTTCTTTCTTTCCAGTTGCCCAAAGATGTTTGGTGTATGCAAATGTCACCTGAGGATGGTTTGTAGGCAGAGGCTGATCGGGATTTTGTGAGGGATCCATGCCAAGTAACATGACTAGTGTTTTGTGAGAGAGATTCTGAACATTACAAAAAAATTAAACCCTTTAGTTAAAATATAATAATTATACAAAACAGCTGAAATAAAACAATTATCATGAAGAAAGTAATAGTTATCAACTTGAGTTCATCCATTAATCTTCAAGCTTTCCAATAAAGACTTTTAAATGTATTTTTCATGATACATTAAATATCTAGAGTAAAGAATAAGTGGTATTTTATTAGCTATTTTCCTATCCCCACAAATGGGTCAATGATTTCATTTATATTTACTTTGCTCTTAAACTAGCAGTAACCCACCGGGTTGGTGAAGTGGTAAAGCCATCGCTGTGAGTCAGTTGTTTAACAACTGATTTTTGGAGGCAAAAGTTCTGGAGTTCAAATTCTAAAAAAGGTAGTTAATACATACTTGAATAATAGACAGTGGTTTTCATTCTTTTTGTTTTTATTTAAAACCATCCCTCCAGAGATCCGATCAGAGAACTAGAAACTCCGGAATAATTTGTCTTAAAGGAAAATCCTCCCAGATCCTTAATGCAGTAGTTTTCCATTGCTTTCTGCATCCTTATGCAGTTGATCTATAAAGATTTCTCCTCTTTCAGAGACAAGAAAGAATATATCATATCTTCAAGGGCAGATATGAAATACTTCACAAGGTGAATACTAATACAAGGCTAGATTCAGGGGGAGAGAGACATGTGGAAAGAAGAATTTCTTGGTTAAAGAGTCTTCATGAATCCATGTACCTCGGCAAAGCGGTTCAGAGCTGCAGTGTCAAAAGCCCGACGAGCCATCATGATTGCCAACCTCCGGTCAGAGAAGGCATAATAATAATAATAAGACTACGGTTACCGGTGTACTTTCATGATCTATCTCAGGAATGGTCGGCCTAAGTCTGTACAAGACTATATCTTATTTACACACCATACATATCCTCATCTCACTGAACCAATGGGTTACTTATTGTTCTTAAATTGAACAGATTCCAATGAACACACAATAGGGGTTTAAAAAAAATCTAACAATAAAAAATGAATTCCCGAAATTGATGTTGATCTACCATCAATTAAGAAACCTTCAAAACTTAATTAATCAGCAATACATACAACATATTCTGTGCAAATTAAAAGACCCCTAAAAAAATTAATAATCAATTAATTTATATTTGCAGAAATCATAAAATACACAAAGTGATAATTATAGAAATGTAATTACAAGACTAAGGAAACTGAAATACTTACCAATCTATGTGATTTCCGACAAAGTGAAGCATACTTAAGCCAAGTGTACATATCTTCATGTGCACTCACAACCAGTGTCCGTACCTGGATAATTCTTTGCCAGTCTTCTACTACCCTTTGACATCCCTATAAAAAAATCAAAAATAAGAAACTTTTACAAAAAATGTAATTATGTTTAAAAACTTTTATGAGTAACTTAACAAACAAATTCAGGAATAAGATGTTATTCTTTCTCCACAGCAAAAATAATCTCCTTAATGTTTATGTGAAAGTTACTCAAATCATGTTTAAAGCAATTAGTTAAGCCATAATCATGACCTAATTTATAAACATTCTATATATTATAAATTAACAAATAACTTATTTTATATCACAAATACATAGACACTGAACTAGCAAGAAAACAAAAGGAAATGAAAAGAAATAATTCAAAATTACCTGCAATCTATCCCACCAAATTTTTCTAATCGTTGCTTGTCGTTCAGGAACCAACTTGTACTGTATTACTTCTTCCAGTTCTGCTAACATTTGAACAGAAACCATTGCACCATAAGCCCTTTGGTAACTTTCACCAGCCATTGCAGTTAATTCTGTATCAAGCAAATCTCTGGCCGAGTCAATCAACTGAAAAATAGTATAATTAATAACAACTCGTTTATTACATTAGCACAAAACAAAATTAAAGCAGTAAAAATTTAACATTTATTATTACAACAAATACAAAGAGCAAGATTTGTTTAGTGTAACTACACAAATTGCTCATACTTACTTACTATCATACTTACTTACTATACTCATACTTACTTATTATCATTAACACACACTTTCATCACAGCATTTTTAAGTGAAAATTTAGTAAAATCTGATTCAGAATACAATGAAAAGGCTGAGAGCAGATGATTATCAGAAATTTTAAATAAGGAAAAACTTGAAGGAACAAAGAAAGTAACGAAAAACAAAGGATGTGCATACAGTCTTTTAATTTTTTTACATGAAAGTTTTATACAAAAAATTACCTCTTGTGCTGCAGAAAACTGATCCCTGTGAACAGCAAGAACAGCTCTATAGAACGCACCATCAGTAGTATCTCGAGGTATGCACAGAATATAAGTTTCCATAGAATCCCATTGGCTTAGGCCCCATGCAGCAGCAGCCGCCATACGAGACATTCTTTCACGAGCTGTCTCACCAATCTGTGACCAGTGTTTGCTAGCAATGTTATGCAGCTGACCCCTGCAATAAATAATATTAATTAGTAACATCATTACTACACAATTAATAAAATATTACTGCCCATAGCAATTTCTAATAACTTTAAAAACTGTAAATATAAACATTTTAATTCCAAAAAATTGACGATAAGCATTTCAATTTTTTCATATTATTATGTTTTGATGAAATGTAATTTTGATGCAATCAGGAATAAAACATATTTGATATCACTGACTTGTTTCCTGTAACATATTTACAACAGCCAACATCGTATATAAGATAAGAGATGTAGTTGTTTAATTCATTTCTCACCCAAAAAAATCTTCAATTTATTTTTTATTTGTCATCGGGAACTGTACTTTATTGGCAATCACCCAACTTGATCGCTGCTGTTTGCTTTATTATTTGATGTGGATTAGGCATGAATTTGAACAGGGACCCCCAATAGAGTTTGTTCAAGGATGGCTGTCAGCTGATCACCAAACAAAGTCACTTACCCAAACTGTGTTACTTAAAAAATAATAGCAAATTTCTACCAGCTGACTGGGGCTAGTCCAAAGCCCATCTTGAATTAAAAGTCAAATAATAAGTAACTGACACATAATTACTTTACAAACCATATTTTAGTTACAACTGTTTAAATAATACACAATCATAATTTTTACACTTACCATTCACCTAGAGCTTCCATACATCTCATCTGGCCGAGGGTCAGTTCAATATCTTGAGGATTCTCTACCAGTCTTTCTTCATAGGCATTTAAAGCCTTTTCCCAATTGTGCAATTTTTCATACCACCTTTCTTGAACTTTTAACTGTTCACCTTGATGTGTCATCACATATTCAAGTAAACCTAAATATAAAAAAGTATTTTTTTGTAAATACCTGAAGTGCAATCTCCGAGGATTCTACCTTTAACAATTATTCAGTCCTAATAAGTGTTCAATTAATTTAAAAATAAAACTTGAAAGACTTCACAGAATACTTTTCAGATATTTTAGGGCCTACAAGTGTTTTATTTTTTATTTATTTTTTTGAAAGAAGAGCTAAAGAAAAACAAAGTCCATAAGAGTCCACGAATAAGGAGAAAATTCTCTGTTAATACAAATTAATAACAAAAGCAGTCAATATGAAGTAAATCATTTCTCTATTCATAGATAAGCCCTAAGTAAAAAAGTTTTGTGTTTTAATAAGTTACTTTATAACTACATAATAAAACTACTTAAAAATATTTAATTTTGGAATTTTTCATCAGCATAATCAACAATTAATCAGATCACCTCAGTCAGTGACTGCTATGCTCAACATCCCTTGAAAATTTCAGGTTAGTATCTGAAAAAAATGCTAGCATCAAAATAAAAGGGGTATACAGAAAGTAAGTTCTGTTTCATGATAATAACAAACAAGTACTGACACCAACTGTTTATTACAAAACAAACTACAATTCATACACTATCTTTCCATTAAGTTCCCACCATTTGCAGGCAGTTGTCATAGTGTGGCACAAGATTCTGTATGCCTTCTTCATACAAGATTGCCACCTGTGTTGTCAACCATGTGGTAACACATCATTTGAACTTGCCATTGTTGTTGAATTTTTATCCACCAAGGAACATTTTCAGTTGCAAAAAAAGATGGAAATCACTAGGGTCAAGGTCAAGGCTGTACAGCAAGTGGCCAACTTGGCTCCAGCTGAAGCCCTGTCAGAGTTGTCATGTCGTGTTCGTAGTGAAAGGTCTGACATTGTTATGAATGAAAATAATACCATTTATGAACATTTCTCGGTGCTTATTCTCTTGATGAATATCGACTGGTCTAGTGTTCTTCGCATTTTTAGAAAAAAATGACAGATCTAATCTCACAAGAGGTGGGCTTTTCAATCAAATTCACCTTTCTAACCAAAGCATTATAAAGTATATACAACAAACAGCAAACTCAAAATAGACCCATCTCCTTCTCCTTGACTCAGAGCAGCTATAGCCCATGCGCCAAACAGCGATGCTGGGGTAATGGATAAAATAGAACTTACTTCCTGGAGATACCTCATATTCCGACATCAATGCACTTGCTAATGATAAATTACAACATTTGAACTTTCAAACTTTCCTTAAACCTTGTTTGCAAGGTAAAAACAATTGCAGAGATTTTAAAATTGAAATAAACTTAAAAAACGACTTAAAAAAATAGATACCTGCTGCTGCTTCTTTCTGCTGAAGTTTATTATTGATAGAAATGAGGGCCTCGAGTACTTGAGATGTTGGACCCTTGTGAAATTCTTCTTCTTTGTAATGTAAAGCTTTGGCATAAGCACGGCAGTGTATTGCTCTTTCTCCTAAAAGCTGTTGGTCCAGAGGCAGAGGACCCTAAATGATAACATAAATTTATTATTGAACAGCAAGAAAAAGAATTAACCTCACAAAAGCTTGTTAAATTTTTTGTTTGGTGGCTAAAAGTAATGTTTTTTAAATGATAATTTCTGATTTTGTTAAAATTCTCAATGATAATATTTTAACAAAAGATTTCAAGCAAAACTACAATAGAAAATTATTAAAATAAAATATAATAAATACTAATGGAATTTAGAAGAATTTAATCTCAACTTGAAAACCACTAACATAATCAGAGATACCCTCACAAACACCTTATCAAGAGTAAGATTCATGGGAAATTCTCTAAGAAATTTGAAATTAATACAGGAGTGAGACAAAGTGATGGTTTGTCACTGCTGCTTTTCAACTGCGCCTTAGAGAAAATCAGGTAGTGGAAAAAACAGATGCTGAGGGAATAAGGATAGGTGGAAGAAAATATTATATCTACATAGAATGTTTAGCCTTTGCTGACAACATACCTTAATTATGAATATCCCAGCAAATGCTAAACTTCAATTGGAAAGTTTAATATCTCAAGCTGAAAACATCTACTGATATCATTTCCTGAAGGAATTCATAGCAAATGTTAAGAACTGCCCGAGTCACATACTTATTCATCAAAATTAAATTAAAAGATTGAAGGGTGTTTAAATATTAGGGAGAATAGGTCAGTATAAACAATAATGAGAAGGATAGCTTAGAAATATGAGAAGATAAAATAAGAACCCCATTCATGAAAACCAGAAACCTGTATAACAAAAAAGCCTAATCTTGGGATATAAAAATCAGGCACCATCAAATGATGGTAAAACCAGAAGCATTGTATGGAGCAGATACTCATATAATTATGTTAAAGGTCACGTCAATAATGAGCATGGAAAGAAGAATAGCTTGGAACATCCTATACTTAAAAAGGAAGAAGATAATTACAATAGACCCTGTTCGAACAAAGAGATATACATAAAATAACTGAGAACGCAATCCATGTAAAGAGAAAAAGGAGACTTATATTTTTTGGACAAGTGGAAAGAATAAAATATGACAGCAGACTGACAAAACAAATTTTTTATAAATTAGAAATCTCAAAATGAAACCAGCACAGTTCACAGTAACGTTGAATGACATTAAAGATGCAAAAATCAACATAGACGTACAGAATAGGGAAATTTTTAGAAAAAAAAGCCAGAGTGATCTTTGAGGTAGAGAATTAAAGGAAGAGATGTGAACCCCACAAAATTGAACAACTTAAGGAAAGATCCAAAAGAATGACGAGATTGTGGGAGAAAACGAAACGTGAGCAAAACATTAAAAGTAATTAAAATATTGATTTGGCATGCTCTCTCTGAAGGGTGATTCGGAAAAAAATTTACTAATCGCACTTTGCATTACAATGGAACTATTTAATGCAGTACAAGAAAGTATGATAAACGTTGAATAATTCCAAAAATTTTGTATCACAATAAAACAGATCACAAATATAATAACAAATAAAACATAAAATGTAATGTAAACACGAAAAATAATACAATATTTTGAATTTAGCCCTTACCTTATCACAGTGTTCCATAAATTCCGCCAAATTTAAGATAGTCTGAGTTATCTCTGGAAGATCTGGTACCATCAATGCTTGTTCCAATGTTCGAATCAGCTCTGGCTGTAAATCTTCAGTCAGTTCAGTCCAACAAGACACAAATGCTGCATTAAATAAATCTCTAGGGAGTTGAGAGTAAGTCTGAGCCAAGGCCCAACAAGATCTGGGAAAAATATAAACACCAATAACAATACACTCTCCTGACTTCTGTTTAAAAGATATGAGATCTATTAGATATGTAAAATATTATATTATATGAAATTATGATATAGATATGAATCTAATTAAATGTTCAAATGGGATGTCAGCTGAAATGAAATGTTTTATTTGTTTCAGAACTGTGAGTATGTATTTCACTACTACAATGTGTTACATACGAGGGCTGTTCAAATAATAACCGAACTTTTGATTTTAAATCTTTATTATTAATTTTACATATTATTCGTTCTTGTCACCTTCAAAGTACTCCCCTCTCCTATTCACACACTTTTCCCAGCGATGTTTCCACTTTGCAAAACACTCCTGGATAGCTTCCTTTGAGATGTCCTTCAAGGTATGTGACGAATTTTCTTTAATGTCATCAACAGTCTCGAAACGGCGTCCTTTCATCACCGATTTTAATTTTGGGAATAAAAAAATTCACAAGGAGCCAGATCTGGTGAGTACGGAGGCTGCGGGATGACAGTCATCTGATTTTTGGCACAAAACTAATGAACTGACAAAGCTGAATGCACTGGCGCATTGTCATGATGGAGTAACCATGAGTTGACTTTCCACAACTGAGGTCGCTTTTTGCGAATTTTTTCACATAACCATTTTAAAACGCCTTGATAATATACACGATTCACTGTTTCACCTTGAGGCAAAAACTCAAAAAGCACAAATCCGTTAAAATCGAAAAAAACAGTGATCATCACTTTGACATTGGATCGGGACTGATGTGCTTTCTTGGGGCGTGGAGATCCTTTGCCAACCCATTGTGATGATTGCACTTTTGTCTCAATGTCGTAGTCGTAAACCCAACTTTCATCTCCCATAATGATCCTTTGCATGAATGTTGCATCATCGTTTGCTTGTTTGAGAAGTTGCCGACAAACGTCCACTCGATGTTCTTTTTGCTGTTCCGTCATCAAACGGGGAACAAACTCTGCTGCAACTCGATGTAAGTTCAATTTTTCGGTCAAAATTTCATGGCACGATCCAATTGAGATTCCAGCTTCTTCTGAAAGTTCTCGTACAGTCAATCGGCGATTTTCACGCACCAGATCATGGATTATTCTAACGTGGGTGACATCAGTTGAAGTCGAAGGTCTTCCTGGTCGAGGGTCGTCTTCAATTGACTGGCGACCATTTTTAAATCGAGAAAACCATTCATAATATTGTGTACAACTTGGAGCATCATCTCCATACGCTTGTTTCAAAAGTTAAAACGTTTCTGTGAATGTTTTCCCCAGTTTGACGCAAAATTTTACGTTCCATCTTTGCTCCCAAATATCGCACATTGCAAAAATCGTCACTAGCACTTAAACATGTCGTACTAAAAACGCAACTACACGGAAAGTAAGTGAGATATCAACAATCCAAAAACATGTGTTTACAAAGGAAATGACGTAGAACAGTGTGCTGCCAACCCCGCACGTAGCTAAATATCCCGGTTGGCGCGTAATTCAAAAGGTTCGGTTATTATTTGAACAGACCTCGTACTTCAAGTTAATTGCAATGAACATATCTGTGATGTTTTTGCCATCACTAACTAGGTAGTAATGGTTTTACTCTGACACGATAGGTCACCTAGGCAGGCATTAGAGAAACAAGTTTTTTAAACTCAACATTTCATAGACTTCAAGAAACTTAACAGTTTATAACTTACATACACTACTTTCTAAGCTTACATTGTTGCTAAAGTACAACTGAAATTTTACACAAACAAAGCAGCAGAACTTTTGAAAATAATATAATGCAAGGAAGTAGTCAATATTTGAACATAAATTGCATACAATAAAACCCATCATCAAAAGAAAATAACATAAAAAAGTTAACTCATTAAAAGTACATACAATTATTTGTTGGTCTCATAAACATTTGATATTACCTTAGTGCAGGTGAAGGAGACTCTTTAAGGAAATCAATGGAAAGTCTACGCAACCACTCTAACCAATCATCCTTAGAAACTCGTCGGGTAGCAGTCCATGCTTTTTGCAAATTAGTTGGAAACGTTTTCATCTGTAATTAAAAACCCACAAAAATCTTTATGTTTGTGCTAAATTCATTTTAGTTAATATAGTAAAACACATTACAGAACAAATGCTATTAACTTACACAGCACTATTTTTTTAACTAATGACAATAAAAGCAGGTTACTGAAATATAATAGTAAATGTCCGAGGATAATTCAAAAAGTGCCATCCATTTTCTGTCTGCCACCAGTAGAACTGCTCTGGTGTTATTTATCCATAAATCGAGTAAGAACCTGTATTGTTCTGCATCAAAGAGCCATCTTAGGTCTCAGTAGGATTATTCAGTCCAGAAACTGAATGAAGTAAATTAACAGCTCATTATGTGACTGATATGCTGTTAATTTATATCCAGGCAAAATTCGTTCAGTTATTAGTCTCTTTTTGACATTAGCTTACTGATTTTTTTAGAGCAGAGAGCTACTGTCATCACTGATCACTACATAGTGATTCTAGCAAAAATTTGGTCGTACATTCAAAAAATAAGCACACAGGGAAACTTTCACTCAGCATCATATTCCAACATGACAACGCACATCCACATGTTTCAAAAGCAACATGTTGTCTTTGAAATCTTACTGCTGGAAGATTATGACTCATCCTCCATACCACCTGACCTTGAAAATTATACTATTTTCACTTGTTTAGAAGGTTGAAAGAACGACTTGAAGGAATGCGTTTTGCCAACAACAAGAAGTGTAAAAACCGTCAAAACATTTTTATGCAATTTGAATGGAGAACATTCCATAGAGAGGTCTTCAAAAAACTTGTGAAATGCTGGGACAAATGCTTGTTACATTCTGGAAATGGCACATAAAAGTAAAATAAGCCAAATGCTTGTTACATTCTGGAAATGGCACATAAAAGTAAAATAAGCTTGTAGATTTCACTTATTTTATTTTTATTTTTACATTTTATGTAAAACAAATATTTTTAATAAAAAAGGACATTACTTGTCGGATATTAGTTCTTAATTATTATTTTTTATTCAAAGTCGCATCAACAGCTTGGTCATTAACGACTAAAGTGGGTTATGGAAAGTTGGGTGGTGACTTGTTATAATTTTCAGACCCTAGCCGGGAATGGAATTCGGGACCTCCGCGTAGTAGGCCAGCATGCTACAACTATGCAATGAAAGCGGCCAATTTTACCACAGATAGATTCGACTTACCTGTCTTTAAATACCTACACAAGAATGTTACCATTACTCCAAACATACAATTTATTTTTTTTTTGTTTGGCCAGATTATGAATGCACAAGGAATCATTTTTAACCAGAGTAAGCAACTAGATATTTTTTAACAAGAAATACTACAATAACTATAATAACAGGTTAAAATTTAATAATAAAGGATTAATAGTGCATTACACAATCTAATATTTTAAATCTACTCATAAAATTTAAGAAAAAGAACACAAACCCTTTTTATAGTTGTTGTCTCAGATGAAACCATTATCTCTCTATTCTTACGAGTCATCTTGTGCCTAGCAAGTAAATAATCTGCTTCAGCAGCCACTGTTGTTTCCTGTAAATGTAAGTATAAGGCGATTACTTGTAGAATCTTTTTCAACAACGGTTATTACATTAATATAATAGATAAATGCAAAAGTTGTCGCTGATTGACTGATTCACTCACTCATTTAACACTGATTCTTTAATTTTCTGCTCACCTAGAGAGCTGTATCTAGAGAGGTAAATTTGTTTCTTAAGGGTAAAACCTTCTGAAAGAGTACAGTTCTAAGACCGAGCATGAACATTCTAATAACAATAATGAATTTTATTCACCACATAAGGTAGCAAATCTAATTTTAATATGTACACAGCATGAATGCAATTGCTAGTTAATAAATAAATTGAATTCACTAATAAATAAATAAATAAATAAATAAAATACAATGTAAACTAAACAAACTCATTACAATATTGAAAAGTTAAAATGCACAATTAATTTATTTTTGAAAACCATACTTTCTAACTGAGCTTAAGAAACTTTCGTATTAGCTTAAGAAACTAAATAAATTACAGAACGCATTTATTAGGATACATTTTAAACACCCAGTCATCTAAACTACAGAAAGAATTTAAATTATTGTACATCACTGTCATATTGTATCACAGTATACAAGAGTTTATTCTTCATTAGTAAACCATTTCCAATAAATACCAAATTGCAAGATATTTGCATTTCCCTAAATGCATCCAGGAGATTCATAAAAAATATATTGCATAGTATACTCTGAAGTACTTTTAAAGAACCTTAAGTCTTAAAATTTTGTTTTTATTTTATAGTATATTTTTTTATCCTTTTTCTAGCTTTTGTTTGTCACTGACTATACTGATCATTTTGATTCTTTATGTGTGTCACATTCCTAAATAATTTTTCTTTACACTTTTCTTTAATTATTATTTAAATATTCCTGAATCCATCTATTTTAGTACCAGCATTTAGAGAGCTAAGAAATCGCCAATATTTTCTTAAATCTACAATCATCTCATTTAAATAAGTCTTTCATAAAACAATAATAGATCATAAATTCTTTTATGCAGAAAAAACTGACCGTTAGAATTTTTGTGGTTAACATTTCATATTGTGGACAATTAATACGGTGTTTCTGAACCATTTTTCCAACTAATGGAATAAATATTCTGTATTTGCGGCCCAATTGTATAACCATTGCACAAAGTGTGTCCATAGCTGTAGCTCGAATTTCAGCATTCATATCAATACTGCGTACCTGTATGATTTACAAAACAAAGAGACAAAGAAATTTTAACACAATACATACTAAACCACTCATGAAAAATTAATGAAAATCTTGGAAAACCTTTGATAAGTGTTAATATTTGTTTTCAAGCTAAATATAAATAACAGTAAATGTGGCTTTTCAACAAACTGAGCAAAAGCATAATTCATCAATGTTAACAACTAGTTTTCGAGAGACAAAAATAGCAAAATAAAGTAGATTTATTGTAAACAAGACACGTTAGAATAAAATGTGGAGTGCCACTTAAGATGACAAATAACACTTTTATCAGAACTTAACATATTTAGACGAAAACTATTTACGAGTATTTGCAACAATTTTTTTTTCATTTTTATTGAAATATCCATTACATTTATACATTAAACAATTTAAATTTAATCTGGAGAAGGGTAAACTGCCTAAAAGGATGAAGAACTTGGAGATAGAGGGGAAAAGACCAAGAGTGAAGTAAATGGATTCAGTTATGGATGAATTGATAAACAGATTCAACATCAAGAGAGCAATGGAGGATAGATGGTTCAGTAATAGAGAGAGGTGAAAAGGAGTTGTGTTGGGGTCAACCCATGTAAACTTGGAAGAGATAAAGAGAACGATGAGATTTAATTTTTACATTATTTATATCACCCTCTTTAACTCTATCCAGAAAATTTTTAGCACGATTAAAATTTATAGAATTGTACTACAACACTTTTTGCCACAAGAAAAATAAAAAAATAAATAAATTCAATCAGCCTGTCTGTCTCTAACCAGGATGAAACATGAAAACAAGTAGGTAACCCTGAGAAAAAAATTACTGAAATAGGATCTTAATCAATTGTGCCATTATAATAAATTGTCACAGATTTCTCATGTTGAAGTAAAATACATATATCTCATATTTATGTTGATTATCCAATACAAAAACCAACTTTTGTAATAACACAAAGGACTTTACGATGCATCACTTACTTCTTACAGCATGTAATAGAAAATACATATCTTAGCCTATGAGGGTATTAAAAAAAACACTTATTTAATAAAATTAAAGTAGTAATGGATAACAAAAATATTTTTTATTATGTTACTTTTAACATATATGTAGAAAATTTTAATAATGAATAAAACACACACAAACTAACAAACACTAAATCACACTCGGTTACTACATGCATGCACGTACGTATGAATGCACACACTCGCTCACCAACCCACCCATAAATTTATATTGTGTGACTACAAACTTACCAAAGGATGAATTATGCGGGAAGCAAAATCAGTGAAATCCAAAGTGTCTGATAAATGGTCAATAGTTTCCATAGCACCACGGCAAACAGACACAGGGCAATCAGCCGCATCAAATAGCCGTACGATAGGGGGAAGGACTAGATGAAGGTATTCATCAAGATTACTACCAAATTTCTGAAGAGCCGACAGCATCTACAAAACAAAAATAATACATTAAATAACTAAAAACGTTTTCCATATGAACACTGATTACTTACTATTCAGAAACACCAAAGCCTTAAAACTGCACAACGAAAATAAAAAATTAACAACTGTTCTCTCACCTTTCCTGTGACTGTTCTGTCTTTACTCAAATCATGAGTAAGGACCCGAAGGATCTGTGGCATCAATTCTGGTAAATAAACTTTAAATTCAGCACCCAAAGCTACAGCAATGCGTTCAACAAGTAAGATTAATGTACTCTGCAACGGGCTGTTTATGGTCCAAAACTCCTTAACAGAAAAAATAAATATTTTAAAAAATTATAAAAATATATTACAAAAATAAGTTTACAAACTTGATGAACCCAGAATCCTCTAAACAATGATTATAAAACTACTGATAATAGTTACACACTAACGTATATTAATATCAATATCAAACTATTTTATTTAATCCAGTAATACTAAGCACGTTTAGCAATAAACTTACTATCAGTATAAAATCATATTAAACACTGAACTTAAACACTGATCATATTAAATCATACTGAACACTGAGGGACATGGAAAGTGTTGGATGGAGGATATGAGAAGAATTTCATGGAAGGAGGTGGAGGATGCTGTCACTCAGATGAAAAAGCCCGGAAAGTAGAAGGACCGGACGAGGTGTCAAGTTGACATGGTAGTGGCAGCAGGGCCAACAGGAATCCAGTGGTTGTAGAGACTATTGTCTTATATATGGCAAAGTAAGATCATACCAGGAGATTGGAAAAAGGAGTCATAGTCCCTCTGTTCAAAAAAGGGAATAGAAAGAGATGCTCAAATTACAGAGGCATCACACTGATGAGTCAAATGGGAAACATCTTGGAAGGAATGGTATATAATAGAATAAGAGGAGGCATTGAGAGTGAGCTAGGTGAAGAACAATATGGGTTTAGTCAAACAGATGGGTTGAGTCAAACAGAAGTACTGCGGACCTCATTCTTGCGATACGTCAATTGATGGAAAAAAGCTGGTAATTTAACAAGAAGGTGATAATGATTTTCATAGATATTTCAAAAGCGTATGATTCAGTACAGTGAAAAGAGGAAATGGAACGGATAGGAATTGAGAAAGTGTACATTGGGATTATAAAAGAGATGTATGAGGGTTCTGAATGTAGGGTGAAAACGATGGATGGGAATGCAGAATGGTTTAGTATAGGGAGTGGCCTGAAACAAGAAAGTATGGTGTCCTCTATTCTGTTTAACGTGGTCATGGAAGGAATGAACAGAAAAGTAAAATGAATAGTTGGATGTAAGGATAATATGATTTTAGTGGATGATATGGTGATTTAGGGAGAGAAAGAAGAGGATGTACAAATTCAGCTGGATGCCTGGAATGAAATAATGAAGAGTTTTGGACTTCAAATAAGTAGAGAAAACAGTGAAGTAATTGATTTTGGAAGAGACAGGGGTACCAAGGGGACCATTACACTAGAAGGAGAGGCATTGAGGCTCGTGAAAAATTTTAAATACCTAGGAAGTGAGATTTCAGAAGACAGAAAGTAGATGGAGAGATATCAAAGCGGTTGCAAAAAGGAGGAAATATATACTAAGCGGTAAAACACTTGTTACGAGACAGAAAGATACCAGAGAGGGCCAAATTAATGATTTGTATATTGTATAATGCACCAGCAATGCTATATGGAGCGGACGGACACATGGAGGATGAATGAGAAGAATTGGAGTAGGATACAGGCAGGGGAGACGAAGTTCTAAAGAGCAATAAAGGGTAGGAGAAATAGAACGAGACAAACAAGGAGAGATAGAATAAAGAATACCGAGATTACAGCACAGCTAAATGTGGAAGGTATGAGGGAGAGAGTGGAGCAAATGAGTATAAGATGTTATTGGCCATGTGAAGAGAATGGGGGAGGAAAGGTTGCCTAGAAGGATGGAAGTAGGAAGGGTGGAGAGAACAAGATCACGAGGACGACCAAGAAAATGATGGAAGGATAAAGTTAAGAGGAGTGTGGAGGGACGGGGATACAACTGGGAACGAATAGAGGAGGAGAAATGGTGGACGGACAGATGAAGATGGAGAGGCTTGGTGAACACCCAGACCTGGCGATAGCTGAAACGGGCACTGGATATGTATGTATTAAACTGAACACAATATATCGCTGGTATTTATAATTATTTAATAATTTCTTAAAAAGATTATTTCACTGAATAAACGTTCATACATGCATTCCTAGCACCTACTATTCAAATTGCTGAACAAGAAGAGAAATATCTTCTGCCAACATAAGAAATTTATTTTCACTAACTGATCAAACTGTTTATACTATTGATCAATGACTTATTATCTTACGTACTTTCACAGGCTTACAACACTAGCATAAAAAACAGACCTGCGAAAATAGTCTAAAACCACTGTACTATGCAAGGAGAATACAGATAAGTGAAAGCAGAAAATGTTTTAGAATCAAGAAACCAAAATAAATAAATTTTTCTTCTTTAGGACAAGTTCAAAAGTGTTGTTCTGTGGACCGCCAGACTATGAGAACACTATTGTCATTGGTTCATACAAAAATGTATGTTTTGTCCACATATTTACTTCATGTATTAAAAAGAAATCAGATTAAAAACTGCTGACAAGCATGTAAACATGAATCTTTAATGGTTTATTTCATTACAACTTTAAAAATTTTCTTATGTTACCTAGAAATGAATGTACAAGGTTATTAATCAAAATAAAATACCAAAAGATACATGTTAAAACTATTAAATTCGCTAACTAAATCATACAAAAAACTTACTTTAATTAATTTGAAGATATCGTCAAGATAATTACGAATATGTTGTTTAACTATAGCAATAAGTACAGCCAACTGTTGAAATAAAAATTCTCTGAACCCAATCTCAGCTGTTCTTATAACATTTAGAAGGCTGGGCATTACTTGAGGTATGTAAGGCACACATTTTATTCCTAATGATTTGAATATGAATACCACTGCCTGAAACAAATTAATAACATCTGTGGTAAAAGTAAAATTAAACAACACTGGCATAACAAAACACAACTAAAACTAATGCTTAAGAAATGGTATGTAACTAAACTATAATGTTTTTTTTACTGTTGATGAGCTCTGCTGTTCCACGCATTTAGTCTTACCAGAACGTTTGACAGCATTGTCAGATTGTACAAATGTATCAACCTGACAAACATTAAATGAGCATGTGTATAAGACCCACAGTAGTTCACTTGTGTCTTGCAACTCGTACTGAATGCATCAATTATAAAGCGTGTTAACATGCCATACTTTATAATACAATCAGCTGGTAGTATGTTCATTGCTTATAATTGTTATTGAAAGACCACAAAAATCGCTGAAAAAATATATAACAGAGCTACAAGAGCAAGTATTGGCAACATTGCTGGCAACTCATTGGCTGGCTATGATGTGGGTAGGGGCCAATGCGTACGTTCAGAGCTCATCAACGCTGAAAAATAATATAGTATTCAAATCCGCATAAAAGGAACTACGATTACTAGGATTTGAACCAGGAACCTTCGTCTCCAAAAATCAGCTGTTAAACAGGCTTGTACATTGCCGGCTCATGGTGTAGTGGTCAGCGCACTGTGGTTGGTTGCGTGACACTGCAAACTCTTCTGTCGGTCAACATCACAAAAAAAGTAAGGGCTCCAGACTGCCACATTTATGTAGGTTGCCAAATGTCACATTGTAGTCAATTGGTTAACCATTAAGAATAGCTACTGCAACTGGATTTTTTCCATAAATTCTGGGTTTGATACCCACTCAGATCTGGCATTTGTTTCATCACTCACTTTCATTTATTACCCTTCACCATCTGCATTATCCTTAATATGCATAATAGTCAGATGTAAAACAAAAAATACAACATCCAGACTGCCACACCCTATTCCAATTTTTGGAGAATATAAATGGTGTAAATCCTTACAAATAGTAGCTAGACATAGAATAGAAGGCCCTAGTAATGAAATGAAGGGTATGACTGGCTGGCGTGATCAATCCAAGTGATTAGCCCATTTTCTATAAACCCATTTGTTTAAGTTAACACAAAAATTACATTACTTTATAAACACACCTGAACAACCATTGTGTGATGTTGTGCCAATTTTGGATCCCGGATTATTCTCATAAGTGTACCGATGGCAACAGCAGGATAATAATCTTCAAGAGCTGATGTACTCATATTAACTAGCATTTCACTCGTAGTCAATTCTAAAAGAAAAAAATCATAACAAATAAAAGAGAAACTATAGAATGACACTAAAACAAATAAAAAAAATATATGGAACAAGACCAAATGTTTAAATTATAATGCAAGAGAAGCTATAGTCGACAATCACTTAACTGACCAATGATTTACCATAGGCACAACTGACTACATGATCATACATATACAAACGGTTACTTTACTAGACGATAGGGATCATTAACAATATGCGAAGTGACAAGCCCCACCTTCTGACATCACCAGTCACCAGCGACAGCCGACGCACAATACGTACCATGTCGGTCTGTGATGTTTAATAGTCTTAATATGGTCTGTAATACTTTACTAGTCTTTAATAATGGAGTGTGTTGCGATTGCCGGGTGTTCTAATGATGATAGACACCAAAAGATGTTTGCATTATAAGTTTTACCGTTTTCCAAAGGCATTGAAACTAGATTGAAGTGCATAAATGCTTGCAAGCGAGCTAATTCATTTTCTGCTGATAGTGGTCGCATGTGTTCAGTACATTTCGATGAATCGGAATATGTACGAGATTTAAAGTCCGAGTTGCTACATCTTCCATTAAAACATGTCTTGAAGACAAATTCAGTCCCACATTTAAATTTGCCGATTTATAGTGAACGTAAAAATCTAGCCGAGAAATGATACACTTATGAGAAACTTTATGATATTTTAAACTCATCATCCAATTACAACACAGGCAGTTCACAAAATGAAGGGATAGCCGTAGAGAAAGGTAGGCCTCGTTTTAATGAAGAACCACCAAATTTGACTGTTGCGCAGTCAGAGGAAACTGATCTCTCAAAACGTGAAAACGCCGAATTAAAAGATGAAAACAAGTCACTTAAAGAAAAACTTCAGGCCGCAAACAAAGAATTATTAAAATTAAAATTGATTTCCCATGTAAAATCGATTCCCATGATATCTAAACCGCTATCTTTGTAAAAACAATGCAAAAATCCTACCGTCACTATGCACCAGCCTAGTTGTTGGGGACCAGACTACGTCATCTTATATCTCACAGCAGCTGCGTATGACCGCTACCGTCTAGTATAGTAAACATGCATATGCGTACAAGCATAAATGCCATAACACTCACAATATATTCTGATATGAATAATACTGCCATAACTACCCATAATACCACATACAATGCAAACACAAGGTATAATTGGAAAGTAGTTCCATTAGCTAATAAAAAAAAGTGCAGATATAACAAAGCAATTTATTTCAAAAAAATCTGGAAACCTTACACTACTTTTCAATATAGGCTTCAGTAATTTTGTAGGCATTTGTCAAAGCGTGATACATTTTTGTAAGCCTCCTTCGTAGAATGTAGCCGCCTGTGCCGTCATCCATGTGGTAACATGTTCTTTCAGCTCTTCATCGTTGTTGAAGCATTGACCACCAAGATAAGACTTCAGATGCAGAAAGAGAAGAAAGTCTCCAGAAGCGAGGACGGGGCTGTACGGAGGATGGCCAAAAACGTTCCAGCCAAAGCCCTGTAGGAGGTTTTTTCACATTCGCAGTACATGATCGGGAGTTGTCATGAATGAAAACCACACCTTTTGAGAGTATTCCTCGGCACTTGTTCCGTATTGCACGGTGCAGTTTCTTAAGTGTCTCGCAATAAACATCTTAGATTGTTTCATTTCACAGTAAAAAATCAATCAGTAAAATAACTTGTCTGTCCCAAAACACTGTGGTCGTGACTTTTCAACATGTCAAGATTTGCTTGGGTTTAACCTTCGCAGGGGACGAAGTGTGCAGCCTCCATTCCATCGACTGCCATTTGTTTTCAGGGGGTATCAAAAGCAACCCAAGTTTCATCCCCTGTAACTATCTGAGATAAACATTTCTCTCCATCCTTGTGATAACGTGTCAGAAAATTGAGTGCGCTGCTCATCCCACAAGCAGCAGGATTTTCGATTACCGTCACCGTTATAAACTAGCATTACGAGGCATACACAACACACCGCAATTTCAGACTGGCGTCATTTCATTCCCCTTGAACCACAGTGATTACCACACATGAACGATACTGCGATCGAAGCGCTGCCGCAGAGAAACTTGAAACAAAACTTACTTTCCAAATTTGCCTTGTATTTTTAAAAATCATGTAGTAAACCACGACATTTCTGGGTAACAGGTTAAGTATAATTTATTAATTTTAATAGTACTTTCTGAACAAATGACAGGATAATTTAATAGTAAGAGATACGAGTTTTGTTTTATTCATAACTTTCACACACTTTAATAGTATACTGTGACGTGTTGTCTACAACACGTCATCAATAACTGCGTACTTATCTGCATACGATCTGCATATGGTAGTTGTGTAAACATAATTTCTCAAGGTATAGGTTCTTTGTACTTGTATTCCAGTTAAAACACTTTCTTGTCTAATATGCTCACAAGAAGCAATCCCTTAAAAGTCGTTTAAAAGTAGATTTTACTGTAATCGTCAAGAATCATTTTCCTGACAAAGTGATTAAGCTCCTAATGATAGAACAATTCAATTTCTGAATTCATTTTGGAATAAAAGTAAACAACAGTTGTAATATAATCAAGCGTAGTTAAATATTTAACAGCTATGGAGACAAATTATATAACTTTCCTTGCCATTACTTCTCCAACTGTCTCGGCTCGGAGCACTACTAAATGTGAGTATCATTAAATGGACATTCAGTCAACACTTTGTAAAAAAAATTCTATTAGAATAATAAAAACAGCAGTTCTGATACAATTATTGCCAGTGAGGGTTAAAGAAATTTTGGTAGAAACAGAAAATACACTTTATTCTGATTTTTAACGAATACTTAAGACAAGTTGAATACAAATTGATCAAAAAAAGATATTCGGAATGACATCTGAAGTCAAAAAAAAGTTGTAATCCATGAAAAAAATACAAATAAAACTAACAGATACTAATTTATTACTGTAAAATCAATGAATCTCTAATTTTAAACGCAAACATATGTTTTACTTCAGGAAGAATTAATATAATACATTATATTATTTAACTAATGAAAATTTAAAAAAAACAAGTACGAGGTCTGTCCAATAAATACGCGAACTGAGCCCATAAAAATTTTATTTTGCAAAATTTAGTCTACATCAATTTTGTCCCCTTCAAAGTACTCTCCATTCGTTGCTATGCACTTATTCCATTTTCTTTTTCACTGTTTAAAGCACCCTTGGAAGTCCTCAGCAGTTAGGCTTTTTAATGTTCTCGTCGTTTCTTGCTTTATTGTGTACAAATCTTACCAGTGATGTCCCCTCATCAAATTTTTGCATTTTGGGAATAGGAAAAAGTTGCAGGGGGTGATATCTGGTGAATAAGAAGGATGATCAAGGATGGTGATTGAATTTTTTGTCAGAAACAGGCGAACAATCAATGCTGAATGTGCAGGTGCATTGTCATGGTGAAGGATCCATCCATCACCTTGACAAATGTTCGGTTAAAATAGTGTGCACTGTTGATTTTCCTAGATTCAGTTCATCAGCTATCATTCAGACAGTTTTTCAACGATCAGTAAGGACAAGGGACTGCACATGATCAATGTTGTCGTCCAACACAGGTGGTTGAAGGTCATCCCGGCCTTGCATCATCCGTGGCGTCTTGTCAGCCATCTTTAAAACGATTAATTCACGTGAAAACTGATGTTTTCTTCAGAGCATTATCACCGTAAACAGCTGTCAACAGTTCAGTAATTTCTTTATAACTTTTACTGCACTTCACCAAAAACTTGATATTGATTCGTTGCTCCGTGATTTCATCAGTTTCCATTTTCGACAAACAGTAAAAACAAGGACAACAGAAACTAACATAACTAGCACTATAGGCACAGTTCGACGATCCGCCAAGCACTGACGGCTCATTGGGAATCAGGCAACTAGCGCCGCTAGTGGGTGGGACTATAGTCCGCGTCATGGGCGCTAGCTTGCACAAGTTCGCGTATTTATTGGACAGACCTCGTATAATTAAAACATTACAATTTTAGACTGTGATAAACCATTTGTTTACAAAATTACAAAGGCACATTTACAAAAACATAACAGGTATAACTTAACTTTACTACAAATAATTATAAAACAAACATACCATGACTAGTCTCTGCTTCTGATTTTATATCAGTCATCGAAAGCAAAGTTGTTGAGTCAATCTGGGAATCAATCTGACCCAAATTCATCTTATGCCTATATGGATCTAATGCACCTAACAATCCAAGAACTCTGATTGTTTCACGTCTGAAATCATAAAAATAGATTATAATACAACAATGCAAAAGAAAACACTGACTGAATTGTTATATTTTATGGCACTTTAAAATACAAAATAACTTTTCGAACATATTTTAGTACATGAATACAATGTATTGCATTTATCTTTCAAAGAACAATTGAATAAACAAACACGCTAGTTAGCTATTGGCTTTATGCATAATTGTAGTTACAGAAAATGCTTAGCACACGCCATCCCAGCTATGAGAACCAATTTACATCTAACTGAAGTATTTAACTGCAACAGAACATTTTCTGCGGAAGAATAAAGTACTGAAATTCAAACAAGAAACACCCGCGTATTACTGTATTATAGAAAGATATAAACATAATATGCTGGTAGTATTCAACACGACTTGCTACTGGCACCAGTAAAACCAGTCTAATTTGTTCGATCGTAAGCTCACATGATCTACTTACATCAAAAGTTACATGAAACACGGTACAATAATTTAGTTGCTAATATCAGAGCAAGTACAAAATGGAACTGACAATTTCTTTTCATCTTCTTCTTCTTTAGGTTCCTATTCGTTCTGGATGTTGGCCACCATATTAACAATCTGAAACTTATCCACTGATGCTCGAAACAGTTGTATTGTCGTTTTTGAGTACCAAATTCTCAGGTTTTTTAACCACAAAATATGTCTTTTCCTCACACTACATTATCCAGCTATTCTTCCTTGTAATATAGGTGTGAGCTACCTTTTTTTTGCACATTATACATCTCAAATACTTGAGCTTCTTAATCTTAATCGTGTTCATGACTTCTTTTGATTTCTGCATGCATCTTAGTACCTCCTCATTAGAGACGCGATCCACCCAGGAGACTCTCAGCATCCTTCTGTAGAACCACATCTCAAATGCTTTTACTCATTAACCCTAGAGCCGGTAACCAATGATTTTGAAATGAGGTTACTGCTTCTTGACTCAGTAGCGTCGAAAAATCACATTTGCTTCTCCATTGAAATGTTTTAGTTTTAGTTTTAAATTCGTCTAGAGATAGAGTTGCTGTATTGTACGATTGATCTAGTTGTGTATTTTGTCTGTGCTACTCTGTTGAAACCACGCTACTATAGAACTGATTTTGGTTATATCTCTTTACTCACGTGATGAGTTTTTGAATAAATTTTCTTTCTCTTTGAACACAGAATTGTTTTTCTGGTTTTATTTTAAAGTAAACGTTAGGAATAAGGATCTGCATATAATGAATTTTAAAATTAAACCATAAGAGTTTTAAACAATAAGTGTCATCTGAAAATATAGAAAAACTTTTGTCTAAAAATTGTCTTCAAATAGCTTCAGCATCCCCAAGTGTCACATAACAATTTTAATAAAATATACTCATATATTTTATTCTCCTAAGTTTTCTTGTTATTTTGATGTGTAATATGATAATATTTGTGTTTAAATTAAATTTTTAATGATTTTTTTGTGGTTCAGTGACCCCTTGCTAAAAATTCTCTGCTGATTTTGAAAAATGTTATTGCCAGCTATAAAGTTAAATAATTACGTGTGCGAGATTCATGCCAAAAAACAGAACCGAGAAAACATACTATCACAATAGTTGCATTTTTGTTTTAATATTCAGACTGTGTTTTGAATACGTTCCTCATTCTATTAAATGTCCAACAAGCTGTTTCAATGCGTATTCTTTTCATCAATAAACAGCAATTTACTTATTTTCAAGAGTTACTCATAGTTAGCAGTAACATAAATAAGGTCCAAGTCAACCACAGAAAATTGTAATTGGTGAAATTAGTTGTTCAAAAGGGTATACTATAGTGCTCGCCATGAAAGAAGTCTGCTGTGAAGACCATCAACCAATTGCCCATCAACCAATTTAATAAAATTTTCTACTTCAATGACAATTTCATTTCCATTTTATTTGTAATTTATAAAAAATATAAGATTCTACTATATTTAGCACAATACTGTTGTAAAAATCCACTGTTTAGTGTAAAAATCATTTCCCAATCTTCAATTGGAGCCAAAATAGCACTTTTTTAAAATGGCCGCCACATTAAAATGGAAAATGAGATTTTACTTTTCAAATATTCACATTACAGAAAAAACTGTGATCCTTAAAATATTTAAACCCCAATTTTTTTATGTACAGCCTGGATAAAGTAACAGATGTTTAGAAAGCACACTAACAAGAAAAACCGGTTAAGAAATGGGTACTTTTATGTTTAAATTACTGTATCTCAGACAGATTTTTAAATAAAAAATTTAAGCTAAACGAATAAATGCAGGAAATAACAGGCATTAATTTGCTATAGTGTTAAAAATTTTCCTTTCGATCGTTTTTGAAACAGACCTCTTCAAACACAACGGATTTCTTTCGTCGTGCGCATTACAACAAACAAGCTGACAGATAGCTGAATGGATGAAGGGATATACTTAGGTTTTCTCAAAGCAGTGATCACTGTTATAGGCCTATATAGTGAATAAAATAATGAACACTTCGCTAATGTATTAACAAACACAAACTGCTATAAATTTTTGATAGCAGTTAATTATAATTTTCAGCTCAAAACTGACATCACAAGAGCTGGAGATCATTTTTCTTTGTTCGTATACTTAAACAAAACAAATTCTTGTAATTTTCTGCTCAAGTATTTTAATGATTTAACAAATGAAAATTTCAAGCATTTAAAGCTATAACACTTTTAAAATACCTGAATCAATCACAATCACTGTGTTAAACAATTCATAGAAAAATTCAAGGAATCACGTGTTGTACAATATGTTTAAATAGTAGCAAATTAATTAAATTAATAAAACAAATTTAAAATCTAATTATGTAGGCTAACACATACAAATAAATCTGATAGTTTTAAATCTTATTTTAGAATAGAAATTGAGTAAGTTAGTTAAACTAATACAATCGTTGTTACCTGTTATACTGAGTAGTGTTTAATTTTATTTACCTTATAATAGGTTGTTGTTCAGTTTTCAGGAAATTCATCAGTGTGTCAAGGAGTGCTGGGTATTGGTTATATGGTTTTACAACAAAACCAGTAGCCCCAACCAACTGCCCGAGGGCCCACAATGCAACGCCTCGTTTCTCAGGTGAACTGGCATCACCAAGCATCTCCAGTAAAATTTCTAGGAGCTCTCCCATCCACTGATTCATTTCTGCTCCATTTACCTACGTTATAAACACAAAAGATAAATATTTGAATAAAAATTCTTTTTTGTTAAACTAATAACATACTTCAAACTCAGTTATCTAGATCAGACTTTATCTGTTCAGTCTTCAGTATGATCCTAACTGGTTTAAATTATACACAAGTTTTATACACATGACTGAAGATGTAACATCTTCTATTGATTTTAAAAAAATTTAGTTTCAAACTAAAATATACTCTGATGGTGGATCCACCGAAAAATGTGTAAGTGATAAATTAAAAATAAAGGCACCTTAAAAAAAGGTTAGTGAAATTTATTATAGTGTATAAAACGGAATTATTCAAGTAGTAGTATAATATTTTTGTTTTATGATATTTGATAATAACCATTTGAACACTACTGACTACACACAACCTTGAACACATACATTCTGATTCATGTAACCCTTTAGCATGACCAACTTCAACATATGGCAAAATGTGTGCGTTGCACACACGTACTTAATGCATGTTAACGTGTTTACTAGCTTAACGTATGTTAAGCTAGTATTAAATTTCATTTAATAATAATAGTAATAATAATACAATACTCGGAATCTTCTTTTACCAGTACTCAACACTGAAAAACAGTCTAAGTCCTATTTAAGGCCTAAAATGTTACTTAAAAATTACAAAACATCTTACAAAAAAATTTTTAAATGTTCAGTTGTTCTTAAAATGTTACTTTATTTTTAATAAGCTAATTTGCATTGAGAAAATTATGCTACGGACTACTAATCAACACAACAGATTTTTTAGCTGAAATACTAACCTAAATCCAATAATGGTTAAACACAACAAGGTTCACATTGAATTAATAAATTTTCCATGTATTTTATAAGAAATAATATTTTTAATTTGCTCATCTCAGTTTGCAAAATTTTTATCAAAATTATCTACTCTCAATTTATTTTGCAGGTTGTTCACTCACATGAATAATTTTTTCTACATCTTCTCAAAATTAGACTGTTTGTACTATAACTGAATTTTAACGTATGATAAAATTACAGTACTTTGTACCAGAATGCAAAAATACAAATAATAAGTTATCATTTACTAAAAACTTAATACAGTTCATATTCTTATTCTGACCAGTTCAATCCAAAATCACAACTTTTAGAATGTTACATCCAAAGTTCTACTAGTTCAATTTTTCAGGATACTGGTCAGGTTTTTGGTAAAGTTATGAGAGCCAATTAAAAAATTAATGATCTTATTCAAAACTGTTTGGGTACTGATACCGGATAATTGGTGACAAACACAAAATCAATGTCGGTAAGTTCATTAACCTACCTCAGCCAGATCTCCGATGGCAGTAAGTACGCTGATGACTACACTGGGATTAGGTTCAGACTCTTTCAACTTGGGGACAAGTACTTTGAGAATTGGTTCCATATACGGCCGAATCAATCGCGGAGCATTAACTACTAAGTGATCCAACATCCGAGCACTTTGCTCTTTGTTTCTACCCATACCACTGTGTTCCAACTCGATCAGAAACTGAAAAAGTTAATATACAACCAGTTATTTGACTAATTATACAATTTATCAATGATACAAATGTACTTCTTAAAAAGTTTCTAAAACCCATTAAAGTGTGTATTTCAACATTCAATAATTTAATAGAAACTAATGAATGACAAATTAAAAAAGGATTAATAAATTTTAATCAAAACATGAGCAAATTTTTTCTATTAAGACAAATGTATCAACAATCTTTTTAAATCTTGTATTTATATAATATTGCATTCAAGTACAGTTCAATTAGGTATTGAATTTTGTCTTTTATTATATTTTATGGTTAATTGTTATATCTAATTATAATACCTGTAGTTCATCATAGTATTGACGCATCAACACTGATCAAAATACCATTGTGAGTAATACTATGTTTTAGAACATCCTTTTTAGATAAACAAGATGTATATATGATCACCTTTGTAGCGTAATGGTTAGCGCATTGGCCTGCCACACGGGAGTCCTGGGATCAATTCCCGGCAAAAGTCTGGAAATTTTCACGTGTCAAATCGCACAATTAATGTTGCATACTCCACCATAGTCGCTTATGACCAAGCAATTGATGAGACTTTAAATAAAATACATACATCAAATACAAATACAGTTTCTTCAGTTTCATTTTATGATTACTATAATATTTTAAACTTTCTTTAAATATATGCTACAAATCAAACCATTCATTAGGGTATCAAAAGACAATTATAAACAGTAGCTTACACATTCCAAAATTTTTAAAATTGCTTCTGAAATCATGCTGTTAACCTTTTGAGCCCATGTTTTTCAACCAAGAACTACCTCACAGCCTGAAATCTTTTTAGATTTTTCAATTATTTTTGCTCCCCATATTTATTATTCACCTATTCTCTTTTTTATCAAGCTTTGATAAGTGGAACTAACTACTGTAATATTTCTTCATCCTGAAGACGCTTACCTAAAACTAGCCATTTCTAACCATACTTACAAAATATACAATGAAATGAAACGTTTAAAAAAACAAATATATACACGATATATAATTTATATTATTATAAAACACACTTATTTTCATAGGAAAAGAGAAATTCTGTATTAGTGAACTGTATTATTACTACATAATATAATTTTATATTAGTAAACAGTGTCACAAAGCTAACACAATAACACAAATTTTCTGAACACATTAGTGAGGTTATGTAAAAAAAACATGCTTATAACATAACGTAAAACAAAGCCTATATAATCATACATTTATCTTGAACAAGAACATAGAGAAAACAAAGGATGTCAGCTTTAGTATAAAAACACACGCAAAAGTACTGGTATGTTCACAGCCTTTACAATTGCAGAACGGTAAACGTACCTGTACATTCATAGTCCTCCAAAAATTAATGCGTAGGTTTATAATTCTGTAATATTAATGGGTCAATTAATTCACAAACTTTCTTTCAATAACTTACAATTAATTTTAGAATGTACAAACCTGTATTAATGTTTTCCTCAGTGATGGCATAACATATGCAGGATTTAATGAACTAAGCCGACCAATAGTGCAAACTGCCATCTCCCTTATCTCAAATATTTCATCGTTCATTGCAACGAAAAGAGCACTGAGATTTTCAGCCTGAGCCAAATGCTGGTCAAAACTTTCATCAAGGGATGCCATTACCCAGTATCGAACATCAGCATCTGTAATTAAATTAGTACACATATTCCAACTTAATAAATTATAACTAAATACATTTTGATGAAACGTTAAATAGTTCTTCCACAAGACTAAACTCCACATTCACTTTTGAATGTAACAAAAGCAGAAACCCAGTTGAATAAAATACAGCAGATTCCAGCCAGGATTGACCCTAGCGCTTTCAGTTTTATATTCAAATGAAACATTAACTCTGCCAATTTATATTATTTTATAAAACAAAAATTTCTACAGGAAACAATATAAACAACAGGCAAAGTTAATGTCAACTGGCAAGATATATACACTGAGTATATATAATATACTCAGTTATTTGCATTGATGACAACATGGTAACAATATAAATCATCATACAGAGTCATCCTCCTTGTTGTTGTTGTTTAGGTCATCAGCCAAAAGGCTGGTTTGAACCTCTAGAGGTTTTACTAAGTAAACAAGGAGTGAGGTGGTTTACCATTGCCTTCCTCACTGAGTGAAAAAGTACGCTCATCAGCATGCCGGGCCCTCTGAAAAGCACAGATTTTCCACTCTGCAAATGACACCTTCACTTCATTCACCACAGGGTCTGACTGTATAATGAAATTCATTACTTTCAGAGGAGACAACTCTGATTAGTGTCTTTTGTACCTCTACCTCTTCTGTTCTTAAATGATTCAGTCATTTAATTTGCTGACCATGTGATAAGAAACAGAACTATTTATTTTAGCCCTGCAACGGACAGATTGAGTGTAAATAAATTGACACTCCACCTGTCTGTTAAGGGCAGTATCATCCTCGTTATATAACATCAATTACTATTTACCAAACCAGTAACCATTTTGTAAAAATTGTACAAATATATTTTTTTCAAAAACTATAATTAATATACTTTTTAAAATGATCCCTAAAACAATATTTTAAAAATTGAAACACACCTGTATCTGTGATTCCAACAACTAAAAGTTTTCCCAATACATCTGCAACAGTAGAAGTGACAGTCTGTGAAGTACGACTCTCAACAGCCAAACGCAACAAACGACTACAAGTTCTCACTGCTTCTAAACGCACTTCTTGTTGTTCACTGGTAAGGAAATGATCAGCACATCTTCTCACAAACTGAAGCAAAGAATGTCCTGAAACCAATTTCAGTTGATTAATAATTACAAGTCCAAGTCCATAAACTTATTTAAAAATATAACTAGTTCACATTTAATACAAACTGCTTTTCAAATGGCTGCTAATCGTAGTCATAGTGAATAAATATAAAAATTGTTTCTGTAAGTAGTCAGATGTAACATTTAACCAAAACTTGGTATAACAAGAACATTAGTTGCTCTAACTTCTCATCCAACTGGCTACTTAAAAATATTTTTTGAGCTTTTCAGATTTTTGAAAACTCATAGGTTTAAATAGCAACTTTTAAATTTAAAAAAATAGTTTTGGAATTTAAAAGTACAAATGTTAATACACTTTGAAAGAAACTTAAATATAAATTACCTCAAGCAAAACTAGATATCTCACATAATTCTACCAATCTTGCCAATGTACGATAGGAATAATTTTGATAAGCTGTTCATTAAAAATTACTAACTGACAAAACAAAGTTAAGACAGAAGAATAATGTTCAAACAATAGTAATAGTTTTTAATTTTCAAAAACTTCTAACTGTACCTTTACCAAATTCATAACACTGTTAATTTAGAACAAAATATTTCTTGATCTAGTTGCATTAAAAAAATATTTAGTATAATTTACAAAAAATTCCCATTTCCACATATTTCAATAAGCAAAATATGAAAAATTACTAAATCATGCAATGTAATAAAAAATTCTCGAAATAAAAGTTGTAGGTTTGTAATTATTTTCCATAACTTCAATTATATGCACTTTTGTCGTAAAATACACATGAAGGCCGCAATCTAAAAAAAAAAAATTTTTTTGCCACAAAAGTACAGCCTCCTCATAAATTTCCTCAGACATGCCGCTTACTCCTTCTTAAAGAACACAAAAATTGTAATAAAAGAGGTAATTTAAATCAAAATCAAAGCCATTTATGACAAAACTGAAAATTAGTTGACTGATGTTTGTGAAAATGTTAAAGTTTCAACTTCAGATGACTTTCTGTCTATGAGTTACTTTGTTCACACATACAGACAAAACGTAAATAAAACATGGTTTTTTTGGGCTCAGGGATACCTGAGAATATGTATTTCCAGTAAAAATCTGATGAGAAAACACAACTTCCTTACCTATATTTCACATAAAGTAAAAGAAAGTAAAGAAAATACAAGGATAAGTTAAAAAAATACAACAGCTCATCAGATGATTAGTAAAGAGGAACAAGGAAATCTGCTTTACTCCATTTCTCTTCCAACCACATTCTTCTATTATTCAGTATTTCTCATTCACTTTCCCATTATTTCCTAAATTTATTTCCAAGTTTCTTCCATTTTATTTCCTATAATATCAGTGTTCCAGTGGTTTTCTCTATTTATCTCATCAATCAGTTATTCTTCTAATCTTTATATTCTTCCAATCACTATATCTGTCACCTCCCTTACTACTCCATTTTTCAACTTTTCAAATACCTCTCTTTTTTCTAAAAACCTATGAAATATAGTTTCAATTACCTGTTGTTTACTGTTCTCATAAACTCCTATTACCCATATATTTGTACCGTGTGTAAAATGGCTTGAATAGTGGTCCTTCAATTCATGTATGTTCTCACCACATTCTTAATCTTTCCATCTTCTCCAAATTTACACATTTTATCACTTCTAGAATATTCCCTTCACTGTTAGCTTCACTCTCCTTCTAGATGTCACAACATCTTGCCAATTTATTTTTATATCCCGAGCTTCCATCATTTCATTTCAGGTAAATATTCTGAAAAGCTGAAAATAAATACATCTTGATAACAAATCAAATCAAAGATGATGTTAAATTCAATAAACAATACTTTCTGCTAAGATCAGTAATTCTCAAGAATAACATAAAAATCATAAGATGCAAACCATCAAAATTGAAGCTGCCTAAAGTTCGTAAGGCTAAAACAATAGAAGGCACATCTTGACTATCACAAGGCATAGGCATTGTAGGTGGCCCACTCCCACCAATGGTAGGTCCAAGAACAGGTAAATGTGCAGGCATACCTGGATGCCTCAACTGTTTTTGCATGAGCACCTGTGACAGCATTCTTAGTAAACCTGGGAACAAACGACAATCATAATAACTTACAAACCAAGAAATAATTTTCTGTTTAAATGTATAACTTTTATTTTACATTTCTATTGATTAATTTTTCAACTGCCTTGACTACATATTTATTTGCATGGTTCATTCTTTAAACAAACTATTATTTTTTGTTTAATTTTTAATATTAACATCACAAATTATTGAGTAATAGTTAACATAACTTGTGAATAATAAAAACTGCGCCGGCCGCATTGGCGCAGTTGGTAACGTGCTCGCCTCTCATCATGCGGTCCTGGGTTCGATTTCCACTCAGGCACGGCATATTTTCATATGTTACAAAAAAAATCATTTCATCCTACATTGCATAAAGTTCCACCCCAACGTCGTCGCTAATGACCGTTGCAGTTGATGCGACATTAAATAAATAAATAAAAAAAAATACACAAATTTAACATTATTTAGTTAACTTATAAATATTAAAAATAATTTATTTATAGAATAAGAGATTGGTTAAGGGTTTGGCACAATAACCCTTGACCACTTCAAGTGAACTTTGATTGTCAGTCTCCTTTAAATATAATGTGCAGGAGCACAACCTTCACATTTTCGCTATCCCAACAACTTAACATGTCATACAAAATCAATACTGAAAATATAAAATAACTATGTGCATATTTTATTTATTTATTTATAAGTACCAGTAGAAGTTCTTTATTTATTTATTTAATTATCATACTCTACAAAGGCAGCCATAATAGAACAAACATTTTTTGTTTGATCTAGTTATCAAAAGTTTACAACCATTTAGATAAAAAGAACTGTTAACAATAATGTTACATATATATATGTTGTAATATAAACAGTGCCATTAGACACTCATATATTCTTATACTGATATTAAAAAAGAAGTAATCACAAAAGTCGTCATTAAAATGAATTACCAGTTCACTACACAACCCATGAACACATAGATAACGATCACTTCTACCATAATAAATGCACAATAAAATTCAAAGAACTAAAATGCAGTAATGTGAAATGTGTACTTAGGTACTTTTAGATTAGTTATGCTATTTTATCAAAGGATGAGCAAGAGGCACCAGGAAACCTACAACAGTGCAACGGGAGTTGAACAAGATAATTATTTAAAATAATCCATAAAAATAAGTTTTTGTTATCATAACACTTAACTATACTAAACTAAATATAAAGTAACGTTATTAGAATAATAATTTTAACCTAAAAAGATCCAGCCATCACACAATATAATAGTCAACCCAGTGATAAATTCATACGTTTAATGTAAAGTCAGACTTTTTTTAAAATGTCACAACTCAACTTAATAATTTACTGAATTGTCACTGGGGAAAGTTTTTTTAAATTAAATATGAGTACTCAGACTGTCTTCAGATATTTCATTTATGATATATATCATATTATTTATCATTGTTAGATATTATTTATCATAGAAACACATTATGAACTTGAAAAATAAGACAATTGAGGTTTTCCTGATTTTTGTTAATACTAGAAACATAACTACATGATTCTTTTCCAAAAAATTAAGGTATCAAATACATCAAAACAATTTAACATAAATAAACAAAATATCACAGTTTTTGCCCATAATGGGCATGTGGAGTGTTAAATTAATAGCACTCGATCTGTTGGTTCCAGGGCCACAAAAATAGTTCTGTTTCTTATCACATAGTCAGCCAATTATATGACTGAACTATTTAAGAACAGAAAAGATACAGGTGTAAAAGACACTAGTCAGAGTTATCTCCTCTGAAAGTAATGAATTTCACTATACAGCCAGACCCTATGGTGAATGAAGTGAAGGTGTAATTTGCAGGGTGGAAAGTGGGTGTTTTTCGGAGGGGCTGGCATGCTGATAAGCATACTCTTTCAACTCAGTGAGGAAGGCATGGTAAACCACCTTACTCCTATTTTTACTTAGTAAAACCTCTAGAGGTTCAAACCAGCCTTTCGGCTGTTGAACTAAACGAACATCACAGTTCATATTATGAGCAGGAAGACTCAGACTGTTCTCAAGAACAATAAATAACATAATGTTCATAAATGAACATAACAGTTAATTCTGTCTAATTTTGCGTTCATGTATAACAGGAATTGTGCAAGATAAGAAGTTATACATGCACACAACATCAAAATTGCCTTGACAGCTTTTAAAAATTCAATGTGATATACCATACAAAAACTAAAAAGTAAATAAGCCTACCTTCAGATATATCTCTTTTCAACTGTGGAATACTAGTGGCAAGCTCCCTAAGGGCAATCGTCAATGCAGGGCTAAGACCAGTAGCTAACATTGGTTCCAATAAATCCTTGACATCAGACTTTATTGTTAACTTGACTGCATGGCCCAATAATGTGATACAAGTAAAAACAGATGGCTCAAGTCCAGTAACTCTTTTTTTGCTAGGTGTTTCCTAAATCAGCAAATCAATCAAGAAGTTATAAATATATTATCATTTTAAATTTAAATTAAACATTTTCAACATCTCATCCATTTCTAACTTCACTAACTGAACACAACGTTCTGTATAAAACCCAACAAAAAAAATTTTCTCCCACAGATTCTTTTTCTTAAGGTTCCTATCCATTTTTGAGTTCAATTTCTGAGTTGTTTGAACTACACCATTTAAAACCATCAACAACAATTAAAATAATTAATGAAAGTATATTTTACATTTAAAACAAATATGAGAATAAATAAAAGCAACTCAAAATGTGATATACCATACAAAAACTAAAAAGTAAATAAGCTAATAAGTAATAATATGATGTGCAATAAAGTTTTTTTCAATATAAATAAACTAATAGATCGTACATGTTTCTCAAACGATGAAAATCAGAACAAGATAACTCACTTATTATATGAACTATATGAACATGGACAGATGTGCTACCACAGTAAGAATGAAGAAACAATCCCTCACGTTATGTTTCAAATTGTTAGACATATTTCCAGCCTTTCAATTTAAAAATATATATTTTTTTTTTAATACAATAAATGTGGGACCAAATGAGCAAACTTACCAAGATAAACTGTCCTACAGATTGATTTTAAACAAATAATGTAATAAAATTAGGAAGGTAAACATTTCTTAAAACAGGGTTGAGAAGCAATAATGTCTCTTGTTTTGACGTTTATTAATGTGACAGGAATATTGTTTCCTTATATTTTATATTTCTAAACATCTTTCAACAAGAGTAAAAAAACTTTTGTTCCGGGTAAAAAAACAAGAGTGGGGTATGACATGGTGATTACAGCAAGCATAGAAAGAGCAACTGTGCTTTCACAAGTGTAATGGTCAACACAGCTCTCTTCCTCCAAGTAAAAACAAAGCTGTATAAACACACAATAATATACTTTTTACACAATGCTGCTTATAAGTTTATTATAAATAAATACTGCAACTAAATCATATCTTAGAAAATTAATCTTTTAAGCAGCTAAAGATAGTAATGAGCATTGCTCCTAAATACCAGAAGTGATAATTTTAAGCATATAGTTTTAAAAACAGTAATAATATAAAATAAAATAATATACCTTTGAAGGTAAAGATTGTTTAATTACATCCATAATCTTTTTCAAATATGGTTTAATATGCTGTTCTACAGCGACAGCAATCAAACCAATAGAAATAAAAGCAGCAGCACGATCCTTATCCCTGCCTCTCAATGTGTTCAGCAGGTAAACCAGGCAAGCATTGAAATGACTGTGAACAAAAATAACAGTGTTTCAAGCTGAATTTTTTAAAACCTACTTTAATAAAATTCTTTAAAAATTGAATACTGCTAAATTATAAAAATTAAAAAACCAATAATAATGCGAAAAATTTTCTTCCTTACCTTTATTTAAAAAAATACTTAAATAACTTTTTTTACATTTATACAACATATAATATTTATAAAATATATATTATAATAATATATATTTATTTAAAACAGAATTTAATAACTTTCGTAAACAACCTATTCAAGCAATTTCTTAACCTGTAGAAAACATCATTTGATGTATTGCTTGAGTCCCAGCTCCGTGTAATTGGAAGGAATGCAGTGCATTGTTATAGTAGTGGGAGAATGAATGAGTGTTAGTAGAGTTTCACTGCTGCTGCATTTGTAGTGGTAGCGTGTACTAACTAGACTAAAAAAATATTCTTATCATCTGGCGCATTAATTTAACAAATACCAACCGGGTTATTACTTGGTCGGATTCATAATATTTAACTTACCAATTCATATCAACTTATGTAAATAAATAAATGTAATAAATATGAATATGTTAAATACGGAAAGTTTGAAAATGAATGTTTTGTATCAGAGAAATACAACAATCGTTCTCCCAGCATGCATCACTCATTCAATATACTTCACCCGTACCCTTAACCCTGCAACTACACGGAGCTTGGAACCGCACAATACTTTTACCCAAAACCAAGTAATGTTAAAACTGTATTAGAATTTTTCCTAAGACAGAATGAAACAGATTGACATAAGAAGACAAGACTCCTGGTGGCTCAATTGGCCATATTTAGAACTGCTAAGGCAAAGTTCTGGTTCAATTCCTACCTAAGGTTTGAATTATCCCAACATTACAATCACCTCAAACACGAACATCCAACATCTAGTAGTCTAGTAATCAGCTAACATCTTTGGCAGTTGAAGTGGCTACAGATCCCAAAAAATTTTTATAGATATACAACGATTTTATCACACTAAACACAAACAGTTACTTACTTCTTAATAAACTTTTCTTTATTGAATGCAGCAAGTCTAGGCAGAATAGTTAACAATGTCTGTTGTATATGTGGATTTCGAGACAACCTTTGAGATAAACAATCATTACAAATATTATCAAAATGTTCGGTGACCAGTGCTCGACATGCAGAACTCTCATATAAGATATGACCATCAGTAGCTGGTTTATTACTTGATTTGAAATAATTGTACGAGTAACTATGATGAGTTTGATTTTTGCTCGACATAACTAATGGTGATTTCAGACGAGGAAGAAGACTAACGGAATCCTATAACATAAAAACACAAATTGTTTTTTTTCAAGTAATCACCAATTAAGAAAATGTTATATTTCATTCTAATAATTAAGAAGAGTACTTTTGTGTTAACACACGAGGATAATAGTACTCCTCGAAAATTAATTTTTACCCAAAAAAAAAATTATTTATAATTGAAAAATATAAATTAAATGTAAATATAAATTAAATATAAATATTATTAAAAATATAAACTGTGATTAACCTCAATCAATTTAAAGATACGACTATAAACTCACAGGCATATAGTAAAGGTAAATAATCAATTTAGCAACAAAAACTAATTCAGCTTACCGCTGAAGACTGCTGTTGTTGAAGTGATGTTGGCTGGCACTGTAACCTTTGCATTAAATTCTCAAAATTCCTTTCCCACTGAGCATTGCTGCACCTCATTAATTCATTCAGCACTAATAATGAACCATGTATTCTTTCATCTCGATTAACTCCTTTCTCTCTAATAATATTTTCATCAAAACCATTTGCTGCTTCATCATAACACTGCTTATACCTATAAATAAAAAACTTGTAGACAATATTTTACAGAAAAACAAAAATTTTAAAAACCATTTCATTTAAAAACTAATTATACTGAATAAAATTCTATAAGGAACTTTCTGCAACATTCTTCAAAAAGCAAGTATTATTTTATGTGCTACAAATAATGCTTATTAACATATTCTGCACTATGGATGCACATACAAACCTTCCTGCCATAGGCCAGCGGAAAGGTTCATGTTAGACATAAACGAGTCCAAAGCACTGAGTGTGTTAATAACAGTATTCTCAATCTTCTAGAACTAACCAGGACATAATGGTTTAATGACAAACACTAGTTTGATGATTAATATATACATAATTCTTAAAATGCAAAAACAAATGAACCTGAAATGATTCTATTGAAGTTTTTAGGTAAACAAAACTTCTTCTTAACGTGCCTATCCGGTTCGGATGTTGATGATAATCATGGCTATTTTAACCTTATAAGTCACAATCAAGAACAATTTCATGGAGCTCTTGCCAAACCAGGTCCTCGAATCGGCGAGTCAGGAAATTCTTCTTCTACCAGGACTTCTCTTTCCCTCAATCTTCCCCTGCAGAATGCGCTGCAGTAGATCATATCTTTTTTTATTTCTCATTATATGACCAAGGTACTGCAGCTTACTGCACTGAACAATTTTGACCAATTCCAGACCCTTGGTTTATTTTTTATTTTATTTTTTACTGAGTGATGATGCCTACATAAGCCTTGGGCTTGTGTGTAGGTAATGAAATGCGGTGATTTACAGATGAAAAAATACCAGACCTGACCGGGAATCGAACCCGGGACCCAGGCATAGTAGCTAGTTGCGCTGACCACTACACCACGAGCAAAAACTTAAAAATGAGTGACTTTCTGCATCCACGAAATTCTCAATACTCTCCTAAACAACTACTGATCAAAAGCCTCAAGCCAGCATGCAGTCGCCCTGTTCAATGTCCAAATCTCAACATCAAACAGAAGAACAGAGAACAGATAGCAGCTGAGGAGCTATAATTTGGTGCAACCAAAACTACCAAATCAATACTACTATCTCATTAAAAGTTTATGGCAGTATAGAGTTTGTGAGAGGTATGGCTTTTCAGTGTCACTTTACAGTTCACAAAATCACTTAAAAAATGAAGTTCTGCCAATTCACACACAATATATGTAAAACAAATAATGGAAATTGCAGCAGCAATTGTACAAAGCATTAAAAGAAAAAACAAAACAACAAAAAACTTTATAGGAAACCAAACTTACCACAAAGGTTTTTGAGTCTGTTTGGCTGTTTCACGTTGCGAGGTTACAACCATTGCAGCACGCAATGCTTCAACAGCACCTTCTCTTATTACTGCTTTAGGATCTCTAACAGCATTAAAAATTAGATCAAAAAATATTTGTACTTGTTGAAAGAAATAAGTTGGTACAGACACAGCCAACTCTCTAAGTATTAGTACCTAAACAAACAGAAATGCACCTACACTCATTTATGTCTAAATTCAACCTTTAAATATTAAAACATAAAAGTAATAACATTATAAGTACTATAATACGTAAGAAAGGATTCCTACAGACTAATAAAATACACAGTATGGTAATTTTATTAACACAGGATGTAATCTCATGATTACGTAGACAATATTTTTTTACAATGTACTCGTAACTACAATAATTCCCAAAAAACATAATTTATAACAATCTTTTATAGTATCCATTCTTTTACAAAAATGAAAGATATAACATGTCAAATCATCACAGGATTGTGATAAAATTTTAATACTATGAATAAAAATTTTGTTACTTATAACCATGAATTTATATAAAGTTTATATAAAGATAATCTGCTCATAACAGACAGGTGGCGTGTCAAATTATTTACACTCAATCTGTTTGTTGCAGGACTAAAATAAATAGTTCTGTTTCTTGTCACATGGTCAGCCAATTAAATGAATGAACCATTTAAGAACAGAAGTGGTAGAGGTGCAAAAGGCACTATCAGAGTTGTCTCCTATGAAAGTAATGAATTTCATTATACAGCCAGACCCTGTGGTGAATGAAGTGAAGGTGTCATTTGCAGAGTGGAAAATATGTGCTTTGCACAGAGCCCAGCATGCTGATAAGTGTACTTTTCCACTCAGTAAGGAAGGCAATGGTAAACCACCTCACTCCTCGTTTTACTTAGTAAAACCTCTACAGGTTCAAACCAGCCTTTCGGCCGATGACCGAAACAACAATAGAGATAATAACTGGTTAACAAAGTTTTGATATTTAGTTGTTTACTTGAATCATATTCTGTGTTCTTTAATTACAGGAAATTGTTTAACATAATCAATTATTACAATTACATTTTTAAATACATGATTTAAGAATTAAAAAACAATAAAAATATTACTGACCGCTGCATGCCTTTTGCCTTCATGCCGATCTCCTCCAAGCCATTCAAAAGCACGTTTCACTTCAAATTCAACATATTCTGCAGAATAAGTACCAGAAACTAAGGCTAACTTTCCAACAGTTTTTGCAGCTAGTTCCATAACACCTATATCATTGGATGGTAGGAGATTTCGTAAATAATTTGCAAATCTACTAATACGATTATTTATGTTGCCAACATCAGCTCCAATCAAGCAAACTGTCAAAAAAATATCAACATATGTAGTTTATTACCAAAACATAACATAATAAGACTCGGAACGTAATTAGGATTCAAGGTCACTCAGCTGCTTTGCTTAAAAGCCATCTTCGCACAACTACTAAACCAAAGTTCTTCTTGCTGCAAGTGATCTTTGGAACAACCATTTAGACTAATCATTGGAAAATTTAATTGGTGTCTGTTTCAGTACATATTAAGTTCATTGTTCTGTTATCTTATGATTTTATAAGGTACTTTTAATTAAAAATTCCAGTTTTTTTACGATGTAGTATTATCTGCTTTGTTTCAAGCTAACAATCTTTTAACTTAGTCTTTGTTAAATACTAATGACAAACTTTTACTGATTTAAAAATAAAATATGCTGACAAGACAAGAACAATTCTTAAATTGAGAAAAAAAGGTAAAAGCACATAACACTAAACATCTCTACAAACCCTGAAATAAGGTGCTGTATCCTGCGCCTAAAATATAAAGCATTTTATTCATAAACTGCGATGAGAGAATATGTCAATCATATGTGAATTTCTTTTGACTTCATGTTTCACATTACAATTTAATATTTATTCAAGCCACTCATAAATATGACTGTAAATTATTTCAATCTACGTTTCTTCCAGAAGATTTTTGAGTGCTAAACCTGGTTTTCTTGTGACCAGGCCATCGAACAAATCTGAGAAAATTAAACTCTTTTTGTTGATCCTTTAACATTATTATTTGGGAACTAGATACAAACAGATGTTAAGCAAAGTGAGAGGAAACAAAGATGAAAAAATTTTTATAAACCAAAGCAAGACAATCAAGATGTTCTATAAAATGTAAGCCTAACTAAAGATAAAATTTACAATATAGCAACAAAGTCAAAAGGTATTCAAACGTACAGTTACATTAAGAAAAAATTTGATATTCTTGGAATAACAAATTTTTTTCTTTTTGACTGGATAGAGCTATCAAAACGAAAGATTAATATAAAATTTTCGACAATAATTAGCAACTCAAAATCATTGAGTTGGGGTCTATTTCTTGTCAAATGTTTCGCTATCATAATTTTCACTACTTTAAAAATAATGGTTACAAGCAACACATCACAGGAACTGTTAAAATTTATAATCCAATAAAAAATTTTCAGGTCTGAAGACGTGACAGTTTATTGGAACATTGGATTAGAAAGACAATTTTTTTTAAGTAGTTCCAGTTATTCTAAAAACATACTCTATTTAATTTATATTTACAACATAATTTCTTTACATGTTAATCTGCGCTCAGTATTATTAACACATATTATATGAATAAAACAAAAATGTCCTCATGTAAATAATATTTAATAAAGAGAAAATTTAAATGTTAAGAATAGAATTGAAAACATTACTGTACATAGGGAATAATAACCCAATTAGTTTCCTCAAGGTCATTACTTATGCAGCAGTGAACTATGGTCTCTGTTAAAATGAAAACAAATCAAAGTTCGGTTACAAAATTAAGATGATTGTAAGAAATCTAAACAGTAACAAATCATTGAGACTAAGTTAGAATGCAACCCCAATCTAGATTAAACAAAATCAATAGTAATCCACATAAACATTAGTTACAGAAATAAACATGAGATAGTGTACAAATATTTTTATGTAATTTGTATTATAACAAATACTATCACTAATTAACAAGTTAATATTTACAATCAAAAATTATAAATAATACGCATGTATTTAAACATAACCCAGCTAATTTCTATAATTTATTACACAATATACGGTTTGATATAAAAATATTATAGCCATTGCAAGTTAATACTATAATATACATAATTTACAACTTTGCGAGCTCTCTGCCATTGCCACATTTATGAAAGTAATGTTTATTATTAATGCTGTTTGGGAGATCTAGCAAAAAAAATATTACCTTATCGAAATTATTCTTCTCAATTATTTCACAGCCAGTTAATTATAAATTTTTATGTATCAATTTAGCTGTGTTTCCTAACAACTCCAAAATTTTCAATTTCCAATTAGCAATAAGAATATTGATAAACACTGGAAGTTATATGTGACTTTAATAGTCATCTTCGTATATAAATATTCAATTTCCTTCCATTTATTTTATCTTTCATACTGGTTATTTTGAGAAGGTTTAATGTTTTTTTATGAACTCCATCTTGGGTAATGATATTTGTAGATTTTTTTCTCCATTACTTGACACATAATAAATTATTGTGTACTGATTTAGTTGTGTTTCCTAATTGTAACTGATAGATGGTGCAAGTTACGCATGATTTTGATGGTTATGAAGGTTGTAAACATTTAGCTTCTTTCTGTTCGTTTTATGTTTGTTTCATTGAAGAATATTCTAATGTAGAGACAGACATGAGGAAAAGACGCCCTTAATTCTATGGCCATATAATGAGGCTTCCCGATCACAGACTAACAAAAAAAATAGTAAAATACGTAGCATCCCTCGTTAATGGAGGAGAATGGATCCAAAATGTTAAAAAAGACTTGGAAATGGCTAAGATTGTGGGAGAAGACTTGGACACAAGAAACAATTTTAGGAGGAAGGTTGAGAAATGGGAAGTTAAACCAGAGACAAAAGCTCCGAGAACTGGATTAATATGGAGTGAAGAAAGAAAAGCTAAATTCTCGCAAGGAATGAAAAACTGGTGGGCAAATAAAAAGAACGACAAGAAACCCCAAAACTGAACCATCTTTACTTAGCGTCTTCCACTTTGGGAGTTTTACGAATAATAATAATAATAATAATAATAATAATAGCTTTAATTACTTTGCAAAGCAGTGAATAAACTACAATCAACTTGTGATATTCTAATGTTCGTAAAGTATCGCCTATTTTTTTTTTAATATTTAAAAATTACAAAAATAACAAACAAAAGGTGGCTGTAGCAGTAAAGATAGGGGGAAATGTGAGCAAAAGAGGAATTTATAAAACTAAACTTCTTGTACACATGATTGGTAAGTTAAAGAGGGCTTACGATGATCAGCCACAGCTGTGATTTGGTGTGGGTATATGACCTTGACTAACCTAATAAACAGACCAAAGTGACAAATCTGACAGTTCCATGATCACAGAAAGGTGCATATTCATTTGTGATTTCTGCATTAACAGTAATATTTACAAATTACACAATTACTTAGTCAATTACTATTTTGATTACAAAACTGTAAGTATAGATACATTACAATGCACCTGGAAACAATCAATGAATAACACACTTACCAATAGCCAATATTCCCCCCTTCTTCTCATTGACATCAGACCCAGAAACCATCTCAAATATATGGTGATTAAATTCATCCAAGAAAGATGCCAATTCTTCAGCCGATACCTCTCTTAACTCTGTTTTAACCTATAATTTCCGAACAAAGTAATCATAAATTATAGTACTCAACTAATATTCATGTCTAAATAAATATTGATTAACACAAAACTTACATTTTACCAACAAATATAAATATCATGAACATACTGTAGTGTCACTCTTCAGAACAGTGACAAAATTCAGTATATTGTGAGCACAAGACACTGAAAACATTATTTTTCTTTACTTTCTGTTTCGGACATTAGTTTCAAAACGTAATTACTAGGTTCATTGGCTTTATGATGCAGAATCATGCAGTAAAAATAATAGACGCAGACTTTTTGTAAGACTCCAACACTTCTTTGAAACCCTTTTGGTTTCATGACATAGCTCCTTTTGCATTACATTACTTTCTTTAATATAAATATCACCATCACTAACAGAGGCAAAATTTTCCATAATAAAGTATGTCATTCAAAACATGAAATTTCAGGCAATCCTAATTTTGCCCCATCCTGTTATTCCAGATAAAATATTAGGACATGCATTAAATTATCTGTTTGCGTTGTTAAAATTTCAGTTACAAATGAAATTACAGTCTGAAGACTAATAATTATAACAAAAACTGCAAAAGTGTAAATTTGGCAATCATTAACCCTGTCAGAACCCAAATCTGTCAAAAAATACTTCGGTGTTTAACTATACCCCCTGAATAGAGTTTGCCAAACATCTAACTACCAAAGATTAGTGGTTCTTGAGATTTTGCGATCAGTCAACAGACTTGAATGAGTGGTACTCTGCTTTTATAAATAAATTACGTAAAACATGATAAGAATTTAGGACATAGGCTAATCCATTATTTGACTAGCATTAGACATTACAAAAGGAATGTGATTAGTCTATTTAATGTGATCTTAAAATCATTACCAATAAGAAGATATTTATCCGTAAAAGTTTACCAAATAAAATATACAAAAATAACATGCAACAGAACAGTACAGTTAACTCCAGCTATAAAGTAATTGCCAGGACTATCAGTATTTTTACTCGATAAGCGAGGTTACATACTCATAACATACATGTATTAAATTGTGATTGTGTGCGAGATTACAGAAAATATAAAAACCAATAGTAATTAATGAAATTCACTCATATGTTAAGTAATACAGTATTTACAATTATTCAATAGACTTAACACAAAATGTAAACATAATTCCTGTACTACAACTATACAAAAATTTATTTAAATTAATTAAACATAAAATGTGTACCTATGTCTAATACATTTTTTTTTTTTAATTGTGAGTTTTGGTTGATTTCATTGATTTACATATGAATGCATACATACATGTACGAATAAAACCTATTAAACGAAAACATTACTTTATAATCGCAGCTATTGAAAATAAAAAAATGTCTTATGGGAATTTAAAGAGACTGTACTGTTTTTTACTCAATACCCATAGTTACTTTATAAATGATGATCTTATAACTGGAGTCGACTGTATTACCTAATTCGCAGAATGATAAGATAAAAATATATAAAATATATAGTACTCACATATAAGTATAAGTCCCGAGCAGCTTTACTGCGTGTTTCAGGATTACGGGACTTCAGTCCTGTTACAAACTGTTGCATTAATGTATTCGACATGGTGCTGGTTTAATACAAAAAACACAGCTACAAAATCCAATCCTACAAAAAAAACAGCTTTAATAAGGCAACGGATAAACATATATACCCTACCGAGAAAAAACAAAGCTTTTCTATTTTCTCTCTAACATGTGAGGTGAATACTTCAGCACATTACAAGAAATCGCATTACTAATTTAATTACTCTAAGAAATTCATTGTCAAACATGGTAATAATAAAAACAGGTAAAACAATTTTCAAAAAGGTGATCAACCAAATTTTTTCTGAATTATGGGACTTACTAGAGATATGACTTAGGCTGCTTCAGAATTTGGTACCCAGAATTTTATTGTAACACAAATATAACCTTATTAATACACACAGTTATTAGTAAAGATAAGGCCTAACAAACCAATTCATACAAGTTCAAGTAAAAGCACTTTGACATGGAACAATTTGTCACAGGCATACCATTTCTTACATTTTTCACACTTCTACACTACAGATCATATCAAGTATATATTATCTCAGTCCACAACACAAGGCTGTAAATGGTCAGGTTAGCACATAAAAGAAAATCAGGATTAAAATATCATATAAAATTTTTCAACAAGTTTTTTTCATCTAGGACATTCATATTTTCTTTTACAATATCACTACTACATGAGCATGAGTCAATAGGTAATATAATTTTGAATTTGACATAACAAATTAATAATACTTGTTAAGTAGACTTATAACAACTAAATCTAAACATCCATTTGAAGAAACATCAACATTTATTTACATGTATGAAAACAAACTTTCGGGCGACCATAAAAAGGTCAGAGGAATGGAAGGTCAATAAGACAGACATAAATAGTGATACTGTGTTAATAGCATGGCAAAGTTGAATGATAGATACACAAGATAGCAATAAAATGGAGATGTTTGGAAAAGGCATACATCTCAAACCAGAATTTCAGATGGTTAAAAATTAGGCACAAACAAAACATTAAACAAGTACCCTTAATGTGGAATGTATGGACAGATCTTCAAACAAGACCAAAAATTCAAATACAGGACCCTATCTTAATTGTACTACCAGACCTCACTCATAAAAACATACCAATTAGTTGACAGATCGGTCGACTACCCTTATCAGAGGTACAAACAATAGAAGATACAATACTGGTCAGTTTAAAAAAAACACTTCAAATAACATCTAACACCTCCATGGACACAGCAAGTCGAACAAAATCTTCACTGTTGGGAATTTTACTAACAAATAAATGCCAAAGTAGTTAATCTAAGACCTGTTATAACCCTCAGTCCGGTCACACTGACACCCCCTGCCACCAATAAAAATATCAGTACCAAAATATCTATCAATCGGAATCTGATGTCCGGCGAAGAGAATTCTAATTCAAAAAACTCCACTCAATGTTTATCATATAATTTTAGGGCCAATTTTAGTTCCGAATACATTTGAAATGCCTACAGTACAATTAGTAATCATGGTATTATAATTTTTCGATAGGCTTATAACTAAAACTACGTGCATAACCTAAAAAGATAAAACCACTTTGATAATTTCATTAACAGATAATTTTACCTTAAGGTAACAGATTATTTACAGTTTCAATACTTTTCTTCGACATCTTGCCAACAGTAACCTAGACTTAAATGATAATTTAAACAAATTCTACTTCATGGAAGGTTCAACAGCTCTTATTTTCAACACGCACAATATTATCATACAACGACTTGCTGTTGATGGACTTGAACTGGTCATAAATGCGACTGCGCACACCGAAAAATGTACGCAGTGTCATCTACAGTAGAAGATATGAAGCATCATCGCACTTTGCCCGCTATGTATGAAAATGTCAGACCGTTTATTCGTTTTCATTTTTTAATTATTTATTTGGTTCACAAAACGCCCTATTGCTCGACCATTTTTCTATAAATCGAGCAAGATTTTGAGAAATTGTGGCAATTATATTTATTGCAGTAAATTTTTAAAATTCCGAATGGGTTTTATTCACCTCATTTTTACTTGCTCATCGAACCACAATGAAGATCCAACATTACACGAGATCGTATAGATTCACAAACTTAGTACCCAGAAGTCTGTATTGGGGCCGCGTTTGCGACTTCATTGATGAAATGCCAGGCTTGTATAATGTAGCTATGTTATTATTTTTATTTTTTTATTTTTTGGTTTAACGTCCGATGTTCTGCAATTACTGCTAATGCAGACGGTGAAGGATGAAATGATTTTTAGTAATGTATGAAAATATGCCGTGCCTGAATGGGATTCGAACCCAAGACCGCATGATGAGAGGCGAGCATGTTACCTAGTACTATGTTATATACATTATTTTCTTTTTGTAGTGACAAAAATATTTATTCGTTGAATTAATTTCAAAGTAACTAACGCTGGACTCACTAGCACACCTAGTGATACTACGAAGAATCCAAATGGTAGATGGCTGTAGTCCAAATGTTCAGTTTAAAAAAGCTAAGATATAGTTATCATAAATAACTATTGAGTGGAATAAATAAATTTGTTGAGCTTTGAACTGAGCTTGTCAAATAATAGCGACTAAGCGGTGAAATACGAAAAATCTTGTAGCAGTTTTATGAAAATAGAAGAGGTGTCAAGGCATTTGAACAGGAAACACTTTTTGCACTATTAAAAATATTATTCAAAATAAATTTCCTGGTTTTCATAAATATTGTTTCCGCCCAAGCAAGAAGTAGCCTATTTAACGAACTACCATAAAGTAAATAAAATTTTTTGTGTATTATTATTTGTCTATTAAGCAGATTTTACGCGAAACAATATTGGTAAATGCAGTAAGAATATTGTACAACAAAACTTACATTATTTTGGGTTTGGACAGAGAATTAAGCGATACCGTTTATACTAGGGTACCTGTATCATGAAATTTCTTGTACATGTAGACAAAGCTTTGCGCTTGTAGAAAATTGATGTAGATTTAGGAATCCTGACTTCAATATGTAATTCTTTTAAATTTAATAATTTACGCTGATTATGAATTTATTATTCAGATTAGCGAGGATAATTTTCAACGGGTCCTTATTAGGGTTTGCAATGCTTGTTGTCAGTTTAATTGTACAATTTATAGTAAAAGAATAAAGTAATGGCCTTTCAGGAAATGAGGAAATATGGCGAGAATTAGGTGTCAGTTCTCTTAAAACCATCAGAATCCGTTAGCGATTAGCCTCTTTGACAACAGCAAAGATACTCACAGACTGAAACGCTTTAAACCATTGGACTTACCTCTACGACTTTGTTAGTCATTTAATTTTTTTTATAATTAATTTAAAAATAATATTTAATTTTTTTTATCGTTTCTACTTCAACTCCTAATCATCGGCATCTTATAATTGGCGTCGTTTTCATCTCTACCATCGTCATTGTCATCTCCAACTTCAACACTTTGTGTTTCGGGATGTTGATTCACGGTTCATCAAGTTTTGATTTTGTATAGATATATTTTTTGTTTCTTCACAGTTTGATCTTTTTCAAACACACTACTGAGTGTCGTTTGTGTTTTAATTCTAAGAACATTACTCAGATTTTCTCATATTTGCTTAAAGTTATTGTATTTATTAACTGATTGCATAAGAAATACTATACTGTTAAAAAAAAAAGGTCTCTTAAAAGACAGTAAGACAGGGGTACCGCTGGAAATAGGCCGATCATCTACAAAGAATGTCCCTCATCGGATTTCTAGACTGGGCAGAGGTTAAAAACCAATTGGAAGGCGTGATCCAGAGCGACCAGTGGCTAAGGTGGGTGCAAAACAGGTCCGAAACCTAATCCTTGAATAGTTATAGAAGAAGAAGAGGATTATTGAACTTCTTATCTCGCCTAATTCAAAATACGATGCAACCATTATTGTGCTGCAAGCTTTAAGTTGAGGGCTTTCTGTATGCTCTTCAGCTGTTATTAAATTTTGTTGATTTGGCCCTACGGCATTTTCTACAGAAGAAAATGTGAAACCGATAACTGAAATTGTTTCATATCAGGATGTGCGCCAACTTCTAATTAATAAAAAATTATATTTGAACAAAATAAATATAATAATTTCTTTTAAATTACATAGGTCATGGTAATAGTTTGGCGGAAACTCGATCAGTTGCAGAGTGTTTTTTTTTAATTGTTTGTTTGAAAGTTAATGAATTTTAAAAGACACAGTCTTCTCAAAGATGATTTATGAACGGCCAAATATTAAACGACCGCCTGAAAATTGCAACCATCGCTATTAGACTGCATCTCCAGATCTTTGCAATTTAACAACCAATAAAAGAATTTCTTTATTTTGCATACTTTCTCCAGCCAAGAAAGAAGAAAAGTTAGAAGGAAACATTGGTGATATGAAAAACATTGATTAAATAAATACGTTTTTCAAATAGGCCTAAATACGATGACTCATATTTTACAACACTGACAAGTTCGCGCCAAAAAGTAAAATTTTTTCTTCTTAAAAATCACCTAAGCCTGTAATCTTAACCAAATAAAATTAATTAATATTAGGTTGTACCAAACAGAAAAATATCAGTTTATGCTTTTCACTTTAAAAATTGTATATAAATAATCTACGATATTATTAATTGATATTATTGATGGGTTTATTTTACTTCGTTCTTGTTTTCAAACACCCTTGGAAATCCAGTATCATGCAGAAGTGTGACATTTTCAAGACATTTTTCAAGTCTTTTGGCTTAGGGGCAGCTTCCTGGAAACTTTTTTGGGAAACCTTGATATTGAACAGTATTTTACGGAGTAGGTTACTTTATCCTAGTAGCCTAATGTTGATAGACGATAAATTATTTTACCCCTACATTGTGCCTAACTTATTTTCATAATTTACCCGTTACCTTCACTAAAATAGTATAAACGTTCTTATACAATATAATTGAATTTATATGAAAAATAAAATAAAATAAAACTTATCAAGATTCATTGTGATAAAGGCCTGCGTTTGTCACTGTTATTAACAGCGTTATTTTTCTCCAACATCTAAAACCGTAAAAATTTTTGTCAATCTATTTTTACTTTCTCTTCCCTATATGAGTATATAGGAAGGAAGCGGTGCATTCCGCGAAAGTGCTTGGGAGGGAGAAAAGTGCAGGAGGCAGTGTGAGGTAAATTAAAGTATTTTTAATATATATATATATATATATATATATATATACATAAAAACTGCCCATAACAGACAGGTGGAGTGTAAAATTTCTTTCAATCTGACACAATCTGTTCATTGCAGGGCTAAAATAAAATAGTTCTGTTTCTTATCACATGGTCAGCCAATTAAATGACTGAATCATTTAAGAATAGAAGAGGTAGAGGTGTAAAAGATACTAATCAGAATTATCTCCTCTGAAAGTAATTAATTTCATCATACAGCCAGACCCTGTGGTGAATGAAGTGTCATTTGCAGAGTGGAAAATATGTGCTTTTCAGAGGGCCTGGAATGCTGATAAGCTTACTTTTCCACTCAGTGAGGAAGGAAATTGTAAAACACCTCAGTCCTCGTTTTACTTAGTAAAACCTCTAAAGTTTCAAACCAACCTATCGGCTGAAGACCTAAACAAGGAAGAAAAAGTAGGCCTATTGTTTTTATGTCGATTTTTCGAAATCGAGTTTTCACCGGATCTACACGTTTTCAGACCCCCTGAACCCAAAAAAACATGTTTTTAGCGATTGGTGTTTGTGTGTGTGTGTGTGTGCGCGCGTGTGCGTGTATATATTCACTCAAAAAAAGCAAAGTTGTCATGGAGCGTGCGTGTGTGCGTGCGTGTGTGTGTGTGTGTGTGCGTTTGTGTGTGTGTGCGTGTGTGTGTGTATATATATATATATATATATATATATATATATATGTGTGCGCGCGCGTGTGTGTGTGTGTGCGCGCGCGTGTGTGTGTATGTATTTGTGCGCGCGCGCGTGCGTGTGTGCGTGCGGTGTGTGTGTGTGTGTGTGTGCGTTTGTGTGTGTGTGCGTGTGTGTGTGTATGGGTGTGTGTGTGTGAGGGGGGAGAGAGAGAGAGTGCGAGAGAGAGAGAGAGAGAGAGAGAAAGAGAGAGAGAGAGAGAGAGAGAGAACTGAATATCTCAAGGACGGAACATCGTACGAACTTGAAACTTGAAACTTTAGTTAGACACCACTACCGGACCCGACACGAACATTTTCATCAAAATCGGTTAACCGGAAGTAGTAGTTTATTCGTGTAATTTTTCACTTTTTTGCGATTTTCTCAAAAACGGGTCCTATGATTTTTTTAAAAATCGCCTGGTTTATTGAATTTTTTATGCTCTACAAGATAGGGTAGGCGCCATTTTTGCTGAAATTCTTGGTGAGGCTGTTTTCACGAAAAACAATTGTTTTTTTAAGATTGCGACTTTAATATGCATTTTAGCGCAAAAATGTATACAACAAAAGTTGTAGAGAATTTAAAATCCTACAACTTATATTTCCAATATTTTTTGTGTAACGCTTAGTTTAGAGGAATTTAGAGATTTTCTGTTTTTTTCTCACGAAAACGTGTAAAAAATCGATTTTTAAAGATTTCAGCCTTATTTTACGAAAAAGTGTATTCAGTCAACTTAAAAGGAAATTTAAAGATCTATAATTTTTATTTATTTAGAACATTTTTCTCTACAGAGGCTACTTAAGCATAAAAGAGTGATTTTCCGTATTTTTAAGCCAAACTGAGGTTGATTTTCATTTTGCGTCTTTCACTCATGATTGAAATTAGGTTAGTTTATTGAGGTTAGTTTATTATTTATTTCTAATGTTTTATTACTAATGTTAGGTTATATTGTTAATTATTTGCATTGGCAAGCGAAAGTTGTGTGAGTGTTTCGCACCAAATTTTTTTTATGACTGATAATGTTTACTAATTTAAAAAGGAGACTAATACAAAAATGTAAAATGTACGAACAGACCTTCGGTCTACTTCGCAACCTTCAATTTTTTAATTTTGATTACAAATAAATTTCTATTACAAATTTGCATAGTTAGCAACAATTTTATAGTTTACTTACTTTTATTTTGATGAATAAATGTATTTTATTAGGCTACTCACTAATTGCAGGCGATTCATTCATTCATTCATTCATTCAACCAAGGACTAACCTTTTAGGCTTGACATTAGTGTGCCGAATTATTCATCATTTAGCGTTGCAATGAGGACTTCTGTTTATCAGTGCGTAATTTAATTCATTAGAAATATCGTGTGTTTGTTTTCCTCGTGAATTACATAACGATTTGTTCAGACTAAAGTTATTGTGTGACCTCACTTCGGCGTCGTTCTTTAGTGTGCTGGGGTTTCAACAGAAGAGAAAGGTCCTGGGTTCAATTACCGGCCAGGATCTGGAAATAATTTAACACATTAATTAAAACCCACTGATACTGTCTGCATTAAAATTGTTTTAACCGCTATTGGCCAAGCAGTTGGTTTGACGTAAAAACAAAAACGAAAAGAATTTTCTATTATTAAGAGAAAGGTCCTGGGTTCGATTACCGGCCAGGGTCTGGAAATAATTTAACACATTAATTAAAACCCACTGATACTGTTCGGCATTAAATTGTTGAAACCGCTACTGGCGAAGCAGTTAATTTGACGTAAAAACAAAAAAAGAAAAGAATTTTCTATTATTATACTTTTAACTCTCATTTTCATGGAGTAACTTGAGTTAAATGAGCTGTGGTTGAAATGGTAAATCATTAATTAGGTAATTGTGCTGGTAAATAGTTTGCTTCAATTTATTTAAAGTTTTTGGAGTAAACTTCTCCAAAACTGAACTAACATTTTGGCCAATTATTGATTATTTTTGTAAAAAAACCAAGTGATTGTTTTGAGGACATTTGTTTCCCAACGGTAGCAATGGTATTGTGAGATATAATAATGTTAAATACAAGATAGATAAAATGCAGAACTTTAATATGGGTGTATACAAATGTTTTGCTGAAATAAGCTCAACCCATAAACAACCCAGAAGAACAACAAAACAAAACTATACGGAAAAAGCGAAATCCACTCACTCACGAAATTTTCAGAACCACAAGGCCTAGGAACTTGATACGTGCGTTTCGTTTCGATCATAGGTGCTTGCTAAGAAGAATTTTGCAAATTTATTTTTCTGAAGAGACTGCCCATAACAGACAGGTAGAGTGTCAAATATTTACACCAGTCTGTTCGTTACAGGGCTGAAATAAATAGTTCTGTTTCTTATCACATGGTCAGCCAATTAAATGACTGAATCATTTAAAAACAGAAGAGGTAGAGGTGCAAAAGGCACTAAGCAGAGTTATCTCCTCTGAAAGTAATGAATTTCATTATACAGCCAGACCCTGTGGTGAATGAAGTGAAGGTGTCATTTGCAGAGTGAAAAATATGTGCTTTTCAGAGGACCCGGCATGCTGATAAGCGTACTTTTCCACTCAGTGAGGAAGGCAATGGTAAACCACCTCACTCCTCGTTTTAATCAGTAAAACCTCAACAGGTTCAAACCAGCCTTTCGGCTGATGACCTAAACAACAAACAACAACACGAACAAAGAGAGTGGAAAATTTATGAATTTTTTTTTTTTAAATCACAGCTCTAAGGTGTAGTTCATACCAAAATGGAAATAAGAAGTTTGAAAAAATAAGAACATCAAAAATTTTGTACATTATGATTTGTTCTCATAGGACGCTTGTTTTAGGTAGAGGTAATATTCAATTTTCTAACAACAGTGTTAAAAACGGTTCTTTCAAAATAACAACTTTAACGGGTATGTTTGGTCAAAATTGCACACGATGAAAGTTGTTTGAAAGATAAAACTTTCATGAAAATGTTTTCCCATCTGATGATTTCGTATGCGGCAATCTACGACAGGCTACTCTGAAAAACCACATTACAATCGATTTTCCAAAATTACAGCCTTCAACGTAAAAAAAAGTATAAAATCAAAAGTAAAGAATATACAATTTATCTTTTTTATTTATTCGATTCGACGCTTTCTGTAGCAAAAGTTTATATTTTTCGAAGCAGAAGTTTATTTTTTAATAATAATGTGTTAATTTATCGGAAATTTGTGATTTTCTGGAAAGAATTGCACTGAAATTGTTCATTTCTTGGTTAATCATTTTGCATTGTTGACCACATATTTTCATCAAAACAAACTGCCAAATTAAATGATAAAAATGACTGATTGCAGCATGGTCTAATTCTATCTCGAATCTGGAATGTTGTTTTAGTGTGGAGTAATTCTTCCAAAAATAGGTATGGCAAGAGTTCGTAGATTTCAGAAGAAACCTCTATTTGGTGGATGGTAGGAACAAAACGCCTCTATTTAGGAGGGAAAAATTGAATTGCTTACAGTTCCTCAACTCTAAACTTTTGAGTGATAATGTATATTGAGAAAAAATAATTTAGACAGGTTCTATGTGTTCCCAATCACAACACGAGAAACAGAAATGATAAGTGCGTTTCTAATTGTCAATACTTTTTTTTTTAATAAAAAAATAGTTATGCGGAGAAAATTCATCAATAAAATTACTATATAGGCCTACAATCTTTAAAATCGTTAACCTGCATTTGTTTAAAGAAAACTCTGAACAAATTGATCCATGAAACATTCTACAGATTAAGAGTTCTTCTATGAAAATATCGTTTATTTTTTATTACAAAATAAATAAATTTCTAAGTGAATGTTGTTGAAGAAAATTGTGGACTATCGGATAAACATTATAAAAAGACATACTTACTGATGAGTAAGTGATCATGTAAGTTAGAAAATAAATAAGAGAATTGTTACAAAGGAGTAATGTAGTAAATACCTTGTAAAAAACAGGTAAATAATAAGGTTAACATGATGTTAATGTTTGCTTGATGTCCAGTACTCCCTTTTTGAGTTTTTTGGATGTAATTCACAAAGAGAACATATAAAACTGATATGGATACATCAAAATTGGTCAACTGAGATAAACGTCGTAAAGACTGAAGATTAGTAGTAAGAAAGTAAGCACAGTAAGTGACAATTCATTTCTTTTTTTTGAAGATTCAGAGATATTAATAAACCGAAAATGTGGTGGATCATTGTTTTGCATAGTAGCAGTAATGTTCTGGAAAAATACGTCATTCAAAATTATCAAGCAAAACAAGGTGTTAATAATTCAAGCATATTATGTACAATATGTTTCACTTTGAACTTAAATTTTTCCGTGTAGGGTCAATTTTAGACCACGTGAGGTGACTAGACGTTACTGGAAGCTCTTTTTCCAGCCCTCATTCTCAGCATTCGTTTACAGTTGGCTTTTCTCTTTTCTTCTGCCCACCGGTGTTCTGTTTTTGCTCTTCATGGAAGCCCTTCAAATCAGTAATTATTAGTTATCTGAACTTGGTTCGATTCATTGTTTTTCGTTTTTGTTTGTTCCGGTTTTCTCAATGTTCTTTACGACTTCTTCAAACCATTTATCGACACCTTAGGTCTATTGTTTAGTGTCTTAATATGTCTTTTGTTCACCGTTTTGTCACCCATTCTATCCAGGTGTCCGTAAAATCTTAGTCTTCCTTTTTAATCCTTTTCAATAACGGTTCATTTTCCTTGTACAGTTCTTCTCGACCTCGTAACCGGGAGGCCTATTGTCCGTCTACTGTCTCTGGATTCGTTATCTTTCGGAGGATCTTTCTCACAGATCTTTGATTCACGTGCTCTTTCTCTTAGACCAGCCTTCCCGGTCATTCTAAGGCATTCACTTGCGTACAGACACTCAGGTTTTATCACAGTATTATAATGTCTGATCTTGGTTTGTCTTGATAGTTTTCTTCTTATACAAGTGGTGAGTTACTCGGAGTGCACCGGCCATTTTCTCGTCTGGTGGGTGTTGTTCACTTCCTTTTCGCTGGTCTTCAGTTGTATTATCTTCCCGGAGTATTTGAAGCCATCAACTTGTCCAATTTTTCCGTATTGTGTCTTGAAGTAACGCGGGGCTATTTTGATCTTGGTTATGTATTTAGTTTTATCGAAGGAAATCTGTAGTCCTGCTTTTTCTTCATGTTCTTAACACGTTGATTTGTTCTATTGCTGTGTTCGTGGTCTTAGAAACGATTACTAGGTCCTCTGTAAAGGCAAAACAGTTTACATTTATGCGGTTTTTGATCCTCCAATGTGTATTTAGTACAACGATCCTTTATTGACAAGTTCCATTCGCTATTCCTGAATGATCTTCTTCATCACACAGTTAAAAAGAACAGTGGACATCAACCCGCACAAGCCTTTTTTAATTTCAAGCCTTCGGAGGTTTCTATTTTTTAAACTTAATTAACTGAAGAATTGTTTTTGTGTAGACTGCAAATATTTATCCTTCGTATTGTTCACTGCATCTATAAAAATCGATTGAAAATTACTCCAATATTTTTAGATTTTAGATTTTTTTAGATTTTCTTTCCAAGTTTGTCTATTTATTTATAAATTTAAGTGTCCAAGCCAAATTAAGTTAAGATGTAATTCTTTTGTAATAGCGTGTGCTGTACGAGTGTATTTTTTATGATGACGCTTAAATACGTTTCAGTGAGCAACGATGATGTGATAGATTTTTTTTTACAATACCTACGTAATTAAAAATGTGATAAGTTGTACGTAGCAATTAGTCTCCTTTTTATTAAGATGATACATCAAGGTGCGGCGTTATGCCGCGTTTGTCTGTGTGTCTTTTGGCTCTCTCTTTCTCTGTTTTTCTAATACACAAACACACACTCAAATGTTTTTTTATAATTATATCAGTAGAACTCTTCAACCTCTTTCCTTTTCACTTTATCTTCTCTCTGTATCCATCCCGCCCCTCCACTTTCTCTCATACCTGTAGTAGTAGGACAGTCGTCAGTGGAGACCTACTGCACGTACAGACTGATCCTTTCTGTTCCGTCAGTTTGGCCTACAAAAAATAACTTGGAAATAGGGAACTGTGCGAGTGAGATAGATAACATATGAATGAGCGCGTTAGTAAAGGCACTCTACTGTGTGTACACACACACAATAGTAGTATACAAGCGTACATACTTTTCGATAACTAACAACACTTGCATACAGTACTGTTATAAGTTCAGTCAGTGGAGTTTGTTTTAGTGAACGTATCAGTCGTTTAGTAATGATCGCGGCCGGTTCGAAGGCGGAGACCTACTTTTGTCATCGTCGCTCTTAGAAAATACATACCTTTCATACTTCAATATTTCAGTTTTGTTACCGTATGTTTGAAACACCCAACGCGTTTATTTATTTTACGATAAATTAAAATATATTATTTTAATGACTTTTTTCATCGTTAATTTATCATTTTTATGAAAGAAAATTTTGACGGTTTTTATAGTTCTAAGAGATAACGAATTTATCAGTAGGCCTTCCAATACTTAGAAAAAGCTAAGTGTAAAATTATTAATAAAAATTGGTTATTGCATTGTGGGTAATAGGAAATACATACCTATTATCGGTGTATTTAATTCGGTACATGTGCTGTTATAATTCATTGATACTGTGCTTCAAATTGTTAATTATTTTATTATTTTATTACTAATGCAAACAATTAAATAGTAAATAATATTGATTGATTAATTAAACTTTTATAAATAAATTTATTTTCCTCAATAATATTTTATTGTGCAGTGAAACACCTTAAACGTCTTAATAGTGCTTTTTTATATTTCCCAGAACAATGACAAAAAGTCTTCGGATTAACTCTTCCGTTTATTAACATTTCTTTCAAACTTTTTGTTTCAAAGCTAACAAAAATTAACTAACAGTTACAAATAGTGAAGTTATCACGGAGGCTGACTGAAAGAAAAAGTTTATCATCAAGACTTATCAGGAAGATATATTACAGCATTAAGGTCAGTGTCCACGGTTTTTTATAATTATGTATAAAATATTAATATTAATAATTATTAATTAAATTTTTATCTTTTAACATTTAACATTTTAATTACTGTATTTATTTTTTATTGTTTAAATTATTACACAATCGATAAATTGATGTTCATGAATGCTGATTAATGAAATAATAAGCATCCAGTTAAATTTGAGTGCTATTATAGGTACATAACAGCCTACTGCAGTAGAAGTGTCATTTTAAAACAAAAATAGATTTACAACTTTAGCATACTAGTTTATTTTACCAACAGATACAGCTTACTATTGTATCATTTACTCAAGTTATACTGGTCAATACTAGTTCTTTTTAAATTAAAAATCTACATATTAATGTTGGTCCTAATAAATTACTTTTAAGAGGAGGCTGTATATTTTTCTTTATACGTCTAGTTACGTTTACTTTAATAAAATAATTTAACGCAGACTACATATGTCAATAAAAAGCCGATTTAAAATGAAATACAGTTGGACCTCCGTATATCGAAATTGTAGGTTCGATTCACGTTTACTAATTTTGTTGTGACAGAAGACGGATGTGCAGGGCAATTGTCCACAAAAAGAACAACTTTTCTCTTTTGCTTAAGCATGTTGTTGTCATGTAACATTTTTACCCATTTGAAAAATGCTTCGTCCACACCATGGTATTTACATACTTTTAATCGTACATAGTATAAAACTATCACACTACTCTTGTACGTTGACCACAGTGGTCAATATGGAGTTCTGTTTATATTTTCACCAAAATTAAGTTCTATATACAGAATTTGTTTTCGATATACAGAAAGATTTTTCCACTAAAATTTCACGGGCCTGAGGAAATACTTTGATACATAGAATTTCGATAAATAGAGGTCCGGACTGTAGTTGATAGGATTTGGGCTGATGACGTTTGGTTCATGACAAATTTATTTCAAAATGTGGAATTTCTACCCAAATTATTCGTGTACACTTTGAGAGATGGTATATACATAATAATTTATAAATTATATAGCGCCCTACTGATAGTACTTCTACTCAACTGTACCACCTTGGTCACTCATTTGAGACAAGAAATAAAATTTAATAGACGTACATTTTTAATGATTACAGTCTGTAACATCTATAATTAATTGACAGATTATAAGAACTGAGTCATTATCTTTAAAGCTACTAACCTAATATCACGTCATATATCAAATTGTGCTTTAACGGACATGTCTTATACAAACCGTTTAAATTTATTTCAGTTAATATGAAGTACTCCAGACTTCCCGGAAATATCCATTACCATAAACTTGCCATGTGAAAACAGTTCTTTAGAAATATGATGAAATAAAATTAAAAAAAATACTTTAGAAATAGTAGTTGAAATGAAATGCAGACAGATTAAGAAATCTTATGCTTAAAAGAGTCACCCTTTTTATAAAAAAAAACTTATGAAAGCTTTTTTGGAAATTCACAGGTGTGCGGCTTTGAGGTAGCCTATTTATAATAATAATAATGATAAGAAAAATATTTCTATTATTATTATTATTATTATTATTTTAATGTGAGTACAGTAACTTAAATATTAAGCAATTGAAGAAAGTTACTGTAGTGGTCCGCATTAATAACTGGTAGAATACCAGGGTTCTCGGGTTGGATTCCTTGTAGGGTCCAGTAATTTTTCATCTACACTAATATTACAAAGACAAAGCGTGTTTTTTGTGCAGGCTAATTTCCAAAACTACTCAACGGATTTTCATGAAATTTTAATAGCATACTCGTATTTATAATCACAGCAACATTTTCTTTTAAAATTAAAAAAAAACGATGACCCTAATGGCCCTAATGAAGATTTTCATAAATATCTATCTGTGTGTGTACATGTGAGTAAGTATTGCTGTTGAAGTGGATGAAGGAGTTTGATAACAACGAGAGGCGTACGCGGGGGAAATTATCAAAAAGTCGTATGTGTGCTGTGTGTGCGCGCATGTGGGAGTACAAAACAGCCGTTCTAGCAGCTAGACAATTTCTGTTACATATTTATTTTTAAAAAATTGATTAGGTCCTACACTCGTTTCGCGTGCGAAGCCGCGCGTGCCATGCTAGTGCGTGCATATAAAGAACTAACGGTTGTTCGTTTTTACGAGGTAATCTGAGAAACTATCTCACCGATTTTAAAAATCTTTCCCAGTTTGAAGCTTAGAGCTTCCGGAGTAACACAGGGTAAACATCATTATGTAATATTTAAATTTTGAAAATAAATTTTGTGGTAGGTAAAACCAAGTAATTTTTTATTTTATTTGTTCGGTGTAAGGTCGTTCTACCAGTACGACATCATCCTTTACTCTTTCCTTTTATCAAAAGTTTTAAAAATTATTTACGGGACAGATATCTAAAAATTAATGCGACATCCTATTTCTGAACAGAAAGTTATATAAAACCTTCCATAAATCAAAGAGATCGTACCAATCTTTTAAGAAATATATTTTACCTACTTTTTCTTATAACACAGGCGTATTCCGATATTCTCAAATCGTATTTCTCCCCTTCCATTGGTCGTGATTCATACTGGTTCAACAATATCTTTATTCCCAGTAGTAATTGATTTTACTGTACGTTAGTACAGTGCTTTCGACTTGTAAGGTTGTGCGAAAAATTAAAAGTTTTAAGCTCGGTTTTCTGAGAAGCGTAGCGAGTGGGGGTTTGCTAGTAAATTAATAAACGTGTTTTAATGTAAGATTCAATGATATCAATGGGTTCTGACTCCTGTTTCTTAAGAGTATTGATAGCAACTAATTAGAATAAAAATGTTTGATTAGAATGGAACTGATAACGTTCAGAACACTCACACTTTACATATCTTAAGTAGTAACTAAACGTTTTTCACTGAAGGTAACCGATCCAAATATTCATACTTTATAAAAATGTAGGCTACAGAAGTTGGTAGAAGAGGTTATTAAATCACTCTCGTAATTATCAGAAAACCTTTTGTAATATTGCAATATTGTTTTACAATTTCAAGGACAAAAGTCAATATCAGACTAGACTAGAATGAAATTACTGTGTCTAAAAATTGAATCGTTTCAAATTTAATTAAAATTTGAATTGCATGCGAAGTTCGAATACGATTAAATGGTACACCATATTGTTTTGTATCTTCACTGGTTAAGAATGTGTTTATTACTAGTTTAATTATTTAAAAATTATCATTGAAACAAAAATTAATAAAATTTTTTTTCTGTATTATTAACTTTTTACCATGAATTTACCATGTGAAATTTAATGAATACTTTTTGACACTGCATGTATAAACTATTAAATTATTGTAAAGTAAACTTCCGGTCGAAATTGAACAGTTCACTTTTCTAGCGATAACTCTGCGAACGGATATTACGGTATAATTAATTACTTTGACATATTCCCGTTTTGAAAATGTTTATTTATTTTAAAACTATTAAAACATTATATCGACCCACTGATAAGAATGAAGTAGGTCTAAAAAATAAATATCCAGATTTGTGAAGTACTTTTTAGTTTTTAACTGGAAGTGTTTTTTAATTATTAACTTATCGTTTTCACCGGATGTAAGTAGCAATATGAGTCTATTAAATAGCAACGTTATGAATCGTATACGATTATTAAGGTTTTCTCTAACTACGTTAGAATATTAATAATGCAAGGATGAAATAATACTAATCACAAAATATTTACTTCTAGCATGTACAAGTACATTGTAAGTACATTTTTCTGATGATAATATTATTGTACTTGTTAAATTATGTACTCTTTTATCATTTTACAACTCGCTCAATGACTTAAACATTCGTGGATACTCCGTTGCATCCCGTATTTTCAGTGGTCTTTCACTGTAGGGTTTTCGTTTTTATTCTATCTCTCCTCTGTTTTTGCTCTCCGTGGAAACCCTTAAAGTCAGTATTCTCTAATCTGTTATTGATTCGGTCCAAACATTTTATCGGATTATTACAATTTTTCAAAGCCCCTCATAACTTCTTTAAACCACTTATTATACACCTTAGTTCGGTTGATTAGTTATAAAACTGTTTTGTCGACCGTTTGTGGTTCATTTTAGATAGATATCTATGTAATTTTTGTATCCTGGTTGTTCCCATCAATCGTTCGTATTCCATGCACAATTTGCCTTTTAAATCTGCACTGGTGGTCTACTAGCTTCGGGTTCACTGTAGCAGTACTATTACCTTTAGAAGGATCTTTCTTTCGAATTTATCTGCTTTTCTCAGCGCAGCATTTCGTTGGTCATACTCATACTGCCACTTAAAATAGGCCTACTGTATACTATTTCATAGACAATATTAGTATTTTATGATTATTTTTATTAGCTATTTTAGGTATTTTTTGTGATTAGCAAATATTTTTTTGAAAGGAAATCTCCAGTCCTGCCCTTTTGTACTTTTTTCTATTTGTTTAACATATTCTCTGTTCTACCACGTTTCAGCTTTCCTAAAAACCGAACTCCAGTACGTCAGCAGTAACCAAGGTGGTTTGTTTTGACTCTTCCTTTGATCAACAGGTGTGTACTTGATTCAACAAGCATTTCTTGTGAAGTTCCACTTCCTATTCCCTGATAACCTTCCCGAAAACCCAACAAAGATAACAGGCAACATTCCATCACCCTGCCCGACTCCAATTTTTAATTTCAGATTCTTTGGTGACTTCAGAGAAATTTTACTTTTGAGCGAGTTTGTGTTGAAGATAATGTACTTACTGTTATTAAAGTAATTTTACGAACGCTCTGCTGTAAATTATGGAATCAAGTTAGCTTATAAAACATTCATTCCAGAATGCTATGAGTAGAAAATATTTTTATAGACTGTACATATCTAGTGCAAACACCTAACTATAATTATAGACTGTACTGACAGACTATAAAAATGTAATAACGTACATTTTTATAGTCTATCAGTTTAACTATTGTCAAACGCTTGAACAAGAGCTTACTTATCCTGCTTAATATCTCAAGGACATACACAAACAATCGTCTTTACAGATAAGTTATAAATTAGAGACGGGTTGTTTAAATGTACAAAAAAAATGGCTAAATATTTAAAATACTTTATATTATTTCATAATACCTACTTTTTGTACTGACCTGGTTTGAAATTAACCACCTCATTAAGAATCTATATTTTCCTCATTCCATTATGTTTAAATTTAATGTGTAAGGCACAGTATGTTAAGTTTATTCGGCTAACTCTAACATTCAGGGAACACTGTTCTAAAAAAAATTCACCATTTTTTTTATTTGTTTATTTAATAAAAATAAAATTAGAAAATTCGTACGTAACTAGTACGAAACTGGTCGAAAGGTAAAGAAGTACAATCGTGAAGGGTAAGAAAGAATTTTTTCATCTAAGCTCAAATTCAGGACGTATTTTGTAAAATACGTGTCGTATTTCTGATGTGTTAGTGACTCGGGCTCGAAATTAAACGGGAGTAATTGACGAATATAAATTTGTAGTAATACGTACCTACTTACTTACCCTATGATTAAAAATTATACTTTTTAAGATGGAAGAAATTTCTTTTGCTCCAGTTATAAGATCATTGTTGGCAATTTTTAAAATTGGTCATTTATCTTTTCCTTTGTCCGTACGACCATCCGTCCGTCACACCCAGATATCAGAAACTACAAGAGGTTGCAACAAACGGTTTTCGGATTCGTAATTTACACAAAAAGTTAGTGGGTCTAAATTGGGTTTAAAGTTCCAGTTTCAACCGGAAGTGACCTAAAGCCGGAAGTCAAACAATCAAAGTCGGAATTTGAAAACAAAAATAGTATCATTCGATTCGTCTTAAAAATTAGATACAGAAATGGTTTTTGCCAAAAGTCAAAGGTAAGCCTTTTTCAAAATTGCCACCATACATGAGAACGCGTCGTCTCATGAAAGGGATTTTAAAGTTATTCTGTTTGTCGTAAGTTGATGAATAGGTTTAAATGACTGTACTAAAAGTAATCGAACAGTTATTGACGACCAAGGCGTTTATGAAACTAGGAGAAAACAATACAAAACAAATTTTGGATTTCAATCAGGAACCTGGATCACGGAACCTTTGGTCTTAATCAGATTCAACATAGGTGAATCTGTTAAAATCCTTCTTATTTTTTAATAATTTTAATTTTATCAATAAAACGTTTCAAACTAGAGGATTTAAAAAACTCCAAATCTTGAAGCATGTGTTCATTGAAAGACCGGAATATAGAGTTGAAAAAAAATAAAAAATTTTTGAACTGTTGTTTATTGAGTAAAATGGATTAAGTCTCGTGGTAACAAAGCCATTAAGAATATTAGTTTTATAATTAATGAATGAATTATTTTATATTATTATTATGTGTTACTATAATATAATTAAAACATATACGAGAATTACAAGTAGACTATATTTAAAATTATATATGTTATACTTATATTAATTATAGTAATAATTAAAACATGTGGGATAATAAGTTTACTTTTAATTAGACTATATTTCATAAAAAAAATGTCAGTAGCAGTAATACATCATTTTTTAGTTAGATTAGAAATGTACATTAAAATACAAACTTAGGCAAAACAGATACCAAACAAGAAAAGGCTAATGACCTTAGTAGTTTTTACTATTAAACAATACCAAAAACTGAAAAAGTCGATTCAATTTGTCATTGTTCTTCACAACAACATGTCGGACAAGTTCAACAAAAATGTTGAACTAAAAATGTTGAACTAAATGTTTTCCTAAAAAGGAAAGCCTCTTCATCGAAATGTCGGTCTTCACGTATTTTTTCTATCCACTACTTCATGCAATTCATCTTTTCTTCGGTCTTCCCCTGATTTTTGAGCCCGTCATTTGACTACAGTACAAGTTATTCCTTGCTTCTTATTTCTTATTCTAACAAGTCTCACCAATATATTTCACACTTCTCATCACATCCCAACAGTATTTTAACCGTCTTTTATTGATCTTCATAATTTGTTTTGCTTTTCTCCTTTTGTACCTCTTATTCTCCTGTCTTGATTTCTATCCATCTGAGCAACTCACACATCCATTTTATCACAAAGAGAACTATAGTTCTCTTATGTTATAGTCATAATCAACGCTTTTGATTTATACTAATTGCAGTTCACACTATGATCGTGTAGCATTCAATGCATTATTTATTCTCTTGTCTTAGAAGGAAAAGCTTCCTCAGAGGCCACATCATGCGAAAAATCATTCACCAGTAGCCGCAAGGGAAAAATACGAAATAATCTTAGTTTGATTCAATAGTACCCACTTAATTTTGCCGCACGCAGATGGCGAGACGTACAGATTTTAACACTTATCCTATATGCCTGCAGCAATTTTAGTGCGTTCCTAGTAAACCTACAAAAGTTACGAAAAAATCACTGCAGTGTCAGGTACCAGCATGGGTACTTACGGCCTGAATGGAATAACCTATGCGAACTACTGTGGATAGTCAAGCCTGTACTGAATGATCACCTGAGATATGCACACGAATCTCACCTCAGCCAGCCTATTAAAATATTCCTGAAAACTTCCTTCAATCTACAAATTTCATGCTTTCTTGAATTTCATAATTTTTGGTTCATTTTTTCCGAATTTTTGTAACACGTAATTAATACCGCGAGAAAAAGTAATCATGGAGATAACTGACCAAGAAAGTAGACTATTAAAGATAATTTGACCCACTTCGGTACGATCAACTGATTAACAACGTTATTCGTGAATTAATCTAACTCGTCAAGTCCAGCCACTGGATTCATTGTGAGGTAAGATTTGTAATTTACCAAAAATTTAAGTCTTTTTTTCAATTGTCAAATACCTACGTGGTCTTCAAAGCTTAAAAAAGATTTAAAAATTCGAGGAAAGTTGGTGCATTTTGAAAACTGGCTACATTATTATTGTTTTAAATTAATATGGCGTTTAAAGTTTTTCATTGTTTTGAAAATTTTAAGGCGTTTTTGGTGAAAACTGATTGACCTAGAAATCGTAACGTTTGCTTATATTTAATACATGGATAGTTATTCCTGCGACGTTTGCATACTTAAAGATGTAACTTTTGCTGATGGCATAATACAACAAGTTTGTTATGTAATTTATTCGATTTTCGTGTTTGTATAAAATTTTCAATTTAATAATAGAAAATCCATTAATTAAAAAACATAACGAACGCATAGTGTGTCAGTCACGTGACATCTTGACAGATTCATCCAAACCGAAGTAGCGGTATTCGGTGTTTCAGTGTAGGCCTACACTTACTGCAGTTCTACCAATATTTAAGATTACTAAAATGTAAAAATATTTTGTTCATAGAAAGCAAAAATACTAATAGTATTAATGAAATACCATGGGGCTGGTGCCCCACTGGTAGTTTCTTCGTTTCATAGGTTTTATTATAAAATGTTATTTTATTGGTCTTTTGTTACCGATAACATTATTACTAGACTAGTACTGCTATAATCTTCTGAATAACACAAAGGTCAAGACCCGAGAATCCTCTTGCACACTTGACCGGGCACGAAATGTTGCATCAATTAAATAATTACTAAGATAGAACAATAAGTAATAGAAGACAAAGTTTCTAATTCTACAATAAGTTATTTTCTATATCCATACAGTGTATTAATTTCGTCTGTCGGAACTAAATACATAAAATCGGTATTCATCTCTTTACGTACTAAAGACATTTGTGTTCTTTATTTGTACAATATATACCACCTGTAATATAATTACAATATTTAAATGAAGCCTATGAACACTTAAGTATACATGAATCACCAGACGAGATTGATGACTATTTTTAGAATAGTTCTCTAGAAGTAAAGCTTAAAAGGCCCTGATTAGGTTCAATATCATTTCTTTTCATTTTACGTTGTAATTTGGCTGAGATTTTATCAAGTATAGTATTATCTGTGCCTTTATTATAGTAGTGAGATACGGATCAGCGTCGCAGAGCTGATCATATTCAGACAGATACGAAGATGGCTTGAACCAGTTCATCGTCGTTTATTTCCCAGTTTTAACTAAAATTGTCGTTAGTTTACTTTTGTCATCATTGTGTATTAAATTCATTATTGTAAACAAATACTTACTTACCCATACCTCTACTTCCAACATTAAGCTCTAAGGCCTGTTGTGACTTAATTGGTTAGCCCATGTCTTTAGCGGTCGTCCTCTCGGGTACCACCAGAAATGTACTAAGATTATATTATCTTCTACAGTTGACTTTACTCTATTCAACTGTCATAATGAAACGAACTCAGACAAGATGTAGTTATTCTTTCATTTGAACTAAATACACCGAGCCTGGTTATGTTGGAATTTTTTATTTAGTGCCTTTTTGATAGGCCTACATCAAGGATCTAACGAAGAAGAACATCTCTACAGCTTGCACTCGATTAATATCTTTAAATGTTAAAACCCACGTTTTTTATGCCATAAAAACCTACAGGAGTATCCATTGATGTGAAGAACTTCATCTACTTTTTTTTAAGTTTTGTCATGTACAGATGATAACCCTAAAATAATTACTCAGATAAAAAATCGGCTACGTACCGATTGAAATGAAAATTTCAGTGCAGGAGTCATCGATTTTGACTTTTTAGCGAAAATGAGCAATCCGTTCCAAATGTATTGCATGACCAGATTCTGGAGCAGGTCCAACGGTTTCGGTACATGTGATGTGGCGTTTGATAGGGGTTTTGCTGTTCAAGAGAAACTGCATTCGTTTAAGCCTGTTTTTGGTGTCATGTACATGTATATTGTATCGTTTTTTAAGAAACGACACCATTTGAGACACTCGATTAAGATTTGATCAAGTACAGTATTACCTGTGCCTTTATTGTAGTAGTAAGATACGGATCACCATCGCAGAGCTGATCATATTCAGACAGCTGAGATAAGCTGTTTAGGAGAAAATTATTGTAGTAGAATAGACCTTTTAAGGAACAAACACATAAGAACCGAGTTGAATGTACCACCTATGACCAGTATCATTAAGCCGTGCAGGCGAGCGGCCTAACTCATGGGTCTTTATGGTGTGAATGGGACATGGATCACTCGTTTGGTATTGGTCGACCGAGGAAGTGATTCCTGGACAGGACCAGGTGGCCTAAATGTTAGTGGATTATGATGTTTAGTGTATTTTTGTCGTATCGTTCGAGTGAACAGTTTTAAGCGTGTGAAGAATTCCTAGCCAGTTACTTTCAAAAATGAGCAAAAGTAAGGAACAAAACTACTTTGTATAAGTTGGTGACGTCTAATAACTTAAATGTGAATAATTTTAGCCCAATTTGTTTTAAAAAATTTGAATAAAAGGCTCATTTTTAACATATTAGACAATAATTTTAAGGAACACTGTAAAGAAAAATACTGTAAGATTACATAAGAAATATCCAGAAAATGTGACAAATTTTGCTGGAGGGGAGGGATAACAGAAAAGACCCAGTACTTAAAACATTATTATTTTGCGATATATTACGTGCTACAGTAAAGCACTGATTATATTATTATAGACTGATTTATAACCTCATTTGTTAGGTTGATTACACCATCGAATATAATTGGATTATTTATTAACACTGAATTTGTACCTCGATTTATCTTTTAGAGGTTCCATGATTTTTTTTATTGAAGGCATTTTCTTTTGTGAGAGTGATTCAATCGTGAAAAACAATAGACTTTATCGTCCGTAAAATGTATCTCACTGTAACAAATGGGATTTTAGTGATTAAGTTTATTAACATTAATACAATTCCTGTTTTATTTTTGTTTCGGATGGGCAGAAAGTAACATGCTTATTATTTTAATACATGTTTGTGTCGTTGCAATGAAAATTAAAAGATTCTAATTAAAATAGTTTTAATGGCAACAAAAAGAAAGCGATTCAAGTTGTATACAGTACATATACTTTAAGTTTATAATTAATTTAAGAATAACTCATTAATAATTAAATTTAAGTTAATATCTACCTTAAGAACGTGTATTTGTTTACAGTTATTACATTTTACACACATCGCTTATTCTGTTAGAAAAAATATCTGTAGCTGAGAAGTAAATGGTGTTAACTCCATTTTTGGTGTATTTGCAGAAGAGCTAATAAGTAGCAGTATTACCTTTCCATTATTGTAACAAAATTTCAGTAGGTATTAGAAACTTGAAATTTACACCCAGTTACTACAGAAATTCTTATCTACAATTTATTATTTCATAACTTTGTCAAACTCTATACTCCATAGCACCCAAACAGGACTTAAAACCTCATCGGCTTTCAGTGTTTGTCACTTTTTTACGTTCTAGCTACATTAGTGTTATTTTCAGTGTACGGAAAGTTAAAGAAAATGTAAATGAAATACCTAGTGCTACCACTACAATCGTAAAGAAGCAGCATTAAGCACAACGTTTGAAAAAATTTCAAAATTTACCTGTAGCCTACTGTTTAGTAACAGACGAATTAAACACCAAATTCAAGCAAAATTTACTTAACTATCAGTAAAATACATTCAATAACGATTTTGAAAAAAATCTTGAACATCAACTACAAAATTTAAGCATCAGAAAATTTTTTTCTGGTTTTAAAGGCAGTTTCAACTCAATTTTTCCAAAATTGGAGTTAACACTCTTTACCTCTTTGGTACAGATATAGTTTGTGAAAATTGTTGATTATTACTTATTTAAAACATGGTAAAACGGGACAAAGATGCTCGCTTTTCGTTATGCAGAAGAATAAAAAAAATAACTGAATTTATTAGACTGTATCCATTACTCTGAATTTTTTTTATTGCGAATTAATTCGTGGTTTCTTTTACGAACCATATCATTGATGATAATTTACTGACCAACATATCAAGTTACAATATTTCAATTTTTATGTAATTTCTTAATCCTTTTCCATTCCATAATCCTTTATGATAAGTAAACAGGAAGTGTGCATTCCTTCTTTCTTCGGTCCATATTATGGCAGGTTTTTTATCTTTGTTTTTTGAAATTCCTTTATTCCCACTAGAATTTTACTTTTCAATTTATTTCTATTCTTTGTTTCAAACTTCCCTTGTCAATAACACTGCTAAGTCTTTTTGTGTGTTTTACGACCAGGAATTTCGGTTTCTTGTTTTCCAAGAAGCTGAAGATCATTTTGGTGAGTCTTCTATCATTTACTCTAGAAATATGTTCTTAAACAAGTCTTATTTTCCTCATGGAGGTTTAGTCTCCTGATATGCTTACAGTTCATTGGTTATTTTCAATTTGCACTCTCCCTCCCTCCACACTTCTACTAGCTCCTATAATTTTTCTCAAAATTCTTCTTTCAATTTTTTCTAGATTTTCTAACAAACCTTTGTTGTTTAAGTGTAAGGTTTTACATTCATAAATTACCGTATTTTTCGGACGATAAGACGCATCGGACGATAAGACGCACCCTTGTTTTTCAAGGCATAAATTATTTAAAAATTATTTTGACTGATTTTAATTAGTTTTTAATACAGGTAAATGTGATTTTTTTATTTGAAAAACAGCAACTACAGAAGATACAATATATATAATTATTTTATAGTCATAAATTTACAAAAAAACATGGATGTATAGAAACTGTAAGTACGTAAATTACTACTATCGGTTTCATAATTATAGACACCCGAGTTTGAACCCTTGCATCTCCATAACTATGAGTCGGATTTCAACATACTTTACATCAAAATTTAGCTCATTTTTTCTGCGTTGACTTATAATAGTCATATATTTTTAGTGTTGTTTAAAAGTTGCCATATCGAGGTTGGAAGACAAAAAGACCCGGTCTTTTTGATACCGCAACAAATTTCATGCGTTTAAAGGCGTGTAACTCGATAAATATTTGATCGAAAAGTTTGAAATTTTAACACGACATAGACAATTATATTTCTACAACGTGTACGAAATTTCAAATTCATACGTTATTTAAATTTTGATTTATTAACAATATTCTGAACCCTTGCTATCTCGGTAACCACACGATCGTTCGGCTCTGGCAAACTATCGTTTTATTCAGCGTAAAAAACTTAGTACAGATATGTTAACATGAAATATCGATTGGCCAATGTTGTGGTAGAATTTTTAGAATTTTGAAAAAAAGATGGGCAATGCGGGGGGTGGGTGTTACTATCCATGTTGCTAGTTTGTGTACGTGACATCGTGTCGGACTGTCTACCTGAACTGACATACTGCATTGTCAAATCAGGTGGACAATCAGATTCAGGCAACATGGTTAGTCTAATAGTAATTGATAATCCAATTTTTCAATTGTGCTTCAAGTCGAGGCCATTTGACAGCATGAGTTCAAAATTTACTGGTATGTTTCTTATTATCTGCCTTGAGTAATAAATTTTCTTGTTTCCGCCATTCCCGAATCATTTTTTCTGTTGGAGGAGGTAAAAAGTGCCTTTCTACTGCCCGAATGCCATTATTTTTTGCATATTGAACCACTTTTAATTTAAAAGCGAAAGATTACGAAACATGCTTCACATTTTAAAATGTTATGCTATTTACCGTAATTAATATCGATACAGAAACTACTGTGTATGCTTAGAATCTTCAAGACGATACAATTTAAAAACTACGGTACATCCTATATCATTGTATGTTTTGTTTTGAAATCGCTAGTTATTGAACGTGTTTAAGAAGAGTAGGGTAGTATTAAATATTATTAAGGGTAGAAAGCATCTACCCTGAAATATAGCTAGCGTTCGGACCATTAAGACGCATGGTAATTTTTAGGTCATTTTCCTACGGAAAAAAGTGCGTCTTATCGTCCGGAAAATACGGTACTTCAGATTAGATGATTGTATCATAATGGTTTAGTTTCATATAATTGTAGAGGTGTTTTTATGTTTGTAATTATATAAGATTATTTTACATTTATCATTACCTACTTATCAAAATTAAACATTTTTTCAAACGTTAAACAAATTATTATATATTTATAATTACTAAAGTTAATCATTTTTTCTATCCCGCATTTTTAATTAACTTAAACGGTTTTGTAAGTACTATTAGACTATGACCTCGCATAAAACTTACAGTAGGCCTAATTACATTACCTATTCATATTACAAACGAAGTAAATATGTGGATTACTGTTCCACATATTATTATCTAAACTAATGTAATACTAATTTTAGCGTTCATTACTTATTTTACACTGAACACTATACGTATTTTATTGTTTTTCGTTCCATTAAAAAATTACATTTAAATATTTTCACTATTTTACTTTCTCTCATTCTGTTCACAGTAAGTAGTGAGAAAGTATGATGTAAACTTTTTGATACCCTGAAGCCAGAAAAAACGAAGAATTTTTAGGAGAATGTACGTCCGCGCTCGTGTGTTTTTCTCCCTGGGGTAAAATCTAATGGATTGGGTTGATATCTGGAAAATGTTTCTTTTACCAACCCTGAAGGAATTTTTGGAATTAGCTATGCATAGGCCTACCCAAAATTAAGGGTAGACGTACTTAACTCCTTACCTTCTCCTCAGAGTCAGACGTAAAATAACTGTCGGATGTTAAACAAGACAAAACAATCATAAGTGCCGTCTCAATTGAGGTTGGTGACAAAAATTAAAACTACTTCTAGGTACTTCTTAACTACATCCAAAATTAAGGACACTTCACTCCAACGCCTTCTCCTCATCATACTCAGTGCCGGACGTAAACAAAAAAGTCCTGTCAGATGTCGAACACAAAAAAATCCTCAGTGCCTTCTTAATTAAGATTGGGGACTACTTTGGCAGACTTAAACTGAACTAGACCCAGAATTGAGGGAACGTAGCACCTACGTATCCATCTCCTTCTACGCAGTGCCGGATGTAAAATAAAATAACAGTCGAACGTGTAAAAAGAAAATCCTCAGTGCCTTCTCGATAGAGGTTGGGGACTAGTATAGGAAAAAGAGCTAAAAGCTATTTATTGTTAATTCACCCTCTCTCCACTGAATAGCCTATGTATAGAAAATATAAAATTAAGATAAATCAGAATTTCTTGCAAAATCTTATCTTATTCGAGTAGATAATAAAAATATTACAAATGTTCATGTAATAAATACAATAATTATTAACAGTTTTAAGTAAAAATGGAACAAAGAAAACGTTGGGGACCCCGCAACTTGAAACAAACTAGGATTTATTTAAGAGATTGTTTTTATGACGGGATTATAACTGCTATGAAAATTTCTTATTGGTAAATGATTAGAAAATAATTTAATTACCAAAATTAGTAACAGTACTTTAAAAAGATAACAAGAGGCGTTTTATGTATGATATAAATACGTTTATCCAAAAACAAACTGATTTCTTCAGTACCAATTAATTTTCTAAAAGAGAAATTTCTAATTTTATGATAGGCCTAACTGTAATCACGGCTGTCCTAATTATTCAAGGAGTATCGATCGTCATAATTTTATATTTTGTTAAATTATCGATTGTTCTTTAAACCCAACTGTAACTAAGATAGTACGGAAAATGTGTTCAACTTAAAATTAATTTACTTTTATCACAATTTTAAAAAATAAAATAAGTGATAATTCGTTTTGACCATTCTGTAATATGAATTTAGTGCATTTTTACCTAATAAAAAATTAATTCCCAACTCCTAACCAGAATTTAAATTAGATGGAATTCCTGAAACTTGTTTACTTAAAACTGATATTTCGCTGTTTTCGAAGTTTTTAACATAAATAAACAATAATTGAATGGGTCATTTCAAAAAGCCCATAAGTCAAAAAAAACTAACTTTTGGAGAAATTAAAACAACTTGTACTATGTTTCAATTAAATAAATATTAAAAAATGTAAATTGTTCAGTGGGCTGTCCTCTTTAATTTAAAATATACTTCAGTTTTTTTAAAGACAAGCCACTTTTTTAAGAAAAATTGATTTAGACTTAAGGTGTTTCTGGAATAAATTGGAATAAAATGTTAACTTACGTTGTTTTCTGTTTGTTGTTAGACCTGAAAGAAAAATTGTGCTGTACAATAGTATTCATTTATTTAATTTATTAGTTTACATTATGACTTAAAATGGGTTTCTCAATAATAAAAATTGAAATTCTTTCCTTTAAGAAAGAAAAATGTTGATTTTCAGGGTTATTCATGTTCTTCATCGTTGTCACAAACAGTAGTTATACACCTTAAAATACGTTTTTGTATAGAATCTTTGTATGGCCTCTTCCACGAGAAAGTAGAGCTTAAGCTTCAAAAGATCATCCACTTTCATTTTTTAATTAGAAGGAAACACTTTATATCCTTAAGGATACGCCTTTTCTTAGTGTTATACATACTACTTAAGGAAAGCCAGACTTATGTCATTTTTGTAGGGATATGGGCTTTCTGAAATGACTGATTCAATTTGTTAGGCCTCCTGGCCTGTTCAACTCATAACTTCCAACTTAGTAATTGACTATTACTTAAAGAAGTTGGGATACTCATCTCTTCAGAGATCGTTCAAATACCACGTTGTCCGGTTGGTTTGTAAGTAAACGCCTTTGGGTGTTCGATAATTTTGCATCCACAATAAATCAAACATACCACTGTTACACAACACTGTTACCTGTATTTTCGAATAATTGATACAATGCTGGGACATTTACTTAATACCTAATTTCTATATTTCTTTTATTTTTCATCAATCGGTGCCCTGCTAACGATCTTAATCTCAACTCACCAGCTTCTGTACTTGGTATTTGCTGAGTAGTTAGAGTTAAACACTCTAAACCATACATTAAAACTGCGAGAACCAAGGTGTCATAAAATTTTAAAACGATCTCCTTACTCATTGTACCGACCCGCGTTTTCATTTAAGTGTATATACGCCTTTGAATAATTACAGTTTTATTGTGTATCTCATTATTTCACATAAGATACTTTGCATCCCAAGTAAATAGATAAATAAATGCACCTGCTCTAAGATTTCGTCATTGAAAACTCTTTTGTTTCTGAGATGATGAGTACCTCTGAAATGTACAATCTCCTTTGCCTTCTCCAAAGAAATTAGAAGTTTAAGTCGCTTAAAAATGAAACTAAAATAGTTATACTACTTACAATGACCTCAGTAAATCGTCCTCAGACACCGCAAACAGCACAAATTCTTATTTTTGCCATCAGTCTCTCGACTAGTTTGATGCAGTTCTGCAAGCTGTTCTATATTTTGTGCAAGTTGTTTCATATCTACATGCCTGCAACACCAATCTTTTCATCTTTTTATCTTTTGTACGAGGGTCATCTCTAAAGTAAAGACCGTTGGGAAATTTCTCGCCTTGAGGCTGGCTAACCTGTGTGGTGGAAGGCAAGTCTTGTAATATACACACTACATTGTTGTTTGTCAGTTGTCGCGTTGTTGTGTCTTTATTTACGTTTGGTGTTATTGCGTTTTGAAATGAATCAGATAATTAATTGATGTTCCCGCCGATTGTGAAATCCGTGGAGTGATACGTTTTCTAACCATGAAAACGTTAAACCGGGCGAAATTCATAGGCAGTTGGTTGCTGTGTACAGTGATATTGTAATGAATTAAAGAAACGTTCGAAAATGGCGTGAAAGGTTTAGAAATACGAGAATTAATGTCCATGATGAAGAACGTTTGGGGAGGCTCTAAATAATCAACGAGGACTTGTTGAAAAAGGTCGATGAAGAAATCAAAAACAATCGTCGCGTGACAATATCTGAATTGGCCCTTATTTTCTCTGATGTTTCAAGAGCTGTTATTGGTTGCATAGTGCGCGACCATTCAGGCTTTAGAAAGGGTTGTGCGCGTTGGGCCGTACGTGTTATCGGAACGTCACAAACAAATCCGAATGAGATCTGCGTTGAAATTTCCGATGCGCTATAGAGGAAATGGTGATTAATTCTTTAATTCAATAGTTACAGGCAATGAAACGTGGATTTCTTATTACACGCCAGAAAGAAAACGGCAGTCATGTGAATGGCGGGATCCTCAGTCACCAACGAAACCGCCAAAGATCAACCCACTGCCGTTTGGAAGGGAATTGATGGCCACTGTCTTTTAGGATCGATTTTGCTTACTGTTGATTGACATTACGCCACGCGGAACGACTGTAAGTGCAGAATATTACTGCGAAACTCTACGCAAGTTACGATGTACCATTCAAAATCGGCGCCGTGGACGCCTTACCGACGGCATCGTAGGCTACTCTTGCACGATGATGCACGTCCACATGTGGCCGGTAAGACGCTTGATTTAGTGAGATTTGGATGGAAAATGTTTAGTCACCCACCGTACAGTCCAGACTTAGCGTCTTCAGATTACCATTTGTTTGAAAAATTGAAAGAATTTTTGGGTGGTAAGCAATTCGCAGGTGACGATGGACTTAAAGATGCTGTGAATCAGTGGCTAAATGAACTGGCGGCAGAAGAATATGACGAGGGTATATTGAAGCTGGTGAATCTCTATGACAAATGTCTCAATTCATATGGCGACTATGTAGAGCATTAATGTAAATTAAGTATTTTATTCTGTACCACTTTGTTTTTACGTATTTTTCTGAATAATGTTTTTTACCACAAAACAGCCTTTACTTAGAGAAGACCCTCTAGATTTGCTTTAAATATTCTAACCGTTCCACTCCCTACAATTCACTTCCTTTATATTATCCTCGATTATTGATTAACAGTGCCTGGGTGTCTTAAGATATGCCTCACAAGCCTATCCCTTCTTCTGGTAAGATGTTTCCATATACTTCTTTTTTCATTCACTCTTCTAAGAACCTCTAAATTACTTTTTTGTCCACCCACCTGATCTTTAACATTTTCCTATATCACCATATTTCAAAAGCTTCTGTCCTCTTCCTTTCTACTGTGCCCCTATTACCCAAGTTTCATTCCCGTATAATGCTACACGCCAAAAACAGTGTTTTAAGAAATACATTATTCATTAGCGGAAGCTACAACTTTCAAACGAATTGAACTTACAGAACACTTTTGTGGCATATAATATTATTCCATTCCACAAACAATATTGTTAACGAGTCATTTCCATTAACTCGACAATAATAACATCAATATTTAAATTGAACGTTTTTAACAAGTTTTATGAAAGAAAAATGTAGAGGGGCGTAACACATAAACAATTTTAATTGAATTGAATGTTTTAAGTAGTTACATTATTGATTTACCTGTTAGTAGGCCTAATAAACAGTAATATACAATATATGCAGATATTTTCAAAATGTTTTGTATAATTTCAATGATTTTCTTCATGACGTTTCGATTACTTGTGGTTTGTCTGTAAAATCATATCCATATCACAGCACATTGTCAGGAAATTAAAACAGAAAAACAATCGTGGTTTAACAGTATGTTTACGTTTTTGTACGTAATAGCTACGTAATACCAGTACGATACATAAAAATCTGGTGTATAACACTTACACAACTTTCTCGTGCCGATGAAAATAATGAACAAAATAACCTAATATCAGTAATAAAATATTACAAATAAACAAGAAAAAATAATCTCAAAAAGCATAACCTCATTTTAATCATGAGTGAATGATGCAAAATGAAAATCAACCTCAGTTTGGCTTAATAATGCGAAAAATCACTCTTTGACGCTAAATTAAGCTCTGTTGGGAAAAATGCTCGAAATAAAAGTTGTAGATCTTATAATTTCCTATAAATTTTATTATATGCATTTTTGTCGTAAATGCTACGACATAGCCGAAATTTAAAAAAAAATACATTTTTCATGAAAAAAACCAAACACTAATTACCGCTAAACTAAATGTACAAAAAAATGTTTGAAACGAAAGTTGTAAATTTTTTAATTGTCTACAACTTTAATTGTATAGGTACACTTTTGCGCTAAAAGCATATTAAGACTGCAATCTTTAAAAAAAAACATTTATTTCTACTAGAGAACAGCCTCCCCAAGAATTTTAGCAAACATGGCACCTATCCTATCTTGTAGAAGATAGAAAATGTGGTTAATGAGGCGATTTTTAAAAAAATCGTAGGAACAGTTTTTGAGAAAATCGTAAAAAACTGAAAAAATGACACGAAAAAACTACTACTTTCGGTTGACCAATGTTTATGAAAATGTTCGTACCGGGTCCTCTAGTGGTGCTTAAGTTTCAAGTTTCATTTTCGTACGATGTTCCGTTCTTGAGATATTTTGTTCACACATACATAGACCAATCGCTAAAAACATGTTTTGGGGGTTCAGGGGGTCTGAAAACGTGCATATCCGGTGAAAACTTAATTCGGAAAATCGACATGAAAACAATACTTTCCTTCCTATTTAAATTTATATAGGCAAGAGAAAGTAAAAAACACAATGTTTTCTTATTATACTTTAGAAATGTTAATAATTTATTTTAAAAAATCAGATGATACTGAAATTATTTTCTTCCAACCGATGTAAATAAACAAACATTTGTTATTACAGATCTTTGTATTGTAATATTTTTTGTAATCTTACATGTTATTTTATTATTTTTAACTTATTGCAAAACGTTAACGTACATGTTGAGTAGTAGCATACTGGTGATGAAATGACAAGAAATGGGTTACAAAAAAAGGTAGTACTGTATTTGTGCATATTTTTTTCAGTATTATACAGTTAATGTTCAAATTGTTTGGTTATGCTTGGTACTGACATCAAATAGTATTTGATTGAGTAAGCTACCAATCCAAAAATCATTTTATAATTTTTCATTTTTGCATTTGTATGCAGAATATTACGCTGCATACAAATAAACGTGTTGTTTATGTCAACTGCCTAAAGGCTGGTTTGAACCTCTAGAGGTTTTACTAAGTAAAACGAGGAGTGATGTGGTTTACAATCGCCTTCCTCACTGAGTTAAACCGGCTATTTCGCGTTTAATCTCAGAAGGTTTAATCGGATCATGGGGAAGCGAAACCGGCAAAGGTGTGTCTAGGGATTGTAGGACATAACCATCATGTGTGACGTCTGCTAAGTCCTGATGTGGTTGGAATATCTGCTCTAAATGGTCAGCAAAGAGTTCTACTTGCTCTTCGTCTGTGATTCTCCACGGCTCCCCCTCGTTACGTATTGGAACACGCACTTGCGACTGTCGGAGCATAGCTCGTGTTTTCCTCCACAAGCTACCATCCCGACTGGAAAGTTGACTGATTTGTTCATCACGTTTATCATCTCGAAAAAGTTTTAGTTGAGTCTTAAGTAAATTAGTTAATTTAGTAAATATACGTTTGTCAGCAAGCAATCGAGTGTTTTGCCACCTTTTCCTGGCTCGCCGTTTGTCAGTGATAAGATTTTTAATGTATTGTGGGTAAATTGGGTACAATTTCGGAGGTTTACAGATTGAAGAGGTCCATACAGCCTGCTGTACAGTTTCGTTAAAGAATTCTATTGCCTTTTCTATTTCCTCTCCGGTTTTCAGTAAAATAGGTATATTTAACGAAGCGTTTAAAATTTCACGAAAGTTATTCCAATTCGTCTCTCCAGCGACTAAGGTTGGGTTGGTTTGGGAACTGGGTTCTGCCCACAGCGACAGATACACAGGAGAATGGTCAGATGATAAGTCCGGTGTAGACGAAATGTCGTATGGAACGTTCGTTAGGCCTTTTTGGAAGAACAGGTCAAGAAGGTCCGGAATTTTTCTAGGGGAAGTTGGCCAATAAGTGGGAGAATTCGGAGAAATTGCACGTACATTATTCACAGTTATACTACTAAAAAGATTTCTTCCTCGAGAAGTGCTCAATCGAGAGCCCCAATGAACATGTTTGGCATTAAAGTCACCACCGACTAGGAAGCACGAACCAAGTTTAGTAAAGAAGTCAGAAAACATAGCTCGAGAGATAACAAATCGTGGAGGACAATAAACAGAACCGATTGTAATATTTTTATGAAGAGTTTTTACTACGATGCAGGAGAATTGAATGCAAGGGGTGGAAATGTTTTGACAGGGATAATGAGTTAAAGATGATTTAATAATTACTGCAACACCACCGTGAGCTGTGTTGTCTGGATGATCCGTTCTGTATGTTGTGTAATCTCGAATGAAGAACCTAGTTCGTGAAGTAAAGTGTGTTTCCGTAATTAAAGCTATGTCAATACGTTTGTCATGCAATGTAAAGTCTAGTTCGTTTCTGTGCTGGGCGAGAACATTTGCGTTCCATAGAAGAACTGACAGGGACCCACAAGTCAGTAAGTTATTTGGCATATGTGTGAGCGAGCGACTGTGTAAGATTAGTTAATTGTGAAAGAAGACTGAAAAGGGGTTGGATGAGTTTATTTAAATTTGTGATAAACTTACTAAATCAGTTGATGTCTGTGAATGCGACTCGACAGGAGGCCACTGGGACGACTGGTTAGTGTTGATGTCTTCAGTGTTGCTGTATGTTCTTTGTCGTGCTGTAGCTGGTTGTGAAGATTTTTGCCAAGCTGTGTTGTTGATTGTTGTGTTGTTTGGTAGCGGAGGGAAGTCTGTCTGGTTGAATGATGTGGTTGCTGCTGGTTGTGCTGGAGCAGAAGACGCTGTCCTTTGCTGTCGTTGATTGCGCAATGTTTGGTACACCTGACAACCTTTATAGTTGGCAGGGTGCGTGCCCCGGCAATTAGCGCATCTTGCAGGTGTCGTGCGTGTTTTTGTGCAGATTTTTGAATCATGCGCTTCACCACAACGTACACATCGAAATGGGTGGCGACAGTAGGTTTTGGTGTGAGCGAACGACTGGCATCTTGTACACTGTGGTATACTGCGTTTCTTTCGTGGTTCTTCAATAACAATTCTGTAGCTAAGAAGAGATTTCAGATCAAAAACCTTCTCGTCGTATGTGTCGCTGCTTATTTCTACAAAAAAGAGTGGTAAAGGTGTTCGGATGATTTCTTCTTCTTGTTTGTCATTCACAATTACTTTTCGGCGAGATAGTACATTTGTCACTGTAACAGCAGTGTATCCTAACTGACGAAAAGCTTCTTGGATATCTTCTGTTCTTGCAGAAGGATGTAATCCGCGTATAACAACCTTTGGAAGTTTCTCCGAAGGCAGTTGATATGTATGAAAATTTGCGTTGTGTTGTTCAAGACACCGCACAAATATCCTGTAAGTTGCAGGCGAATTCGGGTAAACGATAACGTTAGAGACGCTGCTTTTTAAAGTAAATGAGTCCTGTCCTCCAACGTCTCTCAGGATTTTTATAAGACAGTTGGCATCTGCTACTCCCTTTAAATATATTGGAGGAACTTTGTGCTCTCGTAGTTCTGTTTCATCCATTGTGTTTGACAGAGGTGAAAATGAGTTAGAAAGATGCACTGTATTGTCAATTTCTTGTCTCTTCTTTAGGCGTGAATCTTGATCACTATTTGAGAGTGGTCTCTTTTTCCCGACCACGGTTTCCCATATTGAATCGCTGCCATTTGGTTCAACATCTAGGTTAGTGTTCTCCGTTGCCATGGCAACCGACGTTGATTGTTGTGGTAATTTAAATGAAATAAAAATGTCTTATTTAAAATAAATATCACACATAATGTCACATATCAAACGAAACTATATTAAATAATGAATGTCACAAACAAAAATTACCACCGGTATCTATAAAGAATAAACTATAAATTAAATAACAAATCGGAACGTAAGTTCGCGCACTGTTAGTCGATTAACAAAAATCAGCTGTTCCCAATTCAATTTTGAAAACAAAAAGAAATTTTTATGATAATCTAAATTTTGAATTTGTTTGATAAATTTAATTCCAAAATGTTTTTAAAAATTGTTACTAAGCAACCTTACAATTCTATTAATCAAATAAACTATAAACTATAAGCTACAAACAAACTATAAACAAACTATAAACAAACCATAAACAAACTATAAACAAACTATAACCAAACTATAAACAAACTATAAACAAACTATAACCAAACTATAAACATAACACAAATAACAACATAATGTACATTGATTTCTTTTCTTTACACTTATTGTGGTTTGTATACCTATCAACACTTGGTTTCCAGTCACTATGTTTAACATATTTATTTACAACATTCATACCTTTATAGGTTAATTTGTTCATAAACTGTGAAATCACTTTTTTCTTGTTTATTAATTTTAAATATTTCTTGCTATTTTCTGTTAAATCAGATTGAATTCCTTTTTTCAATGAAAGATCCGTGATTACTTGACCATCTATTGTTTCTTGATTTCTTAATTCTTTCAAACCATCATCCAAATAATTTTTTGTTGATATAACCTCAAATATTTGTTTTTCTCTCACATTTTTATCATTATTCTTATTGTCATTACTATCTGTTATAATATTTGGTACTTCTTTTTGTACTGGTTTAGTATTTTTGTTAACATCTTCTAGACTTTTTCTTACATTTTCTATTATTTTTATATTATCCTGTTTGATCCCTTCTCTTAATTCCTTTATGTTTTTCTCCCACTTATCCAATTTATAGTTTAAACTATCTATTTTTCTTCCCAATCTTTCCTCTCGACTATCCATTTTACTATTTAAATTGCTTAAACTATCTCCCATTTTACTGTCTAATTTTCTTAAACTATCTCCCATTTTATTGTCTAATTTGCTTAAACTATCTCCCATTTTATTGTCTAAATTGCTGACTAATAACACCAGTTGTTGCAACATGTTTATATATTGACTTTTATCACTATTATTGCTATTATTATTCATATTTATTTCTCTATTCTCTAATCCGAAAGGCATGGATACTTCCCCACACTAGGGTGACAATTTGTAGAGAATAAAATATTCCCCATGAGTGATGGACAATTTAAAGAGTAAATTATATTATCTCTTCACGATAAAATACAATTTGAAGTCTACTAAATATCTCTTCATAAGGGATCGACAATTTGTAAGAGATAATTTTTGTTCTTTACACACAAGAGAATGCCGTTATCTATCTTAAAGGAGATGCTTTTAATTATCAATTTATTTATGTGATCAATGTGCTTGTTCAGTTCAAATCATATCTCCTGAATCATTACAATAACAATAATAACAAAAAAAAAAATAAAAAGACACACAATTTTAAACAGCAAATTTGATGAACAGGTAGAAAATTTAAACAGCAAATTTGATGAACAGGTAGAAAATTTAATCAATAAAGTGGATAGATTAACAATAGATATATCAGTAAGTAGTAAAGATGATAAAATATTGACTGAAAATATTAAACCAGAAGAAGATAATGATGTAGTAGAAACAAAGAAAAGTATATTAAAAAGTGGATCAGTAAGTAGTAAAGATGATAAAATATTAACTGAAAATATTAAACCAGATGAAGATAATGTTGTAGTAGAAACGGGTAGTTGTGCCAGTGCCAGTCAGAATGTTTTAAGATTGCCGGAAGGAGAGAGAAGTGGTGTAAATCGAAGGGTGTCAACTTTGGATGAAGCAGAGGATGATGAAGAAATACCAGCACAGGTTGGTACCAGCAGCGGTTCAAATTATGATTCTGATGTGACGGGGAAGGGAAGTAGCCATTCAGCCAGGAGTGATGTGCAAAACAAGGAGGAGAGAAGTACCGTAAAAGTTAAACAGATACCTGGATTAATAGAGGAAATAGAATATGAAATTATATTAAAAAATGTACTTTGTAATATAAAAAGTGACGGTCGTGATGAAGGAGGAGGTTTGTTGTATATGTATGTGTATGATGTTTATTTGAACTTTTATTTATTTTATGTATATGTATATTTGGTAGTTCACAGTTCCTATTTATCAGTTTATTAAGTTTTGTTCTATTTATTTTTTGTTTAATCACAATAAGTGTAAAAGTTTTTTGATGAACATTATGTTGGGTTATAGTTTGTTTATAGTTTGGTTATAGTTTGTTTATAGTTTGTTTATGGTTTGTTTATAGTTTGTTTATAGTTTGTTTATAGTTTGTTTATAGCTTATAGTTTATAGTTTATTTGATTAATAGAATTGTAAGGTCGCTTAGTAACAATTTTTAAAAACATTTTGGAATTAAATTTATCAAACAAATTCAAAATTTAGATTATCATAAAAATTTCTTTTTGTTTTCAAAATTGAATTGTGGGGATATTTGTAGTGTACCAAATTTACTGAACATCTGGAATTGTTTATTTTTTGAGTTTATTAAAATGATAAACATCTCCAGCTGATTATTATTTAAGAATTATTTAAAATTATTTCATATTGACAAAATTATTTTAATAAAAAGTTATTTATTCCAGTTGCTAGGCGACTAGAGAAGAATAAGATAGATTTTGTACGAAATTAATTTTAGTGAGGGACAAGATGGCGGAGCGAGTAGGCGGGTCCCTCATTCATCCATTAAAAATAGTTAATATCGAGAGGAATATTTAGTTTATTACAAATTGGCATCCAGCTTGTGTGGAGTTGTTTTATATCTCTTCAAATTGCCATTCCCTAATGTGGGGATAATTCAGTACTCTTCATGGGATTTTCCCAAAAACGGCTCCTACGATTTTTTTTAAGAAATCGCCTCATTTACTACATTTTTATGCTCTACAAGATAGGTTAGGCGCCATGTCTGCTGAAATTCTTGGTGAAGCTGTTTTCTCGTAAAAAAATTGATTTTTAAGATTGTGACTTTAATATGTATTTTAGCGCAAAAATATATCTAGGTAGTAAAAGTTGTCGAAAATTTAAAATTCTACACCTTTTATTTCAAACATGTTTTTGTATAACGCTTAGTTTAGCGGTAATTAACGATTTTCTGTTTTTTTTCTCACGAAAACATGTAAAAAAAATCGATTTGATTTTTTTAGATTTCAGCCTTTGCATGCATTTTACGATAAAAGTGTATAAAATCAAATTTATAGGAAATTAAAATATCTACAACTTTTTTTTAAAGCATTTTTCTCTACAGAAAAAACATGAAAGTGTGATTTTTCGTATTTTTTAGCCTAACTGAGGTACATTTTCATTTTGCGTCTTTCACTCAGGATTAAAATTAGGTTATGTTTATTGAGGTTTTTTTTATTTCTAATGTTTTATTACTAATGTTAGATTATATTGTTCATTATTTGCGTTGGCAAGAGAAAGTTATGCGAGTGTTTCACACCAGATTTTTCTGTATAACAGACAATGAATTAAAAATGATATGAGGGAAGTCGTATTAGATAAAAATATACTATTTTTCATACAGTCCTGTAAATGATTTTCGTATCAGTTTTAGTTTTATTATGTTTGGTTTACGTAGAATTTACTAGTTTACTAGTTTAGAAGTATCACAATGCAATTCGTTAGGTTGTGACATCGGGTTTGTTCAATATTTGATATAGAGAAGTAGGGACTTTTCTGTTATCCCCCCCTCCCACCAAGCATAATTTGTCATATTTTGTGGATAATATTGGTGTAGGATTTTTTTAAATATTTTTCCGTTTTTATAATTAAAAATACTGTAAGATTACTTACGAAATATCCACAAAATGTGACAAATTATGCTTGCGGGGGGGGGGGGATAACAGAAAAGACCCGAGAAGAAAGTTGGTAAATTCCAAGCAGTCTGCGTCAATATTAACAGAACCCTGCGCAGGAAAACAAGAAAAGAAACTCGGAGGAAGTTTTACAAGGTGATGGCTGTCCCAGTCCTACTCTATGGAAGTGAGTCGTGGATTACCAGACCACAGGAGAGTAGAGTACAGGCGACAGAGATGCGATTCCTTCGAAGAATAAAGGTTGCAGTCGTAGAGACAAACTAAGGAATTAGGACATAAGAACGGAACTGGATGTTAATAACCTGAATGGGAAGATTGCAGAATATCGAAATCGATGGAGGTGGCATGTAGAAAGAATGCCTGAGGGAAGGATCCCCTCAGTGTTTGCAATACAGACCGTTGGGGAGGAGAGATGTTGGGAGGCCACGCAAAAGATGGCAATAATTCAATAGTTTGTCGCTGTTGTGAGTCGAAACAGGTGGAAGCCTAATCCTTGATTGTGAAAAGAAGAAGAATTTACCAAATTTATTTTACTTTCAACGAAATTCAGTTAATTCCACGAATGTGACATATTCCGCTAATCCGACAATGGTTAATGGCCTGATGTGTTCAGACATTACAGTACTTAACTACTGTTTCTCTTTGTAGTGGTTTTGGCCAATTTTTCAGTTTTTGTAGAAGGTTATTTTCAATCAGAAAATTTCGGTTACTATCTTAAGATAATAGATCACATTTGTAGACTAATTATTTCGCTGTAAGCATACTTTTATATCTGGAGGTCTAATTTTAGTTTAGGTATGATGCTCGTTCGTTACAGTATGACACAAAATCGATAGATAAATTAATCGAACTTTAAAATTTATTTGAAGGAAGCAATTTATGATCGATTTTATTAAAGTTGAAGTTAAGTTGAGACATGTATTAAGTTCAGTATACAAACTGCCCATAACAGACAGGTGGAGTATCAAATTATTTACTCTCAATCTGTTCGTTGTAGGGCTAAAATAAATATTTCTGTTTCTTATCACATGGTCAGCCAATTAAATGACTGAATCATTTAATAACAGAAGAGGTAGAGGTGTAAAAGACACTAATCAGAGTTATCTCCTCTGTAAGTAATGATTTTCATTATACAGCCAGACCCTGTGGTGAATGAAGTGAAGGTGTCTTTTGCAGAGTGGAAAAATGTGCTTTTCAGAGGGCCGGGTATGCTGATAAGCGTACTTTTCCACTCAGTGAGGAAGGCAGTTGTAAACCACTCACTCCTCGTTTTACTTAGTAAAACCTCAAACCAACAGGCTCAAACCAGCCTTTCGGCTGATGACCTAAACAGAAAGTTTACAAGCGTATCCTAATTTTTTTTTCTTTTTTTTTATTCGACCTGCTGAAACGTAGGTGTGCATAATAATAATAATAATAATAATACTATCTACTAATAATAAAGTAATTATTTTTAAAACTTAATCAGTAGTACTTTTTACTTTAATCAGATTGATTACACTACACACTTCCAAAATGATAATCGAATTACAATATTTTCGACGTTGATTGTCAAATATAGTAAGAAGTACGTCAATACATTCATGTATTGTATTGCTGGTGTTATTTTATTATATGCATGTATAAATCCCACTGTAACTGTTGCTAAGCTGTTGTACTCCTTACCTCACGCCTTCGTCACACCTTCACCAAATCTCTTACCTATCTTGTGCGCATTACGTAATTTCCAGTCTTCTAACTATAAACTATTGCTCAGACAGAAAAGGAGATTTAAATGTAAGGTTCTTATGCATTAAACCGACCACCACCCTCAGGTTACTTATGCTTTAAAAATAACAAAACAAACTATATACGTATTAAAAAAAAGTTTAATAATGTACTTTACAATTTTCATTATTTATGACGTTTATTTACATTTCTGTGACTCCCAGAATGTAGCAATGTCATTGAGGAGTGTTAGGTAGCGATTTCCGCCTTTAGCCGCCGCTGCCGACCACCACTTTTCTATTCTCCGAGGTAAAAATCCAAGTGATGGCGAACTCTTTGTTTCTTATTTCGCCATTTTGCTGATCCCCACATGCGTTGTACTCGTTGTGTACTCGTTTCAATTTTAGAGTCAACGAAATTATAGGGGATTTTCTGTTATTACCACCCCAGAAAAAATTGTCACTTTGTGGATATATGGTATGTAATCATACAGTATTTTTAATTATAAAAACCGGAAAAATACTGTAAGAAATCCTACACCAATATTCTTCAAGTTAAGGTTAAATATGTTGTTTAGGTCATCAGCCGAAAAGCTGTTTTGACTTGTAGAGATTTTACTAAGTAAAACGAGGAGTGAGGTGGTTTACTATTACTTTCCTCACTGAGTGGAAAAGTACGCTTATCAGCATGCCGGGCCCTCCGAAAAGCACCCACTTTCCACTCTGCAAATGACACCTTTACTTCATTCACCACAGGGTCTGGGTGTATAATGGAATTCATTACTTTCAAAGGAGATAACTATGATTAGTGCCATTTACACTTCTGCCTCTTCTGTTCTTAAAATGATTCATTCATTTAATTGGCTGACCATGTGACAAGAAACGGAACTATTTATTTTAGCCCTGGAACTAACAGATTGAGTAAATAATTTAACACTCCACCTGTCTGTTTTGGGAAGTGGTTAAATATATGTAGGGTAAATACATTGTTTTTTATCAATATTGTTACTGTATGTAATAATGAAATATAAACTTATTGAGTACATGACTCCATTAAATAAATTAATCATTAAATTAAATTAACATCAATAAATTAAATATTATTAAATATTTGAATAACTTTCAATTAATAGTTAACTTGAAATTAATAATAGTTAACTTCAATTAATTAATTAAACGTTAACTTGAAAAATATTGATATATTATGATTTGTTTTTAATATTTTTCCACATTGTGACACATTGTGCTGGGGAAGGGGGAATAACAGAAAAGACGCAAATTATATTATGATTTACCGTGAAGTGTTGAAAACGCGGATCTTCTAACTTGTCTGTTCAATATCCCCTCCAACAGTCGGAAATTATTGTGCTACCGGTTTCAATGTGCAATTGAATTTAAATTATTCCAGTAACCTGAGGTTCCTAAGTAAATAGAGGTGGTGGTCAGTTAATGCTTGAGGTGGTAGAGGGTGATGGTCGGTTTAATGCAAAAGTAGTATACCAAAATTAATGTTAAATAACTTACCACTTTTGTTTTTGTTTAACAAATAATTACCTATATCAAGTACTATACTACACTGAATTATATATAACTGAAAATTTTCTCATTCTGATAAAACCATCACAAGAGTTATTTTCTGAGTTATTTTCTTTAGTGTGGTTGTATGGTAAACCTAATTCTAGAACAAAATTAACATATTGAAGACCAAAAAGGTGATTCATAAAGTTTTAAAACTTTCAGGTGCAGCCTACGAAATTTAGCGTATGTTGCTCAGTCCTGAAGTAAATATTGCTCTGATATTTTTATTTGTTAGTTTAAGTTTGAGTTTCTCCATTCATAACTGTTAAAGCGAATAGGGAATAAATTCTACTCTGAATATCTATAAAACTACAATTTTACGAAATATCCACAAAATGTGACAAATTGTGTTTTTGTTATATTATATCTTTTCAAGAAAAGTTTTTCCTGTTTCCGTTTATCTTATCCCACAGATAGTTTACTTTCTTTACTTAGGTGTTGTCAATATAGAACCTATGTCCACGAGAACCCTATTGTAGTTTTCTAACGAAAAAATTCACCTTTTCTCGCACTTTGTAGTCAGGGTTGTATTTATAGGAATTTCTATGACAAATATTGATACAGCAATATTTGTACTATTTTTAAAAGTTGATGAGCTCTGAACATACGCATTCCCCCTACTCACTTCAGAGCTAGCCAATGACTTGCCAGTAACATGCCAATACTTGCTTTCGTAGCTCTGTTATATATTATTTCGTCAGTAATTTTTTTGTTTTTTCAATAGCAATTTTATAACCTATGAACATAGAATCTGGTAATTTGATTATTTGTTTACATGTACTTTTAAAGAAACTAGTTTAAAAATTGTGTTAAAGCAATACAAAAAATCAATAAATAAGGCTAAAGTTAAGTGAACAAAAAGGGAATCACCTCACAACTCACAATCAACAAAACCATTCCTCGAAATGGTTAGCGCAACTGGCTTCTACGCTGGGGTCCCGGGTTCGATTCCCGGTCAGGTCTGGCATTTTTCACCACTCATTTTCATTATCATCAATATCCACCGTCTGCATTAGCAGAATTTGCAGAACAGTCAGAAGTAAAACAAAAAAAAATACCTCACAATCACCTCTTTGGATCACACCCGGAGTTGTAGCTTCGAGTTACAACTCGAAGCTCGAAGCTTCGGCTTCACCCAGGGTGACACCCTCGACAGCCAAACGTGGAAAGTCTCTTGAGTAATAATCCACCGTCTGTGACCTTTGAAGAGTTACAGGGAAAACTGCACTCGGATACGGTGGGCAGCCACTTAAAAGGCTTATATGTATCGGAGCATCTGGAACGACCAACCAACGGTTGGACAAACTAATACGGACAAATTAAACCGGTAGTTTCAGAGGAAGTTCGGCAAGCAAGTTCAGCCCGAACGAAGGCATACTGGCAGAACATCAAGCTAAAGAATATGAAAAGGAAGAAGTTTTCTAAATTTGACTAAAGTGATCCATTGTGGTCATACAAGACAAAAAAAAAGTATTGCATGTTAAACGCACTCTGTAATCGACGTGTTCAGTTCGAGATGCTAGACACAAGTGACTCTTATATGCAGTGCGCGTAATATTTGTCAGGTTGATACATTCATACAATCTGACAACGCTGGCAAACGTTCTGATTGGTCAACGCGTAGAACAGCAGAGTTCATCAACGGTGAAAAGCATTATAGACCATATCAAGACTCCGTTAATCCGAACTAATCTTTACATTTTTTTAATCGATTTTGTCATCATATCACAGATGTAACTACATAGATGATTAAGTTTTTAATACTGTAATTAGTTCATACTGAGAGAGTCTTTAATGTAATTAACAATAACCGTAATTTTTTTAAGGTTATAATTTTTGTGGTAAATTAACGTAGACTTATGGCAGAAATATCGCTAGGTCATTTTTGGGTTAAAAGAGTTCTAATTGACGTTTAAATCGATGAACAGTAAATTCTTGTATGTGCTTTTGCATATTTGTAGGAGCACGTAACATATTCTATATAACTGGGTGTTTAAATTGAGGAGACATACTAGTATTTTATACTCTTTAATTTGTTTAATAAAATTATGTTTTTATTACCTACCTACGCAATGCAGTTGTATTATTTATAATTAGTCTAGTTATAGTGTTATAGTTGTTATTGTTAGACATAAATTTTTGGTACCGAATAATAGGTATAGTGAATAGGGTACCTACATATATCCTAAATCGTGTTTTTTCTGTCATCTGAATTTTCGGTTATCCGGACTGGTCCCATCAAGTTAAGTTGAACAGAAAATTATTGTATTGAAATATTCATTCATTTTGCCATGTTAAATACAGTAAGTACTAAATACTATGAAAAAAATACACCAACTGGAAATTTCATTTTGAAAAATTATACTGGTAGTATTATTATTTTTCTTTTAGTTTGCCGTATTTTCCTGACAAGACGTCTTGTCTTAAGAAATGTATACAGAATATAGCTAAAATTTAGCGACCTTGGGACCAAGTGACGTGTTAATTATAAATTACCTAAATTAATGGATTGCCTGTAAAAGTGTTTGTTCTGTTATTGATAAATTCATTACAGCATCAATATTTTATTAACATTTAACTGCCATACTGATCCTCAGTGACTTCGCAGTGATGCAATTTTGAGAAATCCCTTGAACAGGCAACTTAGTAACATACCGTGGCCAAATAGTTTACATCTTTTTCTGTAATTATGATAAATAATATGAACTTAATTTATTGCGGAAAACTACAATTGTTTAGTCACTGTTATTTTTTAAACGAAACATAACACAAAAAGTAGTCGTTAATGTTCGTTACGCACGTGCTATGACTTTTCAAGGGATTTATTTAATTATAAAGTTATTTATTTAATTATAAGCACAAACAATTTTAACACAAATTAAATAAAAATTTCATGGTGCTTTAGTTTTTATTTGTACAAAAAAAAACATATTTACCAGACAAACGCAATTACAGACTTTATGCAACACGTAGTTGCATAAAGGACTTAGTGTTTGTCGGAAGCTTAGACAAAAGGATTTTAAGGTAGGTAGGTTTCTTTTATGTAACGAGGCGCACCCGTGTAGAATTTACCATTCTTAAAATGACTAAAATCAAACAGTTTCCTGACAATTTTAGCTGTCGGTCGTTACCAGATTCCAATAGGTAGTTTGATAAACTTTATAAATCACTGTGGTACGTTTTTGAATGGGAAAACTAAACAAGTAGGAGCAAAACCTAGCGGAGAGAATTGCTGTATTTTTAACAACATTAAATTCGTTAAACATGTAATGATATTTCTTTGGACTATCAGTTACTTTTGTAATACTTTTGGCTATTATAAGAAGTTACCTTCCTAAATTTTGGAGTCCTAATTTTCGGTGGAATCTGTAAAAAAAAATACTCGTTCGGTAGTGCTTTTTTAAACGAAAACAAATCGGTAAAATGTTTTCCTTAAAAGATAGGAAAACAGTTTCTCTTTTCCTACTTCATGACGTCGTTGCATAGTAGATAAAAGTTTCGTTTGTTAAATTATATCCATTTAATTTTAAAAGGCCAAGTTAGTCAAAACTAAGAAGGAAAGGACTAGAAAATTGCAGCATTCAGAATTGTATAACCTATAGACCCTACTTATTGTTACAGGTTGATCACTTAAGCTCAGTGTTACCAAATCTTCTAAATCAGAAATATTTTTGAATATTTTAAAAAAGTAATAAAAGTTTTTTTTAATAAAATTGAAAATTATAGCTGTATGATATAATTTGTTAATCGTTTCATTTTTTTTTGTTTTGTTTTAGAATGAACGACAATGGTTGGGTCGGAGGCTGTGGGAGTGCAGAGAGTGAAATTTCGGGGTTTTACGAAGGTCGCCAAATACTTATAACAGGAGCAACAGGATTTGTCGGCAAAGTATTACTTGAAAAACTTCTCAGATCGTGTCCACAAATCGGCAAGATATATCTGTTAATGAGGCCGAAAAGAGGCGCCGATGTAACCACAAGATTTGACGAATTAACTAGCGCATCAGTAAGTGATCCATATTATTTTTTATTTATTTATTTATTTTATTTAGTTAAAATATAAATATTAAAAATTATTACTAAACTAAACTATACAAAGTATACATTTTTTTTAACTAAATAAACATATACGCAAAAACTCTTCTTCACAAAGAGTTCTGTCCCCGCATAGGAGTAGGCCTATACAAAAAATTTAATTACTTAAATACTTATAATTACTATTTGTTATACAGTTAAATAGGGTAGGCCTACAAGGGTTACGTAAAACAAACTTTTTTTTAAAAGAGCAGAAAATAAATGATAAATATTATAATTAAGTTTACACAAATCTCAATAATAATAATTGTAATAATACAAATTTAAAAAAAAATACATTAAGATTATGTACATAATCTTAATAATCTTTAAAAAATCTATATAAATCTTTGTAATACATAGAAGAATAAAACAAACTTTTATTTTATAACAAACTACTTTACTATATTATATTTGAACTAATACAATTTGGATATTTTTACTTTAAGAGAATTAATGACCCACCGGGTTGGTCTAGAGGTAAAGTCGTCGCCAAAATCTGCTGTTTAACAGCTGATTTTCGGAGACGAAGGTTCCTGGTTCAAATCCTAGTAAAGGTAGTTACTTTTATACGGATTTGAATACTAGACAGTGGTTACCGGTGTACTTTGATGGTTGGGGTTTAATTAACCATACTCTCTCAGGAATGGTCGGCCTGGGTCTGTACAAGACTACACCTCATTTACACGTCATACACATCATCCTCATCTCATTGGGTCATGGGGTTGCTTATTGTTCTAAATTGAACTGATTGCAACGTACACAAATTAGGCGTTAAAAAAAAGAAAAAAAAGAGAATTAATTCAATAAATGAGCGTAGAAAGAGAAAAACTATTGCATAAAAGAAAAGTAAAAACGAACCAGAGAACAGTTACTTTAAAACTTGGAAAAGTTTCTCCAGTTCTTGCTCGTAGATCAATAGGATATGATACGTAAGTTTATGTTTCAATAGATTAGGTGACATAATATATAGAATGCCCATAACAGACAGGAGGAGTGTCAAATTATTTACACTTAACCTGTTCGTTGCAGGGTTAAAATAAATAGTTCTGTTTCTTGTCACATGGTCAGCCAATTAAATGACTGAATCATTTAAGAACAGAAGAGGTAGAGGTGTAAAAGCCACTAATCAGAGTTATCTCCTCTGAAAGTAATGAATTTCATTATACAGCCAGACCCTGTGGTGAATGAAGTGAAGATGTGATTTGCAGAGAGAAAAATATGTGCTCTTCAGAGGGGTTGGCATGCTGATAAGCGTACTTTTCCGCTTAGTGAGGAAGGCAGTTGAAAACCACCTCACTCCTCGTTTTACTTAGTAAAACCTTTAGAGGTTTTACTAAGGTTTTAGTTTTAAGAGGTTTTAACCTTTAGAGGTTCAAACCAGCCTTTCGGCTAATGACCTAAACAACAATACATAGGTAAACCATATAAACATTACTGTTTATATAGGTTGGAAGTACGTTAACGAACCGCCCCTCAAGATAGAGAAATTACTTCTGAAAAAATGTTCTTGGTTTTCTTGTTTTTATTTTCCAGCGTTCCAGCGGTTATGTTTCCAGCGTATGAAATAATATATCGTTAAGTAGTTTCAGTTATAAAATAAAAGTTCATTTTTATTCTTCTCTGTATTACAAATGTCCATAATCTTAATGTATTTTTTAAAATTTGTATTGTTATTACAATTATTATTATTGATATTTGTGTAACCAACGAAATGAATCGTTTTCTGGGATTTGTGATTACTTGACGGTTACCACACGCCCAATATAACTGTAAGAGCGCCTTGTAAACGTCTTGTAGGTAGGATTCCAAATTTCTGCAATAAACTCATACGATCGCTCTTTTTGTATCCGTTACTAGCGTATAGAAAATACTACATTCTTATAAATAAATATTCTTATAAATATTACTTAGAATTACATTCTGAAAGCTGTAGACCTATTACTTGGTTTACTTACATTAAAGCTGCTTTCTCACTATATCGTAAATAGATAAATTATGAATCAAATATATAGCTTACTAAACGAGATTTTATCGTTATTTATTCCGCTATTTGCCTAGATATCATAAATCCAAAGTATATCATTCCATCTCTTGACGTAACGGATCTGTTTCGTGAAAGAGCCAGTTTAAATCACCTGCTCAAATAACTGTTAGTAATTTATATTTGACACTTAATCTAACATATCTGATTTTATAATATCAGATATTATTTACTGCATTGTATGTAGGATACCAACCGTCACAGTAGACGATGGAAATTACTATGTACAAAAGGCAGAAATGAATTAATTTTTATCTGAATAGAATTAAAAATTGTTGAATGCAGTCAAACTTGTACGGAAAATTTTATTTAAGCTCTTTAATCACTTGGTTACTGTGATCAAGATAGCCTATGTAGTTTATATTATGGTAAAATCAAATGTATTATGAAAATCACATGTAATTTTTTCTGATTCTTGTCGGAAACCAAACCTTAATGTTTGAATTTGTCACCAACTACAATATCAAGACAGTTAAAAACGTATGAAGTATTTCTTTGGTATTTATCTTTAGTTATCAGTAACTGAATCTGGTTTACTGAACTCAGTATATACGTAGTAGACAAAGAATATGATAGTCGTTATTTTCTCCCAAAATGTTTGGTTAATAAGATATAAAATACGAAAGGCTTGCCGATGCGAGAATTTAATTTCAAGTGAAAACTTTCTTGTTAATATAGGATCTATATATCTGTACATCGACTTATAAGAGTGTGTTATTTACAGGCGAATTTTTAAACAAAAAATAAACTCAAGAAAATACTATTCAAATCAGCAAAGTGCCTAAAGAAGTCATTTTTAGTCACCAGGATCTTCTTAACTTTTTTTGGGTTTCAACTGCTTTGAAATTTGTTGTCAAAAACGTTATTTTTTAGTAGTTACTTGTAATGCAGAAGAAATAAATGCACAAATTGATAATGTATAGATCTATATTAAAAAGTCCCAAAATTTTTTTTATATTAACCAACTTTTTTTAACGGTTTTTGAAAATTTCTTTCGTAGCGGTTACTTGCAATATATAAAATACTTATTAAAATGGTGTATACTGCTAACTTCAGTAGCTAAGGAGAAATATGCTTTTTCCGCATTTTTGTGCCTCGAAAACACTAAAAAGCAAATGTTCATTTACAGGAATTCACACGATATTGTATTTGTTGATAAAAGTACTTCGTAAATCCATCACAAGTACACATTTTATTAATATGTTGCTTGATAAAGCGTTGTGCTCATTATCATAGAATGGAAACGTTTAGGCCAGCTCACTTCGGCAACCTAATATTATTGTACAACTGAAATAAATGTTTTATGTGTTCATCAAATAAATATAACTAAGTTAAAAATAATAAATAAAAACTAATTTCGTAATGTCGAACTCGAAACGGAAGAATAATTACAGTATTTCCCCTTCTGTCCCTGAAGCTCAACCCGCGTGCTTATACGAATGCGTACCGAACTGACTATGTTATATTGATACGCAAGCGCGAGCTGGCTTATGTTAATAGTAATTAATAATCTACCCACACGATTAGAACTGTTATGTATTTTATAGATACTTAACGAACATTTCTTCGACAAAATGTCTGATCGTATAGCGAGCTCACGTTTGTTTATCGCATTAACGCCAAATTCTTTTTAGCCGTTTGATTAAAATCTGTAAATTCCTGTAAACATTGAGCACATAACTTTTCAAAACCTAATAAAAATCGTTCAAGATGATGTAATTTCAATTAAAAAATTATCAATTTTTCTATTGATGCTCAATTTTTGGTAGTTTCATTTTGAATTGGCCTACCGTGTTTATCAAAACGTGAAGGTTGACCGAGTGACCGAGAATGATATATGTATTTTTTGTAATATACACCCTTATATTGTAATATAAATACCCTTCCTGTAGTTTTACGAGTACTAAGTCTAATGTTCTGAAAATTTATATAAAACACTGGTTCAAAAAGGGGTTATTTCATTAATATTGTTTTTGATTTTTAAATCGGCGTAACGATTGGTTCTTGCTGATGCATAGAGTTTAATTTTTAATAGTAGTTAATTTAATTTAAAAACTGATTAATTAATTACTTAAATACTAATTACAGCTTACTAACTACAAACATTGATTTACAGATTAGGAAAAATTTCTTAAAACATTATGTTTGGAGTGTAGCATTATACGGAGGTGAAACGTGGGTGATAGGGGCTGTAGAAAGGAAGAGGATAGAAGCTTTTGAAATGTGGTGTTATAGGAAAATGTTAAAGATTAGGTGGGTGGACAAAATAAGTAATTTAGAGGTTCTTAGGCGAGTGGATGAAAAAAGAAGTATATGAAAGCATCTTACCAAAAGAAGGGATAGGCTAGTGGGGCATATCCTAAGACATCCAGGTATTGGGCTATCAATAATGGAGGGTAATATTGAGGGAGTGAATTGTAGAGGGAGGCAAAGATTAGAATATAAAGCAAATTACAAAAGATGTAGGGTGTTACAGGTATGTAGATATGAAAAGACTTGCGCAAGATAGAACAGGTTGGAGAACTGCATCAAACCAGTCGAGAGACTGATGACAAAAAAAAATTAATTACATTTAAGATTAATGGAAACTAATTAAACCGTCATTAATCAAATTTTTATTCAGGTTGATCCATTTTACAACTCTGACTCATTAGCTTACGTAAGAAAATAATTTAGTTGTGGAAAATTCATAATTAAACATTTACGGTTCCGATACTCAACAGCTTAATAATATTTCCTATTTTTGAGAATCGTACTTTAAAATGGTGCCTTTGAACGCTTTTATTTTTTGAATAAGAGTCAAAACTCTGACTATCGAAGAAGAAATATTTTGAATATTTTTATAAAGATTAATTTCTTTCACTGGGTGACGTTATAAGTTGCAGTAATACTAGATGGTAAACGGTCATTAGCAGCTACTATGGTTTCATAAGATTTTGTCAGTCTAATAACCATGGGTTTCTAACAGATCTTAGTCGGTAATCGAATCCAGGATATTCTTATTTACCTATTAGTAGACTACTGATCATTTCGATTGTGTCACTCAACCACTGACTCTGTAAATTTTTAAACTCATGTAGCCCTAATACAAAATATACATACATTTTCATACATATTAGTTTTTCGTGCTTCACATTTATTAGTTGGCGAAAAGAACAACAGCTGATCTGAACATCCGTAGTGCTGGCTGAGAAATATTTCGTGAAATAACAAAACTACTATAATTTCATTCTTTCAAGTAAATAAGTAGAATCCAGATTTTTCCAAGGTAATAATGTTTCGTAAACAATTTTTACTTTTTCTTGCCTACATGAATATATAGGAAGGATAGTATTGTTTCATGTTGATTTTTTGAAATCGAGTTTTCGCCGGATCTACACGTTTTCAGACCCCCCTGAACCCAAAAACATGTTTTTAGCGTTTGGTGGTGGTGTATGTTTTGGGTGTGGCTGTGTTTGTGTGTGTGAACAGAATATCTCAAGAACGGAACATCGTACGAACTTGAAACTAGATACTTAAGTTAGGTACTACTAGAGGACCCGATTAGAACATTTTTTCATTAAAATCGATCAACCGGAAGAAATAGTTATTCGTCATTTTTCACTTTTTATTTTCTCAAAAACGGCTCCTGCGATTTTTTTTTAAAGCGCCTCATTTACTAAATTTTTTATGATCTATAAGATAGGGTAGGTGCCATGTCTGCTGAAACTTCTGGGAAAGGCTGTTTTCTCGTAAAATAATGTTCTTTTAAGATTGCGACTTTAATATGCGTTAAAGCGCAAAAATGTACATAATGAAAGTTGTAGAAAATTATAGAACTTACAACTTTTATTGCAATTTTTTGTATTACGCTTAGTTTAGCGGTAATTAGCGATTTTCTGTTTTTTTCACGAAAAAGTGTAAAAAAATCGATTTTTTTTAGATTTCAGCCTTAGTACGGTATACATTTTACGGCAAAAGTGTACATTTAATCAAATTTACAGGAAATTAAAAGATCTACAACTTTTATTTAAAGCATTTTTCTCTGCAGAGCCTAGTTTAGCGTAAAAGAATGATTTTCTGTATTTTTAAGCCCAACTGAGGTTGATTTTCATGTTGCATCATTCACTCATGATTAAAATAAGGTTGTTTTTTGAGGTTAGTTTTTTGTTTATTTCTAATGTTTTATTGGTAATATTAGGTTATATTGTTAATTATTTGCATTGGTAAGAGAAAGTTGGATGAGTGTTTCACACCAGATTATTTATTTTGATTATACAATAGAGTACATGAGCATCGGACTTGCTTTAGAGCACTGCGGTAGTTAAGTTAGTACTGGTGATAGGAGCTTTCTCACCCTTCGCATCAGACTTTGGTTCAAAAATGCTATCAATATTTTTTTGTTGTAGACTATAGACTGTGAAAGATCCCATTACAAGTACAAAATAAATTTGTGTCAACGCAAGATCAACACAGATTTGGAATACATATATAATTCCAGTTCTGATTTATCTATTTATAGGCCTGTTATCGTATTCCGTTTATAGAATAACCATGAAAATGGCCTCGTACGAGACTGTAATTCAAAGACGAAACAATTATTTCATATTAGTCATTGTTTTCCATAATTGTGAGAGAACAGAAGGACAAATTTAACAATACTATTTAGCACCCTTACTTAATTAAACTTAACAAGATTATTGTCTTGCTTTGATATTGTCTCGGGTTCCTCAGTTCCAGGAAGTGAACCGTAAACCTACTACATAATTTAATAACTAATTTACTGACATTCAGAACACGTGTAAATTGATTTAAAAATAATTAATTGTTTGAATGAATATTGATTTCATATGATCCGTTCCCTATTAATAACTTTGAATATTTTAAATTTGATCATCTTAGAACCGTTCAGATTATAATTGAATTAATCTATTAATTTGACATGCTTATGACATACACCGCTACCTTTTTCCATACTAATTTGACAGAGCTAAAAATAATTGATCAACGAACAGCATTTCTCAATACATTTATTAATAATGCAAAGAATTTCGCTTTAATTAATCAGCAGAATATAAATCAGTTATAATACCTTCTAAAAATTCGTTTCTCGTTTCATCAGTTGGGCTATAAAAAAATACAGAGTGATTTTTTAGTCCGTTACCCAATATTGTTTATGTCTGGTATTTTTTCTGAGAAAGGGAAATTTTGTTTTGTGACAAAGTTGGTACCCCTACTCAACTGGTATAGATAAGGCAGTGTGAGTTGATTCTCCTTGAGCTGTGTAAAATTTTGTGCCGTTTCCGGTCGTGTTACGAACAGAATATCTTTTACCCTAGAACAACGGGTTTTCATTCTTTAACAATATTTTTCTAAGAAATCGTACGCGAGTGTAAAAGAATCATTTCAGATTAAATTTTCTGGTGTTCCTTCACCAGAAAAAATGTCAATTTCTAAGTTAACAAACTGATTTCGAGAGACAGATAGTGTTTGCGACAGAAAACGCAGTGGTCGACCAACTCTCTTGACAGATGCCATTTTAAAGAATGTGAAAACAAGATTGCTTAATTCTCCACTGTCTCTCGAAATCTGTTTGTTAGCCTAAAAATTGACATTTTTTTCTGGTGGAGGAATACCAACAAAATTAATTTTCAATGATTCTTTTACACTCGCGTACGATTTCGTAGAAAAATATTGTTCAAGAATGAAAACTCGTTGTTCTAGAGTAAAATACATTCTGTTTGTAACACGACCGGAAACTGCGCAAAATTCTACACAGCTCAAGGAGAATCAACCCACACTGCCGTATCTATACTGGTTGAGTAGGGCTAACAACTTCGTGTCACTAAAAAAAATGTTCCTTTCTTAGGAAAATATTACCAGATAGGCCTATTAACAATTGGGTAACAGGACTTAAAGTCACTTTGTAATTCTGCTTAACGAAATGAATTCTTTATCAATTTTTCTCATTTATATACCTTAAATGTGTACTTTTATTACCTTATAGTGAACGGGATCAATTAAATTTTAAATTGGCAAAATTAAATCCTACTGATTTGAATGTTGCATAGCTATGGTGAAAGTTCTTTCTTTATAAACACGAGTGTGATCAACTTTCTCACTTATTGCATCGAGTCATGGTGGGTTATGAATGAAAAGTAAGAAATAGGCTAAGAATTATTACTAAGTGAAGGTTGTTGTAGTACATTGACATTGACATTAGGCATCTTGTATTGAAGAGTTTCTTGTAGTAAAAAGTAGTGAGTGGGGTATTAAATTTGGTTCATACTTTCGTCATGTTACACATAGCCTACATTATACTACTCTAAGAGTTACATTGATAATTATTTCATTGATATTATTAGAGGTGAACCATAAATTACTCTTTTCTATTCAAAATCAATTGACCAACTCGGATATTGGTTAGTACAGTACCGATGAGTCTGTGAACTGTGAAGATAACATCGTATTTATTAGTAGGCCACCTTGATATCACGTTCTTTATTTACCTGTACTTAATAAATATGACTACCCGAATCATGTATGACTGTAAATCGAACTCTTCGTCCTGCAGTTGATATTACCAAATAAAATTTTCAAATATTTTGTAGCGTACCGTAGTTATAAACGCAGTTGTGGGCAGATTAGCAAATTTTCTATTTTTGATGTGTAAATACATTAGTATCCGTTTAATACGCTCACGGCTAAAACTATTTTCTGCTTGAAACGCGATGTTCGTGAAGCGCTGGATTAATAAGGTAAAACACGTAGGGCCTATTATGTTCCCGCTTAACACGCATTCAATCCCGCCTAATACGCGCTCTAAATTGATGACTATCTAAAAAAAAATAAGTAATGGAAATTCGTTATTAGTTACAGTATTTTTATGTACATTTGTATTAGTAGTGTTATTTGTTTGTGTTTTTTTTTATATTAAATTTACGTTTATGTACTACATATAATCTATACATCATTTGTATATAACCTATTCGCAATTCTTGTTATTAATATTTTCTCACATAACGCAGAATGTTAAAATATTAACACTTTTCTGCCTTCAATAATGATTTTTTTAAAAAGCACTCGCTTAAGATGGTCTTGGCCGCTTCTCCGCTGACAATTTATCGTCTAAGATGGTAAGTTGTATCGGACCCATGAAAATCGTATTAAGCGGATTATACTGTACCCATTAAAATTGTTTTGAACTCTGAATGTTTTATTTGGTGATTATACCTACACACGCCTTGGCTTATGCAAAGGTAATGACATAAGGTGATATTATAAATATGAAGAAATGCCAAATCTGCCTGGGAATCGAAACCCCGACGTAAAAGTCAGTTGACAACTACCACTACAGTTACACCAACGGGCTTGGTTATATTTCAGGCCGTTTTGTAATGTATTTATTTCTAATGTTTTTTTTGGTCATCTGGTTTTGGCGACTGGTTTGATGCAGTTCCCCAAGTTGTTTTATCTCGCGCAAGTCGTTTCATATCTACGTACCTGTAACACCCTACATCTTTAGTAATTTGCTTTAAATATTCTAACCTTTGCCTCCCCCTACAATTCACTCCCTCAATATTACCCTCCATTATTGATAGAACAATACCTGGATGTCTTAAGATGCTCCACTAGCCTATCCCTTCTTCTGATAAGGTGTTTCCATTTTCCTTTTTCTTTCATCCACTCGTCTAAGAACGTCTAAATTACTTATTTTGTCCACCCACATGATTTTTAATATTTTCCTATAACATCACATTTCAAAAGCTTCTATCCTCTTCCTTCCTACAGCCCCTACCACCCACGTTTTACTCCCGTATAATGCTACACTCCAAACATCCGACGTCGATGTATTTTACGTTATAACAACATCCGATTTACCGGACGTCGGTAAGTTATGCATAAAGTGCCAACGTCCGGATAACCGAACATTTACAAAAAACAACTTTTAAACAAAATTTAATGGAATAATGTAATTTGAAACCGCCTCCGCGGCGTAGTGACTAGCGCGCTAGCCTGCTAAGCGAAAAGTCCCCGGTTCGATTCCCAGCTAGGGTCTGGATATTTTAACACATTAAAACCACCGTTAAGGTACCAAAACCCACAGTAGTTGCTAATGACCAAGCTGTCTATGCGACTTTAAATAAACTAAAAAAACTATTTCGAGTATTTTTAGTGTCAGAACGGTTTTTTTAGAACATAATAAAAAGTAATTTTTAACAGGAAATTTTATATTTCTGTAGATCTAACGTTGAAATTTTGGTTGGCAATGGCAGGCTTATGCCTGCAAGTTTTCGAAATGAGGGCTGACACTTTTTGTACACCCTTATTCAAATTAAATGGCTTTAGATCTAACTTTTAAATATTTTTTCGGCACTGAATGGGTTAAGAAACACTATTGTTTCTTAAACACTAAATCTTAAAAAAACAATTATTATTTTTCTTTTAAAGCCGCAACAACTGCGACTACTGAGGTTTATAGAACTCTGACGGTTTAAGCTCGTTAAATTTTTAGGTCCTAGCCATGAATCGAATCCGGGGCTTTCACTTCATATGCTTGCACGCTAAACACTGTCACAGAGGCGACCCCACATTCTTGTTGGCCGTACTAATCATAACTTCTAGCTAAACTAATTATTCACAGTTATTTAAGTCATTATAGAAAATTTTTGGGTTTATCTGTTTAGCTCCCCTTGTATTTTTACTGGTATAGGGTTTGGTTAAATAGATCTGGTTTCCATTTACAGGTTTTTGTACATAATTATAAAATACTTTTTTTAGTAACTAAGATTAGTTTCACAAGCGTTATTTCGTTAACATTGAACATTTGCATTTTCCTTATCTTAGTCGCTTTACTATCAGCTGTTGAATTCCGTATTATCTATTTAAATATTATAAGTCACTGTATTTATTATACCACTTACCTATTATCTGAAACAGCAATAGGTAAGCGTAGCATTTTTGTAGTAGACTACAAGATTAACTGACAACCAAACAATAATTGAAAGTCCGAGGGGACAAAACTGCCATAATATTTTTGTAATATTTCTTACAGTGCCTAATATTACTTAAATCTGCGTAAATTTTGGAGAAATGCGTATACAAGAACATAGAAAATTAATGAAACAATATCCTTATTGTTCTTATGAGCCATAAATAATGCCTTATCTCGAAAAGAAAGGTTAGTATACGTCAGCTTCCTGATTTTATAGACCACAATGTGGTATGAAACCGAGAAGCCGTGGTTTTAAAACTACACATATCTTTTCTAGACTCTTATCGGCTATAACTAGTAGAAGTACATACGGCCTGGGAAAACTAGGCGATCAAAATTATTATTTTGTCAGAAATATTAAATACTTACTCGCCAATGTTATTTCTAAGTGTCTATAAGATTCTAGTAAATATTTCTATTTGCATCTGTGAAATAATTATTTCATATTTCTTAAGTATAAAATGTCAACCGAAAAGCTTATTGAATATCAATCCAGTGACGGATTTAGCATCAAGTTTGGCGGGAGGTCACTACCAGGGGTCTGGGGGTATGGAATACCCACCAGGGTAGTAGGGGTCCCGGGGGTTTTCCCCGAGAAAATTTTAAAAAATCACATCTTTAAAACGTGTTTTTGCGTACTTCTGAGCCTAACATTTTCAATTTTCACACTGTTATAACAGACAAAATGAACAATTTTAGACATTCAAGAGATTCAACAATAGAGGATAAATTAAAAAGAATTTTATATCATGCTTCATACAACAAACAAAATATGAAAATAATTTACTGGTAAAGGTTTACATTAAACTAATATCCACTTACATAAAATTATTTATGTTGGGTGCTTATTTTGCTCTGTCAATAAAATATATTTTTATACCCCTATATTTAATAATATATACGTAATTATATGATCTCAAAAATAAGCAACTTTCAAGCTTGTCTAGTGAAGACAAGTTTTCTGAAGAAATTGCACTACAGCGTGTGATAAAAAAAACCTGATTTGTGGTAAACAGGGGTTTGGTTTTTCCACCATGGCAAGGCACCTGCTCAAAATTCCACTCTGCATCCTTAAGACAGTATGCAAGTTTTTGATAAAAAAACAGCATGACTGCCTTGCTCTCCCCAACCACTTCGGATACAAGAAAAACTTTTTGTTCTCACTAATGAACTGGGACCTACCTCAAAGAAAAGTGTTTTGTCGACGTGATTGACGTGAAGAAAAAACCAAGGAGGCACTGTCAGTCATCAAAACAAAAAAACTTAAAAACTGTTTAGAACAATGAAAAATAAGACTGGACAAGTGGTTGGCTCTAATGGAGAGGAATTTGAGAGGGATTAAAAGATTTTTGTAAAAAAATTATACACACTTTATAATAAGACTTATCCTGTTATTTTTGGGTATCTCCTCGTATTTAATGATTTTTTTAATTTGTTATCGGGAACTATTTTTTTAAAATTTTCCTAAATTTATTACTGTGTTTTGCTGCATTTATTTTTTTGGACAGGATTTTTGTCACCTTATATACATCTATGCACAATGGCAAGTTAAATTCCAGCATGTACGATTTATCCTCCATAGAACGTCTACCAGATCCTCCATTCATCCCTATTCTCCCAAGTCCCAATTCTCAAGCCTCTCTCCTGCATAGCTCCCACCCCATCCCTCCATGGTCGTTACAATTTGCCCTTCCTCCTTCTTCCTTTGGTCTCTATTCCAGCCTCCGCTTTTCTCACATGTCCACACCATTAACAACCCCTTTTCCTCTATGTTTTTCATTATATATTCTTTTGCATTTGTATCCTTCTTCTAATTTCCTTATTCGGTACTTTATTTAATCTGGTCAAACAACAGTATCTATGCTAGTACTCCATTTCTGTTGCAATAATTTTATTTCATTTCCTCTTGTTTATGACTCATAATTCTGAGAAATAGGTCATAAATCTTGGTGCTATGGAGTTGTATGTCATTTTGTTAGTTTTTTTTATATTTATGTACTTATTTCATATTACTGGATCTAGTTGTCTAATGGCTGTTCTTAATTGTCCCAAATTTGTTAACATCTTAAAAATTATACCATAGTAAATATTATTGCAGCTAGAACATAGGCTAAACCTATTCGTATAATTTTTTTTTATTATGTGATACTATATAAATAGAAATTTCTTGTTTGTAAGCTATTTACTAATTATCATAGTTTTTAATTCCTTCATTTGCTCCATAAATGGGGATCATGTTTCAAGGTTTTCTTTTTTGTACAATATGTTTTGTTCAGTATTTAATGGGTTTCAAATCTGCAGCTCATCTTCTTTTCATAATATTTCATGTAGGTATAGACCATTACGCACCTAATTAATTCTCTTGGTTCCTTCTTCCTCTTTTAACACCCACTACTAGTCAATGCCCTCATGTTGCTTTGCTCTGCGCAGTGCATCGTAATCACTTATGTTGTTAAGATCCATTATAACATAATTAATTGATTAAGTTACTATCTACTACAATCAGTATAATGTAATGCATCTTGGAGAATATCCATATCTGCCATGTTTTTTTTTACAGTATGGATATTACAGCCATTACAACAACAAGCAATGCAAGTCTAAATGATATGTTTTTGCTTGTGCAGTCTTGGTGTTCTTGGGCCAAGTGGGAGATTAGAAGTAACTGCAGATAACTAACAATTAATTTCTGCTAAACCATAAACCACATTCCTTTTGTAATCACAACTAAAAAAATAAGTAACGGCTTACTGAAGAGTTCAGCTAATTAATTGTAAGATTAAGTTTAGGGTACTAAGGTAACAGTAATAAGTTCAATATTATACCATAGTTTTTTTTTTTTTGATAGTGACAGTAGTGTAATGAAACTTAATTTTTTTTCTGATCCTAATCAGAGCAGATACTTGTATTGGCTGTGCAATAGGTAGATTTATTCCGTATAGGTACTCTAGCAAAAATTATGGTGTCGTGGCCAGCACAACTAGTTTCAATGCCAGGTTTCTCAGGTTTTATTCCCATTCACGTCTGTCATCTCTCCAAAGCTCATTTTTATCTGTCACCATTCACCATCTGTGTTAGAATTAGAGTGCAAAACAGTTAAGTATAAAATAATCATGAAAGATACTCCAGTTGATTAAAATATTTGGTCTCATTGACATATTAAATCAATCTTCACTCAAGCTACTGTTTGTTAATGTTAATGTGATTTCTTTTATAGATTTTTGATGGGGTCAAGAGAACTAATTCACATCTTTTAAAGAAATTGGTTCCTGTCAAGGGTGACATTACATTACCTGAAATGGGCCTCAGTAGTTCAGACCAAACACTACTGATAGAAAATGTTTCTATTGTTTTCCATTCTGCAGCAACAGTGAAATTTGATGAAGAACTAAAACAGTCTGTTGAAATGAATTTAGTTGGTACAAAAAAATTGGTTCAACTGTGTAGGAAAATGTCTAAATTAGAGGTTTGTAAATTTTATTCTGGTAAGAATTTAATACAGCTAATTAAATACTATAGATCACTCATGTACAGAACCAGTTAAAAGAAATTCAATATATTTTAAACATTTGTGATGGTATAAGGTAAAAATAGAATAAATGCAGTACAACTCAAAAAGCTATTTATTCCAGTTAATTTCACAGCTAGTTGCTTTACAACATTTTTAAATTGTATTTCTGTGCTACAAAGTAATAAATTAGTAAGAGCTGGAACTGGGTTTTATTAAATTTTTGAAGACAAGTACTTCTACCTAAATATCACAACTCACAGTATAGAAAAATTGTTTGTTGACTGTAAAAAAAAAACTCTAAAGAATGAGAAAGAGTAATGTATGGATGTGACTACCAAATTCAATACAAATCTTTTGAATTTTAGGAGATAATTCACTTGCCAAATTACTTGATAGAAATTTCAAAGCTATGAAATTTTGAAAGTGATACAACATTTTCATTGACACATTTTAAAAAGCAAAACATTCATTGAATGAAATTGTGAATTCATCTTTTTCAATCATTTTAAACCTGAAAAACTAAATTTTTTAATAAACTTCCATTGTTGTGATATTCCAATGAGCAGGTAGGAAAAATTCCATTATAAGGCAATAAGATATCATGCAGTCTCTGTTTTACACATACCTATATTAAATTTACTACATACAAACAATTTACAACAGTATTCATCTTTTCATATTCTTAGTATGAATGCCACTTTATTTTGTTTAGTAAAGAATCTGTTAAATTGTTCAATGTTAGAATTAATATTCTTCTTAGTTTCTGTATTTGATACTTTTAGGCTACATATTTTTCAAATCAAAAGAATAACATTTTTGGTATGAATACAATAAGTCATCTATATTTTTAATGGTACTGTACTTCTAGATTTTTTTGTGATTTCTTTTCATAGAGAACATAGCTTACAAAAAGATGATCGTTCAGTTTCAAAGCACTTTAATTTTTGTCGTAACTCATGTTATATTAAATACACATTTTTGGAAGTCACAACAAACCAAATTTTACCAGTAATAGGGCTTTGTATTACAAGTAGAAGCCAGTAATGCTAAATTGCCCATTATATTAGAGACAGTAAAAATAGTGGTAACATTCTGTTTTGTGGCATTGCTAGGTTGTAGGATAATACATTATGTTTCCAGAAAATTACAAACAAAATAAGTCTATTATACATTTTAGTATTCTAAAGAACTACGATTCTTTAGTTTTTAAGAGTACTTCAGAATAAATTTATTTTAACATTAACTTTTCAGGATCAAACATGACCATAGCTTGACATAATGTTTTATTTCTTATTTGTGTTTTGTTCAATTAGTAGAGATGGTGGAATTTTGAGAATTTATATAACTGCACAATTAAAATAAGACCACACAAAAAGCTTCTGCAAGTCACGTTTTCATTATCCTTAGTTACAGTTGTGATTTAAAAATAATTTTATTTAATAACTTTGTTACTGTTTGTCTTGTACATATCATTACCTGAAGTGGAATGATGAGACGACACAAATTTTCACTGTATGATTTTTTTAGAGAGATAAAAAAGAAGTAGTTACTATGTAACTTACCACATTTTTATTCTCCAGAAAAATTCCATTCATCACAGAATGTGTTCGTTACAGTATTATCATTATTGTTACAGGCACTGGTGCATGTCTCAACAGCATATTGTAATTGTAATGAAGTTACCGTATCAGAGGAAGTGTATCCACCACCAGCAAAACCTGAAGCAATAATTCAATGTGTGGAATCCTTGGATGATAAAATACTCAATTCAATAACGCCACAGTGAGGTTTACCTAAAAATTTTATTTATTGTAATCTAGGTTTCACCTACATCACTACTCCTCCATCAAAATTTAATTTTAAATGGATTTGTGAATAATCTTGTTCTAAAAAAAATGCTTAAATGAGTATTTTAAATTGTTATTATTAATGAGGTTTATAACATGAACTCTATTCAGTAACGTAACGTGAATAAGTGGGTAATACACAAACAGTACATAGCTTTAATTGTTGCTGTTTAAGTCAACAGCCGAAAGGCTGGTTTGAACTTTTAGAGGTTTTACTAAGTAAAAACGAGAAGTGAAGTGGTTTACTTCCTCATCGAGTGGAAAAGTATGCTTATCAGCATGCCAGCCTCTCCGAAAAGCACCCACTTTCCACCCTGTAAATAACACCTTCACTTCATTCACAACAGGGTCTGGCTGTATAATGAAATTCATTACTCTCAGAGGAGATAACTCTGAATAGTGTCTTTTACACCTCTACCTCTTCTATTTTTAAATAGTTCAGTCATATAATTGGCTGAATACGTGATAAGAAATAGAACTATTTTTTTATAGTCCTGGAATCAGCAGATTAAGTGCAATTAATTTAACATTCCATCTGCCCATTATAGGCAAAGCTTTAATTAACAACTCAAATTATTAGCATTTTTAGGCTGAAGTATTTGTAACCGTATTTTCTAAAATGTTTAAATACCTTTGACATTTACAAGGTGCTAACTAGAACTTTGTTTGAATGTTACTATAAGAGTTAATTTGACTCAAGAATGTCAGATCTGACTACAAAAAGTAGGGTTTTCTACCTCAGAACTGAAAAACAATTTCATGTATCAGTATGAAAAAATTAATGGATAAAATATTAAATAATTTGTAAATAAATAAATAGTTAAATACTTCGTTCATGGTGGTACTGCAACCAAGAGGTCCTTCCAGTACCCATTCTTTTCATGTCAGTATACTTATCAACCTGACATCTTTCGTCATCCCTTTTAACTTCTGTTTCTTCGCCCCTTTTTTCCTTTCTTTCCATCTTAACATTGAAAATATTTACAATAAAACCACTTTGTCTCATATTGTGCTAGGTACATATTCCTTTTTGCATCCATTTCCCAATAGTACTTCGTTATTCATTTTTTTTCTTTGTCAAACTAATCTTCTGCATTCATCCCTGCAGTTATATTTCAAATCACTCCTGATCTTGCTTTGCCTTGTCTTTCCCAATATCATGATTAACTATCTGTTGTTGTTTAGGTCATCAGCTGAAAGGCTGGTTTGAACCTGTAGAGGTTTTACTAAGTAAATGAGGGATGAGGTGGTTTACAATTGCCTTCCTCACTGAGTGGAAAAGTACGCTTATCAGCATGCCGGGCCCTCTGAAAAGCACATATTTTCCACTCTGCAAATGACACCTTCACTTCATTCACCACAGGGTCTGGCTGTATAATGAAATTCATTACTTATAAAGGAGATAACTCTGATTAGTGTCTTTTACACCTCTACCTTTTCTGTTCTTAAATGATTCAGTCATTTAATTGGCTGACCATATGATAAGAAACAGAACTATTTATTTTAGCCCTGCAACGAACAGATTGAGTGTAAATAATTTGACACCCAACCTGTCTGCTAGGGGCAATAGTTATAATAGATAGTTAATAGAATAATAGATAGAGATAGATTAATAGATAGTTAATAAATAGTATAATAGATAGTTAATCTAGTTAAGCACTAGATTAACTAAAATTATTAAAATTATTATTAAAATTATTGGACGTTCATAATTATTTGTAGTCAGAAGAATTCATGTACAAAATCTAGTTAAGCACTAGATTAACTATCTAGTAAAACAATTCAGAATAATGATTTCACAATTTTTTCTTTGTCTTGACATAAGTGTGATTATGTCACAATTTGTAAAAATCTTGCTTTGATATTAAAACACCACAAATAATTTAACAGTAGTAAAGAAGCAGTGTTAGTCCAGACACCCTGACATCATTTACTCCTAAGCTATACATATATTCTTACATAATATAAAATTCATCCAGTTTTTAACTGCTTCTCATCAAAAACTGGAAAATTTCAGAGAAAAATTATTGGACGTTCATAATTATTTGTAGTCAGAAGAATTCATGTACAAAATTTTCCACTACTCAAGATCATTGTACTATACAGAAATCACAGGAAGGAGATTAAGCACTCTTGTTTAGATTGGGCAAGCAGAACTAACATTAAGTCTTCAGATTCTTCCATAATTTGCCACCAATTCTGGCTACATTTAAATCTGTATAATATACAGACTTATATGAAAAGAAGATTGAAATTTAAATATATTGTTACGAAATGTAAAAATTAATTAATGTCTTTATTAGATCCTTTATAAGAAATAACACTAATTTCTATTTTTTGTTTTTTATATCTGTTTAGAATAATTGGAAACCGACCAAATACATACACTTATACAAAAGCCTTGGCAGAACATGTACTTTTAGAAAACAGTGATGATTTACCAATTGCCATTGTAAGACCGTCGATCGGTATGTATTCAGTGTAACTGTAATTAATAAATAACAAATTTTTACTGTAATCAATAAGTGTGCGTACACTCCAGACAACATAGAGCATACCCCTAAAACTGTGGTTTCACTGCCCTACACCGAATCACCTTGTAGAAAGCTCATTCGGGTTGAACAGAAGACGCTGTTTATTCTTACATATGGTTAAGAGCAACTCATCATGATCCAATACAAATTTTAGGTTTTCAACCTGTAAATCTGGGAGCCGTGGTCACAGTAGAATATGTTATACAGTATAACAAATAAGTATGTCCTATTTATATTATAATGTACAGTTTATAATAGGTTTAACTCATTTCCAAATTTATTAAATTTTGGAAGATGATAGGTGGCCAAAGAGGGTATGGGGTGAACGCCAGCCGGTAGAAGAAGGAGGGGCAGGCCGGAAGTGACATGGTTGAATGGGGTGCAGGAGGCAATGTCTTTGCAGTGGCTCTCCGATGGGGACTGGCGAGACAGAGAGAGGTAATGGGGTAGAAGAGAGATACAGCTGGGGCTGTAAATCCTCGCATGATTATATATATATTAAATTTTAAAGTCTTTTTTACTGACTTTTAGGAATCTTCTTTTAATGAAAAGAGACTATAGTTTATTGTTGCTACAATTTGAATTATTATATAGTCCAAGATAAAAAAATAGATGTATATAGTCTAAATGCATTCCCATCATCACCACACATTGCAAGAAGTATATTTAAATTAGTATTATAATGTAATCCAACTAATTTTTCATGGCAAAGTTCATGAGAAACATTTGCATTAAATTTTTGATAAAACATCACATGAACTGTTATACTATTCCTGCTACTTGATATATGATATGGTATAGAAAAGTTTTTAAAACAATATGTATCTGAATACTTGGTTATGGATGTTTTTGTGAACAGCAATAAAATATGAGATACCTGATTTGGGCTATACTCAGATTAATTTTTCCACTTTGAAAAATGTAACAAGCGATTATAGCCATAGTTTTCCTTAACTAACCGAAACAATCATATTTTTAGACAGTAATGTGTGCTAAGTGAATACATAAAATGCAGTGGTTTTCTGTATATATGACCTTCATGGAAAAAATTAATCATTAGAAAGATCCTAGATTTTCAGCCCAGTACAGTCAGTCAATTGGTAGAAAATTGTAGTGTGATTTAACAAATGTCTTGGTTTGATAACCACCTGACTGTTGTACACAAACAGGCAAACACTGTTGAGTGTAATTTTGAGTGTAGTACTATTGTGTACATCGGAACATGATAACATAATAAAAAGATCCTAAATGCATAAATATTAACTGACTATTGTAATGAACTAAGGCTGAATTTAGAATGTGAAGAAAATAATACATTTAGTTTGTTTTAAGAAATCATATTCAACATTTTATTTTGATATTCTTAGTGACAGCTACATGGAGAGAACCACTACGAGGTTGGGTAGATAATTTGAATGGACCTACAGGACTCTTTGTTGGAGCTGCAAAGGGTGTGCTAAGGACTCTTCATGCTTACAGACAGTTAATAGCTGATCTAATACCCGTTGATATAGTTATAAACCTCATAATTGCAGTGGCATGGCATACTTCTGTATCAAAGTAAGAAAATACAATTCATTTAATTTAGTAACAAATGATTGAAAATTATAAGGTGTACAGTTTAAAAAAAAACATTTTTTTTTACCACCAGTATATCCTTTAGTAACAGATGAAAATGTATAGGTACCTTAAATTACTTTCAACATTAATTATCTACAGGCATCAAAAGGCCAGTCATATTACTCTGTAATGTAATTGAAATCAATGCTGAAATAAGTAGTTCAATCTCACAAAGTGTTGTTGGTTCAATCGGTGAATTGTTTTGTAATAGTGGAAAACAATATGTTGCTGAAATTTACAATTACTTGATGCTTATGAATCAGATTTATAAGATTTGATAATAGTTTTTTTGTCATTAGTCTTTCAACGGGTTTAATGCAGTTCTCCAAGCAGTTCTATCTTGCACAAGTTGTTTCATATCTACATACCTGTAACACCCTACATCTTTTGTAATTTGCTTTAGGCTATATATTCTAACCTTTGCCTCCCCCTACAATTCACTCCCTCAATATTTCCCTCCATTATTGATAGGCTGGACATGCCCCATTAGCCTATCCCTTCTTCTGGTAAGATGTTTCCATGTACTTCTTTTTTCATCCTTTCATCTAAAAACCTCTAAACTACTTATTTTGTCCACCCACCTAATCTTTAACATTTTTCTATAACACCACATTTCAAAAGCTTCCATCCTCTTCTTTTCTACAGCCCCTATCACCCACGTTTCACTCCCGTATATGCTACATTCCAAATATAGTGTTTCAAGAATTTTTTCCTAATCTGTAAGTCAATGTTTGTAATCAGTAAGCTGTTTTTCATTTCAAAGGCTTTTCTAGCTTGAGCAATCCTACTTTTGATATCACTTGCGCTTCTACCATCCTTTGTTATTTTACTCCTTAGATAGCAGAATTCCCCAACTTCCTGTATGTCCTTGCGTTGCCTACTTTCAAATTTCCCATCTCTTTTGTTGCTGCACAACACTTTTGTTTTGTTCTTATTAATTTTCATGAAGTAATCCTCTCTCATGATCTCATCCATTCCATTTAAGATATCCTCTAGTTCTTTCTTTTTTCGACAAATACTATATCATCTGCGAATCTCACCATTTTTATTGTTTTTCCTTGAATTTTTTGATAATGGTACCAAAACAAAGCGCTCAACAAGCTGTCTGTAAGGTATTTTCGCCATTAAAATACTCAGACACTTTATATCCAATTTTGTTCAAGAGTTTAAGCAAATGTGCCAGAAAATATTTAAACTACTACCCAGAAGTCATTTCTTACATTTAATAATAACTCCCATCATATAGGTAGTGTGAAAAAATTAACAATCGTTTAATATGTGAGTGAAATAATTTTCTAGACATTAAAAAAATGATTAAAAAATGTTGAAGTTAATGGGAGCTGTGTTGAAAATTAAGACATGTTTAAAGTATCTTATGTAATTATGGTTCTTTATATATAACTAAACCAAGCGATGTATTTAACCAAAAGAATTATGAACAAACTGTAGTCCTTTGGTTCAACAAACAATAGGCCTGCTATGACACCAACTGCACTAAAAATTACATAAGTACATATCTTTATTGTATCAATAAGTGTTGAGTGTACACTGCTGTTATACTACCCTCTCTTTCTATCTTCCATATCAAAACAAAACAGTGATGTTAATGATTAAATACTTAGGTTGGTTCGATAATAATTGACTTTTATCCTATTTCATGATTACCTTTATTTTTAAAATAGCCCTTAGTAATCTTCTAGTGATCTAGATTGAAACAATTTTGATTATACTAGAATTTTAAAATTCTGTGGTAAATTAATTTGTTTTCTATTCAATTCTTTAGAAATTTAAAGTCTGATTTCTTTCAACTTTGATTTCTGAATTTATTATATGCTTTGTAATTGTATTCTTTTGACGATATGAAATTGTACTGATAAAGTATTGATTTAGAAGTCAAACCATAATTAAACAGTGAAATAAAACCAGCATTTGTTAAACAGGTTGTATGTTCTAACTAGAAACAGACTAACAGTACCATTTATGTAAAACATATTTCACAAATTTTGGTATTAATTCTTGTTTTCTGTTTTCAGACAAAAAAAGATGGTGGTGTACAATTGTTCATCTGGCATAAGTAATCCAATATATTGGGGTGATGTTGAAAAATTGGTACAGAGCTATGTTGTGAGGCACCCATGTACTGATGTTATTTGGTATCCTGGTGGTAGCTTTAAAACAAGTGGTTTTGTCAACTGGCTTAGCTCTGCTGCTTTTCACACAACACCTGCCTACATTCTGGACGCTATCACTAGATTATCTGGCAAGAAACCAATGTAAGAAATATAATTTTACTAAACTAATACAGTAAACTTAGATTAATAGGTAACAAAACATTATAAACATTGTTTATAGCACTTCTTGAAGTAGCCAAAGTTACTACTGTCAGTCACAGAGATTAATTTACAATCATTGAATAGAAAAATTGAGACTTATTTGAAGTTTAAATATAAAGTAAAAACAAATGAGATGAAATACTAAATTTCTTTCTCTACTTTATGGAAAATTCTTTGTAAAAGGTTGTAACAATTAATATTTAATTTTTTTTTTATTATTCCTAATTTGTGTACGTTGCAATCAGTTCAATTTAGAACAATAAGCAACCCCATGACCCAATGAGATGAGGATGATGTGTATGACGTGTAAATGAGGTGTAGTCTTGTACACACTCAGGCCGACCATTCCTGAGAGAGTATGGTTAATTAAACCCCAACCATCAAAGTACACCAGTAACCACTGTTAGTACTGAAATCCGTATAAAAGTAACTACCTTTACTAGGACTTGAACCAGGAACCTTCGTCTCCGAAAATCAGCTGTTAAACAGCTGATTTTGGCGACAACTTTACCTCTAGACCAACCGGATAGGTCATATTTAATTTTGATGTGGTTATTTATTTATTAAAGATTGGCTATAAAAGCCATTAGCGCAGAAAGTTGTTTAGGGTAACTACTTTGAGTAATGAAAGATTGAAAATTGATTTCCTTTAATAAATTTTAAAATGTGGTATTTTAAATAAAATAACTTTTCTGAAATTTTTATCAATTATTTACCATCCGGTTTTACATTGTACCATGCAGCATAAGAAGGAATTAGATCAGTAAAGTCCTTTCCAAGAAAATTAACTGCTATTTACACACCAAAAATTCAAACACAACAATCCTCATGACCTTATATCATTTTTAGATTTGAGTCCATATCTATATTTTTATTAACAGAGTGAGGAGAAACAACAGAAATACAGAAATGTGGCAGATAAGAGCTAATCAATGCAAATCCTGTTAGGGCTGGGCCTCTGAAGATAATCACATTAATTAGAATTTTTTGTACTGCTTTCTAATTTGCACAATGGTAAACTGATAAGTTTTAAGTTAATTCACTACAGCTACCCTCAATTTTATTTAATAAAAATAGATAAGAGTCAATTTACAAGAGTCAATTATAAGAGATACATTATGAATAATTGATATACAAAATGGTACAAAAAAGAATCTCCACTCTTATAAATTATATTTCTGAAAAGTTACATTTGTACCAATCGATCTGCTATGCAAAAGATTTAGACCAACTTCATCACAGAATTTTTTTGAAACGAATTATCACTTAGTTTTATTTATTGGACTTCTAATTACATTTGTTTAGAATTCAATTTATTAGACTCATTTTTAACATTTATCAGTAGTTTGTTAATCTTTTTTTTTAAATTTTCAGTCTTGTTCGAGTTCAAAAGAAACTGAAACGTGCAACTGCAGCTCTTGAGTTTTTTACTACACATGAATGGAAATTTATAAATAATAATATGTTGAAGTTATATGAGCGGCTAAATCCAACAGATAAAAAATGTTTTAATTTCAATGTAAATGAAGTGAAATGGACACAGTATATGGAAGAATATTGGCTTGGTGTTCGTAAATTTATACTTAAAGAAGACCCAAATAATTTACCAGACGCAACGAGGCATTTGCGAAAGTAAGGATTTTTCCAGTAATCTTTAGATAAATTCATTACAATTGATACAAAAGGAAAATGTATTAGTATTTGTATTACAGGTATAAATCTGAAAACACCTAAGGACACTTAAAACAAATTCATATATATATATTTTTTTATCCCTAATGTGTGTACGTTGCAATCTGTTCAATTCAGAACAATAAGCAACCCCATGACCCAATGAAATGAGGATGATGTGCAAGACATGTAAATGAGGTGTAGTCTTGTACAGACCCAGGCCGACCATTCCTGGGAGGTATGGTTAATTAAACCTCAACTATCAAAGTACACTGGTAACCACTGTCTAGTATTCAAATCCGTTTAAAAGTAACTAACAACCTTTTCTAGGATTTGAACCAGGAACCTTCATCTCCGAAATTCAGCTGTTAAACAGCTGACTCGCGGCAACGACTTTACCTTTAGACCAACCTGGTGGGTCTAATTTATACTGAAAATTAAAGTAACATTTTTGTAAGATAAGGTTACATATTATGTGTTAAATTAACTAATTTAACAGATATAATATAAAACAAATTTTTTTATCTTTATTAATAATTAAAAATATTTACTTTATAATATAGAAGTATCACACTAAATTTCATTGTTTTTATTGCAGGTATTATTGGATTCACCGGTTTAGTCAGTTATTTGTTGTAGCAATTTTTTGGCGATTCTTACTGACAAAATCACAAACTTTACAAAATGCTTGGTACTCAGCAATCACCCTTCTGTTGAATTTATCAAAATTAATGACAATGCTTTTGCAGATAACATAATAAGTCTTCATAGATTCTTTAGTTAATTAATTTGGAAGCTATGAATGATTACAAAGATTTGCTAAAAGTTCAATCAAAATAAATTTTGTCATGATAGCAATAATCTAGTAGCTTTTAGACTAAGAACAGAATTTGATATTATTAATTGCAAGCAAGAATAATATTGATAAACTTATTTTTATGTAAATAGTATGTATAGTTATAATAATTTATTTGTACTGTATAATAATAATTACATAATATGTAATAGTTAAGCATAACTGCATTATCTTGTTTTTAAATACATGTAACTACAAGGAGAAAACTCCAGACGTGTTGAGATAGTTTTAATGATTTACACTCTCAAAAACATTTTGCACTGACAAATTTCTGTTACTTTATAGACAGAGAGCCAAGATTAAAGCAAAATACAAAAAATTACAAATAAAAATGTTTTAATGTTAGTGTAAATGTTTCAGACCAGCACTATCTATCTCATTACAATGTACCTTTCAACCTTTTTATAAAACTAAATTATATTACAAATACATGTACGTATGTAAGTTAGGATGTGTACACACAGAGAACAACTGGTAAAGGCTAGCTGGAGTTGATCCAAAGGAAGTTGCTAGTCACTGTTGACTACTTTACAAGATCATTTATATAAAGTTGTCAGATTAAAGATGTCATCATCAGAGGAGGATGCTGTTCTTGCATATTCTTCCAGGAAGAAGTTGCAAGAAGATTCATCAAAAAGACAATTCAGTCTGACATTGTGATGACTTGACCTCAATAATGTTATTCATTCAAAATGTAGTCGTATCAAACAGTAAAAAATCTGCAAAATTATCTGGAATTTTTTTCATTATTATCACATAAGCATTTGCAGTTAAGACTATCTTATAAATGCTTATCTCAGACCATCGTCAAAATTGGTGAGAACCGATTCTAGATGGAGAAAGATTAACTATATTATTCAAGTAAGGTTCAACATTAATTTATTTATAAACATTAAAAAAACATAATATAATGTAAAAAAAACTATAGTGAGCAATTACTGAATTGAATTTACAGGGTAAATTCTATGTAATACAGATAGAATATTGTTGGCAAATGAGAAACTGAGCAGGTTTACAGCATATAATGACTGGAGCAACACTAGTTTTTGCGTCACTTGCCATCACTTTTCGATTTTTTCCGCTAACATATCATGGAATTCCGTACGCTGTGAATGAGCAATTCCTATTTGTATTGTGTTGCCATCACCAGTTGCTCTGTGTATGTACACAGCTTTAGTGTAAATTTTACTTATAAATTAAGTTTTTATTAAGTAAATTATTATTTACTTTAATAAATTTTACAATTTTAAAATTTTATTTATTATTATTTTTTAACAACTTCGCTTTCTGTTCTTATTATATCACAATACTAATTGACAAGTTGACTTCCCTTTTATTTATTACTTACTCATCCTCTATCTTAATGATTCTATTTGAAAATTTGTCTTGTCACTAATCATTATTTGAATAAGTACCTACTGTCTGTCTATTTTTTTTAGTCGTCCAATTTAAATAATTCTTTCACTAAAACTTAACTAAAATTTTTTTATTTCATTTCCTGCATGTGTATAGTTATCTTAAAAGACTGAAAAGTTTCTCGCATACTGACTGTTTTGTGTTGTGTTTAGCGATTTTACAAACTTTATTTATGAAAATACCTCGTAACTTAAAAAGTAATGATTTTTCTGTTTAATTTTATTGCACCATCATTTTCCATAACTATTACAGAAAAAACCTGCTAAATATTATGTTAACCCATGAAATAGTTGTTGAACAATGACGATATATTTGAAAAAATACATTTTCTTCTTCAAAAACAAAACTTTTACTAAATTATATTTATTATCTCATTAAGCATGTTTTTCGATATTTATTATATAATTTTATTAAACAAAAAACATGCGAAATACTTTTTTTATAAAAATACGTCATTTCCGACAAGTTTCAGTCACTTAAAAAAATTATGTTTTCTAAAATGGTTTTACAATCCACATATTGCTCCTCTCTGCTGGAGGCCATCAAGTTGAAGACAGACAGTACTTTCTTAACTAAATACCAACAATACATTCCAAATGTCTTTTTGTGTTCTACTTTCACTAAACTTCTTTTAAATAAAATATAACAAGCAAATAATGGTTCAATAACTTCATAAGATGTTGACACAGGAAATTTTTTAATTATTTTAGAGTTATTCACCAAAATTTAACTATCATATACAAAATCTAGCGCAACAGATTGTAACATGTGTCCATCTGGTAAAATCCATAGTACATAAAATAAAAACTTAATTATGCTCACATTTTATGGACTTTATACAAATCACCATAATTAAGTATACGGTAAAAAGTATTTGTCACAATGAACAATACAGATATCAGATGAATTAATGTCCCATAGCCGAGCGAGTGAGAGGCAGATATGAGGGATAACTACACATGCGCCCAAAGGTCTTTACCTTTATTATCCAGATCTGAAAACATACTACAGTCGTTATCTTGCTTGTTAGTTTACTGCGTGCACAAACGCTTGCTCACAACAATGAGTAAAATTATACAATGTTATTGGAATGGCGTGTATGGCTTGTGCAAGTGAGAGCGTTATGCATTTTCTCACTCCCACGGCTAGAGGACTTTAGTTCATCTAAATACTGTACATTTTATGTATATTTTTAAATGATTCTAATGTCCGATTATTTTTTACAAATTATTTAAGAAAGGGTAGGAGTTGGCAAAATAATTAGTTGATTAAACTGATGAGTATGAAATAATGAAAAAATGTGAAATAAAAAAGTTATAAAAACAAAATATATATTTTACGGCAACATTAAAGTGGTTAGTGTCAGGGCAGCAGTTGAAGTCAAAAGAGTTACCATACAGGGTATGATTATAATTTTAAAATACAATTTATTATTATTTTTTAACATCTTTGCTTTCTGTTCTTATTATGTATCACAATAATAAATAACAAATAATTGTCTTCCCTTTTATTTATAACTTGCTCATCCTCTGTTTTAATGATACTATTTGAAAATTTGTTTCATCACTAATCATTATTTGAATAAGTACCTACTTTTGTAATTAAATACCAACAATACATTCCAAACATCTTTTTGTGTTATCACCATAAAAAAGTATTTTTCACAAAGAACAATACGTTTTTATGTAAATATTTTTTTCTTTTAACTCTTTTTGACTCGTCAATTTACCTTCATTCCAATAGCTATGTCCACACTCTTGCACTTTTGCTTCCACTAAGCGTATGCCTCTTCTCTTACAACAGCACATGCCTCAACGCAAGGGACACATGCCCGACATGAGTCAGAAGTAGCAGATTTTCATAGTGCACGGCATAGCGCAAGAAGTTCCACCAGCCTTGGATTCCTGTGCGTCTCAACATTCAATATTTAATGTTTTATAGTACACACCATGAAAGAAGTCCATTCTGTTTGAAGAGCTGTACCTCAAAACAACCAAACAAAAAATTTTGAACACCAAATTAACGCCTGTTCTTTTCTGTGTTGATTGGTTTGACTTAAATTATTTTATATAAAAATTAGTTGGAGATACATTAATTTATGCATAAAAAGAACTAGGTTTTAGGCCGGTTTACCATTAATGTACTTTTTAAACATCTGTTACTCCTCCAAGCTTTTATAAAAAAAGAGGTGTTTAAGTATGTTGAAGAGCAGAGTTTTTTATAATATTAATATTTGAAAAGTTAAATCTGATGTTCCATTTTAATACCCCAGCCATTTTTTTAAAAAAGTGCTATTTTGGCTGCACATAAAGATAGGGAAATGATTTCTGAACTGAACCATACATTTGTACTACAGTAGGATACCTTATTTATTTACTTGCCTAATCACTAAATATCCCACACTGATTCTGTCAAACAGAATAATATCATCTTCATCCATCTTGAAAACAACAGAAATGAGGCACGATTGTGGACAGGTGAATAGTATGCCTCTAAGCGCATTTAATAAGTTATGCGTCAACGCATACCTTTTTGTATGTTGAATTGAACGTTGAAAATGAGAGCGCATGAGTGTGGACATAGCTAATGAGTGGGATGCATAGCGTATTCACTTTGGTAGAACAGCTGCCAGTAAATGGTTGGACCTGGCTCTTTGAATTGCTCATATTCAGCTTCAACTGCTGTTAGGCTTGATCTATATTAAATTTAAGATAATGGGTGCAAACCTATAGTTTTTACTACTTAATTCCATCCACCTCATAATGTTTAGAAATATACATTGCATTTATTTTACCTGTAAGACAAAACCACTGTAACAATTAGAATAACTCATTTGTGTTGTTTAATTTTTAGTAAATACTAGTAAAAAGAGAAATAAAATTATAACTATATCTGTTTACTGCTGTCAACTTTATTAAACCACCAGTTTATAACAAAATATTTTTCCCATCAAGTCATTTTATTTTTATTTTCACTCTCTAAGTAATAGTGATGGGGCTTTTTTAACGTAACAGAATTAATAACACGGTTACTGGATTAAGGTAGTTATCATGATAACAGGCTACTAAAATCACTGTTATTTGAATAACCCCCTGTTAGCTGTTACTTCATAACACCGTATTCAAAACTGTTTAATAAACTGATGTACGAATGATGCTTGTCTGACTGACATAACATCATGAGACTGTTAAAACTAAATGAAGTTATCAATAACCTTTTCGTCTAACACCACTTTTAAGTATAACTACTTTATAATACTGTTATTAATACAAAAACACGGCAAATCTCACCGAATCTTTCACGGACACAATGTTAAGACAAACAGCACTATTTCCTGTAACAAAATACAACCACGGCAAACTAAAGCAAGTTTTAGCAAACACAAGGGTGGTCAGTCATGCTGAATCTTTCAAGGACATACAGCAAAGCACTATAGTTACTATACATTGTACACCGAGCCAAGAAGTCAGCAACCATGCATCTATAAAGGCGTCAGCAGGATTAAAGCAAGTCAATACTCAAAGAGTCATTGTGTCGTCACCCGTCGGTTTGTTTGCCTACCATTTACCACACCAATAAACCTTTGCAAAAAAAATCTTCTTCTTCTTAAAGTTCCATCTCCTATCGGAGGTTGGATATCATAATGGCTATGGTCACTTTACTGGCTGCTGCTCTGAATAGTTACAATGAACTACAGTTGAACCATTCTCTAAGATTCCTCAGCCAGGAGATGCGTCTTCTTCCTACGCCTCTTCTTCCTCGGATCCTTCCCTGCATAATAATTCTCAGCAACTCATATTTTTCTCCTCTGGTTATGTGACCCAAATATTCTAGTTTTCTTGTTTTTATACTCTTCATAACTTCCAACTCCTTATTTAAACGTCGGAGCACCTCAACATTGGTAACCTTTTGGACCCACTGAATTTTCAATATTCTCCTGTAACACCACATTTCGAACGCTTCTATCTTCTTTATGTGTTGTTTCTTCAATGTCCAAGCTTCCATCCCATATAGTACGATAGAAAATACATAACATCTTAGAGCCCTCAATCTGAGAGGTAACTGAAGGTCTTTGTTTGTTAGCATTGTCTTCAATTTTATGAATGCTTGCCTTGCAGTTTCAATTCGTACTTTAATTTCTCTACTTTGGTCATTCTTGCCATCAACCCAGGTTCCCAGATATTTGTATGTCTCTACTTTTTCTATTTGGGTTTGCTCTATTGTTAATGTTTCATTTCCATGTTCTGCTTTCGAGACAATCATAAATTTAGTCTTTCTCTCATTTATTCTAAGTCCATATCCAATGCAATGATCGTTAACTCTATTCACCAACTCTTGCAGCGACTCCAGGGTGTCTGCCATCACAACAGTGTCATCAGCGAATCTTATGTTATTTACTATCCTTCCACCCACAGAGATTCCATCACTCAGTTCTGTTATGGCTTCTTGAAATATGGCTTCACTATACATGTTGAACAGTAGTGGCGACAAAACACAACCCTGTCTTACTCCTCTCTTTACATCAATATTCTCGGACTTTTGTTCTTCGACCTTTATATTGGCCTTTTGATTCCAATACAGATTGATGATGATTCGCAAATCTCGTCTGTCTATATTTTTGTTTTTCAATAATTCTATTAGTTTTTCATGTCGGACCCTGTCAAATGCTTTTTCAAAATCAATGAAACAGGCATATATATCGATGTTCATATCTAAGCATCTTTGAGAAAGGACATTAAAAGCAAACAATGCCTCTCTTGTTCCCAGTCCTCTGCGGAACCCAAATTGAGTATCGTCCATATCATCTTCCAGTTTTCTATATAATCTTCCATGAATTACCTTCAGAAATATTTTAAGGGTATGGCTTATTAGTGATATTGTCCTATAGTCTGAACAATCTTTGGCATATATTGTCTTTGGTATTGCTACAAAGGTAGAAACCAGCCATTCCTGTGGTATTTGTCCGGTTTTATAGACTTCATTAAACAGATCCAGCAGTATATGTAGAGTTTCATCATCCAGGCATTTCAATAATTCCGCAGGTATTTCGTCTGGACCTACAGCTTTTCCGTTTTTTGCATTTCGTATTGCCTGTTTGATTTCCTCCATCATGATCTCTGGTCCCGTTTCACTGTCAATTTCTTCCGGTTCTTGACGATTATCCTCAAACAGGTCTGTTATGTATGTCTTCCACTTACTCAATTTCTCTTTGACCTCTATAATAATTTTTCCATTATTGTCTTTAAGAAGACCATCTTTCCTTTTTCTTTGTGTATTGGTCATTTCCTTTATTTTCTTATGCATGTTGAAGCTATCATACTTTTTAGCATATTCCTCTATTTCACTGCACTGATTTGTAAGCCAGGTGGATTTTGCCTCTTTTATTTTCTCTCTTATCAATCTCTGTGTTTCCTTGTATTCTGCCTTACTCCTGCCTTTATACTTCCTTCTTTCCCCCATTAGCTCTAGGATTTCTGAAGTCATCCATCTCTGTTTTTTTCTTATTTGTGTCTGCAATATCTTCTTGCCTGTCTCTACCAAGGTCTTCTGTATAATGCTCCATTTGTCATCAACATCTGTCGCCTTCATCACATCTTGTTTTCTTTCCTTTAAGTTACCATTTATTTCTTTTTCCAAACTCTGGCGTATAGGTTCTTCTTTTATCCTTGAGACATCGAACCGTGGTATATTTGATTGTTTTCGAATCTTCTTCAATTTTATCTGCATAACACTTACTAATGGATTATGATCTGAATTTATGTCAGCTCCGGGGTATGTTCTCACAGACTTTATCATGTTTTTATATCTGGAGTTTATTAAAATGTAGTCTATCTGATTTCTAACAATGTGATCCTCTGCATCCGCAGGTGATTTCCAAGTATAAAGTCTTCTGTTAGGCAATTTAAATATTGTATTCATTACTACCAGATCCTCACTTTGGCAGAATTCGACAAGTCTGCCCCCCCTCTCATTTCTTTCTCCCAAGCCAAACTCCCCCACACATCCATCCACTTTTCCCCTTCCAATCTTGGCGTTGAAATCACCCATTACCAACAATATGTCATCTTTTTTTGTGGATCTTATGATTTCGTTCAATTGCATATAGAACCTTTCTATCTCTGTCTCATCTTTGTCGGCAGACAAAGATGAGAAAAAATCTACATGTTAGTAAATAATTTAGTTCACTTCTTTTCCGCATGTGACGTGCTATTTTAATAACAGGTTATTAAATCCGGTTATTTAGCAAGCTGTTATTTTCAGTAAGACATTATTAAAAAAATAGCTATATTTCCCATCACTACTGAGTAACAATAAAGATTGTGATAAAAAAAGAAAAAACTATGTTAAATTCACAGAATAGGTGTACATTATGTTTTGTGCCAACTTGTTCAGTCAAACACAACATGAAGGTTTCAAATAAAATACTGGATAAAAAGACATATTCAATTAGGTTTAATGTACAACATGACCTAGTTCAACATATTTAAGATCGATGCTTTAATTTTCTTTTCACTTTTTTACCCTTAATATTTTAGTGAATCCACCATTATCACAGATTTTCTCATGTTGTAGTGGTCAGCGCAACTGGCTTCCACACCAGAGGTCTCGGGTTTGATTCCTGGTCAGGTCTAGCATTTTCCTTAGCCCTTATTTTAACCTATCACCATTCTCATTATCAGTAATTGTTAAACAGTTGGATGTAAAACCAAAAAACTATTACATGAATACACAAAATATAAAAAATTTAAAATGATTATTATAAAATCCTGTAAAACCTTTTAGAAAGTTTTTTAATTAGTTTCAATATTTTATATTTTGTTCATGTTGGTAATCCATCAAACATGGAAGACGTGTAAAAAATTTAAAAAAATCAGCAGTCATGGGACTGACTGACAGAAGTGGCTACTTACCTTATTGGCTTATTAAGTTAACAAACTAAACAAAAAAGATGTTTGTGAATTAATTAATGATAATTGTTTCCATGGTAATTGTTCATAGCCGAGGTTGATATGACTGCAAACCAAAGATTTTTCCCGAGCAAAAACACACAGTCCAGGCGCGCCAAAAGAAGTAGTCACTTCAAAAATGAAAACAACAGAATGCATTTAAAGATTTATTTATGAATGCAAATATTATATCAAACTATTTTCATGGAATTGATGTAGTGAAATATTATTAAGAAAATAGCACATGAAAGTATATTTTACTTGCGTAACCAATACAATAGATGTATTGGAATAATGAAAAATAATATTTAGAGAGTGAAAATTGACTTCAATGAGATCAGTTACATCAGTACACACTTTACTAAACCACTGCAAAAGCATATTGCTTACTCTGAGCATTCACAATTCCTAGTTACTGCATCCAGTAATCTGATGATTAGAATGACTAATTTAAGTTTTGACATAAATAACATTAGTTTTACTTATCAGTATATATGGCAATGCAGGAATTTGAGGGGCGATTTGGAGCTCTTAATAATGCTAGATGATGAAGCTCACAAAAATACAAGCTCTAATCAAAAATTTTAAAAAACCAGCTTCTATTTTTTAACAAAACCAAATAATAAGACAATACAATTTTATAATAACGACAGGTGAAGTACATCATCAGACTTTGTTCATGATACTTGTTTTTTATTATTGCCTTACTAGTACATAGATAAAAATATTTTCCACATTACAATATTAGGTACTGAAAATAAAACAATCGCATACTTTTTGTATTAGTAAAATACAGATACCAGTAAATAAAGATATAAATATAGGGTAAGGAATTGCCCAAAACTAAGTGATACAAAATATAACTTTTTTTATAAATCTTTTATTTAATTTGTTTTGACGCATTAGATAAAATAAGAAGAAGATAATAAGAAGAATTCTACTGATATCTGGTAAGTATGAAGACTTACAAAACACATATTTTAAAAGCTACGGGAATAACAAAACAAATTAATTAGGTATCATTTAAATAAATAATAGTATTATTTAAATAAAGATGCAATAAAAGTTAAATTCAGAAAAATAATTGAACACAAGGGGTTTACAGATTGAAAAATTAAAAAAAAAAACAACATACCAAAGTTTACTTTGGTATGTTGTTTTTTTTTTGGAATGAAAGAACGAAAGCATTTTTTGAATTAATAGAGGAAAAATAAAAAGAAAGAAAATTCAAGCTCCCAAAATATGAACTCGAGCAGAAAAAAATAAAAGGAGTAACACATGAATGATAATCGTAGTCCTAAATTGACTGAAATGAAAAATACAGGAAAATGGATACCATAATAAAAAACGCATTCACTTTACTTTGTGCACAAGAAAAATATAATAAAACTTATTGCATTATAGACTTATTAGCAGTGTATAGATCTCTGTACTTGCACAAAATATTTAATTCAGTTTTGTCACAGTTAAATTACAAAAAAAAAATATTACTAATGTACATTGTTTTCTTATATAAGACAATTACATATATGTTTTATCCCAAAACAATGCTGTGAATTAATGTAATATCAATCCAAACTTACACTGGTAAAATTATAAGGAAACTAAATGTGATCAATGCAACTGGCTTTTATGCCAGATGTCAGATCAGGCATTTTTTCATCAATATATTACTTCATATAACTAACTATACACAGACAGGGCTTATGTAGCCATTAAAAAAATACAACACCCGTATTCACTCTATCAGTGATGACAAGAACAACACCAATAATATGAATGAATGCAACTATCTTATACCAGGAATTGCACCCTTGCTTTTTGGTAGTATCAGAGTGATGCATTAAATATGTTAACATGATATTGCTTTTCTCAGTTTTTTTTTTATTGAGTGATGATGCCCACATTAGCCTTGGGCTTGTGCGTAGGTAATGATATGTGGTGATTTGCAGATGAAAAAATGCCAGACCTGACCGGGAATCGAACCCGGGACCCCGGCATAGTAGCCAGTTGCGCTGACCACTACACCACGGGCTGGCCACATTTCACTCCACACTTTACTTTTCTTAGGTATTACTTACACAATATGCATGTTTATATTTAGAACTGCAGCTCTTAACAAAAGTATAAAAATAATACGTATTTTTTCAGGTTAATTGTTCTTTTTTTCTCCTTAGGCATAAGCAGTGCCAAATTTTGGTTGGCTCTGAGGAAAAGACGTTAGAAAATTAGTGATGGGTAAGTAAGTTTGTAAGGGCTTTCTCATATTTAAAAATACAGAAAAGTGTTTTAATTTATGCAGGAAACCGATAACAAAAGAACCACAGAAATTTTTTTTTTTAATTTGAGGATAATTTTATCAGATGAAGTATAAATTTACTCATACATCATTAATTTTACTTATTTATCATTAAATTTATTTTCAAATAATTCAAATTAATTTAAAGTAATGAAAATAAATACTGTGTTGACATTCATGGACTAAATATACACCTACAGTACTTTGTTCTGAATAACAAAAAACCTTTAAACAAATTATGAAATATCTTGGTAATAATATTAAAAAAAAACACTTTTATATAAAATAGATTAAAGTGCATCAACTATCTCACACATCAGTCTGTCTAAAACACTGCAAGTGTCATTATTTGAATCATCAAGGTTGGACTGATCAACTTCATCAAAAGACTCAGTCGGCACCATCAGTTTTGAATCCAATTCTGAAGTGTCTGGTAGATTGTTAAGAGCTTGTTGTAAGATTTCCATGACCTGGAGAACACACATTATTAAAATGTAATAAAACAGGATTCAAATAAAATTTCAATGTAATATTAAATGAATTCAAATCTACTATACGAGGCACAAAAGATTTAGGCAGGTCGAGTTCTCGCTCGCGTATCCCCTCCACAATCTCCTATGTACTCTTAGACTCCCCTTACGCTCTTTACAGTATTACAAGAAGTACACTGTTTTTACATGTTAGATTAAATAAATGTAGTTTATCCACTGTACTTTTTTATTTACTGTATTTATTATTTTCTATCCCCCAATCGGTATGTTGGCAACAGTGTACTCAAGGCCAACTACTTAAGACATTTAAAATGTTCCAGTCAAGCATTAGTGTGGTGACAGCAGTCGTTTCGTTATATTGTGTCAGCAATGGTTTTTTCCAAGGAAGATGCATGTTTATTGTAGAGACATACATAGCGAGCAAATCTTACACATGCAATGCCAACGCGATAAGGATGCAAATATAACTTTTTGTAGCTCTGAAAACAGTAGTTAATGTTAGCCCAGCTTGCGATGATAATCTTCTAAGCGATTTTTTAGGTGATTGAGTCAAACGATTTTTCAAATCTTCGAGAACTTCTGCGGTTAACTTTGTTGGCTGGCGAGGTGGTTTCTCGAGTACACTCCCAGTTCTACGGAATTTTTTTATCAAACGCAATATTGACGATTTATTCAGAATGGCAGAACGGGGAAATTTCAATTGAAACTCATCTTGCACACATTTGTAAGATTTACTCGCTATGTAAGTCTACAATAAACACGCGTTCTTCCTTGGAAAAAAACCATTGCTGACACAATATAACGAAACGACTGCTGTCACCACACTAATGCTTGGCTGGAACATTTTAACTGTCTTAGGTAGCTGGCCTTGAGTACACTGTTGCCAACATACTGATTGGGGGACAGAAAATTTACCGATGTATTACTTCTATCTTCTTATAATCAGGGTTGCGTCCTTAATAAAACACCCGTTACTTCTTGTACTTTCTTTCTTACAAGCACTTCTCTTGCGCAACGCTTCTTTAGGTAATAATAAAAGTTTCTAGAACTAGTTTATGAAGATTGCACCTTCCTTTGTCAATGGTTTGAATCAAACTCAATTAAAATTTAATATAATTATTAATATTCATCAATTTGTCACTGTTGCACCAGACAACAACATTAGAATGGGAGAAGCTACCAATATCTAACTACTACGGATTTTAAACAATTAACTTCATTGAAACCTCATTTCATTGATAACCTACAGTATAACATTGTAAAATATGTTAAAATGAACAAGTATCAATGACACAAATTTTTCTAAATGTCATGTATTAAATATGATTTAAATTTTTCCTCAGCTACAGAACCACAAACTAATATGTATTGTAAAAACCCTGGTTCTTTTTAGTTAATATTACAATTTACTAATACAGTTTAACTTCTCTTAACGACCACCTCTATTCAGTGACCAACAACCACTGGGTAAAAAGTCACTTTCGTTTTCAGGCAACCATAAATTTTACAGCCACAAGGTATAGGGAATTGCACCAATAGTGTAGATGGACACTAATTACACATGTTAGTAATTTATTTACTACTATTCATTGCTAGTTTGTGTAAGGAACAGTTAGAATTCCAAGGATTTTGTTTAAATGACATTTCTGCGTTTCTATTACTGTATTGTGTATAGTTCACTGACCCCTCCATACTTGCGGTGAAAGGGTCGAACGCCCCACCGCAGTGCAGCATTATTTCTAGACCCCTCCCCATACTTATTGTTTCACCTTCTCTCTTAGTTAATGATTGACAACACCTGACAGAATACATCAGTGCATTTATTGTTCGCATCTAAGATTATCGGTTCATTTAGTGTATTACTTAAATGAACTAATAATTCACTATTAATTTAACTAAATAATTCACTAATAATTTAGTGAATTACTAAATGTGCGTGGTTTTTCAAACAATGTATTTGTTTTAGATGAAAAAACAAAAAATTGTATATAGCGACTTGGTACATACATTAAATTTCAATTCCGTAACCACAAAATTCGTGCCTTTTTACCACATTACACAAAACATAGGCCTACAATACTTAATAAAAAAAACTGCCAACATTTCTATAAACCCCTATTAAGTGACTACCCCTCAAAAATACTAATTTACTCTTAGAATTGTGGTGGTTGGTTTAGAGAGGTTTAACTGTATTTAGTTTCTTTTAGTAAATATTACAGAAATAACTTAAAACAACAATTAAACTTATAAAACCTAATCTTCTTCGGTTTTCTCAAGTCTACCCAATATTCTAGTTGGGAATACAAAGAGTCAGTAGTAAAGATAACTCATGACCAGGGAGTAGTCACTCTTCTAAAGAAATAATTTATAATGAATTGGTTATTAAATGAACTATCTATTATAAAATGTAAAAGTGCGATTTGTAGAAATTTGTTCAGTTTACAACCACGATAGTTCATAGGACTGATGATATTATAATTGCAGTGATTTAAATCATTGGAACAGTAAAATTACAAGCAAAGTGATCTAAGTTAATATTAATTTATACCTTGTCTAGATGTTTTTGAAATCTTTGAGAAGTTTCAATTCTTTGCCGTTTTTGTTGTTCCATCATAACTCTTAAAGTTTCTCTAGCTTGATGCGGACGAAATTCATTAAGCAAGTGATGTATGTGAATAAACAGCATACTAAGATCTTCAACTTTTTCTGCTCGTCTTGGTGATTCTGGACACTTCACTAATAAGTCTAATAAATCAAGGAAGTTCACAAGAAGAGAATGGTTTAGTTTACGAAGTTCTCTTCGACGATCAAAGTGTTGAGGGTACAGCCTCTTGATTCCCTGAAAGTAAATAAAAAATCTGGTGTGAAACACTCACAACTTTCTCTTGCCAATGCAAATAATTAACAATAAACCTAAAATTAGTAATAAAACATTAGAAATAAACAAAAAACTAACCTCAAAAACATAACCTTATTTTAATCATGAGTGAAACACACAAAATGAAAATTAAAAGAAAGAAAAATGAAAGTTTGGCTTAAAAATACGGAAAATCACTCTTTCACGCTAAACTAGGCTCTGTCAGAGAAAAATGCTTCAAATAAAAGTTGTAGATCTTTTTATTTTCTATAAAATTAATTATATACACTTTTGTCGTAAAATGCATTCTAAGGCCAAAATCTTAAAAAAATCGATTTTTCACACGTTTTCGTGAGAAAAAAATAGAAAATCGCTAATTACTGCTAAACTAAGCGTTATACAAAAAATGCTTTAAATTAAAGTTGTAGAATTTTAAATTCTCTACAACTTTTATTATATAAATTTTTGTGCTAAATTGCATATTAAAGCCGTAATCTTAAAAAAACTATGTTTTTACGTGAAAACAGCCTCACCAAGAATTTCAGCAAACATGATGCCTACCCTATCTTGTAGAGAATAAAAAATTGAGTAAACCAGGCGATTTTTAAAAAAAATTGTAGGACCAGTTTTTGAGAAAATCGCAAAAAGTGAAAAATTATACGAATGAACTACTACTTCCAATTGACCGATTTTGCTGAAAATGTTCGTGTCGGGTCCGGTAGTGGTATGTAACTTAAGTTTCAAGTTTCAAGTTCGTATGATGTTCCGTTCTTGAGATATTCTGTTCACACACACACAGACCAATCGCTAAAAACATGTTTTTTGGATTCAGGGGGTCTGAAAACGTGTAGATCCGGTGAAAACTTGATTTCGAAAAATCAACATAAAAACAATACTTTCCTTCCTATATATTCATACAGGCAAGAGAAAGTAAAAAGTGAAAAAGTGTTAGGAAATTTTAAGTAAAATATTAAAGCTAAATCTTTAATGAGGTAAAAATCTTTCCTTGAAAAAAAAATTTCTTCATGTAAAAGGTATGAAGCATGTAGTTCTATATTATTTAGGTAAATAGTAACTAATTATCTTACTAGGTCTACATAAGGCCATCCAGTTCGATGTTAATATCAAATGTTTCGGTTACATGGGTCATAAAGTATCAAATCCAGTAGACTAGTGTTCTTTGAAAAATTTCACCCTAAAATGGTAGCTTAATAATACAAACAATACAGAATAGTAATATATGTGTAGCAAACAATACAGGAAAATGTTTTGTAAAACAATATATACTTTTTCTAATATTCTGTCCACTGCACTGGCAGCAGAGGTTTACGTCTGCTATATTAAGGGAAGCAATGCACAAAAAAAATGAAAAAAATCAATTTCTGGATTTTTAGTCTATTATGTAGTTTTTTATCATAAAATGGAGGCAAAAATTGAAAATCAGAGAATTAGAAGTATTTTCATTTATATATTTTCATGGGAACTATCGTACTACTGAAGGCTGCATTGGGAAGTGCTTAGAGTTGAAGTAATTATCCAGCCAAAAATTTCTGTAAGAAAATGCTGAAGTTAATAACATAGCATACATCGAAAATCGTTTGGAAGAATTATATATACAAAAATTAGTAAGAAGAAAGTTAGAGGACTTGAACAAAGATGAAGAGGATCCAGATAATATTTCCTACGCGATAAGGGATGAATTTCTTTTCCCATTAATTCTATTTTTTGAGGGTAAAGTACATTTTTCTCAGGTTCTACTAAATCCCTTTAAGTGAAATTTTTAGGGTATATTTCTAACACCAATTTCTACAGTGTTTTTTTTAGTCCTGTTACCCAATTGTTAATGTGGTAATTTTTTTCTAAGAAAGAGAAATTTTGTTTTGTGACACGAAGTAGCCCTACTCAACCTGTATAGATATGGCAGTGTGAGATAATTCTCCTTGAGCTGTGTAAAATTGTGTGCCGTTTCCAGTTGTGTTATGAACAGAATGTCTTTTACCTTAGAACAACGGGTTTTCATTCTTGAACAATATTTTGCTACAACATTTTAGTATGCAATACGGATACAATTTCAATTTTTTGGCAGCTTTCTGAACACTCGAATATGACAGACCAACTTGTGGGGAAAGTTTTCGCTAACTTTTCTATGGAGAATTGAGCAATTTTATTTCACATTCAATTTTATTTTCATTGACGTTATCTGTCCAGAGAGTTGGTCGACCACGTTTTCTGTCACAAACACTAACTATCTCTCGAAATTGGTTTGTTAACCTAGAAATGAATATTTTTTCTGGTGGAGGAACATTAACAAATTTAATTTTAAATGATTTTTTTACACTCTGGAACAATTTTGTAGCAAATATTGTTCATAAATAAAAACTCATTTTTCTAGGGTAAAAGACATCTGTTCGTAACACGACTGGAAATGGCACAAAATTTTACACAGCTCAGAGAGAATCAACTCACACTGCCATATGTATACCACTGTAACATACCGTATCTATACCAATGTCACAAAACAAAATTTTACTTTCTTAGAAAAATATTACCAGACATTTAACAATTGGGTAACAGAACTAAAAAAAAATCACTCTGTATTATCTGTTAGACAGTTTAGACATATTATCATAAAGTTTTTGAGAGAAAAATTTAAAAGCAGTTTTTGTGAAGTAGGCCTATTAACCTACAGTGGGAATTTTAAAAATCAATAAAAATATTTCTGAAGGTTATATTGTCAAAAGTATCTGACAAAAAATGTGAAAAATTCTCAATTTTCATACAAAAAAAAACAAAAAGAAGATAACTTTACTGGTTGCTTAAAAATCGGTACAAACATTAACATGGAGATAGAGCGCACTGCTCGGCCCTTAACTCAGCTTTATTAACTACAGACCATATTCTCGCTCATTGGTAAAGCTCCATACATCTAAAAACTACACAACAGCATAGTTTTAAAAGTTATGCACATGTTCCTGTCAATATTAAGTAAACATATAAAGACAAGTTATACACTTTTATGTATAGTCCAGCCTTAATTAGTTTGCTTCTGCTGTAAACAAATAATGACGTAACTGAGCATGCAAAATATATAAAAATGTGTACACGCTGATTAAAAAGTAACAACAAAATGCTTCCAAAAGTATTTAAATACAAAATACTTTTAAAAGTATTTTTATAAATGAAATTGTTAGGCCCATTTCATATCTTGACTGATGTTTTAAGTACTTATAATTTAAAACATAGTAAACGTAATAGGAATACGACATCCATAAAGTCGTGGACCCTAGCGTGCACCCTGTTGTAGCTGGCTTTGGTTTGTTGACAGTAGGAGCGAACTAAGGACGGCTGAACTGTAGTCTTGCTAAGTAAACTAACCTGACTTTCCAATGGCCTTATTATAGTATCATCAGCACTAAATGTATTACCAAACATTGTATATGTATCATGTATTGGCGGTGGAGGACGAGGAGTTCGACCCCTTCGTATATTTTCATCGGTGTAATTGTTTATGTACTGCATGGGCGGCAGAGGTAATGAACTAACTTGACTACTTTCTGGAGTCGTCATTTTTGCAAATACGCTTTTTCGTAATTGTCCTAAATTTTGTTACCACTAGAGCTATTATTGCTTGTGCCGTATAATTATTTATTAGTTAACCGTACATTGTTAGGTAAAATCACCTCTCCCTTAGATAACCTAAATCACTGTGTTCCAGAATAATTGTTTAAGTTAATGTTTTACACACGTTTTTAAGTTTACCAAGAACGCAAGACTTTTACACTCGGTATTTTTATCAGCACTGACGAAGAAAATAAAACTTACATCACTCACGACCAAATACGAACCAACACACCTGCCACTTAATACAAAATACACCACAACAACAAAACACTACCGTGAAATTTGGTGGACTACAACACAAGAGACTTTACGTTTATATTGTGACGTCACAAAAATAAACTGGATACTTCATTTTTATACTATATTGCAAACATGTTGTACCAAGGTAAATAGAAGATATCTTCTATTTACCGTGTGTTGTACTAGCTAACTTCAATTTTCAAGTAAAATTCAAATATATAAGCAGTACATACACAAAACCCATTTTGTACTTCGTCATCCCTTTCAACTACTGTTCCTCTAAAATAATTGAAACCATTTCATATTGAAACCAACAGTAAAGTAAATTATATATCATCAGCGTAATTCCATAATAACATAAATTTTAAGCATACTAAAATATATAGTCAATTTTCAGCAATCTCATGTTTTCGTGGAAACACATTTAGCGTATATACAATATTGCACATAATTATCCCATACTTTCGTGGAATCGTCAGTACAAAACTGATTATAAAATCAGCAATTAACTTAAATCATAAGACATGTAAAACATCGGTTGCTCCGTGTTTGTTTCGTTTATTGTTTGTTTGTATTATTTGTAGTGCTTTCTTTGACACGGGGCTTTCTTTGTGTACGGGGCTATCAATTATAACGGGTGTTTTATTAACGACGCAACCCTGATTATAAGAAGATATAAGTAATACATCGGTAAATTTTCTGTCCCCCAATCGGTATGTTGGCAACAGTGTACTCAAGGCTAATGACTAAGACAGTTAAAAATGTTCCAGTCAAGTATTAGTGTGTGGTGACAGCAGTCGTTTCGTAATATTGTGTCAGCAATGGTTTTTTCCCAAGGGAGAACCGGGTGTTTTATTAAGAACGCAACACTATGTTAATATTAAAAGCCACAATCTACGGCATATTTTTATTTTCCGTACTTTACAAATTATTAATTAATCTAAATTATTATTTTACAAATGAATAGCAAATTGCATTTGCTATTTATTTATTAATGCTATTTATTAATTTGGGTGACTTGCGAATTGTTACAGAGCTGTACTGGCATCAAACGGCGCAAGTTAGGGCAGAGGGCAGCTTGTCAGAGGAAATAGCCATAAGAAGGGGTGTGCGACAGGGATGTGTTTTGTCACCGCTCCTGTTTAATCTATACTCGCAGAGCATCTTCATGGAAGCACTTAATGACATTGATGCTGGAATCAAAATCAACGGGAAGACAATTAATAACATAAGATATGCCGATGACACAGTCGTTATTGCCAGCAGCCTACCCGAGCTCCAGAAAATGGTTGACGATATTGTGGATTGTAGCGAGCGCTATGGTCTAAGTGTGAACATCGACAAGACAAAACTTATGGTTTTTTCGAAAGTGAGTACACAAGCTGTCCTCCGAGTACATAATAACATCATAGAGCAAGTGTCGTCCTTCAGATATTTGGGAGCGTTCCTAAGTAGCGATTGCATTTCAAAGAGGGAAGTATTGTCAAGAATTGAACACGCTAGGAAGGTATTTATCAGTATGAGGAACTTATTCAGCAAGAAGGATCTAGATTTAAGTCTTAGAATTCGAATGCTACGCTGCTACGTGTTTCCCATCGTTCTCTATGGTTGCGAGAGCTGGACCCTCAATCCCTCATTGGAAAGACGTATAGAGGCATTCGAAATGTACCTCTACAGGAGAATGCTACGCATTTCCTGGATGCATAGAGTGACAAATTGTGAAGTCCTCAACAGAATTGCGAAGAACAAGGAGCTGCTATTAACTGTTAAGGAGCGTAAATTGGCGTACATCGGACACCTGATGAGAGGCGGTAGGTATGAGATGCTTCGGCTGATCATTGAGGGGAAGATTCAGGGGAGCAGATCAGTGGGGAGGAGACAGAATTCTTGGCTCAGGGACTTACGTCGATGGCTCGGCAGAACGTCATCCGAGATCTTCAGAGCCGTCACATCTCGAGTGATTACAGCCAATTGGATCGCCAACCTTCGAAGGGAGATGGCGCAATAAGAAGAAGAAGAAGCAAATTGCAATGAAAACATTGTATTACTTCTATCTTCTTATAATCAGGGTTGCGTCCTTAATAAAACACCTGGTTCTTCCTTGGAAAAAACATTGCTGAGACAATATAACAAAACGACTGCTGTCACCACACTAATGCTTGACTGGAACATTTTAACTGTCTTAAGTAATTGGCCTTGGGTACACTGTTGCCAACATACCGATTGGGAGACAAAAAATTTACCGACGTATTACATCTATCTTCTTATAATCAGGGTTGCGTCCTTAATCAAACACCCGTTATTTACTGCACTGCTCCTACGGACGCGAAAATGAATGATAACACAACAAAAAATCTGAAGGGAAACATCTGCAAGACTTTCTTTTGTCAATGTAGATAATAAACAATAAGTAGAACAATTATTTATAAATAAAGATGATAAACAAATAACCTATGTTTAATATTGTGAATAAACAATGTAAAATGAAAACCATAAGTTAATATTTTTAATCATGAGTGAATGACGCAAAATGAAGACCGACCTTTGTAGAGCTTAAAAATACGGGACATCCTAATTTCTTTTAAACTAGGCTGTGTAGAGAATAATGCTTAAATCAGTAGTTGTAGGCTTTTTAATTTCCTTTAATTTTACTTTTAATATAATACAAAAGCATATATTATACACTTGTCGTGAAATTCATACTAAGGCCACAATCTTAAAAAATTCCATTTTTTACAGATTTTGATGAAAAAAAACAGAAAATCACTAAATGTCGCTAAACTAAGCATTTTACAAATTTTTCTAATTTCAAATATAAGTTGTAGCTGATTAAAAGTTTTACAACTTTTCTCTGAAATGCATATTATTAAGACCACAATCTTTAAAAAACATTTTTTCTGCGAGAGCACAGGTCCCCCATCAAGAATTTCAGCAGACATGGCGCATACTCTATCTTGTAGAGCAAACAAAATGTAGTAAATGAGGCGATTTAAAAAAATATCATATGACCGTTATTGAGAAAATTGCAAACAAGTAAAAAATTTCACGAATAAACTGCTACTACTTCCAGTTGACTGATTTTGGTGAAAATGTTCGTGTCGGGTTTGGTAGTGAAAACTAACTTAGTACTGTATTCCGCTCTTGAGATATTTCGTTCACACAGATACACACGCGCAGACCAATTACTAAAAACATGGTTTTTTTAGGTTCATGGGGACTAAAAACGTGTACGTCCGGTGAAAACCCGAATTCGAAAAATTAACATTATAATAGTTTCTTTCCCTGTATATTTATATAGGGGACGATAAACTAAAAAATATCAAATAGGTACCCGGCCTCCAAGAAGATTGACTATCATCAGCCATTTTTATTCCAAACGTGTCCATTAGAGATTTGACAAATGGTATAACTCTCACTCCGAAGGAATGTACATAAGACTTTGAAGCTCTATGAATATATATGTAACGTGTACGCCGTAAATAGAAGTGACTTGTGCTTTCTCTGCCATCTGTGTTTGTTGGAACTTGAATTTAATTGACTACAAGGCGCTCCTACGGACGGAGAACGAATGATTAAAGCAACAAAAAGTAATAGGTAACCCACCTTCAAAAATAAATTTAAATGTGGAAGAGATTGACCAATATCGGCCATTGTTATTCCAAACGCATGCCTAAGAGATTTGAAGAACAGTACTACTCTGCACTCTAATGGTAATCTACATCGATTAAAGGTGATAGACAGGCTTTTATACTTCTCTGCCTGCCACCTGTATTCAGGAGTTGAATTCAATTGTCAACACTGCTCTTCTACGGTCGGAGAATGAATAATAAAAAAAACAAAAAGTAGTTGGTAACCCGTCCTTCAAGAATGAATTTATATGTGGAAGAGATGACCAACATCAGCCATTGTTATTCCAAACGAGTGTGTAAGAGATTTGATGAATAGTATTACTCCCCACTCTGATGGTAATCTACATCGACTGAATGCGATAGACGGACTTTTATGCTTCTCTGCCATCCGTATTCGGTGCTATGAACTAAATTGATTACACCGCTCTTCCTACCGACGGAGAATGAATGATTAAAACAACAAAAGTTTTCAAGAGAGAATTTAAATTCTACTTTTTCGAAACACTTGTTGAACCTAAACTTTATCGTTGTATATTCTAATTCTTAAGTATCATCATTATTTAATACTTCTGCTGAACGTAAATCAAAATTACAAGATCGAAAGGTGATTGTAGTGGTTTTAATAACCGTGGTTGTAGTAGTTCTGACTTGAGAGAAGTGTCAATGAAAGGGTGTATAAAAAAAACTAGACTTCTTGTACAGACGATTGATGGATTAGTGAAGCGGTGTCGTATGTGGAGTTTAGTAGTATGTTTAATTTAGTATAGCGTTTCATTCATAAGGCTGACCTTGAAGCATGTACAGTTTAGTATGTTTAATTTTGTACGTACGCGTGGAGGCGAGATACATTTTCCCTTTCGGGCATTTTTATTTTCTTGTAGGAAACTGTACAGACGCTGACGACAACACTACTATACTATTATTGTTACCACACTATTACTATTACTACTTTTTGTTTGTACACGCCCTTATCCACTGAACTTACGAATGAGTTCATAGTGATGCAATTTATTCGATACGCTCCGCCGATCATGTGTTACATTTATTATATTAAACTATTTTATAAGCATCAAATATTTGCACTTTACTTGACCCAAATGAGATTTTATAGAGCAATGGTTGAACCACTCATAACATATGGGTTCGAGTTCCGAATTTTTCATCTCTCATTTTCATATATCATCATTCTCCATCGTCTGCATTAGCAGAAATTGCAAAACAGTCAGACGTAAAACAAACAAAAAAAACTATATATTACAATCATATCAATTGCCATTTTTCCATAATATTAATATAAATCGATATCATAAAAAATCCGGCTGGGCGGGATGTACTAACGTTGATATTAATTAATTGAAATTGAAACTGATAAAAGATAATATTGAAGCTTTACATCTTTACGAGTCCGTTCTGAGCTGTGGTGGCGAGCAGACGTGTTTCTCGGAGGCTCTGTCAACCTCAGTGGTAATGTTATACAAGTTGACATGTGTGCGTTCGTGCGTGCGTTAATGGGTCTGTGAGTGTTGGTCCGTCACCTTACAGTGGCGTTGGACGCCGCCGTACGTCGTAAATTGTGCAACCAGTGACATATACATTTTTATTATTATTTTTTTTATATATTTTTTCTAACTATTTCTTGGGGAGAGTTCCCCGACTTTAATGACCCCGAGTCGATCTACAAAATAAGTGGTTCAGTTTTGTTTTGTTTTATTTTTTTTTATGTGCTACATTGGAGAACATATGATCGGTCTGTAAAAAAACTTACTGTTTATTATAGCAGCGATAATTTACTTCATTTCTTTACTAATTATTATTATTTACTGATTTTCTTCGTTATTTCTGTTGTGTTGATTACTTTGCTATAGTGTAAGTTGTTTTATTTGGTTGTTTTTTTTGTATCTCTTTTTTATTAATTAAATTTAAAACAGACATGGATAATGACATTGATGCTAGTGTACATTATAGATTCGGACAATGTGCAAAAGTCTTGTGTACAAGGTTTTGTGACTGTAGGTTCCAAAAGGCCATTGCAAAAAGAACGAGATCCAAGAAAAATTAAAAAGATTTACGAGAAAGCCGGTGATGTTGAAACCAGCAATCGATTCGCTGTTCTTCCTATTGAAGAAACGATCACCAATGAAGAACCAAGTGAAAAAGTTTCAAAACCTCCGCCGATTCATATAAATGATATGAAATCCTGGGGTAATTACCAAAATCTAATAACCACTATGTCAAATTTGGCGGGCGGCATGGAGTTTTACTGCAAAAGCAGCATAGACTCAGTCACGATGTATCCAGCGACACCGGCTCTTTATCGCCTTATTGTTCAGTTTCTCCGTAAACAAAATGCTTCATTCTTCACCTACCAGCTAGCAGTGGAGAAGCCGCACAGAGTGGTCTTAAGAGGCCTTCATTCGTCGACGTCTCCGGCATCCATAAAGAACGAGTTAGAATCGCTAGGATTCCAGGTCCGAAATGTTCATAATATTATTTCAAGAAGGAAAATTCCATTACCGATGTTCTATGTGGACTTGGAGCAGAACCAAAAATGTGAAGAAATATACTCCCTGAATCGCCTTCTCTACTCAGTAGTTAAGGTAGAAGAGATGAGAAGGAATAAAGAGCTTGCTCAATGCACGAGATGTCAAGCCTACAACCATACACAGCGATATTGTAATCGACCGCCAAGATGTGTATGCTGTGCTGGAGCGCATCTAACGAAGGACTGTCAAAAAAGTCGAGATTCTCCGGCAGTGTGTGCTCTCTGCAACGGAACTCATACCGCTAATTATCGGGGGTGCACTGTGTATCAGCAGCTCCAGAAAAAGCGAACTATTACACCGGCAGGCTTTCCGAAAGGACTTGGGCGCGTCTCATCTGATGGTAAACGGCCAGCGGCTACTCATCAAAGTTTAACCACCAATGACGATAACCAAAACAATAGTTCAAGAAAAAGTTCTAATAAGTCAAATAACTCGAACAATCCTTATGGTGACAATAATAATATAAACAATAATTATCTTACTTCTAGTTCTAATTCTAGAGTTAATAATGGTACTAACAATAGCAATTATTCTCATAATGATAATAATACTTGTAATATTGGTGTTGAAAATGGTAACAGGCGCTCATATTCAGGCGCGCTTACAGGAGGACCTCGCCCGGCTAACAGTGACCACTCTCAATTGGAAACAATTATGACAACCTTTATAAACGACATAAAAAGTATAATCAACCCTTTAATTGCTCTCTTGGTTCAACTTACGCAGTCACTTATCAATAACAATGGACGTTGAACTGACTACGGATTCTACTTCATCACTAACTATAATTCACTGGAACGCAAACGGTATAATACAACACAGAAACGAACTAGAGTATGTGCTATATGACAGACGTATTGACGTAGCGTTGATATCAGAGTCACACCTTACTTCAAGGCATACATTTTTTATTAAAAATTATACTATTTACAGGTCCGACCATCCTGATGATTTAGCTCAGGGGGGTACTGCTGTACTTGTTCGCTCCAGTTTATCTCACTTCCCTCTGAAATTGAATCAGTGGAGAGATACGCAAGTTGCGGCAATTTCTTTACAATGCGCGCCCTTTTTACTTACCGTAGCCTCTATTTACTGTCCTCCACGGTTTTCAATTACACCTCAACAATTTACTGATTTGTTCTCTGCTTTAGGGCCGAAATTTATTGCTGGTGGTGACTACAACGCTAAGCATCGCCAGTGGGGCTCACGATTGAACAACCCAAAGGGCAGGAACTTACTTCGCTGCATTCTTGATAATAACTACAGTTTTATTTCCCCTCCCAATTTTACCTACTGGCCAACCGCCACTACTAAACAACCAGATCTACTAGACTTCTTTGTGACCCGTAACGTAAACATCTTCTACACCAATATCGAATTCATTGATGAACTTGCTTCCGATCACTCTTGCCTCGCTTTGACCCTAGCTGTTACGCCATTGACAAAATTTTTACCTCCATCTCTGACTCGTGGAAGAGTTGACTGGGAAAATTTTCGACGAGTACTGGATGAAGACATTGATCTAAAACTTCCATTAAAATCCCCTAGAGATTTAGAAGAAGCAGTGGAATACTTCGTTTCCCGTGTCCACGCAGCAGCCTGGTCATCGGCTCTGCCTTCCCCTAAAAGATCTCACAACCCCAATCTTCCAATTTACCCATTTTATATTCGCAGTCTAATCAGGGACAAGAGGCGAGCTCGTAAACGCTGGCAATTATCCAGAAGACCAAGTGACAAGGCTGCTTACAACCAGATCAATAATGAGCTGAAACGATTCATTAAAGAGTTTAAGTCTGACTCTTATAACAGCTACATTACCAGTTTAAACCACAATGATGGGTCACTTTGGCGCGCAACAAAACGTATTTTGAAATATCATAATCCCTTCCCTCCATTAAGGCGGCCAGATGGAAGCTGGGCAATGTCTGATGAGGACAAAGCATCAGTTTTTGGTGACCATCTGTCTCAGGTATTTACACCACACAATGACGTAATAGACCCCGATACTATTACATCAGTTGCAGAGGAATTACTTAGCCCTACTCAACTCTCTCCGTTGCCTAAGCATTTTTCACCCGCTGACGTCTGGAACCAGATATTATCTATGCCTCTTAAAAAATCACCAGGTTATGACCTCATTACAGCTGAAGTATTACGGGAATTGCCAAGGAAAGGTGTCTTACTCTTGACATACATATTCAATGCTGTCTTGAGGACTGCTTCTTTTCCCGTTCAGTGGAAAATGGCGGTAATAAAAATGATTCACAAGCCAGGGAAGCCTCCTCAGGATCCAACTTCTTATAGACCTATTAGTTTATTACCAGTTTGTTCGAAAATTTTTGAACAACTCTTACTGAAAAGATTACTTCCTCTTGTGGAGAGAGAATCCGTTCTCCCCGATCACCAGTTTGGCTTTAGATCTGAACATTCAACTACTCATCAACTCCACAGGGTTGTTGATTTTCTGGCCGCTGCCTTAGAAAATAAGCAGTACGCTTGTGCTCTGTTTTTTGACATATGCCAAGCTTTCGATAGGGTGTGGATAGATGGGCTTCTGAGTAAGCTCCGATTTTTACCGTACACCTATTTTCATATTTTGCAATCATTCCTTATTGACAGATTTTTTACGGTATCGGTACGATCCTCCCAGTCCGACTACCTCCCTATCAAGGCAGGAGTACCTCAAGGATCAGTTTTGGCTCCCTTGCTGTTTTCTATTTTCATTTCAGATATACCACAAATTCCTACTACTTTGCTTGCAACATTTGCTGACGATACTGTTGTTCTTTCATCCTCTGATGACCATGTCCATGCTGCAAACGACATCCAGTATCACCTTGACATTCTAGAAGTATGGTTTAGAAGATGGCGTATACAAATTAATACCACCAAAACTTACCAAATGACCTTCACCCTGCGTCGAGAAACGTGTCCGCAATTATTTTTATCCAACCAACCTCTTCCACAAGCAAACAATGTTCGGTACCTTGGCTTATATTTAGATAGACGGTTGACTTGGAACGTACACGTCAACCATAAGCGACAATTACTAAATAACAGACTGAAGCAGTTATACAGACTATTAGCCAAACGGTCAAAACTACCCATGACTTCAAAACTCTTGACGTACAAGGCGATGCTTCAACCGATCTGGATGTATGGTAGTCAGATTTATGGTGCAGCAAAGCCATCGGTCATTTCACGCATACAACGTTTCCAAAGTAAATTCTTGCGACTCATTACTAACTGCCCGAGTTACGTATCCAACAGAACACTGCACGATGACCTACGCGTCCCTTACGTTAACGACACATTTTTAAAATTATACCGCAGGTTCAGAGAAAAACTTCAAAATCATAATAATCCCTTAATATGCAACATGAATTCTCCAGACCTACCAGGAGTACCACAAAGACGACTGAAACGCCGATGGAGTAGAGACATGACACACTAACACGACTCTAATACAAACGTGTACAAAAATATGAAATTAAAATTTAACACATTTTTCATTATCTGGAGAGCTACCACTGGGTGGTGTCCTCCTCAAAGCCATTAACGCATTTTTTTTTTGTAATTAACACAAGATGTAAACCTTTTTGCTGGTTGTATGTTTACAGTTGCAAAATAAAACAAAGTGAAAAAAAAAAAAACATCTTTACTATCTTGGTACAGCTCTCGGATCTATCGGATTTTTTCAGAACTATCTTAGTAAACAAAAACATAACAATATTACCATTTTCCCATACATTAATTAAAAATCTATCGGATTTTATTGAAACTACCTGAGTACAGCTACCGCTGTCTAGTGGAAGTTATTATCTTAGTAAAGTTATTATCAATCATAGAATAAGTATAAAGGTGTGTCGTTGCACATTCCTCCCAAGAGTAGCGCTGACTCGTGACGTCACTCTGGGAGCAAGCAAGTTGTTCCAAGCGGTTCATTGCTATTTTAATAGTGCTCATTAACCACGAATTTTGCGGTTAAAGCCCTTAAAATGTTGTTGCAGTTGCTACAAAGCGGTTTATTGGAAAGAAAAATATTTTTAATGAATTACGATAACTTAGGCACTAAATATTTTAAGGTTAACTGAACTTACATTAAAATATGTGTAGACGATCTTGAAGATAGTACATAGGCTGGTTTATACAGCAAGAGTTTATTATAATAATTAAATTTTAGAGTTGGCAAATTTAGATATTTTTTCTTATTTAGATATTTTAATCTTCGCGTACGGTTGTGATTGCTTATTTTCCTGTTTAAATATCTCAACCTTATATACGTTCGTATCCTAACCAAACATAGTAGCACTTCATAGGAAATATTACGCATTTATTTTGATTGAAATTTTTTTTTGCTAAGTTATCAAATATATATATTTACCATCAGAAAGACTGTCACCATGAAAACACTTGAATTCTGTTTCCAATTAAAACTTATTTGAAGTTCATCACTTTGATATATCAGCTTTTCACGTGACACAAATGGTAACCAGTCCAGTTCTTGAATGGCTGCAGGCTTCAGATTTTTTGTAGCTGTTCCTAAGTAACCATTATTTATCTCGAAAACGGTGAGCAATATACCCAGCTATATATCGTAAGCTTTCCTTATTCATATCTTCTTTAAACATTTCTTCTTCATATAGTGACACTTAATGCTAAGGTCCGTTTCGGGATCTAGATAATTAAATAATTAATACACTAAAGTTTACAATTACAAATATTTATTACACTAAACGATTTACAAAATAAATAATAAACGAGTTATAATAAAGTAATACAATAAATAACTTAATAATTTACTTATACTACTTACAATCAATTTTATAGAAAACACATACAAAATGAAAACTGAATATACAAAACTGAATTTAATACAGAAACACATTAACTTTTCACAATACACACACAAACAAAGACTGTGTGATGCGGTAATCAAATTTTAGTATGATCCCTACATTCTGCTTAAATTCGTTAGGGCGGTTGAATCTAATACAACCAGGAAACAAAAGACGCGATGTGGCTTCGACGCGCACATTAGGCGTAATGCATGGCTCGTTAATGAATAGGTAAGTTTGGATATTGGATAGGAACATACACATGGGATAAAACTGCAATTAGTGATAATTTTAGCAGTACTTACTTAATTTTGAGTGCGTAGGTTTCCCAGGATGCTTCGGTTAAGTAACGCCGTTGTACGAAGACACTAAACTGTTTGATAAGATCTGTACAGATTTCACACAATAAACAAGTCACCAAAGGCACGTTAACAATAGAAATGAAGCACTGCTAATACTTGAGTAATTACAGTTTAGGAAAACGGTTTACAGGTTCACAACACGGGGTAACACAATTTCACAAGGCCCGGTAATCAGTTGAATAAAAAACAACATGAATAGTTCGTTGATTAATTGTACGCACGTTTTACAGAGAATAGCTCGTTATTTGGGGCCGTAATTACGAGTATTAACGGCAACATGGTATTGGAATGTCCAATGCGTTACATGAAACGACGCCAGCACAAGCGGGCTGAGAGCGTCCGTTGAGACCGTGGTGCGCTACACGACCGGCACGTTCGAGGGTTTGACTTGCAGTGAGAAGGACTCGGGGAAAGGAACAATGGCGAAGGGAGAACAAGAAATTAATTGAATTTTGCTATTGGCGGAGAGCGAGGCACGTGAGCGAAGATCACACATGCGTAGAACTAATTAGTACAGTAATCAATACGAAATCAATATTAGAGATTTAATCGAGCGGGAAGATCATATTCTAGAATGATCGACGGCGCGGGGTATTTGAACTTATTGTAATACTGAACAAAGACAGTATTACAATCGTTGACCAACACAATGCTCGGAACCGTTAACCTGTATAACGCCCCGATAATCGCTCGTCAAAGATCAAACACGAATACTAACTCTGACCGCACTCGGGGGTCTCTTTTATAGTGAATCAAAAGAACCTTCCCGAAAACACCCAACTTGGATACCAATAGTAAGGTACAAAAAACCTTTATAAATGAGTGCTAGAAAAATCTATTGTAAACAAGTCAACTACCTATCGTAAATAGAAAAGGTAAACAACCGGCCCCTTCATAAATATCTGTACAAACAATACCCGACCTTTTATCACACACAATAGCGCAGTTATTTCAAACAACTTTCATGAATAGGCATACCTTTATTGTCACTATTGTCCTATTGTCACTTATTGTTACTATTTCATTCTATTATCCTCTATATATATATATATATATTTAGCGTATGGCTTTTCAAGACATTTAAAAATCAGCATCATAATTGTTATATATTGGGATCAAATATGACCCTCTGTCTATAAGGATGGGAAATAACATTAATGATTGTTTGGGAAACAAATATTATCCTCTATTTACTATTTTCATAAATGAAATTCTAGAAATTACCTACGCGAACCATGTCTTTTCGATATTGTCACATTATGTTTTCAGTAGATCCTTGCAGACTGTACTGATGCTTGCATTCGTTACATCTAATTGAAGATTACTGTACTCAGGCTGAAGAAAACGTTAATTGTTTTTCTTCTTTATTTATTCTTGTAAATTTTTTAGATTTAATTACTTTTTTAAAAATATATTGGGATGTACAAACTTCTTCAGTAACTATCTTTTTCTGCTCCAATGGCTTTAATAAACAGTCCTCATTTTGTTCTTCTGTATTTTTAATATGAGCGAATAGAGCAGTTGAGTGTTTACCCAGTACGCACCATTTAAAATGATATTTCATATCTAGGGAATTTAGTTGATCATTTGCGCCCCCCATTCCTCGAACATGTGAAAAGAAATTTTCCAACAGATCAACCGATTTGTCAAAATATACTCTACACCATACTTGGAATTTAAATAATAATATAATTCAGTTAAAGCTTTGTTAGTTAAAATTATACCTTTTTGAAAAGGTAGTAGTTTTTTACGTCTACCAACAGTCACTGTAGAAATAATTTCAGAAACTTTCTTAACCAAGGCAACCTGATTATTTAAATCAACTCTAAAGGCACTGCAACGTGAAGAGGGACCGAATTTTGCTTTTTAATTGAGGGTGTCAAACCAGTCGTTTAATAATTTAATTAACTCCGATATTTCCTTCCAGTTTGTATCTTCCATAAAACCTTTCAAGCCACAAAATTCAATCGTTTTTGCCACATAATTTGACAAGAGTTGAGCAGCTGGTCGCACTTTCTGTTTCTGAACCCTTAATATCTAGATGATACCTACTAATTTTGTATGCTTTATTTTAGTCTGTATTTGATGCTGTTAATAACTTCTCAACACATGATTTATTAATTAGCTTATTGTTTTGAATAAAACCATCATCAAGTAAGTGGTTGCATATTAATTTTAATAAATGAGGGACATCTGAAAATACAAAAACTTTTAACTGATCATTGAATGGATGATGGATGATGATTAAAATAGTACATTCCATCATGACTAATATTTAATTCAGACCACAGGCCAACATTTTTGGTACCCATGTCACTTGTTATTGAAACAACAGTAAAAACTTCATCGTACCTATAATCTAGAGATGATTTCAGTTATTATATTTTTATTCATTTGCTGGTCATAGTCATAAAATATAGGCTGTGTCCACTGGATTAGCAATCCTCTGATCATAACAGTTTGACAGGTCTTATGAGGACCAATTTTTCGTTGTTTTTTTCAATGGATATTGAATCAGAAATATGAATTACATCAAAAGATATCACTGTTAGACATTCCACATTACTCAATTCACGTGACTTGATTTTCAATACAAGAATGAGATCATTTACAATTCCTGGATTGAAATTTAACGACAACGCCCAAATACAAAGGGTAGACAAACCGGGTAATGGGTAGTTATTGCCTCTTAAGTATCTGTATGCTTTAGGGCTGACACTTCTTAAAGAAATTGCAGCAGCAATATCCTTGGAATTGAAATGAATTTGTTTCTTAGGATTGTAAACCTTTTTGCTGCTTGTATTTTTACAGTTGCAAAATAAAACAAAATGAAAAAAAAATTATTCTGCCATTGTTTATTAACGCGTTGTTTTCTTTCACTCTGGTGGTCAGAATTTACAGTTTTAAAAGACAAGCACTTTGTAGGTACAGCATCTGGTTTAAGTGACATTTTTTTTGTTGTGTAATTTAATAATCTGTGTTTAAAGGGTACAAAAGAATCTGAAGAATTAAAGTGAACCGAGCAAATTTTACTTGTTTTCAGATTAAATTTGTCATTACATTGGCACGTATTAGTCCATTGCTTGCATATATCTTCATTTTTTGGGAAACTAAAATATTTTATATCTGAACCTTTTGCCTTTCGAAAATAATTAAAACACCCAAAAACAGTTCAACCAGACATTATGGTAATTAAATATAATTAAAACTTCCATATTTTGTAAATAATAATATAAAACCCACAAACGCAAATTTAGCGTCAAAAGTATTTAACATCAAAAACGAACACCTAAAAAGAAATGTGCAAACGAAAGCTAATTACAAACAAAAGAAGTAAATAAATTAGTAAATAGATATTTTTTAAACAAAATAGGCCTACTGCAGTAATTAAGAAAATAATTCTAACTATAAATACTTTTGCAAAATATTCAATCATTTAACTTAGCCGCGTTTTTGAAATCACTGATGCTGCCGTGCTCCGCTACTGACGTCATGCGCAGAGCGAACAAATTTAGAACTCTGGACGGACACATCTTTGTACTAACACCGTATTATTAATGTTAGTAAACAAGAAAAAAACGCTATCTATCGGATTTTACTGAAACTACCTGCGTACAGTTACCGCACTCTATCGGATTTTTTTCAAAACTACCTTAATAAATAAAACCGCTATCTATCGGATTTTACTGAAACTACCTGAGTATAGCTACCGGTCTCTATCGGAATTTTTTAAAACTATTTTCATACAACCAACGCTTTCTAACGCATTTTATTAAAACTGAGTTAGTGAATGTAAGAAAAATATAGCTGTGTTGGGTGCGAAAAATGTATTAAGTCAAAAATCGAAGTTTTAAGAAATAAACATTTAAAACTTTTAAAAAATCTGCGAAATCGATTATTTGTACTATGCGTTTCAAAAATTATTTGAAATATATTTAAACAATTCTTTATCACTTTTACCACTTTTATCACTAACATAAAATACAGCCAATTGGGTTTGTATCTGCCGTGATTTTGCGGCTCTTAAAAAAAAAGTGCTATAATCGATTTGACTTGACACATTTTGCACACCGTAGTTTAATCTACCGTCGAGTGACTAGTAAAATACATTGTACAAAAAGAATGAATATTTATATTAATGCATTATTCTTTTATTAAACCTTTTATAACAATAAAAAACAATATGATAATACAAACAAATTTATGATAGTATATACATTACTTTAAAAAACCTATGTGATCAAAACAAATTTTTTCTTATCTAAACGCAGAACTTTAATTATTAATAATTTACTAAACATTATTTTTACAATTTTTAATGTTAATGATTTTGTAATACAGTACTTAAGTGTTTTAAAAAATGTACTAAATTTTGATAGAAAAAAAATAATAAAAGATAAAACCAACAACAAAATCAAACTGTAAAAATAATATTATTAATCATCGTTATCACTTTCTTGATTAATTGTATCTGGAAGGGCATTTCTGATAGATTTTGATGTCTCCAGGTCTTTGTAAAAGCTGTGAAATACAGAAGAAATGAATGGCATGAGTTCCATCAAGTCTTTTTTTTTCTCGATAGATATTTTATTTGTTTCGTTGTACCTTAGGCATGGATTAAATTTTATGTCATTTCGTTGTCCTCGTCTTCTGAAATTGATTCTTTTAAAGTTGTCACTATCTAATTCATTTTTGTAAAAAACAATTCCTGGTTGATCTTTTTCGTAGCACAGCCACTTTATATTTCTCCAATTCACAGCGTTTCCATCTTCATCAACCTTTCGCAGTTGAAGTTCACGTTTCAACAATCCAGCAAAGTCGAAAAAGTTTTCTCGCGACATTTCTTTGACAATAAATTGTCTCTTCTTACCTGCCTGGCGAATCAACTGGGCCCAGTCATGTGGATGGTCTATACTACCATTAAATTTCTTCTTTTTCCTCTCTATTACACTGTGATCAGCGTCGCATTCCATGTGTGTATGGCCTGACAATAGAAATTTGTGGTCAATCCTTTCCAACGTTGAAGAATGTTTTAATGCTACCATGCAAGTGACAGCAATGTGGCTGTTCTTATTCTGACCACCACATGTGTCAGAATACATAATAACATTTTTAATTTTTGGCGAAATATCATTAAGCAGAAAACTGTACAAACAGGAACCTACTTCATTGGCACCTCTTCCTGCTATACCTTCATGCCACAAATAGCAAAATGGTTGTCCATCATCGCAGTCATGTACTGTTAAATTGAAGGTCCAAAGTTGCCTTTTGTAAAAAGCAACAGAATTTTGTATTGATGGAGTAGGCAGACATTGCTGCATGTCGAAACAAATAGTCTTACTTACTTCATCAGTTGATGTCAGCAATTTATCATTCTTCTTAGTTTCATAGGCTAATTCTGCCAGTTTGTGGTGAGCAGCTAATTATTCTTCCTTAAAAGCTGTACTGTTTTCGTTACTTTTTATTTGTAAAGACAACTTGTCGCAAGTTGCACATGTATCAATTTTTGGTTTTTTTATGCTAAGGTTCATGCTATGAAACTCTTTTTCAAAAAGCCGTCTGCTGACTGATGGCTTTGCATCTGAATTACATTTTTGTTTATATTCTTCATAGAGCCCTGAAAGAGTAATGAACGATGGAAGAAATCTTTTTTTACAATCTCTCCGTGTGTAATGACTTTCGTAGGTTGTGATAGAGTTTAAAAATTGCCTTATTCTATTCATATCATCCTCAGATTTTTTATTTTTGGGTGAATGAGAACCTCTCGCATCTAACTGCACAATCCCAGAGTCAGAAGATCGTTTTTTTTGGATAACAGTCTCCATAAATCTTCGACTTTCCCCAAATACCCTTAAGAAACACGTCTTGCAAAACTTTTCCCTTCGTCCTTGTAACTCAACGTAATACATTACAGTAATCTGCCGAAATCGATTTTGACCATCTTCATTTCTAATTCTTGTACTTTTCTTATCGCTTATTTCTACTAAAGAAGATAAATAACTAATTCTTCTGTTAAAATTTCCCATACTCCAGTAATCATTAAATAATTTTTTATGTACTTCATTCGTCATTTTTTTCTGGCAATGATTCCTACAATTACCTAATGGATCAATTTTTCTTTCTGGCACAATTTTTCCTTTCCCCGTTTTGTATTTTTGCCCAGTATTACGACAAAGTTTCCTTTTTGCCCTAACTTTTCGAGAATCGTCTTTTATCCCACGGATCTTTACAGAACCCCGATTGGTGAGTGAAACGGTCTTTATAGAATCAATATCATTAGAGCTTTCATTGTCTGTAGAGACGATGTTTAGTGTACTTATTTGAGAAGACTTACCTTCAGTCAATGAAAAATTGTCGATGGAAGATTTTTGCTTACATAATGTCACGTCCTTCTTACTTTTCTTTTTTTTTTACTTCATCATCAGAGTCCGAAACATTGAGGTCATCGACAGTAAAATCTGGATCGTTATCGGAATCGTCCATCATAGCTAAAATATCTGGGATTGAAGGAGCAGGACTCGACTCTGAAAAGAAAGAATACCATTACTAAATTATTTAGATCTAGGTAAAGAATTAATTGTTTTATTAAAAAAATGTGTAACCTACCTACACATATACATCTCATAATTTAGTAGTAATCCCCAAGCATACTTATAAATTAATTTGAATAGTAATTTTTGCATGAATAGATTAGTACAAGTATAAGTTAGAGGTTAAAGTTAAGAGCAGTTTCAAGTACAGTAGCCTACTAATAACCCTTTGGGCTCTAATGAAATTTGACTAAATTTCTATTTTATTATTATATTAATTTATTACTTACTCTTTTATTATTGTAAACAAAATTCCTTTTTAATACAAAATCTATGCTCCTACTTACTTGATTTCTAAAGTTTTTAATCACTATTATATTTTGTTAAGCCAATATACTCATAAAAATGTCAAATGAAAGTAATTTTTTATGGCTTATAATAACCTAAAACATTCTTACTTTCCAAAATAATTTTGATAAACTGCTAATATACTATCATCTCCTAGCTATTACGGTGACAAATTTTACCATAGTAATACAGTACTTGTAACTTTTTCTTGAAAATTTGTAAGTATTACTGAATCTAGATACTAATATAAAAAATTAAGTATTACGTACCTCTACTGGAATTTCCTTGTTCATTTTGTAGCACCATATTTAGTAATTGTTTTCCTCTTGATACCATCGTGTAGATTTAGACAAAAATATTCTTTAAAAAAAACTTACAAAACAAACAGAACTCAAATTTAAAATGTAATGATAACTAACGTAAGTAAAACAGATAAGTAACGTAATATAAAACATAAACTGTGAATAATAGAAAACACGTGAAAGTAATATTACAAAGCAACCTCTGTTCCCGAACAGTAGACAACAAGTGTTCGAAGGGACTTTCAGTCCCTAAAATATATCTTGCCGACAAAAGCTGCAGTGTAGGTTGTTTTATTTTGTCTAGAAACAAAAAATTGTTTATAAACGGTACGCAGAAAGCGCATTTGGTATGGTGGGCAAAGAGAGTCAAGTCATCAAAATACGTGACTTGACACACTATTCACAATACCCGATAATTAAGGATGGTGAGCAAAATGTGTTAAGTCCTCTTATACTGACATAACACACTTTGCACAACCAAACATTGTAATTTCGTGAACAAACACGTTTTTCACAATCAAATATATTAGCTTACAATAGGAATATGACTTAACACACTATACCCACGCGTAGACCTGATTTTTCTCTATTCAGGCATAAAGTAAACACATTTGACGGTTTTTTGACTTAACACATTTTACGCACCCACCACAGGTTAAGCATCAAATATTTGCACTGTAGAACACAGATGATAATATATAGATGTATGTAATTCCTCTTAATTAAATACTAATAATTTAAGCAAATAAATGTATAAATTTCCAGTATACACTTTACACACGGGACCTTTACGCACAAATTGTGCTGTTTAACATGTGGAGTAATAGAATAAAAATAGTGACATTAAATAATTACTATAAGGGAAGAGGCGCAGTGAATGCAATTTCCCGTAGTTCATCTACAACGAGAAACCATTGCATCTACCCGCCACGCGCATGCTACAAGGTCAGACGGTCTATGTAAAAGTCCTATACTAAACTCAACATGGATACTAAAAATAAAATACTACAGCGGCAGCGATGATCGACTGGATTTGCAATTCAGTCCGGGTTGTAAGAAATTCGCATTCCGTGATTTCGACCACAATTGTCATCATCGACCGATTTTACTACAGCATAACTGAAAAAATATTGAAGGTAGGACACTATCTTCCGTGTGTGACGTAGTGCGGAGCGAACCGAATTGAGTACGAATGAGCATACCTATGAGTCTGTCTAATCGTCATATCGTACTGTGGTGCAGCGATTTTTAATAACAACGCTAGCGCCTGTGAACAAAGTAGAAAAGACTCGAGTCGTCTGATAAGTCGCCATCTTTATTCCGTGTAACTGGTGTTATCTTGTGAAGTAAAATTATGTAAACTAATATTTTAAGTATCAGTCCGTGAGTATTAATCAGTCAATAAGTAGCCAGTAATCTATGGTCTTTCATTATGCCTGGTTGTTCTGTTATTGGTTGTAAAAATAGATCTGAACATGGCTATAGAATGTTTTTGTTGCCTCAGGGCGAAAGAAATGAAGATAGAAGAAAACTATGGGTAACGAATATTGGAAGACCCGATTTACCAAATAAGTCAGTAGTTTGTGAGGTAAGTGTACAACGCTCAACATTTGTTGTTACTGTCTCGTTTTCTCAGTTTTAAGTACACCAAAATAAAAACATCGTCCATTTTCAATCCACCTGGAACCTAACCAATACTTAATTATCAATCTACTAAGTTAAGTTTTACGAAAACGTAAATTTATTGCTTTTCCACATTCGACAATTACAAGGTTTTTTTTGGCAGAAAGTTCGGTAAAGCATACTGCCATCAGTTTAATCTGCAACCCGAAGCATAACTGTCTGTCATATCTATACAAAATTTTTGGTTAATGTTGACAGCACCGATTTTAATTTTTGGATCGCATCTAGAATATACTACGTGTATTACGATCAACACAGACACTACCTGTATCGTTAAGATTGATAAATTATGTAGGAAATGCCGTAAATACTTCATGATGGGAAAAAATCTTTGATGTTCTGTAGTAGTAGGTACATGATGTGTTCTCAAGTACAAATTCAAAGTAATAAAACTGTCTACTCTCTACATTGTAAATTGTTTTCAATCGTTATCGATTTACAACATTTTAAAATAATACTATATGTTGTAATTCTATCGTTTATTTTACAGGGATACTTCTTGTCACTTCATTTATAAAATGATTTATTCACAGGCTAGGTCTGGTAGGTACTGTTATTCTTCCAATTATACAAAAAAATCTTACCATTAAAGGATACCAGCATCCATGACAAATAATGCTTTTATTCACAGAGAGAGTGCTATATAATATTTTCTGTGTGTGTAAAAGAAACAAACATTAACCAAGTTGTTAATATGACAATATGTATTGATAATTTCTGCATCTTACTTATGACTCTTTGATGTGTCCGTCACAAGTAGCCCACAGTCTTTTAGGAGACAAAATGAAAAACCTTAAAAAGATTTACTTCTCATTCTGTGTCTAGAAAATATTGATTAGGGCAGGGCTAACATCTTTTTGTGAATCATTCAGTAGCATCTTAGAATAGCACTCAGTATTTTGTAACATTTAAACCTAAAAATTCTAGTCATTCAATTCCTAAAAATAATTACACTGCCTTGGAAAAGCCATTACTTTGCATTTTCAGCAGATCACTGTTCTTTGTCAGTAGGAAATGTCTGTATTCACAGATGACAAAGTAAAGTTGCAATTAAAGCTGTTACAAACTCATGGGAATTAGTTATAAGGCTATATCCAATTCCACATTTATAATCTCAGTTCTGTGGTCATTTTACTTTTTATGTGCGTAGAAGCCCATTTGTCAACAGTTGTCAAGCATACTAATACTGTTTGTCAGCCTATACAAAAATTGTTTACTTTGTATCACTCCTACAGTTGATTTGACCCAGTGATATTTGTATTCCTTAGATTCTTATTTGTTTCACTTTTGTTTGTGAAGGCTTCTGTAGTCTTATATAAATGTTTATACAATTTCCAGATGTAAACTATTTTATCAGACTGAACTCAATATACTTAGCTGATTAACCTCATATATTATATCAACAGAACATGCTTATCAGTGAAATTAATTTGAAAATAATATTAACACCGAAAATTGGGACACCCCAAAGTGTAAAAGCAGTATGTCCTAGAATTACTTAAGTCATCAGTTGCTTCCAGTGTATTTATAATATAGCAAATAATATTGGTTTTAAATCTCTCATTTCATCTCATTTTACAATGAATTGTTTTAATTGTCATTATCACCCTCCTTATCTCTCTTCCCAAGTTTGCTCTCATCAAGCTCATCACAACACTTTTCCACATATCGCTATTGCTTAACATTTTTTCCTTCATTGCTTTTGTAGCATCGTACCTTTTTTCAACTCTTGACTAAATCCATCGACTTCAATCATAGTCTTTTTCCCTTTATCATGATGTACAGCATCCTTATAGGCAATATTTTCTTTTGGTTTCATGTCCGACGTAACTTTGTATTGGAATAATCAGGTCTACTCTTTTTTACAATCCTAATCTGTTGATGTGAAGAATCATTTATGAGTTAGGAAAGTAGAAATTTACATAAAAGGGGTAGAGGTTAACAGAGTTGAAGCATTATGTATTGCTTGAGTCCCAGCTCAGTGTAGTTGGAAGGAATGCAGTGCGTTGTTACAGTAGAGGGAGAATGAATGAGTTAGTAGTGTTTCACAGCTGATGCATTTGTAGTGGTAGCATGTACTAACTAGACTAAAAAAATATTCTTATCATCTAGCGCATTAATTTAACAAATACCTACTGGGTTATTAACTTGGTTGGATTCATAATATTTAACTTACCAATTCATATGAAAATATGTAAATAAATAATTGTAATAAATACAAACAAATATGTTAAATATGTGAAGTTTGAAAACGAATGTTTTGTATCAGAGTAATAAAACAATCGTTCTCCCAGCTTACGTCACTCGTTCATTATACCTCACCCATACCCCTCATCCCGCAACTACACAGAGCTTGGAACCGCACAATACTAGAATTTTGCGTGCATTGGCCTGTGTTATAGATAAAAAAAACCACAATGATTTGTATGCTTATTATATTGTATCATATTTTATTTTTGTTTTGGAGTGTAATTTTAACTTATGTATGTTTGTTGGCATTAATAATTATAAATTTGTTTATTAATAACATCAATTTTTCGTTTGTTATTAAGTTAGTTTGTTTTCAATCAGCCTAGTGTCTTGCCAAATATTTGCTGAGTATTTAATTATTTGTATTAACGTACATTCCCATCCCTCAACAGTTGGGTAATTCCACATTAACCACAAGAGTTACTCAAAATGAATTTCTGTTGATTTAAGTAGTTAATAATATTGCAATGAAAATTAGAATAGAGCACCTGCCAATTTCTTGATTGGTTAACTAGACAGGTATGCTAGGTTAGTTTAATCCCAATTTGTGTATCAATGTTTTTATGATTTTTTTGTAGGCTCATTTCACTTCAGATCAATTTGAAAATAAAAGACTAGATAATAAACGCTTATTAAAGTGGAATGCTGTACCAACCATATTTCCTGCTTTTGCACCTGATTCTAATAAAAGAACAAGAAAAGTTTCTAAAAAGTTACCAGCAAAATCTAACATTAACAATGAAACTACAAGTAATGAATGTAATACTAATTCAGTTTTAATGCCAGATAGTGACAGCGGTAACGCCGAAATTAGCACCAGTGCTAATAATAATGATTCGAGCCCTTGTGTTAAAAGGTCAACAAGGAAGAGAAAAATAAAATTTACTGTGAATGATATTTATTCATCAAATATTGATAAAACTCTTTTAGAAGAATGTCATGAATCTACCAAAAAAAGTGTAAAGAGTCCATCAAATTTCAGAAAGAAAAAACCAGTTGGTAATAAAACATGTTCTTCAAGATTAGAAAATTTTGCTGAAGTAATTTCTACTAAAACAACACCTAAAAGGGTTAAATTTGCAGTCTCAAGTAGGTAGCTCATATAATATTTTTAATTTTATAAAAACTTTTGATTTCCATTTTATACTTATTTACTATTCATCCAAGTTTTACCAGAGTCTCTCTCCATAGCGTAGTGATAAGCATGCTAGCCTACAACACAGAAGTCCTGGGTTCAATTCCCCAGCTAGGATCTGGAAATTTTTACAGGTAAAATCCCACTGTTACAGTTATATATAACCCACCGTAGTCGCTAATAACCAAGCTGTTGATGCAACATTAAATAAACTAAAAAAAAATTTAACAAGTGTAGTTTGTTTATGTACAGTAATACAATTTTGCTCGCACAGCAATGTGGCTATTTTTGCAGTTAGAAGAACACTGGTTGAACAGGTATAGTTGAAGAGTACACAGAAAGCATACAGAGGCAAATGAATCCATATACCATAAGAAAATACTCTTTCAATAATTATTTTTTTACTCTGACTCTGCTATAATATTAGGCTCATTTCACTTCAGATCAATTTGAAAATAAAAGACTAGATAATAAAAGAACAAGAAAAGTTACTAAAAAGTTACCTGCGAAATCTAACATTAACAATGAAACTACTAGTAATGAATGTAATACTAATTCAGTTTTAATGCCAGATAGTGACAGTGGTAACACCGAAATTAGCACCAGTGCTAATAATAATGATTTATTATTATTTATTAGTTCTGATGGCGAAGTCCATTCCTTCTTCTTGCAACCTGGAGCATTTCATCCCTGCAGGTTTTCTCTCTATTTTTCTCTTGTAAGTCCTAAAAAACAATGAAGGATCGAATAGATTGTTTAATTATTACTGACATAGATAGAGATTTTGTTTAATTTATTTAAAATTGTACGCATGATATTGCTATTAATATCGTGTAACTAGTAGGCTATTATGTTATTTCAAAGCATGTGTGCCAGAAGTTCGCATCTTTGGGGCAATAGTTCGCATGCAAACTTTTGCCCCACAAGTCAGTTCGAACTCTTGCCCCACGGCCCAATTTCCAACTCAATGATTAGTGCTGTTATTTATGTGCAATGTTTAAAACATTGAATGACGTGTTTCTATAGATTAATTTATGTTCTTTCAGTTGGCATAACATATAAAAGTTTTCCTTGTATTGCGTAAGCATGAACTTATTTCCTATACAGTGGCGTATTATATCAAAGAAAGTAAATAAACATCTTACCTGATTGTAAAGCTAAATATTGTAGTAACGACGCAAAACTTCGGTCACATACTTCTGTAAACACAACTAACAGACTAGCATGGAAAATTGCCAACTGCTGGAAGTGTAACGCTAAAATACCTTCACTGCGAACTTTTACCCCGCGCTAACTTTTGCCCCGCTCTACTCTAATGTCATATTAAATTTTAATAGTTTCTAACACATTCACTTTTATTTGATTACTTCATTATATATTTTAGGTGACAAAGGCCCTCCATTCTCTACAAAGGTAGTACGTGTCAGTACTGAAAATATTTGCAGAATTTGTGGAAAATTAAGTGATGCCTTAGTACCAGTGTTTTACAGTGGTAATGATACAGAAGAGGAAGATATTCCTTCTTTGATAAATACACTTTTACCAATAAAGGTTAGTTAATACATTTTTATAATTTTATTGCATGTTATCGGTCAAAAGTTCATTCAACTTTCTTTCTATATTTTATGTTAAGAGGGTTGTGTAGCTAAGAGATTCAGCAAGATTAATACTTCTTAATTTAATTAACTGAATCCCCCAAATTATCTGGTATGACTTGTTGGATTAATGAGCTGTTGAGTTTATTTATTCAAAAAAGATTGCAGCAATACATGTTCATATTTTCATATTCCACTCTGATGGAAAAACTGTTCCAGTAATATACCTACAATAAAATCCAGTTAATACAACTTTGAAGGAAATAATGAAAATTTGATTTATGGATGGAATATTGTCTTAGCCAGGAATGGAAATGTTTAGGTCATTCTGTGTTTACAAAACATCCCGTTGCTAAAATAATACATAAATGAACATTTTGAAGAATATTAATGGTAGTAAACTCTAAAGTACTGTGGATATTCAACTTTTTTTTCCAGTAAATTTTATTCATTCAATTTCAAAAACTTAATTACATTAAGAAGTAGTAGTTAATTAAATTAAGAAGTATTAATCTTGCTGAATCTCTTAGCTACACAACATCTTAATCACAACACAAAAACAAAATAAAAATAGCTCAATTGCTGTACTCTATGAAAAAATCCATATTATATTTTATTAAACAGTTCTTTGTAGAGGGTGATTCAAAAAGAGCGCCGGTTTTTGAACGGCTGGTAAATTTTTGTTTATCGGTTGGCAACATTGTTTGATCTCATTTCTATTTCGGAGAACATTCTGATTGACGATTCAGTTGTAGTTTCTCTTGTTCACAGTGTAGTACTCTCGCAGTCTGTGTCTAACCATGGAGAAGTTTACTATTGCGCAACGAGTGTTAATCGTCAAAACATTTTACCAGAGTGGAGAGAGTTATGCGGCTACTGTCAGGCGACTTCGCGATACTCTAGGAGGTAATGAAGCACCCAATGAATCAATAGTTCGCAGGCTCATGAAAAAGTTTTTTGAGACGGGTTCAACAGTCGACCTTAAAAGTTCTGGACGTCGTTGTTCTGGCCAAACTGAGCAGAACGTTGCGTTGGTTCGTGACAGTGTGGCTGTTAGCCCAGCAAAATCAATATGTCGCCGTTCTCAACAATTTGGTTTAAGATGTTCTTCTGTACGGAGAATTCTTCGGTACGATCTCCAATATCACCCGTATAAAATTCAGTTGATGCAACATTTGAAAGTGGCAGACCACCAGAAGAGACGACAATTTGTTGACTGGGTATTGAGAAAACGGCAGGATGATGACACCTTCGCAAACAAAATCATTTTCAGTGATGAGGCGCACTTCCACTTAAACGGTTTTGTTAATAAACAGAACTGCCGTATGTGGGGTTTAGAAAACCCTCGCGTGGTTAATGAAAGGGAAATGTGTGCACAGCGAGTGACAGTTTGGTGCGACTTTTGGTTGGGCGGTGTCATCGGCCCTTACTTTTTTGAAAATCAAGAAGGACAAGCCGTGACAGTAAATGGAGACCGATACCGTACGATGATTAGGGAGTTTTTGTGGCATCATTTGGATGGAATGGACATTGACGAGTTGTGGTTTCAGCAGGATGGTGCCACCTGTCACGCTGCATGAGAAACAATGTTGTTGTTCCGTGAACGGTTCCAGGATCGCATCATTTCTCGTAATTCCGACCATCAATGGCCACCAAGGTCGTGTGACTTGATGCCTTGTAACTTTCATTTTTGGGGTCATCTGAAGTCATTGGTGTATGCCAATAAACCCCGAAACATCAATGACTTGAAGGAGGAAATTCGACGGGTTATCGGGCAAATGGAAGTCGAAACTTGTCGTGCAGTAATATCCAATTTCATGGACAGAGTTGATGTGTGCCAGCGCAGTAGAGGAGGACACATGCATGACATCATTTTTCATACATAAAATCGGAAGGTAAGATGAACTTGTTGATGTATTTATTTTCAGTTTTTCAATAAAATACATATACATTTTCAATAAAATAAATCTCTTAATTTGATATATCAAAACCGGCGCTCTTTTTGAATCACCCTTTATCTTCATTTTAAATTTAAGTTTTAAAATGAGTTTCTAGAAAATTTATTTTTTGAATTGTACCGTGCGTTCGGAAAGTCGCTGTGCACTGGAATTGTGACTATGGATTTATGAAAATATGTATAAAGAAATGACTAAGCATTTTGGAAAAAAATTTATTCAATACCTTAATTACATTGTTAAACCGTGATTACATTGTTTATAGAAGGTGTTCGAAATGACCTCCATTGGCATCAATACAGCATTGCACTCGTTTCATTTTGTTTGCAAACACCTTTCGCAACTGTATAAAACGTTATGCAACGTGTTTGGTGAACGAATAATTTCAAAGAATTTGTGGCCTGCAAGATCTCCTGATCTGACTCCCCCCGATTTCTTTTTATAGGGTGCGGCGAAACAAACTGTGTATCGGAACAGACCACACACGATTGACGAACTTAAAGCCGCAATAACGGCATACATTCAAGGAATCACTGTTCTTCAGTTGCGAAAGGTGTTTGCAAACAAAATGAAACGAGTGCAATGCTGTATTGATGCCAATGGAGGTCATTTCGAACACCTTCTATAAACAATGTAATCACGGTTTAACAATGTAATTAAGGTATTGAATAAATTTTTTTCCAAAATGCTTAGTCATTTCTTTATACATATTTTCATAAATCCATAGTCACAATTCCAGTGCACAGCGACTTTCCGAACGCACGGTATTATCTGGAATGTCAGGCAGACTTCTTGTCTTCTTTTTACAGAACTACAGTATAGTACTTCTACTGTATTGTAATCTTGTTTTCACTAGTACTCTACTAAAACAGTATTACATTGTTGATTATTTTTATTTATCAGATAAAACAGAGAGAATTTCAAGCAGGAACTTGTTGGGCATGGAAGCATGTTAGTTGGGAGCAAATTCATGGACTTTCTATTTTTAGTTGTTAGCATTGTAAACTGAAAACACTATTTTGATAGCAATTTTTTGATGTGTTAACTTTTCAGATTGTCTTTTTTGTTTTTGTAATTAGATATCAGCAGAAGATATTGGGTGGCCGAAAAATGTGTGTGAAATTTGTTTGAATAATTTAGCTGAATGGAATAAAATGTATATTAAGTGTAAAGAAGTTGACTCTGCTTTTAGAAAAATATTAAATAAACCTACTGAAACTAGTGATAATTTTGATATTGAAGTCCCAATAATAAGTCTTATTGGTCATGATTATGTGAGTATTCTTACCTAATAATTATGAACATTTTTTATTAACTTGTCTGTAAAGTAGTAATGTGGAATAATAAGCTGTTGTGATGTACAGTAAAATGTTGTTAGGTCAGACCCCTTGAACCAAATCTCTGGATAACCTGAACCGATCTAGGCCACAATTTATTTATAAAATATTAAAAAATTGTATTACAATCATATTCAAAAGAAAAATCTGGTTTGAAACATTCTCATGACTTTCACTTACCACTGCAAATAAGGAAAAATATAACAATGATGAGCAATTGACGCAGAATGAAAATCAACCTTGTTTGACTTCAAAGTACGGAAAATCAGTTATTTCTCTAAACTATAGAGGCATACTGTAGAGAAAAATGCTTGAAAAGTTATGGATTTTTTTTTATTTTCTGTAACTTTGATTGTATACACTGTTGTCATAAAATGCATACTAAGGCCAAAATCGTAAAATGAGCAAAATACAGAAAACCACTTATTGATGCTGAACTAAGCGTTATAGAAAAAATGTTTGTGATAAAAATTGTATTTTATAATTTTCTGTGATTTCGATTATGTACGCTTTTGCTCTAAAATGCATGTTAAGACCAAAAACATTAAAATCCTATTTTTTACTGTGAGAGCACAGCCCCCAAGAATTTCAACGGACATGGCACTTACCGTGTCTTGTATTACAAAACTATTGCTTCCAGTTTACTGATTTTTATGAAAATTTTCATGTTGGGTCCCCTTGTGGTATCTAACTTAAGTTCCAAGTTTCAACTTTGTATCTGATTTTCCATTCTTGTGATATTTTGTTCGTGCGCGCGCGCGCACACACACACACACACACACACACAAACAAACAATCGCTCAAAACCCTTTTTTGGTTCAGGGGGCTGAAAACATGTATTTCTGGTGAAAAGTTGCTTGTGAAAAATTGACATGAAAACAATACTTTACTTCCCTGTTTATTCATATAGAACAAGAGAAAGTATAATAGCAACAATAAAAGAGATCAAAGGATTTCAAAGAGATCAAGCCTCAACAGTTTAAGAATATGCTTCACAATATTGATGGTTGCAGAGATGTTAATGTTGATGATGTATATGGTTGGTTAGAAGCAGACAATGATGGGGTTACTGCACACTAACTACTCATCTGTTGGATCTACTCATCTGTTGAGGCTGATATTGGTGAGGAGACAGATGTGGATAATGATCACCAACCGGCAGTTATAAGTTATGCAGAAGTAGAATCCCAATCAGATGACCTTATGGTAACAATCATTATAAACTTCAACTTCAAAGTATTTTAGAAGTTGTTGCTTGTTGGTAACCTTTTGCTGAACACATGCGATATATGTTTAATTTTGATTCAAGCATCGTAATCATGGATTGAACTGAAACCTTAATAGACATAACAATATAACTTATTTTGTATTTCTATTGACATCATAAAAGAATATCAGTGTTAAAATATTACAGCAATAATAAAATGTGTAGACACAAATTATACGGTATCTTTTGTTAGACATATTGTTTTTAATGTTTTCAAGATTCCAGTAACTCTTATTTGAAAATGGAATCAATCATAATTGAATTGGTCATTTCAGAAAGCCCACAAGTCAAAATTTTTCTATAGTGCATTTTAGGACTGATTAAATGAAAAACCCACCATCCCCATAAACATTCAAAATGTCTGGCTTCTTTAATATAACGCTAAGAAGAGGCTTATCCTAAAGGCTTGCTTCCTTCCAATTAAAAAACAAAGATGAATGATATTTTGAAGCTTAAGCACTACTTTCCAGTGGAAGAGACCACACAAAATTCAATGCAATAATGTTTTTAAGGGTGACTTTTGGTGACAACGACAAAGAACTTGAATAGTCCTGAAAACCACCATTTTTCTTTTTTTAAGTTAAAAATTTAAATTTTTATTATAGTAAAAATCTTCTTTAAGACACTAATGTAAACTATAATGCTTTTCACAGTTGATGAGCTCTGCTGTTCCACGCGTATAGACCAATCAGAACGTTTGCCAGCGTTGTCAGATTGTACAAATGAATCAGCCTGACAAACATTAAGCGCGCATGCGTATAAGAGCCACAGTAGTTCACTCATATCTTGCATTTTGTAATACGAGGGCAGTCCAGAAAGTCTGTCACGTTTTGATATTAAAAAAAAACTAAGTACAAGAAAAAAATTGTATTATATACATTTGAAAGTGCAACTAAAATGCTATTTTTGTACATAATCACCAAACAAATTAAGACACTTATCATAGCGGTGAACTAATTTTGAAATGCCGGCGTCATAAAAGTCTACTGCCTGTAATTTTAACCAGTTAGTCACACCCTCCTGCAGCTCTGCGTCGTCGTCGTCAAAGCGCTGCGTCGCAATCCATGTCTTCATTGTCAGGAACAAGTGATAATCACTGGGTGCAAGGTCCGGACTGTATGGCGGAAGTGGGATAACCTCCATTTGAAAGCATCCAGGACTTCTCGTGTTCGATTTGCCGTGTGTGGTCGGGCGTTGTCATGCAAAAAGAGAATTTTTCCAGTCAACTTTCCTCTGCGCTTGTTTTGGATCGCTCTTCTTAACTTTTCAAGTGTTTCACAATACCTCGCAGAGGTTATTGTTGTGCTACGTTCCAAGAAATTGATAAGAAGAACTCCTTTCCTGTACCGACCGTACTTCACAACTGGCGGGATTTTGAATTGCGGCACACATTTTAAATTGTTGAAAAACAATGAAGAGCGATGCAGACCTCTCGCTAGCACGGCTGGATAGCCACTGAACGGAGAAACGCCACGGCACCAAAAGGGCAGTGATAGTTCCGCCCCTAGCGGCTACAACGCAAAACATGACAGACTTTCTGTACTGCCCTCGTATATCATATATTTCGAAATATACAACAGAGCTACGAGAGCAAGAATTGGCAATGTTGCTGGCAAGTCATTGGCTAGCTATGAAGTGGGTAGAAGGCAATGCATACATTCAGAGCTCATCAATGCTAAAAAATAGTATATTGTAATAAATAAATACTATTGTGCAGCAACATTTTCTTCTGGTCTAATAACGTACAGTATTTCATGGAGAACAATGTATTTAGCATTTACTTCAATTTATTTCAGAAACACCTTAATTCAAAATTTTCAATTTTTTTTAAACAAGCGACTTATCTTAAAAAAACATAAGTATATATTTTATATTAAAGGGGACAGCCTTCTTAACAAATTATATTTTTTAATATTGTTTCCTATTGAATCGTAGTAAATTATCAGTTTTAAAATTTTTTTAAAAGGTGGTAGTTTTTTGACTTATGGGCTTTCTGAAATTACAGATTCAATTATTGTTACTGTACTGTACCTGTGAGAATTTTATGTCACTGTTAATTTTATGTATTATATCAATTTCAGTGTCCAACATATATGACACATCCAGCACGAGATAAAAACGATGCCAGTGGTACAAGTTCAGAAGAAGAAAATTTGTATGTTACAAACGAGGAAGATACAGATAAATTATTAATGAGTGTTGATGTTGGTGAAGGAGAGGGAGATGATGTTGATGATTATGATAAAGAAAATGAGTCGTTGCAACATAGCAAAGCAAAACCTATCGAAAAGTCAAATTCAGTAAGTAACTTATGGTCTAGAGTGCATTTTATGAACTGAGATTACTTAAGTTGTTTTATTGTCTCTCTAACCTGTTTGATGGGCTTAGTTTTTGTAAAGCTGTATTTGTAATGTACATTAGTATAATTAGGAAAAATAACTTAAGGGAACTCATAACCAGTACCAGAATAAATGTTAAAATGGAATCTGTTTATGACCTGTTTTTTTTAAAGACCGTCGCAGGTCACCTGTAGAAACTTTGCAAGCGTATCTGTTTGCACAATTGAAAGATATGGTAATAGCATGATTCATTTTTGTTTTGTAATATTTGAGATAAAAATAAAATAAATTAAAAATTTTGACAAAAAATGCCTTTATTCTATCAATACATGAACTGTATTTAAAACCAAGTTAATTTGTATCATTTTATAATAATCTTTCTACACTAATTTAGAATGGAAATATATATTACTGTTCCAAAAGTTTCCCCATTGAGATGGGTAAAATGCCCCCCACCACAGATTTTTGTTTTGACCCAATAATATTGTGTCTTTGTGGGTGAAAAAAATAAGTTTCCCAAGGTCAGTTGGGCGTACTCTCCCTCCCATGTGCCTACTCAGGGCTCAAATGGCAGTTTTTCATCTCTCATTTTTATCTGTCACCCTTCATAATTTGGATTAGCAACAGTCAGACATAAAACCTAAAAAATAGTAGGTCATTTTCAATAAAAATTACTGTTTTTTTTGTAATATGGTTGATGAAATAGCTAACAAATTTCAATGTAGCTAGTTGCCCTGAATACCTATGCAGTAAAAATTCAATAAAATATTTATTGTAAGTATTAAATTTTTCATGTATTTTTGAGATATTAATTTATTACTAATTATGAAACAGTGACTTTAAAAAATTATTAACAATGATACAGTAATAGTAAATGCACCATTTTTGAAGAAAAAAGTGTAGAATATTTTTGGTTGGTTATTAAAGGATAACAGATTTTTTTTAAATTTTCAGTTACAGGTTCCCTTAAGTATAGAATACTGTTGACACTTTTATTTCAAAAAAATTTTTATTTATTTTTTAGGGTAAACAATACAAGATTGGTATAACGTTAGTAAAAAATAAAGACTGTAATGAAGATGCTGCATTAAATTTAAATTCATTAAAATCTATATTAGTCACAAAAGTCAATCAGTTATTTCAGAGTATATGTAATGACGAAACTATTGGAAAGTCATTAGTAAATAAAAGTGAAGATCATGACGATGATAATACCAGTGATGCAGAATGGAATAATGTAACCAATAGGTATTCTGGGAATAATTTAGGCGTTATTAAATCTAATGTTTTAAAACAAGCTAGTCATAGAAAACGAAATTTAGTCATTTCACGGGTATCATCCATTTCAAAAAGAATGGAATCTTTCAATAAAAATGATGGACCATATTTATGTAGCAAGTGTGGTCATGTGTCGTTAAGACGTAGAGCATATTTGAAACACCTGAGACTTTTTCATGTTGAAAGAAAATGTAACTATTGTGATGCAATATTACCATCCAGTTCTGATTACAAGAAACATTTAAGATTGATGCACTATGAGAAGATCAGCATAAATCGTTGTGAAATATGTGATACAACATTCATTAAAAAAGAACGATTGGAACGTCATAAATTAATTATTCATAATATTGGTGAATATCACCACTGTGACATATGCAACAGAAAATGTGCTTCTAAGCAGCAATTGCACAGTCATAAAAATGATGTACACAGAAAGCAAGAAAATCTTTGTCAAGACTGTGGACGAATGTTTGCATCGTATCGGAAAATGTTAACTCACTGGAAAATATTTCATTCACCCCAGTCGAATGTAGCCCAGAAAATTTTTTATTGCAGTATATGCAATAGGCAGTTTAAGAGATCGTAAGTATTGTATTTATTTGCTCTTATTGGTTGTGATTTAAAAGTAAAAAATTTTGGGCGACTGAAAAGTTTAGACTAGTTGGGTTGAAACACAATTTCTTTATTCCTCGTACAACTCGGTAAAAGTATTAATGGTACTGATAGAGTACCTGATAATTTTAATGAAAATGCCATCTGAGTGAAGAAATATAATTCTTGCTAGACTCTATTGGAACTGATGATGGGGTGGTTATAGGAGACTGATCCTTTTAACCTGATTCAAGTGACTACTAAAAACAGACGAGTCTTTTAGTTCTGGTTTTAGTCATATTGCTCCACCTGAGTGTTGCATGGCTGATACTGCTTAGTCCACTACCCAACTCAAAAGTACTTGTAATCAAAAAATTGTTCCTAATAAGAATACACCAAGTAGTTTTGATGCATACTTTGTTCTGTTCCTGGTATATCATTTGCACTCGATCCAAAGTATCTGTTCCATATTTTGTGCCCCATCACTAGTTTAGACTGTCCATCACAATCATTAGAATTTGTAACTGTGGATTGTGGCTCAATTTGAAATAATTTTTTCTCCATCATTTTCGTCTCATTATTACACGAGACATTAATGTCAGGACTAAGTCAGTTTTAAAATTTCTGTTCCTGCCAATTACAGCATAAAACATAAAAAAAATGTAATACCTTCGAATTTTAGAGGGGTTTTGGCAAGTTTAAAATTGTATTTTATGATACTGGATGGTTCTGGATAGATACTAGATGGTCAGGCTACTTTGCTTTGTAACCAACTGTTAAATATGAGCAAACTTTGCTAGTTATTCATGTTCTACATTTGCTCTTGCCAAATGTACGGTTGGAAAGCGGTTACCAAATTGATTGATTATTTTTTTAATAAAAATTGTTGGTATCCTGTAAAGAGAAAACAAAATATGTAATTGTACGACTTTTTATTTTTAATCCTAGAGTTAATAAATATCCTTGATTACACAAAAAAATTAACATATTGTGATAACTTATTGGCTGGTCAAAATCAGACAATTTTTTTACAGATTATGTTAAAAAAGTTTAATGTCCATGCTGTGCTACTTATTTTTAAGTTATTCACTGATCTGATTAATAACTATTCAATAATTTTGTTAAATTCTCGCATTAAAGTATTTTTGGACTGCTTTGCTGCAACTGTCAAATGACAGCAAACAATAAGTTTATCTGTCATTTCTGTCACTTGTATTATTTTATTTTGTAATAATCTTTCATATTTGATGCTCTTTAAAAGCTCTGGAGACCTACCAGCATAGAAATTAAAATATTTTCCTTTTATTTTATTAACATAGACAACAAAACAAAGAGTTAACCAATTTTCATTTTATAGACCCAGTTGAAATACTTAGTATGTTGTAATCTAAATAATAGTATGTTGTTTGAATTTGCTTGTGTTTTAAAAAAATTTATTTTTATTTATTTATTAATTTCTTTTTGATGCCACTGTTTTTCAGAGGTGCTTTAGCAATTCACAATTTCACTATGCATAACATTGAATATGATCGAAGTACCATTACTAGACTGTCAAAAAGTGTTGCCAACACTACATTCTCTTGCCTTATTTGTAATGTTAGAATTACAGACATGGAGTTGTTGAAGCAACATATGGATTACCATATGAATGATGAAGAGGTTAGTATTCTCTAAATGAACATTCATTAATGGTAAAACTACTACTAGTTTTCACTAACCCGTATTACTCTTGTGCTCCTTAAATTTTCTTATTTATTTATGTATACTAACTTGTTTCAGTGGATTCAGAGTCATCTGATTATATAAACCATCATTAAAATTCTTCTAGAAGATATTATCTCTTTAATCATTTATACAAAAGTTTGTTTTTATAAAAATTACTCAAGAGATAGCATCTTTTATAACAGTTTTAGTAATTAATTAATTTCAGTTTTTTTTTATTGAAGCCTTTGTTTGAATTATGGATATATAGATGTATGATAAGGATGTCATGGACAGATAAAAGGATGAATGAGGTAAATTTACATCAGATACATAAAGATTTAATAAAGAGATTAAAACATATTAACAGAATAAAGAGCTGGAAACTTTAGACATGTTATACATGGAGACAAATATATTCTGCTGCATTTAATTATACTGGGGAAAATAGCAGGAGCGTAGGATTTTAAAGAAAATCGTGGTTAAAAAACTAATGAGACTGGTATAATTGCTCCTCTGTGAAATTATTTAGGACAACAGTGTCAAAAGTAAGAATTATTGTTATGATCGCCAATTTCTGATAGGAGAAAACACCCAAAGCAGAAGTTTCAATTTTAATGACTTGTTTACTCAGATGATGATGGATCACCAAAACATGTTAGTGTAAATCAGTAAGAAGAAAATTAAAGCAGTATTAAGAAGAATGTTGAAAACTATAGTTCATTCTACTTACCTTTGGAACTATTGTAAGCAATCCTCTGTTCTGCTATTGACTGGACACGTAATTTTAGTAACAGGAAATGCTTATCCCAGTGGTAAGAGGAAAATGGCATCTAATGTGCGTATATAACTATGATAAATCACTGACCTACATACTAGTGATGGGAAATAAAGCTATTTTTCGATAACGTGTTATTAAAAATAATAGCTTGCTTGATAAAAGGATTTTATAACCTGTTATTAAAATGATACTGTTATTGTCCAGCCTACAATACAATGCTGTAATAGGTAATAGGAAACGACACGTGCAGAATAAAATGAACTAAATTATTCACTAAAAGGTAGATTTTTTTTGTTCAAAGGTTTATTAGTACAAAAATTGGTAGTTAAAACAAACCGTCCAGTGGCGACATCATGACACGCTGGATGGTTTGTTTTAAGTATTGCCTTAATCCTGCAGATGCATGGCTGCTAACTTCGTGGCTCGATGTACAATGTATAGTAACTATAGTGCCTTGTTGTGTGTCTGTGAATGAAATGACTTTGGGTGTAATAAAGTAACAGCTAACGGAGTGTTTTTAGTAACCTGTTATCATGACAAATGGCTCAATCCAGTAACTGTATTATTAATCCTGTATGTTGAATAAGCCCTATCACTATTACTCTCATAAAGCACTGAAGTAGTCTTTTACTGTCCCAGAAGCAGACATAAATATAAATATGTTGATATAACATAATTTGTCACTGGTATCTGGCCGTCCCATTTCAGACAATCTGTTAATCTCATTCTTCCAGTCGTAAGCTCATATTATTTGTTTACACCAACTCCAAGGTTAATTGAAATAAGATATAGTATTATTTCTTCCTTGAGATTTATTACAAGCTGCAGTATGAATTTAAAGGATTTTTATTCATACATTTATTTGGTGTATGCTACTTTATTATTTTGTTAACCTAACTTCCGAAGTTATCAGCTAACAGATACGCACTTTTTGATAAATAAACCTCTCTCAAGTTAGTAAACTGAAACATAGAACCAATTTAAGGAAACTTGAAAGAATTCTAAGTCAAATGTTTCGTTAACTTATTTGTGGTGTTTCAGTTTTGCAAACAGAGTGAGCTACTAATAGATGAACAATGATACTATTAGTAACTTCAGATCTAGGATTTTATTTTATAGTGTAAAACAGCATGGACTGATTTATTACTTTTTCTTGCCTATATGAATATATAGGAAGGAAAGTATTGTTTTAATGCCGATTTTTAGAAATCGATTTTTACCAGATTACACGTTTTCAGTCCCCCTGAACCCAAAAAACATGTTTTTAGCGATTGGTCTGTGTGTGTGTGTGTGTATACAAAATACCTCAAGAATGGAATATTGTACGAACTTGAAACTTAAGTTACATACCCCTACCGGAGCCAACACGAACATTTTCATCAAAATCGGTCAACCGAAAGTAGTAGTTTATTTGTGTAATTTTTCACTTTTTTGCGATTTTCTCAAAAACTGGTCCTACGATTTTTTTTAAAAATCGCCTGGTTTACTCAATTTTTTATTCTCTACATGATAGGGTAGGTGCCATGTTTGCTGAAATTCTTGGTGATGCTGTTTTTACATAGAAAAAGTGTTTTTTTTTTAAGATTACGGCTTTAATATGTATTATAGCACAAAAATGTGTATAATAAAAAATGTAGAGAATTTAAAATTCTAAAACATTTTTTTGTATAACGCTTAGTTTAGCGGTAATTAGCGATTTTATGTTTTTCTCACAAAAACGTGTGAAAAATCGATTTTTTAAAGATTTCGGCCTTAGTATGCATTTTACGACAAAAGTGTATATAATCAAATTTATAGAAAATTAAAAGATCTACAACTTTTAATAAAAAGCATTTTTCTCTACAGAGCCTAGTTTAGCGTGAAAGATTGATTTTCAGTATTTTTAAGCCAAACTGAGGGCGATTTTCATTTTGCGTCTTTCACTCATGATTAAGTAAGGTTATCACATTTAAAGTTAAGTTAAGTTATTTTAAGTTTTAGTTTGAGTAAGGTTATCTCATTTAAGTAAGGTTATGTTTTTTGAGTTTAGTTTTTTGTTTATTATTAATATTAGGTTATATTGGTCATTATTTGAATTGGCAAGAGAAAGTTGTGTGAGTGTTTCACACCAACTTTTTTTTTTGTTAACCTAACTTCAGAAATTATCAGCTAACAGATACCCACTTTTTGATAAATAAACCTCTCTTAAGTTAGGTAACTGGAACATAGAACCAATTTAAGGAAACTTGGAAGAATTCTAAGTCAAATGTTTCGTTAACTTATTTGTGGTATTTCAGTTTTTCAAACAGAGTGAGCTACTAATAGTTGAACAATGATAATATTAGTGACTTCCGATCAAGGATTTTATAATTTTATAGTATAAAACAGCATGGACTGATTTATTACTTTCTCTTGCCTTTATGAATATATAGGAAGGAAAGTATTGTTTTCATGTCGATTTTTAGAAATCGAGTTTTCACCGGATCTACACGTTTCCAGACCCCCTGAACCCAAAAAACGTGTTTTTAGCTATTGGTCTGGTGTGTGTGTGTGTGTGTGTGAACAGAATATCTCAAGAATGGAACATCGTACGAACTTGAAACTTAAGTTACATACCACTACCGGACCCGACACGAACATTTTCATCAAAATTGGTCAACCGAAAGTAGTAGTTTATTCGTGTAATTTTTCACTTTTCTGCGATTTTCTCAAAAACTGGTCCTACGATTTTTTTTAAAATTGCCTGATTTACTAATTTTTTTATGCTACACAAGATAGGGTAGGCGCCATGTTTGCTGAAATTCTCGGTAAGGCTGTTTTCACATAAAGAAATTGTTTTTTTAAGATTACGGCTTTAATAGGCATTTTAGCGCAAAAAAATTTATATAATAAAAGTTGTAGAGAATTTAAAATCCTACAACTTTTATTTCAAACATTTGTTTGTATAACGCTTAGTTTAGCAGTAATTAAAAATTTTCTGTTTTTTTCTCACGAAAACATGTGAAAAATCGATTTTTTAAAGATTTCGGCCTTAGTATGACAAAAGTGTATATTTTATACAAAATTTTACGACAAAAGTGTATATAATTAATTTTATAGGAAATAAAAATATCTACAACTTTTATTTAAAGCATTTTTCTCTACAGAGCCTAGTTTAGCGTGAAAGAGTGATTTTCCGTATTTTTAAGCCAAACTGAGTTCGATTTTCATTTTGCGTCTTTCACTCATGATTAAAATAAGGTTATGTTTTTGAGGTTAGTTTTTTGTTTATTTCTAATGTTTTATTACTAATGTTAGGTTTATTGTTAATTATTTGCATTGGCAAGAGAAAGTTGTGTGAGTGTTTCACACCAGATTTTTTTTGGAATGGTTTTTCCTCTGAACTTTATGTTGTTCTGTAATGAGCATCTATAATGTAAGTCTCGTGTACAACATTATAAAAATTAAATGCACAAAAAAGCTATCACTTGAATTCAAGAGTTGAAAAGAAGAGTTGGTAATGAATAATCCCCTGGTTATAAGCGGCTTATCTCTTTCATCATGAAAATTTTATCAGCCAGTATTTGTGATTATTCATCAAACGTCCATATTGGTTCTAAGTTTATTAAAATTCGTTCCAGAAATTTAAACTGCAATTTTTTATTTCAGGTTAAAAAGTTGTCTGGCAATGATGTAGGAAAGATTAAATGTTTATTATGCAACAAATATTTTGAAAAGGAAAAAGATCTTGGATTGCACAGATATTTTTATCACAAGGAAATGCCATTTGTCTGCAGTACTGATGGTTGTCTTAGTTCATTCTGGAAAAAAACTGCACTAGTTGTTCATCAGTTGTCTGAACACAAAACACGGAGTTATTCATGTACCATGTGCTCAGAAACATTTGAAGATTTTAGAATTAAACGGCGTCATATGATAAAAAACCACCCAGGCAGTTCCAACACCAAAACATTTAGCTGTAATGTTTGTAATAAACAATTTAATACTAAATATTCATTGAATGTTCATATGGTAATGCATTCAGATGAGAGGGAACATAAGTGCATATATTGTGGTAAAGAGTTTAAACTAAAATTTACATTGTCAAGGCATCTACAGCATCATCAGAAACATGATTATTTAGCCGATGATAATGTAAAGGTGAAGAAGAGAAATTCAATAAGTATTAGAACATTTGATGTCGTTAGAAATCAAACTAATATACCAACTGCTGTAAATGAAACTAGTGAATTGGTAATTGAAAATAATGGTACAATTGTTCAAAATCTGCCTGTCTTGTCAGGAATACCAACAAAACCAATAAAAATTGTAGTCGTCAAAAAATAGATTTTTCCAAGGAGGAAAATACTGGAAATAAAGAAAGATACTTGAAATAGGTGGAAAGTAACAGTAAATCAGAAGGATACGAGCTTAATTATTAATATAAAATTATTGATAGAGTTTGAGAGATTTGGGCTTCAGAGTTGTTAATTTTCTTGAGCCAGAGTATTGTGAAAATTTAGACATACTGTTACTGAGCTGTTGTTCTGATAAATGAATTTATTCATTTATGTAAATAAGAGAGAGAGAGTGAGAAAGATATCATAGAATTTTAGGTGAAAGTTCTATTTTACAAAAGATCAGAAATAAATGATTTTATAAGAGCTGATTTGATGTACTGAAATTGTCAGTATTTTAAATTGAGATTTAGTTGAAAGGAATTATATTCGTATAACAGAATATTATATCAGTGCAGAAATGGCTGCGATTGCAGGGCTGTCATGATATGATCACTTCCAATTTATTTGATTAGTCACAGATAGTTACCTGGGCTGAACTGTTACAACGTTCATGCCTCATTATCACTTCGCTAATTTATCAGTCATGTGTACAAAAAGTCCAGTTTAAAAAAATTCCATTTCATTGATAGCCTACTTTTCCTCCATCAGTACCTTTATAACCACCATTTCTTATTGTTCTTGTAATTAATTGTTAATTATATTGAGAAAAAATAAATTAATATTGTATCTACTCAACAAAAATTAGAATAAACAAAAGATAAGTTTAGTTTCACCACTAATCTGGTAAGTATTTAAATTTCAATACTATTGTCTTTCTATTAAATACTTTCACCTGTCATTATTGTTTTTGAAAAGAAACCTAAAAATTTGTCAGACCAAAGTAACTAACAGAAATCCTTACATCATTACTCTTAATTTTCTCAACAGTTGAGTAGTACTTTATTGCCATAATATTCTGTATTACGACACTTTAAATCAGAAAGTTTGTTGATGCTCAGTTATTTTTTGGTGAAATATAAGTGCGTACTATTTTGGGTCAGCACAAACTTTTTGTAACTGTTTGTCCAAAACCACAAGCTTTGCTCATCAATATTTTTTAACTAAAAAAATCTAGTTCAATGCTAATTTAGTATCTATTTAAACTTTTTTTTAAATTGTACACATTAAAAATTTTTCCATTGGTCTGCTTCCTCCATATGTTTCATAGAATTAGGAGTGTTGGAACTGGAATATGATCAGTGATACTCATTCTTAAGTACTTTAGATCCATAAATCCTACATTATTACAAATTTTTGTAATATTTTTTAGAGAAAATTATAAAATCATACCTTCCCAAAATAATCAGTATGAAAAAAACAAGATCTTTACACATCATGATAACCTTCAAAATCATGTGTAGCAACATTGATCAGTTATTATTAAAACAAGTAAATCGATAAGAAAAAATGATGATGCTGTGCAGTAAAGGAGAGAAACAATAACAGTAAGATAATATTTTTATCGTTTAATCTCCTCCAGAGTAATCATAGTACACACTGTTATCATAAGTGTGGCTATGCAGGCTGTTGTATTTTAGCTCACATTGATATGATTTTTATAATAGCATAGTCCTCATCAGTGAATTCAATCAATCAGCCTGATATGTCCATAAAGATCATGATCCAAGGAATTACTTAAACAAGGAAAAGATTAGTAATCAGACCAGAAACATCATATTGTAGGATGATTTAAAATAATTAGAGTTGTTAGATTGTACAGAAAATGGAGTTGTGTTTATATTTATTCTAATTTTATATCTTGTTCTGGTGAAAATAATGGCAAATGTTATATTAATTTAAAATAAACTTACTGGATGAAATTTTTGACAAATTGTAAAAAATTATGAATAAATAAAACTTATTTGTTTTGTTTTTCAATTGTCAGCTAATTTTTTTTCATTTTATGTCGCAAGCCTTTTATCACTTTTAACCCTAGAATGGTGGAGTGGAGTAAATATTACGTCAACAACGCTTGCCCCTCCATATCAGTAGGCTGCACCACCCTTATCTTCCAGATATGCTATAAAGAGTTAGTTGACCGTTGTCTCGTAACGAAATCGTCTCTAATTACTGCGTGTATTTATAGTACTGGTGCCTTTAACAAAAGCTAGTGAGTAATTTTTTCACATCTCCACTTATACACAATAATTTTAATACGTAAATTTTTTGCATCTCCACCGATGCTGTATATGTTATGCGTATAAATTTACGTATAACGACTAATAGTGCATTATAATTTAGTATGTTGGTAATACCATTTTATTTATATGTACAATAACTGCCTTCAAACCTTTGCGAACTGCAATTCAAGCCGTATTGGGTGTAAAGGAACCGGCAATAAATGTTACGTGCCAAGAAGAAAAAGCTCCAAGGAAGTACTTCAGTGAGTGTTCATACACAAAAAGAAGACATAGAACTACATACTGTCTCTTTTGCTGCAAACCTATATGCGGCGAACATCAAAAGAAAATATGTTTTGGTTGTGCAACAAACTGCCAGAATAAGTAGCCCCAGCAACAAAAACACTCTGTTTGACTTTCGTGTTCACTTATTTGTATAATTTTATTTATTTCATTTTACTACTTTATTTTTCCTACTTTTAGTATCTTAATTTTGTCTACCATCTGGGGTTTTATAAAGTATTTTGCACAGTTGATGTTAGTAAATAAAATATTTTCAAGCTACATAAATAGAATAAAAGAGCTTGGTGATTTACTGAGAAATCTTTGTAACTATTAACCAATATTTGTCGAAATTTAAACAAAACCAACAAAAAAGAGATAGAAAACATATGAAAACCAAAATGTTTCAAAAAAATTCACAACAAAGTTTTCCCAGGAAAATCACCAAGTGAGTAAATTTTTCGCATCTCCACCAGTAATAGCTCACAGAATAGCCCCACCGTTCTAGGGTTAAGAGTTGATTAATGATACACACTACATAATTGTAACAATCTCTTTTGTTACACACTACATAATTGTAACTTTATTAGGCAGTATTTGTTCATGTTTCTACAGGAAGTTTGAAGTTCATTATCAATTTCTTATCATTGTCAGTAATAAGCTTGATCTAGGAAATAAATTTTATTTTTTTAAAGAGGTCACAGAGGTGGTAACTATGATGGCTGATGATGTGATTCGAAAATAATGGTGAAATATAAAACACTGCAAGATGTTTAATGTCACAATCACACCCCCTTAGTAATACGGTGGATGGTTACCATGCAGGATTCGGACCATACCTGTTTTGTGAGGTCTACTCGAGGATTGTGGATGATGTTTTATTTTTTTGTTTTTTACATTTCTTGTTTTGCAATTAATGGTATTGCAAATGATGTAAAGGGTGATAAATACCAGATCTGACGAGAAATTGAATCCAGAACCCTGGTATAGAAGCAAGGTCCGCTGACCACTACAATCACAAGGTGGCTGATAATGTTTGGTATTGTAGGTAAAAACTAGCTGCATCCCAAACACTTATGGGTAAAATAATTTGTACAAATGTATTTTTTTTTAAATTTTTAATTATATTCTTTACCCACAGCTGTGTTGGTTATTTTGTTGCTAAGAAACTTTGTTCCAAGAATGTAGAAAGTTACATTGGTTGGATTTTGAAAATAAAATAAAGATCGTCTTTGTAAGAGATACTCTTCAAATAAAAGAAATCATTACTAAAGAATGACTTATCTCAGACAAAGTTTATTAACATTTAAAAACACAGTAATATAATGAAAGACATTTATTTTTTTATTAAAATGACTAGAAATATCAATACATTTGTACGACAATACTGATAGATGAAATTGAAAAACGAAGACTAATCAAACTCTGGAATGTTGTCAAATGAATATCCAGGATACTGATAGTAGGCACAATATGCGATATGTACATGATACGCTCCTGGTAAAAACATTAGTGTCCCAAGAATAAATACAGGCCACATACGATCTCCATACTGATAAAACAGAAAAATAAAATATAATTATAGTAAAGTAGTAGATGTCTATTTACATACAGTGGACGCCAAATAAGCTTGCCGGTTTTCTGATGTGCGCAGAAGGTTTATTTATATATCAGCTAACCTGAAAACATTAGCCTGTAATGTGTTGTATGATGTGATAGGCGTTAATTGTTGAATATAATGTTTACAACTGAATGTTCTTAATGTCGCTAATAGATGATAATTTATATCGTTTATATTATGTGATTTAATAGGCAGTTCGGTACTAAGACACAAAATCTACCGAACTGTTCGCGGAGCTACACCGGCAAGCTTAATTGGCGTCCACTCTACAAACTCCTCACTTACTCATCACTAATTCTCCTAGAGACCTGAATTCAGCATAGTTTATGTTAATTTGTATCAATAGCTATAGTGGAGAGATGACTTGAATGCTAGTGTGAGATGAAGTGGGGTATGGGGAAGCTAACGCCACCCACAAGCCTACATCATTGTTGCTATGACAACCCACCACTGTACTATTCAACCGGCTAACATTCAATTTCAGTCCTTTTTGAACATCAACCTGCCACTGTATTGTTGCTATTCACCGAAACAATATTTAGTTTCAGTGTGTCTTGAGCGTCGTTGCTTATTAGTGCTCTTAGTATTTACACTTTAAGCACTTTTCTTTTAGTTTTTAAAAATGTACCTAATAATTTTTCGATCAACCATAGAAGCAGTGTGAAAGCGAAAGAAGGGACAGACAATTCACAGTGAAGTTAGAGAAGTGATAAGACGCGTTATTAAACAGTATGATGACGAAGCTAAAGAAGGTAAATTTTAGTATGTAGTCAAACTAAGTAACTTTTGCAGGCCGAAAATTATGTAGGTGTTTCTATTAAAAGCATCACGAAAATACGGAAAGAAGGTGTTAAAACTGGTGAATCTTCTTTAAGCATTCATGGTAAGAAGAGCCCATGGTCAGAAGAGAAAAAGTTTTATTTGTTTTTAAAGTTTATACATTTGAAAGTATGTTTGTGCATAAGTATTTCAATATTTACATAGGCCTGTAAATTGTAATATTATTACATTACTCTTTTATTATTTCATTAAACAACAGATATTAAAACTAATGATTTATTATTATGCATAATTTTGTTACATCCCACTTATATGTTGATTCATAAGAAACACTTTTAAGGTGGGTTATGTTTTACTACATAAAGTACTTATTAGTAGCTTCTTAACACACTGCAGCCGATTTGTTTAGAAAAGATAGTACGGTAGTGCCAGGGTATGTGCATTGCTGCAACCATTACATGCTGCATTCCTTGTCCTCGCATTCAAGTCATCTCGCCACTACAGGTCGTTAGCAACTACTTTAGATTACTGAACAGTGGATTTCAATTTGTAATAATTATCCAGATGCTAATCAGAAATCAAACCTAGGATCTTTTGCTTTGCAGCATAGCACGCTAACCACTGCGCCACAGAAGTGGTCAGAGGAGATTAGTTCTTTAGGATTAGAACAGTAAAACTAACATATTTATATTTTTACTTTCTCTTGCCTATATGAATATATAGGAAGGAAAGTATTGTTTTCATGTCGATTTTTCAAAATCAAGTTTTCACTGGATCTACACGTTTTCATGCCCCCTGAACCCAAAACACATGTTTTTAGCGACTGGTCTGTGTGTGTGTGTGAACAGAATATCTCAAGAACGGAACATAGTACAAACATGAAACTCAAGTTAGAATATGACTACCGGACCCGACATGAACATTTCCATCAAAATCCAAATCCAAAAACCACAACATCTGTTTACTTTGTTTGACAAAAAGTTATAAAAACATCTGTTTAAAATAAAGCTCACTAGCAAGGCAAGTGAAATTATTTCTTGCAACTTTAAGTTTTCCGGAAATGTGGTTTTTGCATGATTGTACATTCTTGGAAATTAGATATTTTGGTTTGTATTGGAGGCATTTGGATGATGTTTTTTTTCAATTGTTTATAATTTCTTGCTATATTATCAGTGGAATGATTATTACAAAAACCTTAATAGGGATTTAGTTAAAAAAACAATTTGTGAATACATCAAATAAATGTTTTTGAAAATATGGTTTTTCTTCAATAAATTTCTTGTAAGAAAAAAATACATACAAGCGCATACAACAGATAATAGACAGCAATTTTCTGTATTTTGTAGCATAAAAGAATCATGTTGATATCTTTCTTGGTTCCTGAGATATTTGATTCCCCGTAAAAGCCCGCTTTTCCAACCTCACCCTTATATTAGGGGCTGTAATTAATTTTTCGGCTGTGTTCAAATGGTAGATCATTATTAGTAAATTACTCTTTCATTTAAAATAAATAATGATAAATTATAGCCAGAAGTTTTGATTTTCATTTTCTGGGTTGACTACCCCCTTAAGATTTGCGTTAGGTCTGGTGAGTGAGCCTAAGAATTAATGGTCTACGGGATACGTGCGACAGTCAGATTACAGTAAGAATTCTACAGAGTATGATGAGAACAGCTATCCGTGTCACTACATTTTGTTGTACTTTATCTCGGCCATTTCTTACTAGTTTTATCATTCAATATAGGTAAGCTTAGATATTTATTTTTAACCAGTTTTTTTAATAGGCAATAAACAGAAAATGAGCGTATAGTTCAGAAGAGTTGGAGTGGTTTTAATACAATAAAAAAAAATGGTCCTACGCTCCCCAACTTGTCATGTGATTACTATAGACTTACTGTCAACCTATACTGATTTACTTGGTGTTGAGTCTTTACAGAAGTCTATTACCTCTATCGGAGGGTACAAATTTAAATATATAAGTGCATTGGAAAAACTGTCAAAATTTCCCTGTCACCTGTAAGTTTAGGTAACTTAAGTTAGAAACTGTTAACACTGTATTACGTACAAACAAGTATAGTAAAAATGCATTTCACAAGACTTACCTTCTCATCAATATGACCGCTAGCCAAAAGGGTTCCAATAATTAAATGAAATAAACCACCAATACATAAAAACATTGCAAAAATTAAAGACTTCCATGGAATTTTTTTATCAACTTTTTCATACTGAAACAAAATAAAATAGAATGTATTGCTCGAGTCCCAGCTCCGTTTAGTTGGAAGGAATGCAATGCATTGTTATAGTAGTGGGAAAATGAATGAGTGTTAGTAGTGTTTCACAGCTGATGTATTGGTAGTGGTAGCATGTACTAACTAGACTAAAAAAATATCGTTATCATCCGGCGCATTAATTTAACAAATACCTACCGGTCTATTAACTAGGTTGGATTCATAATATTTAACTTACCAATTCATATGGAAATATGTAAATGTAAATAAATACAAACAAATATGTAAATATGGAAAGTTGGAAAATGAATGTTTTGTATCAGAGTAATAAAACAATCGTTCTCCCAGCATGCATCACTCATTCAATATACCTCACCCGTACCCTTCCCCCCACAACTACACAGAGCTTGGAACTGCACAATATTTAGATTTTGTGTGTTAATTGAATAGAATATTAATGCAATGCATTAATAATTGTTGAAAATATATATACATCTAATATATCAAATATTTTGTAAATTATGTTTGACAGAATAAATGTTTTAGGGAAAACTACAAATAAAGTAGTTCCTTAACCATATATACAACATATTAAACAAAGAAACTTTGATTTTTTCTTATAATCATTTAAACAGTTCTCTTTAATTTATGGCACAGAAATGATTATCTGTATTTTTGAGAGACAAATCTTCATTTTTTTCAGAAACAATGTGCAGTGCAGAAATTAAGGCATGGAAGTGTTAGAAACAAATAAATATGCGTTTGCACGCTTATTTTTCAAAATAGCCCTTATGGCTCATTTTTTTCAACTAAGAACAGTGCGAACCTTATGTAGTTTGAACCAAAGACTAAATACAGAATTTAAAAACCAGGAACTCTCAGTATTGATACAAGGTACCAAAAGATTACAAACTGGGTAATATAACTTTTATCCCTTTTATCTAAGATTTTTCAAATGAGCAATAATAAACAGAGCATGGAATTACCCTGTCACCTGTAAGTGTGAAAGCAATATTAATATTATTAAATTATAATTAAATTTTGGAAATCTTTTGTTTGTCTTTTTGACATGATTGGCTTCTAACCATATCCTCCATGGTGTAATAGTAGTATTCCACACTACAGAGTTGAAGGTACTGGAATCAATTCCCAACCAGGGTCTAACTACACATTTAAATTAACTCTACCATTTTACAACCCACTGTAGTATTAAATATAACCCACTTACTAGTAATCAAGCTGTTGATCAAACTTGAAATAAACTAATATGCTACACATGTTGGTTGGTTTCTGCATTAAATTATTTAACATGTATTGCACAAAAGTAGAATAGAATAAGACTTGTTTCTCAATAAACAGTTAAGATAACAATCTATTTATTAAAAAATATTAATTTTAAAGTATTACTGTATTACAAATTATTAAAGGTTAAATTATTTATTAACAATTTTATTGGATTTAACATGCACTTTCCTTTCACTGCGATTTACATGACACTTGATTATATATTTAATGATCTATTAAAACAGCAACAAGAAAAATTAAACTCCTCTTATTATCATTATTATGGAAATAGGTGGTCTAGCAAATTCTAAACCAAAATAAGGCAGGATATTTTTAGCTTGGTTCAAACATGTCACAAATTTATTTTTTTTAGTTACAATATTTTTGTATGAAATCCTTGGCAATTGTTATTCAAGCATTAATAATTTATTTTTAAATTCATATACCTATATTTTATTAACATGTACCTGAGAACTTAAGAAGTCCGAATGCTTATTGTACAATTGACCTAGAGACTGATATTTAACATTTTGGAAATCTTTTGCTTGTCTTTTTGACATGATTGGCTTCTAATTTGATCGTTATTAATTGTTCTTGAATTTTAAACTAATATTTTAATTCACTTGGCGCTAAATCGTGCATGACTAACTCACATCTGGTAACATATGAAAAATAACCTCAATTTGCAGACCATTTACAAATTGTAAATAGCGAGTACCAACTGCGTACCAACCATAGTTAAATTACCAGCATTTATCACCAATATCATACTGGCTCCACAAAAAAAATCAAGACCTAATTTGGAAACTGAAATCAATACTAAAAATATTGGTCAAAATAGTTTTTGTTTATTTAATAAATTCATAATTTAACACTATGCTTGTTTTTTTTTTAGTGTTTTAAACCTTTGATATAGGTTTACCCAACTAACATAGCGTATAGAAGAGATACGTCTCTTCTATACGCTATGCAACTACTTTTACTTACTTTTGAGGTTTGAAAACTGTTTTTAAAACCTTTGATATAGGTTAACTCAACCAAAAACACCACTACTTTTACTTACTTTTGTGGTTTTGTGTAGGTTTAGGTTAACACAACCGACCTGTTAAGACTTCCCGGCTTTGTCTTTGTTTTAAACATTGTGATGCTTACTTCGTCGGTGTAATTATATTTTAAAATTGAAATTATTAAAACTCATTATTTTTTGTAAGAACCTAATTTTGTTTGGTAATATTAATTATACCAATGGAATGGTGAAGTGTCAAATTGTTTACTCTCAATCTGTTCGTTGAAGGGCTAAAAAAATAGTTCTGTTTCTTATCACATGGTCAGCCAATTAAATGACTGAATAATTTAAGAGCAGAAGAGGTAGAGGTGTAAAACACACGAATCAGAGTTATCTACTCTGAAAGTAATGAATACAGCCTGACCCTCTGGAGAATGAAGTGAAGGTGTCATTTGCAGAGTGGAAAATATGTGCTTTTCAGAGGGCCCAGGATGGTGATAAACGTACTTTTCCACTCAGTGAGGAAGGCAAGGTAAATCACCTTACTCCTCGTTTTACTTAGTAAAACCTCTACAGGTTCAAACCAGCTTTCTGGCTGATGACCAAACGACAACAATGTTAATTTATCGCCCCATAATATGTGACTTGTCTACATTAAAATGTCCAAATAACGTAAATATATGAACCGTTGAATGCAGAAACATCTTAGGTCACCTTTTGAAATTTCTTGTTAAACGTTTTAATTAAACTTCAAACATACTTCAAAGTACGGCGCATCGATTGAGCGCTAAAACGACACGAGTTGTAATTGTTTATATAAATAGCAGATAGTTCAGAACAAAAACATCGCCGGTCGGTGAATCGTGACAATTTTGTTTGTACACGGACTCACTCTGCTGCTATTCGTCGTAACATTAATGATGTACCTATAAGGTTCGTAAGGATCCAGCAGATAAACAGGGAAAAATCTAGAAGTGCCAATACTTTACCTGCTTTTGAACTAGAGCTAATAAAAAACACTATACGATTCATTCCAGTTAAAAAAACAGATGCTATACTAACAAAAATTATTTTTATCTCGGTAGTGAATTTTAAATACTATATATATTTTTGTTCGATAACTCTGGTAGCTTTAAATAGCACTAAAACAAAACTCTAAAAAACATAGGCCAAGGTGGTGGAGGGGAAAATATGGATACATAATATTAGAATTAAGCCACATTTACCTCGTTTTCCCTCTTATCGTCACCTTGAACACTTGCAGCAGCCCGCAGATGCATCTGGGGTGAAAGTAACGTAATTCTTTGATGGCGGAACGTCCGCAGGTTTGACGAATTAGCGCACGGCGCGACAGTACGACCCTCACTGCTCGGTTGTTTGACTCGGACTGTGACAGGTAAAGGAATGAGGGAGGCCTTATCTATTGATGAACTAATACAATGTAATTGTCCGCAGTCTATCTGCTTTAAAATAAAATGAGTTCTGAACATACCCCCCACCAAAAAAGGGTTAATTTTTTTAAGTCTCAAACACGCAAAAGTTCAAACTTGATAAAATAAAACAAAAGTCAAAACGCACTTGTAAAAAAAAGAGAAAAAACTATTAAACTAACAAAACAAAAAAACTCTGAACTCTGAACTTGGGTTAGGGTTAGGCAGCCTGACCGTCTTCAGCCAGAGGAAGCAAGGCGATCTTGGCTACAGGACGACGGAAGACTCCGTGTGGAGTGCGAACTGTGACGACACGAATTCGGTTATCTGGCCCTGGGTGCACCTCTTCGATCCGTCCAAGATTCCACTGAAGGACTGGTGAAACAGCTTCTTTTAGTAAAACGATGGCACCTCGTTGTATGTTTGGTTGGTCAGTAGTCCATTTCTGGCGTTGTTGCAGAGTATGGAGGTATTCTATTCTCCATCGATTCCAAAAATGTTGCTGCATTTGTTTGACAAGCTCCCAACGCTTGAGTCGGTTGACAGGATTAGTAAGGTCAATTTCAGGCGGGTTGACCAGAGGTTGGCCGATTAAAAAATGACCAGGAGTGAGGACGTCGACTTCAGTAGAGTCAGTAGACAGTTCCCCTCCAAGAGGCCGAGAATTAAGAATAGCTTCTATTCTGCACAGGAGGGTGTCCATTTCTTCATAAGTTAATACTTGTTCACCCACAACTCGTCTTAAATGGTACTTTGTTGATCGGATTCCAGCCTCCCACAGACCACCAAAATGGCTTGCCGTCGGTGGATTGAAATGCCATTTGATATTTCGCTTTGACAGCGCATCAGTAATTTCCTTCCTTTGAGGTGAAGTTGCGAAGAACTTAAATATTCCCATAAGATATCGATTAGCTCCAACAAAATTAGATCCACAGTCGGTATATACATCCGTGGAAAGTCCTCTTCGAGATGTGAAACGGTCAAAGGCCGCAAGGAACGCATCGGTGGTTAAGTCTGACACCGTTTCAAGGTGAACAGCTTTCGTTGAAAGACAGACAAATAAACAGATGTAAGCCTTGAAGGTTTTGGCATTTCGTCTTCTTGACTCTTTGACGCGATATGGTCCACCAAAATCAATCCCAACGTGAAGAAATGGTCTTGAAGGATTAACACGAGGAGCAGGTAAGTCACCCATAAGTGGTTGCATCGTGATTGCTTTCTGCTTGAAACAAATTACACATTTTGCAAGTCGGGAACGGATAAGATTGCGTATGGATACGATCCAATATTTCCTTTGAATTAATGACTGCAGTAATCGTGGACCTGCATGAAGATAACCTTTGTGGTAGTCATCAATAAGTAATAATGTATATCTGCATGTTTTAGGAAGCAAGACTGGGTACTTGACTTCTAAAGAAAGTTTTGCATGAGTTAATCGTCCCCCCACCCTGAGCAAACCAGATGAATCGAGGAACGGCCTTAAACGACGTAGAGCGTTTGATGTATTGCGTCCATTACGAATGGCACGAAGGTCAGCTTGGAAGTAGTTTTTCTGTACCTCTTGCAGCCAAAAGTGACGAGCATGTTGTAACTCTAAGGCTGAGAGAGGGCTACACTCTTTACATTTGTTGCGTAGGCATTTAATGAAACGAAAACACCAAGCAGTCACGCGATGTAATCGTGTAATCGAAGAGACTCGTTCGAGTATATCAAACTTGAACACAATCGAACCATTAGTTTCAGAAAGTAAGGTAACTGTTTTGATATCAGGAAGTTCATTCGATGAAGGCAAGGTTTTGCCAGGTTTAAGCCATTTTTCCATTGGTAAGGTTAACCAAGAAGGTCCTTTCCACCATAAAGGATGGTTTATAAGTTCTATAGGGTCAAGCCCTCTAGATGCGCAATCTGCAGGATTGTCAAGGGTGGATACATGAGTCCACTGATCTCTTTTTGTAAGTTCCAGAATTTCAGTCACTCGGTTAGCAACGTAGATCTTCAACTGATAAAGTGGTGTTTGCAGCCAAGCCAAAACAGTAGTAGAGTCAGTAAATAAACGTATAGTTGTAACATTAATTACTGGCTGAAGGGTTTGTGCGACAAACGACATTAGTTTAGATAGAAGAAGAGCTCCACAGAGCTCAAGACGTGGTATAGACAGATTTTTAAGAGGTGCTACACGTGACTTAGCTGTAAGAAGAGTAATCTTGACCTCTGAGAAAGAGTTTTCAACTCTTAAGTAAATAGCACAACTGTAGCCTATCTCGGATGCATCAGAAAATCCAAGAAGGTGACACTGAGTAATGGTTTCCATTAATATATATCGATCAATTTTCAGTTTTGATAATGTAGGAAGTTGACCAGAAAAACGTTTCCAATCGTTTTCTAACTGAGAAGGAACTGGTGTGTCCCAATCCAAACCTTGAAGCCATATTCTTTGTAGAAAGCCTTTGGCCCGCATAATTACCGGAGTGAGCCAACAAACAGGGTCGAATATCCTGGCAATAAGTGAAAGCATGGTTCGCTTCGTACAGTTGTTTGCCAAATCAGATATTTTATAAGAAAAAACATCCGCAGATGCCGACCATTGAACGCCTAATAGTTTCACAAAATAATCTCCTTCATTGTCAAATGATATGGGTGTTTCCCACGTTTCTTTTGGAACTGCTTGTAATAACTCAGGCGAGTTACTTGTCCACTTTCGAAGTTCGAAGCCCCCTCGCTGAAGTAAATCGATTAACTGCCTTTGAAGTTCGAGTGCTCCTTCAACAGTTGATGAACCCGACAGTATATCGTCTACGTAGATGTCATTTTCTAAAGCGGTTGAAGCAAGAGGGAAATCATGGCCCTCGTCTTTGACTAGTTGTTTAATCACTCTCAGCGCCAAAAACGGTGAAGAAGACACACCATATGTAACAGTCCTCAATTCGAATTCTTCAAGAGGCTCTTCAGGGTTGGAATGCCAGAGTATATGTTGATATTTACGATCTTTCGGATGAATAAGAATTTGTCGGTACATCTTGCAGATATCGCCACAAAATACAATAGGCTGTAGCCTAAAACGAAGGAGAATGTCCACGATATTTCTTTGAAGTTTAGGACCGGCATACACTACATCATTTAACGATCTTCCGCCACTGGTCCGGGAAGAGGCGTCGAAAACGACTCTGACTTTTGTAGTAGAACTTGCTTCTTTTATGACGCAGTGATGAGGAATAAAGTACGAACTTGAATTAGAATTATTTAACGGCACAGGCTCCATGTGTCCTAAACGCAAATAATCGAGCATAAAGTTAGTATAATCTTCTTTCAGTTGCGGTTGAAATGACAAACGTCGATGAATTGAGCGCAGTCTACGAAGTGCTGGAGTGAAAGAATCACGTAATGGTGGAGTTGGTTCCTTTAACAGCAATGGGACGACATATCTTCCCGAATCATCACGATAATGCTGGGTAGAAAATGTTTCTTCACAGTATTCATCGTCCGGATTAGGTGGTACCACAAGAGGCACGTTTTCTGTTTCCCAGAATTTACGAAGCGTAGAATCCAGAGAAGTAGTTGATGATAATACGCACGATGTTGTTACAGAAGCTTCAGTATGTTGAGTAGTGACACGGCCAGTAATGACCCAGCCAAAAATACTATGTAGTGCCGCAGGACCGTTTAAATTAGTTGTCAAGAGTTTATCGCCATCATAGATTTCAGGGGATAAATCTGCTGCTATTAAAAACTCAATTGGTCCCGGAGTGAAGTAATTAGGATCAGCTAAGTATAGATGCTTAAATCGATCACAAGTGCTATTAGATATTGGAAGTGAAGGCATATCTAAGGTAATCTTCGGAATGATGACGGCTTCTGTAGTTAAAAAAGGTCCATTGGAGTCCCTAGGTTTTAAAATACATGTAGTTGTTCCGCCCACATCACGTACGACTTGCTGACCGAGGCCAGCGATGGAAACTGAAATATTTTTAGATGACAACCCTAGTCGTTTAGCACACTTAGTAGTTATAAATGAAGTCTGAGCGCCCGAATCAATTATCGCTCGAACAGGCTGAAAACCGTTACATTTATCTTTAATGAGTACAACGGCTGTACCTAACAATACAAAAGTCGCATTTGATGAATCGGCATGTAAAGTGCTTGAAGTATGCCCTGACGCAGTGTTCGGTTGCACGGAATTTTGAGATGAAACAGTACTATGATTAGATGAGTTATCCCTTATTGTATCTAACGTATTTGACGATACACATCCGTGAATTAATGAATGATGACGTCCGTTGCACTTAGAACAGTTTGTTTTTGAAGGACAATCCTTAACGAGATGCCCTGACTTAAGGCAATTATAACAAAGTCGTAAAGATTTAGCTTTGGCTTGTCGATCATTCGGTAGTAAATTTAAAAATGTATCACATCTAAAAACGGAGTGACTACTATTGCAAATAACACACGGATAAATTTTATTTGTTTCCCCTTTCGGTTTGTTAGTCAGAGTTAGTGAGACTTGTCGTAGGCCTCCAGGTTTATTCCGGTTTGTCTGTGAAAATATTTGAGGTTTTGAATTGTTGTGAGTCGCTGATTTATGAGAACTAGTTATGGTGTGAGTTTCTGAAACTTCTAACACCCGAGCTTGGTTTTGAACAAACGTAATCAAATCGCTAAATTTTGGTATGGCTGTTTTTAAATGTTGTAATTCGAAATGCTTACGGGTCGATAACGGTAGGTTATTTAGTGACAAATACAATAAAATGAAATCTCCCAAGTCGGGAATGTCTATAGCCTTTAGTGCTGTTACAGGCTCATACATGTTTGTTAAAAAATAATTAAGTCCTTTAGCCGATTCAGTTACTGTCGGCTTATAACTAAAAATAGAATCAAGTAAGCTCGTAGCAATCATACGCTTATTTTGATATTTACTGACGAGTGAATTCCAAGAAATTTCATAATTAGTGTCAGAAATAGGCAGTGCACGGACTATGGCCAATGGTGGGCCGGAAAGTGAGCTAATTAAGTAATGATATTTCTCAGTTGGCGTTATGGCATCATTCATATGTATTAATGACTTGAAGTTATCATAAAAAGATGGCCATTGTGTGATTTGACCGTCAAACTTCGGCAAGTTAATCTCTGGGAGTCGAGGGCGAACTAACTTCTTAGTAATGCTAGTGCCTTGAGACTGTATTTCAGGTTGGATTGTGCTTTCGTAAGCAGCAGTTACTTTAAAGTACATCTGTTCAAAAGATGTCGTTGTCTGGACCGTGGGATCCGAATCTAAAGTATCATCCAAAGTTAAACTAATAGAATAAATATCTTCTTGAACTTCTTCAAAATCTTTAAATGTTTGCGATAAATTGTGGTATCGAGTTATAAAATCGGTAACTTTATCAGGATCGTTAAGTTTCGGAATTAAATCGTGTAGCACCTGAACTCTACGAAATAATTTCTCCCGACGTGATATTAAAATCTTTAATTTATTCTCTGCTTTCGACATTTTAATAGTGTTATTCCCCTATGTAGATTTGAAAGGTAGGATATCTTGTTTAATTTTTTAAAAGGTGGTTGTGTTTATTTACAGTAATATACGATATTAATATAAAATTATAAACTTGACATACGAAAATAAATTTAATGTATGAAATATAAAAAAAAAACGTATTGCGGTACGACGATAATATTACAGTATTATGTGAAGTACAGTAAATAAAAGTCAATTGTAAATAAATTATAAACGTAAATTGAATTAAATTATAGTCCGTGTACTTTAATTTATAGAACAAAAGAATATTCAAGTTAGTCGATAATTAATATTTTGATATTTATTATTCAGATTAGTTTGGAATAATAATGTAGTTTTATCGTGGAATAAAGATAAATACACTATCAGTAAGTTGCAATTCAATACACTTTTCTTGACCGTACGACTACAAGCACTATGCCTATTGTTATCAGGTATAGACCGGTTCTTGAATTCCATACAATACGTTTTCAATAACGTTGACCTAACACCCAGTTCAGAGTATTTTATAACCCATAAAATCACTGTTTTAACAAAAAAATAAAAAATAACAAAATATCCGGCCCGGAGGACCAAAAATAATGTTTGATAACTCTGGTAGCTTTAAATAGCACTAAAACAAAACTCTAAAAAACATAGGCCAAGGTGGTGGAGGGGAAAATATGGATACATAATATTAGAATTAAGACACATTTACCTCGTTTTCCCTCTTATCGTCACCTTGAACACTTGCAGCAGCCCGCAGATGCATCTGGGGTGAAAGTAACGTAATTCTTTGATGGCGGAACGTCCGCAGGTTTGACGAATTAGCGCACGGCGCGACAGTACGACCCTCACTGCTCGGTTGTTTGACTCGGACTGTGACAGGTAAAGGAATGAGGGAGGCCTTATCTATTGATGAACTAATACAATGTAATTGTCCGCAGTCTATCTGCTTTAAAATAAAATGAGTTCTGAACAATTTTCTTAGTACACAATTGTACATAAACAACTAAATGTACAGGCTTATTAAAAATATTAACGATAATTAACATTTTGGGGAGAGCAACACTCAGCAGCAAGCCTCCGACTGTAAAAGTCCAAAATAGATTGTTAAAATTTTTCGAAATATTCAGTCCACATTAGCACTACTATTGTTATTATATTAGTCCACATTACGTATGTGTGGGTTAGCTGGTAGAGTTGGTGAATTTAGCGCTCTGATAAGCCTGTTGATATTATGAGGTAGTCGTCTTAAATCGTTTGTACAAACGTAGGAAAACATCCTTTAAGTAAGGAAAGTTTAGGCCTAAGTTGGCATGTAAGGTCCTGTTTGACACATAGACTATGGGACATTGGCTATAATCCATAACAGCTTCGATTGGAAACATATTTTGTTAAACACTGAGGGCTTTGCTGAAAGAGATATTTGGCTTCCTTACATCCAAATAGGGATGCAGAAAAGCTTTATAAATTGTCAGGTTAAGATGAATGGATAATTTTGAACATCGGGTTAGAATGGAGATAGTTGTATAAGTAAATCGTTTGTCCAAATTTTTACGAGTTGTGGTTATACGAGTATTCCGTGCAAGTTGTTGGTCAGACTTTACATCCAGATAGTGAACCGAACTCATCTGTAAAAGTTGAGAGGACGTAGGGTTATGTGAATGTCGTTTGAACACTCTTTTACAAGTTAATTTAAATTCTCCATTTCCTAGACTAGTCCTCTAAAAGTAGTCAATGATGCTGGATATTATAAGAAGCATTGTCAGCATCTCCTGGTAAAGGTAAGAAGAGTTGTCATATGCAAAGGAAGTAATCAGTGTGGATTTAGCCCGTGGAATGTCACCATAGTACAGGTGATCGTATAGTCGCTCAACCCAAAATGATAACAGTCTTAGAAAGCTGTAATGTATTTTTTATTTTTATTTCAAAGTTTACGATACAAGTTTTAATTACAACTTACTTACTTACAAGTTCACAAAAAGTGCTGGAAATGTCCACCGTGGTTTGCAATGCATGCATCAACGCGTTTTCTTACATTGCACGCAACCTTTTTGAGTGTAGCAGTAGCAATACCTATTTGATATACAGTCTTCAATGTTTCTTCTAAGTTCATCTACTGTATGCGGGTTGTTTTTGTACACATTATCTTTCAAATAGCCCCATAAATAAAAACCAGGAGGAGTCAGATCTGGTGACCGAGGAGGCCACAAACCACGAGAAATTATTCGGTCATCAAAGAAATCGTGGAGAAATTGGATAGTACTGTTTGCCGTATGTGAAGTTGCTCCGTCTTGTTGTAGCCAGCAATAACGTTCGTCAACATGTAGCAGTGCTGCGAACTGCATGATTATTTCTTGATAACGTTCTGCTATGATTGTATCCGAAAAAAGATAGGCCCGACAATTCTCCGACGAGATACACCACACCACACCCCAATTTTTTGAGAATGTAATGGCTGTTCATGGAATTCATGTGGATTCTCTGCAGACCCTACCTACTCTACAATTTTGACTATTAACATATTCACTTAGATGAAACCAAGCTTCATCGCTGAAAAAAACTTTGTTCAGAACAGATATGTCATTTCGAATGAAATTTTTAAACCAATGACAATACCGCAATCGCTTCTCCTTATCTGGCTCTTCGAGCTGATGAGTTACGTTAATCCGGTACGGATGTAATTTTAATAACTTAGTGGCTTTATGAACACTTCCATAAGACAGTCCAGTCTGAGTAGAAAGTTTTCGAAGAGACTTTTTTGGAGAACGAATAAACGTTTCACTTATCGTCTGCAGACTGTCGTCAGATAAAACACGTGGTCGGCCGGTACGATTACGGTCATTCACGCTACCTGTATCCCGAAAACGATGAAACAAACGAAATATGGTCGATTTGTTTGGCACTTTAGCATCTGGAAAGGCATTGGAGAAATGTTCTTGACACTTCGCGTAGGATTTCGATTCACAGTAACTCAAAACGATAGAGACGCGTTGTTCTTGCGTAAAAGACTTTGCGACTCGAACTGATCAAACCAACTGGTTTCTGGCTAACTGTCGCCCGGTGGCGTGATCTAGCAGTGCTGCCACATACTGTACTACTAAACGAAAAATTCCCATATTCTAATCATACTTTACAAATTTACCTTCAATTCCTACACGGCTTCAAACATTTGGTTGCGCGACTTTACGATCACCCGGTACTTAGTATAGAGATACTACAATGACTGAACCTTGGACTACTCTTGCTGACGAAAAACACAGATTACTCGAATAAGGCTACCCAGCTAGTTAGTTAGAATGTATCACTATAATTTTTTGCCATCTGTAAATGTAGAAAACAGGGTAGGATGTATCAGAGTATATTTTATTAAAAAAATATATACTTACTACCTATTTTTTATACAATCCTTACTCAAAAATATCTTTTTTACCAATTTCAGTTAATTTTTTTTTTTCACTTATCTATTTACTGTGTATTTCTTTTTTCCTTGTTGTTTTTAAAATTTGAATACTTGTTGATTTTTAATGAAATAGACAAATTTAGAAAATAAAATTGTATTTAAGTAACTTAATTGTAATTTAATCACCAATGTCAAGTTTTGTAAGAGCTTGGTTTGACATTTTAATTAGTGTAACCATTTTGATTTAGTGTCAGAACACATAAATTAAGACCTTCTGCATTAGGAAACAGTATTTGGCATGTTAATTATTAATCAACAAACGCATAAAAATTGCAGAACTTTTTGATTAAGTGTGTTTGTTTATCAAGCTGCTCTTTACTTCTATGATGGACACATCTTATCTCAGTGATTTTTTTGTTGGGAATAGTTTTCAATTTTTTCTTCTGGCTAAATTGTCATGAAAATAAGAACCAGTAAGTCAACAATTACAATATAAGAAACAATAGTATCTTTTATCATCTTTTGATAATCTTTATCATTAACATGTGTTTACTACTCCAAATTTTTTGGTTGAAAACCTACTTATGCAGGGAGAAAATACATCTACAGCTAATTAAAGCAATTTTTAAACTGTTGTAATAATCTTTATTTTTTGTTTAAAGAAGGCTAAAAATTACTCAATGACATGTGAAATTTTATGAAAATTCTGTCGCAATAACTTGTAATTTTTAAATGGTTACCCGTTTTTAAGACAGTACCAATTAATTGTTTATTAAATGAGTTCTCGATAAAACAATAACTGTAATAGCTATTTTATTTTAAACAGTTAAAGGATAGAAAATATTATAAAGCAAAAACAATTGTGAAAACTATTTAAAGATATAAAACCACTGCTTACAACAGGATCTCTGATGTTTAGATCTAAACTTCTTTTAATTAAGTGATAATCAATTTATTTAATTTTCAGGTACATTTGCTCTAACTTCATGATTGTTGTCTTGTGGCACTACTGGTGATGAGGTATACAATATTCTATCACACTTAAAAATATTTTTAAAAAAATTGGAGTGGTAACATTATGGATACAATGAAGTACATTAATTAGTTGTTTTACCTTTTTCAACTTTTTTTTTAGTAAATTTAAGTCGCATCAGCATCTGGGCCGTTTGCTACATTGAATAAGTTTGGGGTTAATCTTGACTTAGGTAGAAAGTAAGACTACTAACTAACTTTCTTAAGACTACTGACTTTGAACTTACATTTTACTCACAACTCACTTTGGAATTAAGACTACTGGCGTGATTTGTTCTATATTAACTTGTATGGCTTGTTGGTATGATAATGTGTGACCCTATCTTAAATTTGACAGACTATAGTAAGAAGTTAAATTATGATACATAATTTTGTTGTCCACAAGTGCCACTGAAGCAGTTAAAATATATTTATTAGAAAAGCAATTTCAGTTTACTGTATATATATATACATATACTATATAATATAATTATATAAAAGTAACGCTAAAAATAAAAGTAAAATAAATAATTTTTTGGGCTTTTAAATCCTTTGTTTAAAACAAAAATGTTCAGTTAAGAGTGTAAGCTAAGTGTTGTACTACGTACTATCGTGGTCTCATACTAGTATATTAAAAAAAGAAAACCACATCAAATTCATAAAATCTGAGTTTATAAAATTTATTTACATTACACATTATTTAAAAATTTTGTAATAAAATAACATGCAGAGAAAAATTTATTATTAGACCTATTTACAATAAATAAAAATTTAGACAGTGTTATTTGGTAGCTGTGATGTTTCTGGTGGCTTTTTATCTTTTTTGTCTTTGAAAAATTCTTCAATCTCTTCCAGAGTTTTACCTTCTGTTTCTGGGAGGCAAAAATATAAATAAAATAATCCGACAAGTCCTACAGTCCCATATATTGAGAACGCACCATTCATGCCAAACCAATCTGCCAAATTTATGTATGATTTAGTAACTATAAAACCTAGAAAATAACTTAAAGCAGCTGCTAATCCACCTGCTATACCTCGACCCCTGCAAAAGAAAAAAATAACCAGCCCTTAAAAATGTTTGAGTTGATAAAAATGAATACTTAACCTTAAAAATTTTCAGTATTTGAATTTTGCATTATTGCACTTAGTACAGTAAACTTACTATTATAGAAAAACTGCACAATAAATAATTAAATGTTGGGGAGTATGTGATTCAGGCCTCACATACAACAGTGATGTTTTTCATGTTCTTAATATTTTTACTTTCTCTTGCCTATACGAGGGGGTACCCAAAAGTATCCGGAATAGCTCTGCTGTGGGCGGAGCTTGTGCAGTACAAATTCCCGCCACTAGGCTGCTTGTAGCGCTACTCATTGCCAGTTCAATGCCATTTTGTTCGTTGATCTAGCTTGTTCTGTTCTCGTGCAGTGATTGTTCTCGCTTGTGCTGTTTTGTGCTCGTGTCGTTTTTCATGATGGCAAGTTTTAATGAACAACGTTCGGCTGTGAAATTTTGCTTCTTGCTCGGTAAAAACGCCGCGGAACAGTTGTAATGTTGAACACAGCTTACAAAGACGACGCTATTGGAAAAACCCAAGTGTACAAGTGGTTTTTGCGCTTTAAAAATGGCGACATGTCGATTGAGAACAAACCTCGTTCTGGACGACCGTCGACTTCCCGAACAGACGAAAATGTTGTGAAAGTGAAAGAAATTGTACGAACAGACCGACGACAGACCATTGACCAAATATTACAGGTTAGTGGGTTATCTTGGAGCTCAGTCCAACGCATTTTAACAGAAGACTTGATAATGAAAAGAGTCGCTGCCAAGTTTGTGCCTCGGGTTCTGACAGACACTCAAAAGGAACGTCGAATTGAAACGTGTAGTGATTTGAAACAACAGCTTGAAACTGATCCAGATTTCATGTCAAAGATCATTACGGGTGACGAGTCTTGGTGCTATGGGTACGACCCAGAAACCAAACAACAATCCAGTCAATGGAAGACTTCATTATCACCCCGACCAAAAAAAAGTCGTCAACTCAGATCGAACATCAAAACAATGCTGATTTGCTTTTTTGATGTGAGGGGAATTGTCCATTCAGAGTTCGTTCCACCAGGCCAGACGGTACATCAAGCTTTTTATCTTGAAGTGTTAAGAAGACTACGAAACAGCATTCGTCGTAAAAGACCTAATTTGTGGCAGACAGGGGACTGGTTTTTCCACCACGACAACGCGCCTGCACACACGGCAATCTCGGTTACCCAGTTTTTGGCGAAAAACGGCATGGTTTTGCTACCACACGCACCGTACTCACCCGATCTGGCTCCGTGTGATTTTTTCTTGTTCTCACGCATGAAAAGGGGCATGAAAGGTCTCCGATTTAACAACGTTGATGATGTCAAGAAAAAAACGACGGATGAGCTGGCAGCCATCACTGAAGAGGAGTACAAAAAATGTTTTGAACAGTGGAAGCACCGGTGGGACAAATGTATTAGTTGTAATGGAGAGTATTTTGAAGGGGATAAGGTTCTTTTGTAAAAAAATTAAAAATAAATAGTTTTAAAAAATAATTCCGGTTTCTTTTGGGTACCCCCTCGTATGAATATTAGGAAGGAAGGTATTGTTTTCATGTCGATTTTTCAAAATTGAGTTTTCACCGGATATACACGTTTTCAGACCCCCTGAACCCAAAATAACATGTTTTTAGCGGTTGGTCTGTGTGTGAGTGTGTATGTGAACAAGAACTGAACATCATACGAAGTTGAAACGTAAAACTTCAGTTAGGTACCACTAGCGGACTCAACACAAACATTTTCATCAAAATCGGTCAATCAGAAGTAGTAGTTTATTCGTGTTATTTTTCACTTTTTTGCAATTTTCTCTAAAACGGGTCCTGCGATTTTTTTTAAATCACCTCAATTACTAAATTTTTTATGCTCTACAAGATAGGGTAGGCGCCATGTCTGCTGAAATTCTTCGGGAGGCTGTGCTCTCGTAGAAAAAAAAGTTTGATTTTTAAGATAGCGGCCTTAATATGCAGTTTATGGCAGAAGTGTACATAATAAAAGTTGTAGACAATTATTATGCCTAAAAATAATCCGATAAGTTTAATATTTTATTTTCTAATTTTATTATCCAATATTATATAATTTTATTGTCTAATGTTTTATTATTAATTTCAGGTGATATTGTTCATTATTTGCAATGGCCAGAGAAAGTTGTGTTTCACACCATATTTTTTAATATTACTCTTAATACATTTTGCCATGTAATACAGTATGAGTATTTCAATATCTTGATGCTGTACCTCTCATTTTCTCTTGATCTGGTTGGGTGGTTTGATGCATTTGCCACCCAATGAAATCTGATATGATCAGTCGTCTCCTCAGACTTGGGCTCACTATCAAGAGGTTAGATTATTTTTGTGCATAATGGAAAAATTATATCAAAAATAATTTAGTTTATCTTGAGTTTCAGAGTTTGTTTTTAATATATTAAAGCTTTTCTTGTTTAAAGAATCTAGAATCAGATGAAAAGGATTCAAATTTTTGAGTGTTAGGTTTTTGGTGTACTACTACTGTATTTTTAAATGAATTACCAATTTTATTCTTTGTGTTTTTTAAAAAAAAACCCATTTTGTACACATAGGTGGCATCATTTGTAAGTTTTTACTTTCTTCATTTCTATTATTCTTCTTCTTCAGGTTCCTTCTCCATTACGAAGGTTGGCTATCATCATGGTCAGTTGCACCTTGTCCACTGCTGCTCTGAACAGGTCATGCGACGAGCAGTTAAACGCTTCTCTCAGGTTTCTTAACCAGGATATTCGTCTGCGTCCCACCGAGCGTTTACCAACGAGTTTCCCTTGAATTATGAGATGCAGAATCTCATATTTAGGCCCCCTCATGATGTGTCCAAGGTATGTCAGTTTTCTTATCTTTACGCTCTGCAGGATTTCCATCTCTTTCCCCATTCTTCTGAGGACCTCCATATTTGTGACCCTGTCTGTCCATGGTATTCGAAGCATCCTCCGGTAGGTCCACATTTCAAACGCTTGTAGACGGGTCTCACACTCTTTGGTGAGTGTCCATGCCTCTACTCCATACAAGAGAATGGGAAAGATGTAGCACTTCAAGAGGCGGGTCCTAGTTTCGAGGCTCAGGTCGCGGGCCGATAGAAGAGGTCTCATTTTTAGGAATGCTGCCCTGGCCCTTTCAATTCTGATCTTTATTTCTGGCAGGTGGTTATTATTGGTAACAACAATTTCGGAAACTTTCCAGCAAAATACTTGGAATAACAATGTAGACTATTAGTTCTTTATCTCTTTGGGAAGTAGACAAAAATTGAATGAAGATGATGGGTATGTCAATAAGGGATCAAGGTTTTTTCATGAGCTGTTAATGCCTGGCGGTATTATGTTAGTATTGTATTTAATGATTTATACTTACTCAAGAGGAAATAATTCACTAAGTAAAACCCAGGGTAATGGCACAACTCCAAAACCAGTTGCAAAAAACAGAACGCAAAACAAAGCAAAAGGCACCCAAGCAACAATTCCTTGTATTGATATTGTAATGGTCAAAAGATAACAGCATATAACGGCTGTCAGCAAGGACATGAAATTCACTTTCCTCTTTCCCAACCATTTCATACAGAACATTCCAATTAGTGCACCAGTTATTTGAAGGCCTCCTGATATCACCTGTCAAATGAATAAGTTATACATATTAAAATTAATCAGAATACCTGATCTCAATGGTATTTTTAACAATTGTAAAACGTTTCTTGTAAGATATATATTCTATATTTAGACTATTTATTATCCACAGATTGTTATTCTTTTATTACAGGTAGAATGGTTTGGCTTTGTTGGTTGAATTAGGTACGTATGAAACTGATGTTGTATATTACATATAAATTTAGCTGCTAGTATCTTACCAAATTTTCAATGTTCCTGTTTCTTAGGGATTTGAGTTAAAAAAAACTTTAACTGATGTATCAGTACATATATTTATGTACAGATGGGGCTTGTCTGTTCAAGAAATATCCAACTTTTTCAAATAAATAATTTATTTTTTAAATATCCAAAATCTTACCCTAGTTAAAAAAATTTACCCTAGTCTTACCCTAGTTTTAAAAAAATTTTCAAATTGTAAAAATTTTTGTTTGTTTTTGTTTTTATTAAAAAAGCTGGCTAAAAGATGTCACAGTAATATTATTTCAATTTAAATTAAGTTATTTGTTATTTTAAATTTAAATAAATATATTGTAAATAAATAAATTTATTAAAATTATTCATAAAACTACACTTGTTTTTTTATGAAAATATAAAAATTGATTTTAATATTTCTGGGTGAAATTAATTTTAATTTTAATTCAAAATCACATGAAGTAAGTCTTTTGTTGAAAATTGAGAAGTTAAAAAAATTGGTATAATATTTATTTTTTAGAAATATGGTAGGCTAAATGCTATATAATATTTTATTATTTTGAAAAATTTTATTGTATTCTATTTTAAGATTATTATAAATTAAACTGTTATTAATACTAATATTTGTAAATGAAATTATGTACAGAAATAAAGAATAAGTTTCCCAGACTCCACACACTGGTCCCACGAGTGCTGCCTCAGTCAGAAGCATTTCTGGAGAGCTTCTTTATGCTTTTAGGCCATTTGTTGAATTTTCCATTATAACTTCTTTAGACACAAATCGTTATCCTTTAAAATACATTTTGAGCTTGGGGAAGAGCCAGAAGTCACACTGTGTCATATCTAGTGAATAAGGTGGCTACCAAACTACTGGAACATTATGTTTCATCAAAAAGCTGTGTATAAGGTGTGACAAATGAGCAGGAGCATTGTCCTTATGAAATTGTTGTCTACAAATCTACTAGTTGCTTACTGCATCACAAAGATGAAGGACTTTATGGTAGTATTCATAAGTAACTGTTTGACCCAAAGTTACATTTTATGGTGTACGACATTTTACTGTCAAAAAAAAACAGTCAGCATGACCTTCATATTATTGCGCACCTGCCGTGCTTCTTTCGGTCAAGGGGATGAAAAATGTCGCTATTGGGGAGACTGTATTTTGGTTTCCAGGTCATAGCACCCTCTCCATAAACTTTTTAATTCTTTCAAATAGTTTCAGCTTGACACCGAATTTATAGCAGAATTTAATTTTGTAGCGCTGATCAATTCTTTCCGTAATTTTAGCACAATTCAAAATTTGACACATGCCCACAACACTACTGTTATTCGAGACAAGTTGAAACAAGGCTGACTTAATATATCAACGGAAAAATATAAGCATACTCCTGACTCTTCAGAACATGTCTATTCTGAGTTACGTCATCTGATCATTACTTTTGTTAGTGCATTAAAAATAAAGTTGGTTTATACCCGCCAGTAAGGTTTGAAGACACAAATTGAATTTTTTCAGGAGACGTTAATGAATTATTCCAATAATAATAATAGATTACTATTTTTGTTTAGTTGAAGTATGAAGTAAATGGTCTACTTTGTCATGAAATGAAATACTATAATGTTACTAAATGTATTAAGAAAGTTATTACCAAAATCGGGAATTTTAAATTGCAATAATGTTATAAACGACAGTCGTTTGCAATGTTTTTACAACTCTAAAAGGGTGAGCAGATTTACATCCGATGGTGACAGATCAAAGTGCGGCAAAGAGGACATCCTTGGACGCTTAGAATGTTACTGCACCACGAGGCCTGAAACTAGCATTATTCCACCAGTCCTAGTGCTGCCAACTTAAGAGATTTCAACATATAAAATACCCTACACTAATTCAGGATGTCGATTCAAACATTTCTGCATAATAAACACGATTTTGAAAAATAAGTCGCTTAGAACGTTATTGGCAGAAGCTAATCAATTTTGGTTAATGAAATTATATAGTTTAGTAAGTAATCTTTGATATCTTACCAAAACCCATTTAGCTTTCAAAGGCATTCCAATCGTTTCGAATATATGAACTAGTACTGGCCTGACACCCAACAAAGATACATTATGTGATATAAAGAAATATATCAACACCATTGTTAATGGCCTGTACAATTTTGGTTCGAGTAACAGAGCAAACCTGTTAAGTATACCACTACTTTTTACTGGTGTAATATCTAAAAAAAAAACAAAAAATGTTAAAATAATTTTCTGGAATTAAGTAAAATAAAATAAACTTTACTGTTACAATAAATAATACACATTACTTATACCAGCGGTTCCTAGCCCGTAGAAGTCTGCAGACCTTTAATTCTGAAATTGAACCATGTGCGGACCACCCCCACTCCTGAATTGCTGAGGGGGTAAACCTTTCATTGGGTATGAGGATACGGAATATCCCCTTCACCAGCAAAAGGAACACAAGAAATGTCTCAGAAAAGAAACTTTAATTCAACACCTAAAAGTAATCGGATATATTCAGTCCATCTCTTCAATGAACATCGCTTTTAAAATCCCCATTTATTTGACATCTTATTTGTATGTGCTGCCGGGTCCCCCCAGCAGACCACTCGTGAGGCTCTCACAGACCAATGGTTGGGAACCACTGATTTCTGTACCATGATCTGTCAAAATTTTCCTCTAGGAGTCATTTGTCATAAAGTTCATTCAAGAGTAACGGGAATAATTAAAAGATAACTTGCAAGGTAAATTTATTGTCACTTGTAATACTTCAGATACAGATCTCAAGATTTGAAATTATCCATATACTGCTATCAATATTATTTATGTTCTCTTTATTGACTGATTACAAACAGATTATTTTATAAATAATGTATCTTTTCCTCATGCTACATCAAGAAGTTGGTATCAGAATAGACTTTCTCTTGTTTAATATCCATCTGTTTTCAAATTAATGCTAATGCAAACGACAAAAAGTGATAGGTGATAGTAAGTGATAAAAGTTGCCGGACCTGACTGGGAATTGATCCCGGGACTCTCAGTGTAGAAGACAGTTGTGGCAATCGCCACACCAAGTGGTTGGCAAAAATTAAGATTTGAAGTAAGCAAAGATTTTCATTTTTAATTTGCAAGTTCTTCAAAGCTGGTTACTTTTTCTTGCCTGTATGAATATATAGGAAGGAAAGTATCCACTACCAGACCCGACACGAACATTATCATCAAAATCGGTCAACCGGAAGCACTAGTTTATTCGTGTCATTTATCACTTTTTTGCGATTTTCTCAAAAACTGGTCCTATGATTTTTTTAAAAATCGCCACGTTTACTAAATTTTTTATGCTTTACAAAATAGGGTAGGTGTCATGTCTGCTGAAATTCTTGGGGAGGCTGTTTTCATGTCAAAAATTTGTTTTTTTAAGATTGCTGCTTTAATATGAATTTTAGCGCAAAAATGTATATTATAAGAGTGGAAAATTTAAAAACCAATAATTTTTATTTCAAACATTTTTTTGTATAACGCTTAGTTTAGCAGTAATTAGCGATTTTCTGTTTTTTTTCTCAAGAAAACATGTAAAAAATCGATTTTTTAAAGATTTTAGCCTTAGTATGCATTTTACAACAAAAGTGTATAAAATAAAATTTATAGGAAATCAAACGATCTACAACATTTGTTTAGAATGGTTTTCTCTACAGAGCCTAGTTTAGTGTGAAAGAGTGATTTTCCGTATTTTTAAGCCAATCTGAGGTTGATTTCATTTTGCGGTTTTCAATCTTGATTAAAATAAGGTAAGGTTTATTTGAGGTAAGTTTTTTGTTTATTTCTAATGTTTTATTACTGATGTCAGGTTTATTGTTAATTATTTGCATTGGCAAGAGAAAGTTGTGTGAGTGTTTCACACCAGTTTTTTTTTTTAAATAAGCTCGTTTTGTTTTCAAGATCGGTGTTTTATTAATGGAGTGATAGTGTAATTTAGAATAATAATTATTTGAGTAAATTTAATTCATAGCAAGTAAATCAGTCTAAGGACATACGCATACACTGTGTAGGAACAAGAAGGCTTTTATTTCATTAATGTATTGTTTTTTATGTAGCCTGTATATAAAAGTCTTTTTATATATCTTTTACTGCTTCTTATACTTTACTTTTTACAAGTACTTTCACGGTGAGCACCACTTCTTCAGGTAATAACATATAAATTTAAATAGCATTTGCCCTCAAGGATTACTCTAGCATTTTAAGGAAATTAATTAATTAGCCATGTACCTACCAATAAACTTAAATAGAATTTTCCCACAAAGCTTACTCTAAACCTTTGATAAAGGAAGATGCAATCTTCAAAAACAGTTTCTAGAAGTTATATATTATTACCTAAAGAAGCGGTACATACCATGAAAGTACTTGTAAAAAACGAAGGATAAGAAGTAGTAAAAGGTAAATATAGAAAGTTTTATATATATACATACATAAAAATACTTATATACAAAAAATTAAATCAACAACACCAAGGATTACACAAGTGAAAATAGACTTACATAAGGCACAAATAGACCCAACAGGTATTGGAGACAGAAATACATTCAGAAACAGGATAAACGAGTGGTATGTGATGTCAGAGAATGAGGTCCTTAGGAAGACAGGGACAAAGTGGACAAAAGAGAGGAAGCAAAAACATGGGGAAAGAATGAGAGAAGTATGGAAAATGAGAAAGAATTCCCAAAAATGAGTCAGAAAGCTTTGTGCCATCCATCAGGGTCCATAAACACATAATAATAATAATAATAATAATAATAACATATAGAAAGAAACAAAACTTTAATAAAATTGGATTCTGCTGCTATGATGCTAACTAGTAACTTAAATAATTATATTTTTTTTCAAATATGTTTCTAGTTTTAGTTCTGCTAGTAGAAAAGATGTTAACTCTTACAAATCTCAAGAATTCAGATGAAAATGGGTTACTAATAGAAATAAAAAATATAAATTAGATAAGATGCTTACTTTTTAAAACGGTAATAGACATATACCTTGCTTATATTGAGTTTTTTCTTGGCTTTCAGAGGTTGATTTCATGTTAGTCATTTCTTTTACACCTGGGGAGTTTGCATAATTGAGTAGTGCCAAAAATTCTTTTCTGACATAAACAGGGTGGACCCAACCACGTAACCAACATAATGCTTGTTCAGCTTCAGAAATTCTCCCCTGCATAATTAACCATGTAGGGGATTCTGGTATCTGGTTTAAAAAAAAAACAATCTTTAGTAAAATGGGGTTAGGAAGAATGAAAAAATTGGGAACCGAAGAGATTTAAAAGCTCGAGCTAACACTTTGAAGACTTAATTATGTATGAAAAAAATGAAGCACTCAAGCGCTTCATTTTTGTCATCAGTCTCTCGACTGGTTCGATGCAGTTCTCCAAGTTGTTCTATCTTGCACAAGTCATTTTATATCTGCATACCTGCAACACCCTATATCTTTTGAAATTTGCTTTAAATATTCTAACCTTTCCCTCCCCCTACAATTCACTTCCCCTAATTTTATCCTCCATTATTGATAGAGCAATACCTGGATGTCTTAAGATATCCAGTGATATCAAGATATCACATCAATATGACATTAAGATATCAAGTGCTTCTATGTGGGTATAAATAAAAATAAATAAATAAAAAGGGCTTACTTATTTGTATTAATCTACTCCATAAATATAAAAATGTCAGCTTAAATAAGTTCTTGATCAGCTCTTGATGTAACAGTATTCCACTGCTCAGGAAGCGGCTGAAGATTGGTTTGCTGTGGTGAATTCAGAGGAAAGAGTTGCTGTGGCAACATCCTGTATAGTAGTGGCACACGAAGACTACACGGTTGGTCAGGTCATTCACATCTTTAGACACTAAAAAGTGTAATGAATCATTTATCAAAACCTTCGATAGATAATTATAAAATTATTTATATGTTCTTAGCTTAAGAGTGGTGGAGTGGCAAGGGCTTGGACCATTATAGGTCTAGCCACCTTGTAAGTATTATAAAAAGTATACCATTCTTACTGGTAATGTATATGCACAGTTGCTTTGCTCTAGTTTAGTATCCATGTATACATGTAAGCCATAATTTTTACAATGTAGTGTGCGAATCACGATGGGACAATGGCTATTAATATGACCCTGACATAATATATTTTGATAAATTACAGAAATTAAATATCTATCCCATTAGATATCTTACATCTCTGTCATTTTATGTTTTAAAAATTATTTCATACAATTTTATACAGTTTGTTTGTTTTCCTTGCTATAAGACTTATAGCAAGGAAAAGTATTTCATGCATTTGGAAGTTAAATTAATTGCCTCTGGTTAATTAATATTATGATATTCTGTAGTGTTAAACCATAAAGTGATATAAATTGTTTGTTTACCAAAAATATTGTGATGAATGCTAAAACTGGCACTGTTGCACTTATGGCACAAGTAGTCCGCCAATCTGTGAGTGCCCCTATAAATAACTCTGCTAGTATACCGAATCCAGCAAAAGAACCAGACAGTGATGAAAGCATTCCACGCAAACGAGGTTCTGTTATTTCACCAATATATGAAAGCGCTGGTGCTTCCATAAATCCAAGGCTCAGTCCTAAGACAGTTGCAGCAAAGTATAGGTGTACTATGTTTGTTGAAAAGTATATTATAATCCATCCAACCACTTGAGGTATGTTTACCATCATCATGCATTGTTTTCTTCCAAATGTATCTTGTAGAAACCCAGAAGCTACACTACCCAATGGTTGACTGATAAATATAATGCTACCTGTAGGAATTCAAATGAAATACTGTAATTAAATGCATTTAGTGTTTTTAAAATAACAATTCTCTTAACCTCTAAAACTGAAACCAGAAGATTGAATTGAGTTTAGAAAGACAGGTAATTTGGAAAAAGGGTGCATAAAGTGACACCATTGGTTGCAAGTAAAGAAAAATTTTCACAGATTGAAATCTATGGTCTTGGTTGTTATGTAAAGATATGGTGCCAAGGTAAAGTAAGTAATTTAGCGTCAGTGGTCTAAGAATTAGAAATAGAGGAAATTTGTTTCTTTGTTCTGGTAACGTTTTTTGTTTCTTTTTAAGAAAAAGAAGCGTAGTAGAACAATTGTGCACACAATTAACATCTCTAAATTATTTTATGATCTTATATTGGTTAGGCAAGGTTTCGTTTTTAAAAAATTAAGAATCTAGTTGGCAACTAGGATTTAAATTTGGTAATCAAAACTAGATTTGTGAGATGCTATGTCTTGAAAACTATCTTGTATTTTCATACATGGACACCAAGATAACAAGATAGCATGGAAACAAGATAATTTTGACAAAATTTAAGCTTGTGCACTTCGGGTGAATCACCATATGTTGAGAATACCATGGACAGGGAAGAAAACATTTGAGAAAGTACTACAGTTCAACCAGCAGTCAAAATACCAAGGTATCGTTCATAAAACACTTTATCTTCATTCATTACATTCATTTTGTTTGTATATTTTGTATTGTTTGTATTTCAATAACTAATAATAATTAGTTCCTGCAATAAATTAGTAATTTCGTGTTAATTGGAAATTGAATTTTCTGACACAATTAAGTACTGTTTAGTATATAAATTAAATTATGTAGTATACATAATGTTAAATGACCTTACCAAACCACGAAGCAGCATTATCATCCAGATACAATGCGTCATTTTTATTTTTCATTAAACTTCCATTGACAATTGTAGGCATCGAGAATATAAGACCAATACCAAATAACAATGTACCAAAACCTATTGTTGCTAATACCTATGAAAAAAATCAAAATTTATTACACTGGATGCCAATGTTACCTCCTATTGAGTTAATTAAAAATAATGTTGTAATATTGCTTAATTATTTTTAAATAATATTTTATGTTAAATATTTTTTACAAATTTTAAGTTTGAAGTAAAAAATAAGGCTCAGACATTTTGGTCAGGATGAAGGATAGTCTTAATCAAGTTATAGGCTACCGTATTTACTCGCATACGACGCGCACCTTTCTTTTAACAATCTAACACAAAATTCGTAGGTGCGCGTCATATACGGGGTTTTCTGATAGATACAATGCCGGTATGTGGTTGAATTGTACGATATTCTAAATCACCAAGTCCGGTGGTAAACTAATTTGTCCATGGCATTTTGGGTAGAAGTAATGTTTGTTTAAACAAGTGCAATTTTTTGGTTTTAACAACGACCATGGCACTTTGTTAAATAACAAGTATTGGTGAGTCACATCCGGTGTAAGGCTTCACAACAAAAGTGCAAGTTCAGTTCGTCTTCTTCGAGGATTTCCGTATGTACGGTAAACAGACTCTTTACGTACAAATTCATACATTTCAGTTTACAACCCAGTCAAGATCTGGTAGGCCTACGTATTTGGGTCAGACAGTCTATTAAGTGAAAATTAGTTCTGTAAAGAGTTTGCGTTCATGCTGTTTGCGTTTACGTTTAATACTGGTGAAAAATTTAAAATTCATTTTGAAGCAGGAGAAATTGGTAACCATGTGGGCCGTAAGTAGTATGACATTCCGGAATTCTGTGTAAGAGATTGGAAAAAGAAAAAAATATAAGCTTCAAGATTCCAATAAAAACAGAAGAGCATTTCGCGGAGGAAAACGAAAATTTCCATAAGCAGAAGAACAGCTGTCGTCCTACATTGAAGACCGTCGTCAAGAAGGGTAGGCAGTATCAACGGAGATAAGAATTATAAAGGCGAAAAAATTATATTCATTATTCAGTAATTAAATTTGGTTGAGTAATTGAATGGTGATTCTAATATGAGTTTAAATTACCTAGATTTTATTATTTCTTTAAAATTTAGTAAGACCACAAACATTTACAACAAAATAGTCACACTGAGATTATGAATTGAAGATGTTAGTTTATGAAGGCGTTATAACAAAACTATAGATTTGAATAAATGTAATGAAATTTGAAATTTTAAAACGGGAGCTAAGTATATAAGGTTCCTTTTTTGTGAACTGGCAGATTTTTTTAAATTTTGGTACAAATATGTATCAAAATATATTCAATATTTATTTCCTTATAGGCCTATACCCTACATAACACCTTCTTCCACTAACATACCTGTATGTATGCATTACATTATCTGAAAATAAATAATAGTATTTTAATATTACCACAGTTTTTCACATGATAAAATTATTTATTTAAAGAAATATTTAAAACCTTTTACGGTGACGATGAGTGTTTATAACTTAGAAACTGTTAACGTTTTGTAAAAAGATATTTTCTGCGAGATTGTAGAGCGTCGGTATTCTGGTATAAAAATGTGTCAAAAAATATTAACACTTTTTATCAACTATAAAACTAAATAGACGAAAAGTTGGACCGTGATTTCTTCGTTACTCAGGTAATGAGTTAAGTACATTGGATACTGCTCACTCCCTGTAGGGAAGTCTTCAACTCGTAGACGGAATATGGATCATCCTACATCCTTTTAAAATAAACCAAATTTAAGGGAAATAACCAGAGAAAATTTTCAACATAATGAATTTGCTTCACCAACAACGTAGGGCCTAAATGCTGTTAAAAGTGATAAATTTTCAATTTATTTTTCTTAAAAAAGTTTCGAGAAACTTGTTTTAAAACTAAAATAACATCAAACCCTCTGTATTAATTGAAATAATGCACAAAATAAGAGTTTCAGGAAAATAAATTTATTATAGGAACAGTAGGCCTATATGTAGGTCTACGCTCTAGAAAAAGACGTGATCGCGACAGTCCCACTAGCAGTACCAGCAAAAGAACGCTATCGCGCGTTATTCTAGCCGGTCATTATGTCATGTGTTACTGCTGTTCAGTGGATGAAACATGTTAGATGCTTTATAACTCATTAGTCCAGTCAATGAAGACATGAATAGGCTAAATCTGGAACTAATTAGGGAAAATTGAATTTTGGCAGGCAAAAGTATACTATATCAGGAGTAGGCCTACTGTATACTGGAAATTCCTCCAACTCGTACCCCGTTTGCTTCCCCACTGAGCACCCCAAACCTTGAATTTGCAGTGTTTTAATCGCAATCTCGTAAACTAATCCATCACTCCGCAACTTTAGATTCGTCCACCAAGTACTTCGTACCCACCGAATTATACGCATCTTCAGATTTACCATTTAGTGATATACAATCTTCCAATCAGTAAATTTTCAGGCTTCACCTGGATGACGCTCAGAAAATTTGCGCGTGTACAAACGCGCCCTACTGCCCCGTAGGCTACGCACACCACTATAGAGTTGAAGACTCCCATACAGGAAATGAGCAGTGTCAAAAATGTACTTAACTCATCACCTGAGTTACAGCGAAAATTCGAGCCCAGGTCTCGAATTAAAAATAAGCAGAAGGCCTACACAGCTTCTTTACTGACCAGTATTTCCATTAGATTGACTTAGAGTAATCTATGACAAGTTCATAAAAAGATATATGTTGTTGTCAACGCAACTGACTTATATTTTAAGTTACATTCTCAGGAAAGTTTAGGATTTTTTCATCAGAGAACCTTTGCATAAATTTGACATAAAACAAGAAACATAACACTTTTGTAACACCATCGCAAAAACTCGCACAACATCATTAATAATTTCATTCGCTTAATGTGTGCACTTTTTCAAACGACCGAAAAGTTTTCCCTATGGAAACTTTTCAAGGCCGCACTCGAAAATATTACAGTTTTCTTCCTATACTTCAGTACAATCAAAGTAGGCCTATACAGCATTTTTTAAATCATTGTAATTCCTGTACGGTTCGTTTAATTTAAATAATTCTTTCGCTAAAAATTTATTGAAAATTTTCTCTTTATTTCGTTTCCTACACGTGTTTTTAAAGTTATCTTTAAAGAGTCTTTACAGTTATCATTAAAGACCGAAAAGTTTCTCGCATGCTGACTTTTTTATCGTGTTTCGCGATTTTACAAAATTTATTTAAGAAAATACCTTGTAACTTAAAAGAAATGATTTTCTGTTAAATTTTATTGCATCATCGGTTTCCATAATTATTACAGAACAAACCTGCCAAATGTTATGTTAATCCGTGAAATAGTTGTTGAGCAATGACGATGTACTTGAAAAATACACTTTCTTCTTCAAAAACAAAACTACTAACTTATACATTATCTCATTAAGCGTATGTTTTTCGAAATAATTTTAAAGAACAAAATAACATGCGAAATACTTTGTTTTATAAAAATACGCCATTTCCGACAAGTTTCAGTTACTTTAAAAAAATTAGATGTATGTTTTCTGAAATGGTTTTACAATCCGCATATTGCTCCCCTCTCCGGAGGCCATCAAGTTACACACAGACAGTACATCTATCTAGTGTAGCATACTAAATGGCTACTTGCAAAAATTCGGAACATTTTATTTTTAATTTGCTATAATTAGTTGTGTTATTATTCAAGGCTTTTGATCTGTTTTCTTAATGTGTCAAACGAAATGTTCACATTAATAGATATCACATTACTCTTTACAAAGTAAAACATTGAAGCTCTTTTAACACCTGTTTTAATTTCATTTTAATTAATATTTAAATGTTTTATAACTCTTTTTCATAATTTCTGCTAGAGTTGGAATTTTTGTCAACTTATTCTTCTCATGAGATTGTGTGAAAATAGAATTAGTAAATTACAAGTCATACTGTTAAGAACAATAACTCTCAACTGAATTAAGCTAATGATAACTCAACACCTTGAACATTACGGAATTCAATGCAAGTTACCTGATCCTGGTTCAAATCCTAGCGAAGGTAGTTACTTTTATACGGATTTGAATGCTAGACAGTGGTTACCGGTGTACTTTGATGGTTGGGGTTCAATTAACCATACTCTCTCAGGAATGGTCGGGCTGAGTCTGTACATGACTACACCTCTTTTACACGCGATACATATTATCCTCATCTCATTGGGTCATGGGGATGCTTATTGTTCTGAATTGAACATATTGCAACGTACACACATTAGGGATTAAAAATAAAAATAATATAAGTTACCTGAAAACCAAAAAAAACATTAGAATTATATTATTATTATTATTATTATTGTGACTAGTACCTGCGCTATTGTTCGCCGTGTTGCACTAATTTTTTCTAGCTTCTTCTTACCAGATGGTGGCAAAGGGACATCATTTTTAAATTCTAAGTTCAAATTGTTTAATTGTTCCTCCTTATTGTTAATTACTAATGAAACAGGTTTGTCTTGGTTTTGCTGCTCTGTCCCCATTTTTATAAGCCAGGTTGGAAGTCTAAAAATGTTCAAGAATACATACATCAAATAGATAAATAAACTTTATTTCTCTCTAGAATAATGCATATTAAAGTATGACTTATTATTTTGAAATAGGGATTTCCTACCTACAGATGTGAAAATTCATTAACGGGAAGGCTTTTCTTCTTTCTTCTGTTCACCAGATGTTCCGTTTTTACTCTTCATAGAAGTCCGTTATTGATTGTCTGAATTTCATTCGGTTTATGTAAGTTTTCACGCTTTATTTTGGTTTTCTCAATATTCTGTCTGACTTCCTTAAACCATTTATCCGACATTATCCGACACCTTAGGTCTACTGTTTAGTGTCTTAAATTTTTTTTGTGAACCGGTTGTTATCCATTCCCTGTCGGACCTTACCGACCTTCCTTGACAAAGCATTTGCCGGTTTTGATCGCTCAGAACTCTTTTCGGTGCAGGAGAACGAGCCCCTTCCACCTAGTATACAGTGGTGGGTCTAGTATACATGGCCTAAAGAGCCGAGCCCAGGCAAACCCAAACGACCTTAAAACAGGGGGTGATTTTACTATGATTTGTATTGATAACTACTCGTAATATTAAAGAAGTTCGTTACGCGACGCAAGTTTAAATTATTTTTTCTAGTTGTTTACTTTAACTTGGTACGTTTCCTGCTATTGGTAAAATTAACTAATCTTTATAATAATTTTTTCTTTTTTTTACATTTTAGGGGTGTCTGGACACCCTGGAGAGACCCCCTCATCTACACAACTGCTTATAGGCCCACTGATAAAAACGTTTAAAAAGTTTACCGAAAGAGAATAAAAAGTGGGAGCCAATTACTTTTTTTTATCTTTAGTACAGGTCATAGGCTATACTCCCGTTAAAAACTATGAGATTTGCGTTGGGGCTGGTGAGCTAGCCTAAGAACGATTGGCGTAACAGAATGAGCGTAGTTCTGCGCAAAAAGTGTCTACGGCAGTCATAAATTGCACATAGAATTCCCAGGTTGTGTTCCTTCCCTTCCACACGTGATCCGTACTGATTATAACAAAAATTCCTGTTTTCTGTACTCAAAAAAAAAAAAAAAATTTATTCGTACATTTGTGATATGGCTCTCAATGGTAAGGTTGTGTTGTAAGTTAAAGACTTTGAGTAGTTTGCTGTGAAGCGCAGCAAGGGGGTTGCTAGTACCTCATAGAGTATAATGAAAAAGTGGTTTATAAAATAAAATATCCAGTAAATTATTCCTAACAAAATGACACAGTATTTCTAAAAATTTTATCTCAAATTTTATCAAATATAGTGTAGGATAAAGATTAAAAAAATTAACTGGCCGTAATTTTGAAATGTTTGAAGGTAGGCTACAAATTCTAAACTTTTTATCAGCTACACGACGCCCTTAAGTTTGCATTTCAGCAACATATCAGATTTCATAAAGATATTACTAAGCATTTTCTTGATGCAGAAATGTTTCTTTAATAAATACAAAATAGCGGCCTGGAGGAAAACAAAGCATAAATTCGAATCTATGTTTATTGGAATTTTTCACCTTTTGTATATTAGGACAAGCACGTAAAGTTTTTACGGATTTCAGTGACAGCATGTACTTATAGTATTATTTCGTAACAAACAATTTATACAGTTTTTACAGAAACTGTTATCATTGTCTTCTGTAAATTGTGTGCATTGCATGTGAAATTAATAATGCATCGTGCTGTATTTGTATTTTGTTCTTAACTTCATCTTAAGTACGAGATGTGTGTGAAAAGAAGTAAAGCTCTATTATTAGACCTCGACCATAATTATTCAGTAATTCAAATGTTAGTATATAGTATAAAGGGCTGGAAGAACGTAGCACATGTGATTGGGTAACAGTTGAGGTAAAAATTAATGTATGTAGCTTACTTAATTACTTAATATGCAGGGTAATATAACACATACATAATATAATATAATATTGCACATAACAGGCAGGTGGAGCGTTAAATTATTTGCATTCGATCTGCTAGTCCAAGGTTAAAAAAAAGTTCTGTTTCTTATTATATGTTCAGCCAATTATATGACTGAAGCGTTTAAGAACAGAAGAAGTAGAGGTGTGAGAGACACTAGTCAAGAGTTATCTCCTCCAAGAGTAATGAATTTATTATTATACAGCCAGACCCTATGTTGAATGAAGTGAAGGTGTCATTTGCAGGGTGGAAAGTAGTTGCTTTTCAGAGAGCCTGACGTGCTGATAAGCACACTTTTCACTCAGTGAGGAAGGTAATGTGAACCACCTAACTCCTCGTTTTACTTAGTAAAGCCTCTAGAGATTCAAGCCAGCCTTTTAGCTGATTACCTAAACAACAACAGTATAATAATACTCTATGTACATTTCTAATAACTTTTTTTATAGTAATTATTGTTTTAATAAGGAAATAACGCATTATAAATAAGTACTTTTACCCACGGTAAAATACCTTGCTTTTACCTAACTTACGTTGTCAACACAAAAAATGTAGGTATGATAAATTGATATCTTCAAACTAAATTATAAACTTATCTACACAAAACTCAAAAATTATTTTTTTTTATAATCTATTCATAAAATAAGTAAATAATTTTGTTTACATTTATTGACAAGGCTAGTGGGCCACTGTGAAAAATCGCTCTAATTAGCAAAATTATCTAGGTAAGGAAAATTATCTAATTAAACGATTCCAAATCACAATAAATTCTGAGAAATAATTTCAAAAAGAAATTTTTAGTAAATAGTGTAAACACGTTTAAAAAGTACTTTTAACAATCACTTGACACCCGTTGTTGAGCACGTGTGGCATGGGAAAACCTTAAATATTTGGGGGCTCTGAAAAGGGCCGTGTATATGTCTAGGATACCTGCAAACATAAAAGCCAGAAAGAGAAAAGTAGGTTTTTTAAGATGATTGTTGGTGGGCGGCTGTGGTGGTCGTCGTGATGGTCAAAGAACTGGACTAAACGACGTCTCGTAGTCCAACAGAAGACTTCGTCTTCTTCTGTGGCGGTAGTGCGTGGATGGCTGCTTCGTCAGGAGCCGGTGCGCCAAAGTTCAGTTGAGGGACCACTGTGTGGATTGGTCGCAACAGCGGGCGATGACGGTGCCGGGCGACGGCGGTTAAGGTGTCGGGTCGACAAGCGGAAGCATTATCATCTTACTTGCGGGACTGCTGCACAATATTTTTATCTTTTGAAGCTTAAGATCTACTTTATAAAGGAAGAGGTTATACAAAGTTCCTACGCAAAAATCTTTTTGTAAGAGAGATATTTACTGTTTGTGTTGACGGCGAAGAATGTGAATAGTCCTGAAAACCAACTTTTTTTTCTTAAAGTCAGGAATTTCAATTTTTATTATTGCAAAAAACCTTTTTGAGTCACTAATTTAAACTAGTGAAATAAATAAATCAATAATATTGTACAAAATAATTATTTTCTTCTGGCCTATCAATGTATTTTACAAAAAAAAACAACGTAAGTTAGCACTTTACTCCAATTTATTTGAGAAACACTTCAAATCAAAATTTTCAATTTTTTTAAAAATAAGTGGCTTGTCTTTTAAAAGACAAAAGTGTACATTTTATATTAAAGGAGACAGCCTTCTGAACTAGTTTTGGGACGGCACAGTAAAATATGTGGCTAGGCCTATATGCAGACAGACAGCAATGTTACTTGCAAAACCAGATACATCCAACATAACTTAACTTGATCATGTAGGCATCCTTCGCATCCCAGAAAATATACAGTATTCGTTTAGTCTCTGATGGATGCGGAGGGCAAAACAAAAATATCAATATGATGGGAATAATATCTGTTTGGTTTTGTAATTATGCACCAGTGACATTAAAAAATGTAGAGTATATTTTCCCAGTTGTGGGCCATTATTTTTTACCACCAGATCGTGTATTTGTACGAATCGAGAAGGAAGTAAAAAAAATAATCTGATCCTGTTTTAAGTCCAAATGAATACAGAAAAATATTTTCAAACTACGGCACTGTGATTAATTTAGCCGACAAAGTATGTGACTGTCAGACGGTGCTTCAAAATATTACTTTCCCACCAGGAAAATGGAATTTTCGTTTCAATCCTACAAAGAGATTTTATTTTAAAAGAAATGAAAACCAGAACAACATTCTTGTTAGAGGAGAAGTTCACTACAAAACAGACCTAGGAAAATATAAATCAGTTTTAAAAAAGGGGCGCGTAATAAATGACGTGGAACGTCCAGAAATGATACAAAGTGGCAAAAATATTTTTCCACTTAAGGTGCGCGACGTTACCAATTTACTTTTGAAACATTTTGGTCCTGACTGGAAATGTATAGATTCCTTAATATATTTTAAAAAACATAGTAGAGAATAATACATTAGGAGTTGAACTGACTGAAGAAGAGCATGACAGTGTTGAAATGGTTGTGCAAATTGCGATGAAGTTGATGATTTTATAGTGTAGTTTAAAATTTTTTAATAAGTAATCGATAAAGTTTCACGTCATCAAACCAAATTTATACAACAGCAAAAGTTGTCATGAACAGCAAAGAGTATCTACGCATAAATCAAATAAACAGTAATAGCAATAGTAAAAAATAGTAATAGTAATAGTAGTTTAGTAAATATTATGAATTAGTTGTAGGTAAGATTGTATCAATCAAAATAAAACAATGCTTGTATTTTGAAATAATAAAAAGTAAGTACCAAAAAGTTAAAATAGATGGGTATGATTAATTCAAAACCAGATAAGTCCATTTAATTATTTGCAAAACCAGATAGATTGATACTTCTGTAGCAAAATCAGATGCATCCAACGCAAATTTTTAAATAACTTAAAAAATATTGATTTTCTGAAACTGAAATCTTTTGGTGTTCATGTACAAATTAGCTTCTGTATGATGGTATAAAATGAAACATGCAAAATTTCGTCCATCTGAGATACCGGTTTTTTTCATTCCTGAAAAAGAATATTTTCTGGATATATCTGGTTTTGCAACTAGACGACGACAAAAGTGTACATTTTATATTAAAGGGGTCAGTCTTTTGAACTAGTTTTGGGACGGCACAGTAAAATATGTGAGCTAGCACAACTAGGCCTATATGCAGATTGGTAAAAATGGGATGAATAAAAGACTTGGTTATTTAATGAGTAGGCTTAAATACAATACGCTCATAGTTCACCTCAAAACAATTATTTTAATTAAAATATTTTTTTTAATATAGGTAATTAAATAAATGGGAATCTTGTCTGCATTTTACAGATAACATCATATCATCAGCTATTATGCATAATTATGTACTTTGAAATGCACTGAAGTTAAACATTGCTTGCCGTACAAAAAGTAAAAGACAACAAAAAGGAAACTACAGTGCTATTTTTACTGCGTTATTTTATAAATTATAGTGTTGTTTATTATAATTATTTACAGTACAGTTTATTAATTCTAATGTTATTTTTAAATTACTAACGTGTAGGTAACCTAGCTAAGTTATATTCTACCTTTGCTATTTCTTTCAAGGAGCGGATGTAATTTGAAATACTTTTAATAGTATTTTTAGTACTGTTTTATTGCATTTTGTAAGACAGTCGTTTTTGGATTCTATTTATTTTTATTACCTGTATCTATTTTACAGTACCAGTGACGTAGTGTAAGTAGCTTATAATAATTTCCAATAAAATACTGGAAATCGTAAGTTTTCCCTGACCGATTCGGAGATTCAGGGTTTTAATAGATTTTTAGGCTTAACAAACAAAAATATCCCTGCCGAGCCATGTTACAATGCTTTGTGTTCATGTAATGTGTTTCTTATTTTTTCGATTTTTTTATACATTTAGTTTGTCTAATTTGTTATATTTTCGTTGTGGTTGTAATCGTTGTTAACATATTATTTTTTTGGTTTTTTTTCATTGTTTTATCGAAATTGGAATTTGATTTTCAATATTTTCGTTTTATAATATATGCCCACCCGCCTTATGAGTTACTGACAAGCGAGTTTTTGATTACTGTAATTATGATAGTTTGAGTTATTATTTTGACGATTTCCCCTATTCATAAAATTTTATTTAGTTACAATGGTGTAACTAAGGTATTTGCAACCCTAGTCTTATTGTAACCTCTCTCAAACCATTATATCACGCATAGCGCGGGTGGAATTGCTAGTTTTTTTTATTATTAGATTTTTTTGTTAAACATTGTATTTATTTACAATCAGTTATGTAACTACGTAGGCCTATAAGTAAATGATAATGAAATAAATATGAAAAGAAAGGAGGCCACCCAGTGATGGTTGTCCTCAAACAATACTAACATTGAAGTTTTGATAGTATTATAAAAATGATAAAATTCATAAAAGTATATACATTGAATTAATCTGAAAATAAAACTGAACGAATTTATTACATTAAAAGTAAGGAAACAAAAATAGACAATTAATTAATCATTAATTAATTATTGTGATGGTTGCATTTTTGTTTTCATTTAAAATTTTCTTCATACGTGGATCTTCGCAAGAAACATATAAAAGTAATTATTGTTCTCGAGTAATAACATACGATTCCTATATTTATTTTTTAGAGCAACCATAGAGGAAAACCCCTTTTTACAGAGATAAAACGTGGAAAAAAGTTTCAATATTTTCAATGCTTCTGGGACTAAATTCCCATATTAATGTCGTCGAGTAAGCCAAAACTTATTTAAATCTTCAGATGCAAATTGCAGTTGTAGCGTTTTGTCGGCAGACATTTCGATGAATCTTAACTGGTAACTTAGCTGCGGCAATAACGTTTTCACTAAACGGATTCAGTACCCATCTCTTTGAGAAATCATTTCTATCTTCCGGGAATTACTCTGTCAATTGAGTAAGTAATATTGTTGTAAATAATATTTCTTTTCAATTATTGAAAAGAAATATTATTTACAAATCTAAAATATGAATTTTTTCAGGCGTCTGGTCGTCAGACTATTATCCAGGTTTATTGCTAAACTGTTTTTGTGACAATTTAGACATCTTCGGTACACTGCACTAAACCTGTGTATTTAATATCAAACTTGGGGTACGTCCAGGTATTCATGTATTTCATAATTGTTAGATTACGAACGTCTAATTTTATTGCGCGCGTGAAGTTTTATTGGCCAATGCATCTTCATGTGACTAATTTATGATACGGCACAGCCACCGATATGGTAGCATTTTATAATGACAAAATTATACGTTGACAGTAGCTGATTTGTTTATCACAAGTTCAGTCGGGAAAGGAAATGTTATGTAATTATTTTTGTCAGTACTAAATATTTTGCATTTGTTTAAAAGTTTAAATGTAGGTACGACTGACGTTACTCATATTTATCTTCAAAAATTCATAATTTAAAAAATTTCAAGGTTGTCAACCGACATTGTATTCAGTGATATAATATCGAGGGAAGAGAGACAGAAACACTGCGAAAGAGTGAGTGAGAGAGATAGACGTAATATATTATTGTTTCCAAAATAAAAGTAATCCCTTTACTTCTGGATACGTAAGATTCGTTATAAGCTTCTCTTTTCAGCCAAACCGTTTACAATTGAATCAAATTTGTCGTAATTATTCAATTTAAAAAACGCGGATATTTTTATTACAGCTAAATTAAAAAGATCATAAAAAGTAAAAATTTAATAATTTGTAACAATGACTTTTTCTCGTTCGTTATTAACCCGCATAAAACTGATCAAGAATCACAAAACTATGTTATGTATCTGCCTAGCTCATTTAAAAAATTTATTACTATAACCGTTGTTACTAAATTTTTGTTGAAAGAATTTATAGGATGCAGTGACCAAACCTTATGCACCGTATCTTGACTCGTGTTGCGGAGAAAGGTCTAAGAAACTTTAATGTCAAGTCTACAGACAAGTCTGAGTCTAGTCTGTAAGTCTGAGATTTTAGTGGTTTGTAGGAAGTATTTGGGTATAAATATTATACATACTAGAATGAGCAACTAAGGATGGAGAATAAGCTTTCATGATTATTTAGGTTTTAGAGGGAACTTTCTCTCTACGGATTTTACCGACACAATAATTATAGTATTGGTCTTTTGTTTTAAAAACTTGGTGGAAAATAATTTACACGGTGTCGTTGGAAAAATTACATCAAAAAAATACAAATAGGTAGCATGGTGCTAAAATGAAAGATGGTAAGTTCAAGCGACAGCTCGAGACGTAGGAGGTGCAGAGGAGATAACAAAGACAAAGAAGAAGATGAAGTTATGCTATTGTTTCTATAACTGGGAAAATTTAGATAAGAAAGCCGCAAGATAGGAAAATTAAGAAGCTTGGATGATATTACAAACGTGATATAAAGTAAAACTTTACAGCTAAAGTTGATGTAACATCTCAGATCCGTTGTAGCCTAGAGATAATAGAATTTCATGTTTAATCTTCTTAGTAAGCTGCCATTTATTTTAGAGCTAGGCTAATAATTCGAAAAACCCACTAGGGAGTCTTCTTTGACCGATTTCTTCGTTCTGGACGTTAATAAATAGTAAAAATATCGACGAGTTGTGGCAAAATATGTTTTTCTTTACTTTCTGTAGAGTAAGGATATAACATAAACTAATAAATTCATATGAATTGAACGTCAGAACAGGTAAAATGTACGTGTGCATTAACATACATAAGTGGCACAGAAAGCAGAAGTATGAAAATATAACAGCTGGTAAGAAAACTGTGTAATATTTTAGCCATTAAACGGAAGACATGATGTGGGTGAAAATAAAACATGCGATATCAACATGTCTAAATTTTTTTTATTTCTGATGGGATAATTTACTGTATTTTACTATAAAAATTATTAAGGCAGTGGTTTAATATCTTGTTGAAGTAAAATTATTACTGTCTAAATCATAATGTACGATTGTATTTCAGTAATATTATTTTTTAAATTATAGTTTTTATTATAACTCACAAAAACAACCTGGGTGTAGTAACTACTCATAAACTCAATGTGCCGACACGATTGATTCCTTAGAATTGCTCAGAATTTCCTTATTGCGATTCCTTATAATGTTTTTCAAGTATTAATTATTAAAATTTGTGTGTAAAAGAAATTGGGGTTATTACTAATTGATAATTCGCACGTAGAGATTTTTACCAAGAAAGCTTATATTATACAACGAAAGTCAATGATTAAATAAGAATCTATTGTAGCATGCAGACTAGAATTTTTTTTTTAATTCATTTATTTAACGTCGCATCAACTACAACGGTCATTAGCGACGACGTTGGGGTGTAACTATATACAATGGAGGATGAAATGATTTTTTGTAACGTATGAAAATATGCCATGCCTGAAATTTGTTTGCAATACTTTGTTTGAAATAAACAAATAAAAAAAATTCATCGCAAACTGAAATGTTGCACAGATGTAGATATTGATTTATAATATATTATATCGTCTTTGTCTCTCATGTCCACTGAAAACCAATAAATTCATAGTTTGTGCATATGGCTTTAGCATGACAATAATTTATCATAATTATAAATCAAGACAATTCTTGATAAATAATACAATTAAGTTTTAAAGATTGACTTCCCACGACAGTTAAGAAAAACTGATTGCCGAAATTACAGCTATGCATAAAGAAAGTTATGAACGAAAAATAATTTATATTAATTAAAAATTAAATTAAATTTTTTGATAATGCTTGAATTAATTTCTTACACATTTTTTTACTAAAGGCTTTTGGACCAGCCTATTCAGCCTAGTATATTAGCTGGTAGAAAATAAAACGTTTCCATTCAATTGTTAATTTAACACGGGAAACAATTGTTAGGTAGATTAATTTTTGTACCAAAAATGTAATATTGTATAAAATATTTAAAATTTCAATTTGTAAATAAAGGTAAGAAAATTGAGTATAAAATTTAAACAGTTTTTGTGTAGTAGCCTAGTGGAAAAATAAACCAACAAATTTGGATAAACAATTTAATACGACGTCCACCAGTTACCAGTTAAGAACACCAGGGGATATTCATCTTCAACTCTTGGCTAAGTACACAAAAAGCGATCAAATTATGTGGTCATTTAAAAATTAAAATTCCCATAAAAAAGTTTTATTTAATATATTTTAAGATAAAGCTTTCAAGTCCAGTTTACTTGGCACCGGTTTTATTACTTATAGTAAAATATCTGGCTTCCTTATTTGGTACTTATAAGCTACTTTTGTGACATCGCACCATTTGTTTCATAAACACTAAAAATTAAATTAAAATTTAAAAAAACCCCCGACAACAAAAAAAACTTTAAAAAGTAAAAATTAATATCTATTGCCCTTTAGGATTATTCGGCTATAGGATAATATAGCCCTTTAGGATTGACGTAGTCTCGTAGGGAAACCGCTAAGTACCAAAATATGACTTATTTGTTTTACTTAGCGGTACCCCGACGCGACGACGTCAATTCTTAAGGGCAAATACATAATAGCCTATTATTATTTTTACTTTCTCTTGCCTATATGAATATATTGGAAGGAAAGTATTGTTTTCATGTCGTTTTTCGAAATCGAGTTTTCACCGGATCTACACGTTTTCAGACCCCCTGAACCCAAAAACATGTTTTTAGCGATTGGTCTGTGTGTGTGTGTGTGTGTGTGTGTGTGTGCGCGCGCGCGCGCGCGCGCGTGCGTGTGTGTGTGTGTGTGTGTGTGTGAACAGAATATCTCAAAAATGGAACATCGTACGAACTTGAAACTTGAAACTTAAGTTACATACTACTACCGACTCGACATGAATATTTTCATCAAAATCGGTCAAACGGAACTAGTAGTTTATTCGTACCATTATTCATTTTTTTGTGATTTTCTCAAAAACGGCTTTTATAATTTTTTAAAAATCGTCTTAATTAATAAATTTTTTATGCTGTATAAGATAGGGACCATGTCGGCTGAAAATCTTGGAGAGGCTGTTTTTAGTAAAATAATTGTTTATTTTAAGATTGTGGTTTTAATATGCATTTTAGCGTAAAAATGTATTTAATAAAAGTTGTAGAGAATTTAAAATCCTACAACTCTAACTTCAAACTTATTTGTATAACGCTTAGTTTAGCGGTAATTAGCAATTTTCTGTATTTTTTCTCACGAAAACGTGTAAAAAATCGATTTTTAAAGATTTCAGCCTTACACCTGTTTCACCAGTGACGGGGATTACATTTTACGACAAAAGTGTATATAATAAAATTTATAGGAAATTAAAAGACCTACAACTTTTATTTAGAGCATTTTTCTCTACAGAGCCTATTTTAGCGTGAAAAAGTGATTTTCCGTATTTTTAAGCCAAACTGAGGTTGATTTTCATTTAACGTCTTTCACTCATGATTAAAACAAGGTTAATTTTTTGTTTATTTTTAATGTTTTATTACTTAGGTTATATTGTTCATTATTTGCATTGGCAAGAGAAAGTCGTGTGAGTGTTTCACACCACATTTTTTTTTTTTTTAAGATTTTGACCTTAATATGTATTTCAGAGCAAAAGTGTATAGAATCAAAGTTGTAGAACCTTTAAAAACCTATAACTTTTATTTCAAACATGTTTGTACAACGCTTAGTTTAGCAGCAAGATTAGTGGTTTTCTATTTTTTTATTTATAGCTGAGAACACTCTCGATCAAGTTACCTTTCAAATAAAAAAAACTAAATTAAAATCGTTTCAACCGTTTGGAAGCTACGATTTCACAGACAGAAACACAGATACACACGTTAAACTTATAGCACCCCTCTTTTTTCGACGGGGATTTATAAAAACACGTTTGCTCTTTTTATTTCCATAGGTATCATCGGTAAATTAAATGTTAGTTTCAAGTGAATCATCGAGGCAATTTTTTCCAACATTTTATCGATTACTTAAAACCGATCAAGTATTAGATTTAAAAATATATTACAATTAAGGTGTCACTCGTTATATATTTTTAATTTGTCCGAGCTCAGAACATTTTTACCAAGCGTTTTACATTTTATAACATACAGCAGCTTGTTGAAGAGCTATGCACATTATATTGACTTGTAATTTTAAATTGGAAAAACAACGAAATAAACGTTTATGTTTAAATTCGTGGTTAAAGTTCCTGGTTCAAATCCTATTGAAGGTAGTTACTTTTAAACGGATTTGAATACTAGACTGTGGTTACCGGAGTACTTTGATGGTTGGGTTTAAATTAACCATACTCTCTCAGGAATGGTCGGCCTAAATCTGTACAAGGCTACACCTCATTTACACGTCATTTATATCATCCTCATCTCATTGGGTAATGGGGTTGCTTATTGTTCTAAATTGAACAGATTGCAACGTACACACATTAGGAATAATAAAAATGTTTAAATTAAATGTATTTGAATATGCAAGTTATTACTCACGCGAACAGATAGTTTTTGGCCTCCGTTGGTTAACCTTTAAAGTTTTCGAATGCTAAGCCGGAAGAACGGATTTCGATTCCAGTGTTCGGTCGTTAAATGTCTAGTAGTTATAATCAATTAATTATTAAATTTCAACTAAGTCCTCTTTACACCTATAGTTACTGCTAAAATTTCGTAGCCCACCGTAGTCGCTGATAACCAAGCGCCCAATGCGACAGACAGTTAAAAAAAATATATAAAATAATGAACTAAAAATTCAATCAACCTATCAATATGAAAACCACATCAGTTGCTTATGACCAATCCGTTGATGTGACTTAAGACTAAAAAATAGACTACGAAGATGACATTAATTAATGGTATTTATCATTGTGTAAATTATTTATAACAATAGATGATGTTGAGTAATAAAGAAATTAATAGTTAGTACCTGTTTGGTATACTGCTGTGTTCTCCAGCTGAAGCAGGAGAAATCACTGCGGTGTAGACTGGGTGAAAAATTTAAGAAGAATCAAGCCACCGCGTTGACTCTGTGAAGAAGTTGGGTCAACTAGGCATAACCACTGTTAGTATATTGTACTATGAATAGTAGGCCTTCCCTACACTTTGTTCGGTACGTTATGTAATAACCTCCTAGGTATTACGATAATAGCCTGTATGATAACAAAAATAATTATTACAGACCATTCATACCACATTACTGTAGCAATAATTATAATTTTTTTTTAATACGTACAATACATCTTCATTTAAATGTGCCTACCTACCTTTCCCTTTCAGACAAATTATTTTATATAAATTTGCACACTAACAATTACAGTATGGTCGCAGCAACCGAACCCGGTACACCGAAACCTCCAGTAATCCGAACGATCACTTATTATCATGTATTTAATTAAGTATTTTTTTACCATTTAGAAAAATTCTTTAAAAACGTCTAATAAATAGAGTGCGGGCCACTGATAAGAAAACCTGATGCACAGCGGGCTTTATACTCATGGTTTTTGCAAGAAAGAGCAAGGCAATCTACAGTGGAGACGTTCTCACCCAAAAGCGAAGTTTTTCTACTAGGAAATGACCCGGAAAGATGACTTTCAAGCATGTATAGGCTGGCTGGACAAATTCAAACAACGATACGGTATTAGACTGTTAACTGTTACCGGTGAAAAAACTTCTAGTGATATCGGAGATTTTATGAACTTTAAAACAAAATTCCAGGATGAAGTATAAAAACGGGGTTTAACAGCAGATCAAGTTTACAATGGAGATGAATCGGCATTGTACTGGAAAATATTGCCCGAAAAAACCTTAGTTCATAAGGGGAAAAGACTGTCGCTGGATTCTAAGTTAAAAAAATCGCATAACATTTTCCCGTGGAGTAACAGCACTGACATTTACAAGTTACCATTGTTTGTTTTAAATTGTGTTTTGTTTGAAAATGATGTGAAAATAATACTGTAACGTATTTCAAATAATGGTATCATTTATAATTTAGTGTTCTCATATTTTGTAAAATCTGTATTTTTTATCCTACAGTATATTGTATTTGTAATTTGATTGCCGAAATCTAAGATTGTAGACCCTATAATCCGCACAAATCGATAATCCGCAAAGGTCGGACAACTTATGTGTTCGGATTACCACGACTATACTGTATTCCGATAGTGACTCTGTTGGTAAGATGTGTCTGATTTACTGAAATATAATTGAATTCCGACTTTTGACAATTTTATGAAGGCGCGAACAATAATACTAGATACTACCGTTAAGTCAGTATCTGCATCCAAAGAAATTTTCGGGGTAAATGTATTGCAGAGATGTAATACATTTTTTGGGGAATTAACAGTCACCGCAATAATTGACTTGGACTTGCAAAGTTAGCATTTGTAGCCGGCAGCTATAAATGTTTTTAACTGAAGTATTTCGGACATGTTATGCGTAGAGAAAAATACCATCTGCTGCAGTTGGTTATAGGCCTATAGGGCAAAATAGCAGGGTTAAGAAGCCGCAGGGGAACGAAAATCCTCATTAAAAAACCTGAGATGTTGGTATTATTGCTCCTCTGTGAGAACAATTTAGGGTAGCAAAGTCAAAAGTAAAAATTGTTGTTTGCCGGCCGCATTGGCGTAGTTGGTAACGTGCTCGCCTCTCATCACGTGGTCGTAGGTTCGAATCCCACTCAGGCACGGCATATTTTCATACGTTACAAAAAAAATCATTTCATCCGTCATTGTACACAGTCACAACCCAACGTCGTCGCTAATGACCATTGTAGTTGATGCGACGTTAAAAAAATAAAAAAAAAATGTTGTCATGATTGCCAACTTCCGATTAGAGAACGTACCCAAAGAAGATAGCTGGGAGCTTTGGCTTAGCAGTTAAGTACACTACCAACTGAACGCACCGTCAAGATTAAATCAACCATTGCCGAAATGCCATTGCCATTGTGCATTGCCGAAATGTAGGCAACTTTTTTAATTTAATGATTATGCCTACATGCGCTTTTCCTTGTGCATAGTTAAATGGTAAGGGTGATAGCTATATGGATGAAATGTGTCAGAATGGAATTGAACCCTTGACCCTGGAATAGAAGCCAGTTGTGATAACACTACACTAAACGCTGGCCAAATAACACAATACATATAAAATTCGTTATGTACAACTATAAAGTAGTTATTGTACGTATATGCAACTTATTTTTATAACATGGTCTAAATGGTTACATCAGTCATTTTAGTTAACACAGCTTAGTTGTTGCGCAGTTTAAGGATAAATCGCTGGACCGGTGGGGTGGTATATAATGTGGCTTGGTGGAAGGTATAGCCCAAGGCGAATAGACTAGACTATATTATTCAGTAACAAACTGTTACATTCGTACAGTTAACCTACAAAAGTTTCTGTGATATAATACTGTATGTGCTCTGGGTGTAGTGTACGTTGGCGTGTTGGCTGAACTGATATCAAAGCAGTGGCGCATGCGCACTAATGTTTCCCCCTTTACCCCTCGTTTAAATCAAAGGCATTCTCGTGAGTAAACTAACTATACTAACAGTGACTCACCGAATATTAGACTCGTCTAAGTTTAGAAAGCTCACTTGCCGTCGTAGGCTATATAAAACACCGTTCTATAACTATACTAACTATAACTATTAACTTATTACTGTAATTTTTACTTGGAAGAATACTATAATGTTTTTCACGCTTGATAAGCTCTGCTATTCCACGCGTTTAGACCAATCAGAACGTTTGCCAGCGCTGTCAGATTGTGCCTGATAAGCACATGGCTATAAGAGCCACAGTAGTTCACTTGTGTCTTGCAACTCGATTATAGAGCGCTTTAACATGCAATACTTTATAATATAATCAGCTGATTGTATGTTCATAACTATGTTATAGGTAATTGTTATTAAAAGATTATAATTTTATGACAGAGCTACGAGAGCAAGTATTGGCAACGTTGCTGGCAAGTCATGGGCTATGAAGTGGGAGAAGGCAATGCTTACGTTCAGAGCTCATCAGCTTTGAAAAATAGTATAATAGCATTTCCTTGCATACTCCTTGAAAATACTTTTTCGCAATTAGCTTATACTAGGTAGGCTATCAAGTAATAGTTTAAATTTACTAACTATTGCGAGGGGCTCAAAATGAAGGTGAAATAACTGTAGTAAGTAGGCCTATACTTCATTAAGTTTTTCAAAAAGTAGATAGGCCTACCTACTTTTGTTATTTCTACAAAAGTAAATAAACATAATTTTTTTCTTTGCACGATAATTCAGTTTCCCTTTTTTCCGCAATCATGACCTTATTCTCCAACTAAATCATTAAAACGTTCATAAATGGTCATTCGGAAATAAGTAATAAGGCTTTACTACATCAAAAGACAGTATGAAAACTTTTTTTGTTCAACTTTTGGTTACAAATCTTTTAGCAAACCTCCTCTTTTCTTAGTCTTACTCAAGTCCTCCTTCTTCGTAGACCACGGTGCAGAAAAATGTGTTGCTTACAAAATTAATGGATAAAATGGTAATATTGTCAACGTGAAAAATGCGCTAAACATAATTTACAGAGTTAATTAAAATTACTTTAATCAGTTCTAAGAAAATTAAAAAAAGGAATGCAAATTTTATTGAATCGTATAATAATAGAACTGTCAACGTTCTAGTCGTTGTTTTCAATTTATTGAGAGAAATTATTATTGCAAAAAATACACCAAGAGCAATAAAATTTCAATAATAACCCAGTTATCAAAATTTTTAGCAATTATTCTGCAAAATCATTGCTAATTTTTACATTACGTATTATATTTCTACTGTTAATATCACCTTACCTTTTAAAATAACCTTTTTCACTATTAGAAAAAACTGAGAGCTTGCGTATTTTATTGTCGGCCTATTCTAATTTTTAATTTTTCCCTAGATATTACTAAAAGATTGCTTCAGTTGTTCTTGGAAATGCATCAAATGAGCATTACTTAGGAGAGTAATTCACTGTTGCTTAGTTAGATTGTTAATTTGTTTCGGACATTAATCACTGGAATCAATTGATGTATCTCATTAACTCATTTGCAGCAGAATTTCTGAAACTTCAGAGGTAATATACACAATAAAATAATATTTAAAGATAAGTAAGTAAGAAATATATTTCCTCAAACCTAAATCAATAATTGAATCTTCAAGTCTACAATCTCTTCAAACTATATATATGTTAGAATTATTTTTTATTTTCAAGGTAATTTACAGAGGAAATTTGAATCGTATTCTATTCTAAGAAAATTAAAAATAAATGATTATGTCAAGAAAAGGAAATTTTATTGAATCGTAAAAGAATGAGACTATCAATAGAAATGTTTGTGTAAGACAGTCAGGTGGTCACTTTACTTAGTTGTTTGCCCAACTGACATTACTTATCAATTCCAGGTAGTTTCTACCTGCTGACAGACAAGGCTAGCCACGAGGTCGCAAAAATAATGATTTTTAATCAGTAGCAATCATTTTAGGAATTTTGTGGATGCGTTAAATTGTCAGTTAATTCTTTAGATATAGTCCAAATACTAATAAAAAACATCTGGTGTGAAACACTCACACAACTTTTTCATGCCAATGCAAATAATAAACAATAAACCTAACATTAGCAATAAAACATTAAAAACAAAAAAAAAACTAACCTCAATAAACACTTTCTTTACATGAAAAAAGCCTCACCAAGAATTTCAGCAAACATGGCGCCTACCCTATCTTGTAGAGCACAAAAAATTTAGTAAACCAGGCGATTTTAAAAAAAATCGTAAAACCAGTTTTTGAGAAAATCGCAAAAAAGTGAAAAATTACACGAATAAACTGCTACTTCCGGTTGACCGATTTTGATGAAAATGTTCGTGTCGGGTCCGGTAGTGGTATGTAACTTAAGTTTCAAGTTCGTATGATGTTCCGTTCTTGAGATATTCTGTTCACACACACACAGACCAATCGCTAAAAACATTTTTTTGGGGTTCAGGGGGTCTGAAAACGTGTAGATCCGGCGAAAACTCGATTTCGAAAAATCGGTATGAAAACAATAGGCTACTTTCCTTCCTATATATTCATATAGGCAAGAGAAAGTAAAAATACCAAAAACTTGAGTACACTCTTTTTTGGAAATAAAACAAAACAACATAATATTATAGATTGAAATTTTGCCCATAATGGGCAGGTGGAGTGTTAAATTAATTGCACTCGATCTGTGGGTTCTAGGGCTACAAAAATAGTTCTGTTTCTTATTGCATAGTCAGCCAATTACATGATTCAACTATTTAAGAACAGAAGAGGTAGAGGTGTAAAAGACACTAGTCAGAATAATCTCCTTTTGTAATGAATTTCAGTGTACAGCCAGACTCTGTGGTGAAGGTGTCATTTGCAGGATGGAAAGTGGGCATTTTTCAGAGGGTCTGGCATGCTGATAAGCATACCTTTCCACTCAGTGAGGAAGGCAATAGTAAACCACCTCACTCCTCGTTTTTATTTAGTAAAGCCCCTAGATGTTCAAACCAGCTTTTCTGCTGTTGATGTAAACAACAACAGATTGAAATTAACACCCAACCAGTTTATTATAAGTAAAAGCACTATATCAGAATTTGAACCATAGGAAAATTATGTGCACTTTAAGAAGTTCATGTGTTTCTAGTCCACTATAAAATTTCTTGATGATGGTGGTAAACACAATCAAATTTTTTTTTAAATTTATGTTATTGACTTCAGACAAGCCTAGTCAGTAAGCTGGTAGAAAGTCACTATTGACTGTTTAGTAACACTTATTGGACAAGTAACTTTGGTGACTAGCTGACTGCTGTATGTGAATAAACTCCAAAGCAAATACTTGATCAAATTAATGCCTAATTCGCATCAAGGAAACGGCAAAGCGCAGTGATAAAATTGGTTGCCAACAATTTATCTGGTAACAAAATGAAAGCTAAAAAGAACTGTTATCGAGAACAGTTATAATTTAAATAACCACCTAGTATGATTACTGCTTTTTTACTTTCTCTTGCCTATATGAATATATAGGAAGGAAAGTATTGTTTTCATGTCGATTTTTCGAAATCGAGTTTTCACCGGATCTATACGTTTTCAGACCCCCTGAACCCAAAAAACATGTTTTTAGCGATTGGTCTGTGTGTGTGTGCGTGTGTGTGCGTGCGTGCGTGTATGTGTGTGTGTGTGTGTACAAAATATCTCAAGAACGGAACATCGTACGAACTTGAAACTTGAAACTTAAGTTACATACCACTACCGGACCCGACACGAACATTTTCATCACAATCGGTCAACCGGAAGTAGTAGTTTATTCGTATAATTTTTCACTTTTTTGCGATTTTCTCAAAAACTGGTCCTACGATTTTTTTTTTAAATCGCCTGGTTTACTAAATTTTTTATGCTCTACAAGATAGGGTAGGCGCCATCTTGCCTGAAATTCTTGGTAAGGGTGTTTTTACGTAAAAACATAGTTTTTTTAAGATTACAGCTTTAATATGAAATTTAGCACAAAAATTTATATAATCAAAGTTGTAGAGAATTTAAAATTCTACAACTTGTATTTCAAACATTTTTTGTGCAACGCTTAGTTTAGCAGTAATTAGCGATTTTCTGTTTTTTTCTCACGAAAACTTGTGAAAAATCGATTTTTTTAAAATTTCGGCCTTAGAATGCATTTTACGACAAAAGTGTATATAATCAATTTTATAGTAAATTAAAAGATCTATAGCTTTTATTTAAAGCATTTTTCTCTACAGAGCCTAGTTTAGTGTGAAAGAGTGATTTTCCGTATTTTTACGCCAAACTGAGTTCGATTTTCATATTGCGTTTTACTCATGATTAAAATAAGGTTATGTTTTTTGAGGTTAGTTTTTTGTTTATTTCTAATGTTTTATGACGAATGTTACATTATATTGTTATTTATTCGCATTGGCAAGAGAAAGTTGTGTGAGTGTTTCACACCAGATTTTTACTTTTTATTTTTGGCATTGGTTGGATAACAGGGACACCCCGTGGCATCTGTGGATGACTATCAGTTGGTCACTAAGCACATACTTGCTTGTCCAACTGATGTTATTTAACAATTCTGGGTAATTTCTACCTGCTGACTGACCAGGTTTGACTAGTAATAAAATTTTGTCTGGGCTGACTAGCCCCAATGAAAGACACTAAAATAGTACCTATGTAATTTGTAATCAGTACCTAGAAATAATTTCAGGAATTTCTGATGGCGGGTTAAATTATTGTCAGTAGATTCTTTTAAGGTGCTGTGTACAACTTAATAACACCATAATATATAATTCTTAAAAATTATTTTATTCTTTAGTTCATTTCATTTATTTGTTCAGTATTAACTTCTGATAATTATATCTATTGTTAACAATTTGTTTGGTTGATATTGTTCTATCTGCTCGTGTTGTTTGTGTACTTTTATGAAATTTAAACTATTATTGCATAACAACAATTTAAGATAACATTTTATATATATTACCAGTTTATAAATTGAATTATATGAATTACTTTATTGAACCAACAGTAACAGTACTTTATCTATGAAAGTAAGAGTTTATATTTTTAAATTAGTGTAACTGTTAAAAAATTAATTCATTGTAACCCATGAGTAAAGTTTCTCCACTATTTGAAAAATATAGGTATATTTTTCTGCTTAATACCTGCTAAGTAAGGTTTCAAATCTCAATCATTTTTAATAACCCAAATTATGATTTATAAAACTTTTTATATTTTTTAAGTTTTTATTAACAATACAAAGTAAATTTTTGATATAATTAAATTTTATTTAAATTTCATTTAAGAGGAATTTTTTGTGTAAAATTGCATGCTTATAAATTCATAAAAAATACTCAAATTTGAAAATAGCTCAAACCCAGATAAATATGTTTTCATGTAAGAGCTGGAATGAGTGGATAATCTGTTAAGTTATTATTGGAGTGGTGTTTTGGGGGGAAATGGAAATTAAAATATTACTCTGTAAAATATTAAGTAGTCATAAATTTTCAACTTGTGTACAATTGTGCTCACTGGGAACTGACTGGTTAGCAGATAGGAGAAATTAATTCATCATAATATGGTGGGAAAAAATTATGTATTAGAGAGAAAATGGATTGTACCAAAAACTACTGCTGTCCTACAATTATTAGTTAGTTTCTAAATTAAAGGAAGAGAACTTAGATAACTCTTTTTAGTCATGTAGTTTGGAAAGAAAACGTTATTACTAAGTGTAGAGAACATAATTTTTTCTTCAGAGTACTGAAGACCTTTTAGGTCTTCAGTACTCTGAAGAAAAAATTATGTTTCAGTTTCTCTGGCTCTAGTTTCATTCAACTCACTTGAAGAATTTTCTTCTACTTAGTACACTATTTATATAATATTCATTCTAGTGATTGTGTAGATCAGTGTTTTTCAACCGGTGGTTGTGACTCCCTGGGGGTCAGAAAATATGGTGGGGAAAATTAAAAACAGTTGTTGTGAAAGTTATAAGTTATTTATTAAAAATATATACAAAAATTGTACCTTACTTTTACTACTTTTTTCAATTCAATTAACATAAAATTTGGGCTTGTTTCGAATTAACGATTTTTTTGTCTTGATTTATTTATGTAACACACAAAACGATGTCATTTTAGAGTGTCAAACGGTTTCTTGATTTGGTTTTCAAATTCACCATTATGAAAAATCCTTGTTCACAGTTTTGTAGGATGGGGCAAATGGTATCAAAATTTTCAACGTTACTCTGGACTGTTCTGGATATTCCTTTTAAATACTTATCCAAAATTTGTCAACAGACAACCATATGTATTTTTTAATACAACCTGTGGCACAAGTATCGTTGAAAGATAATTTTAATGCATGATCACTTTATAGTTCTATCAGTTCATCATGACAACAAACACTTAGCTCAGAATTTTGTACAGCTTGCTCATCAAACGGATTGACTCTCACAAATATCCACTCATATATTTAACTAAAGTTACTCATATCCTTAAGTAAAAATTACAACTATTGAAGAATTTTTTTTTTTATATTATAATTCAGAAGAGGCCAGCAAAATGATCAACCCAAAAAGGGGGTCGCAGTGTCTAAAAGGTTAAGAACCACTGATGTAGATCATAAATCATAAAAATAAAATAATGCACATCATAATAACTCACAGTTGCATCATAACTCTGTAAACATGGATTTATACACTTACAAGAAATATTTAAAAAAATAATGTGATAGATTAAAGTTGGGTTTTGAATAAAAATAAAAATTTATAGAAATAGATTATTAAATTATCCTAGTATTGTATTTATTTCTTTTTTTAAGTAAAAGTTGAAATTAATAATTTATCTCGTATTTAGAAAATTTTAATATAATTAGTTTTACAATTTCTAAACTCAAATCTGTCAGTTCTGATAAATTTATTGTTTTAGCATCTGTATTCTAATGCATGTCTAGAGTACAAATATGGTTTCATCTTTACTTTCTCTTGCCTTGTACAAATGTATAGGTAAAGAAAGTATTGTTTTCTTGTTGATTTTTAGAAATCGAGTTTTCATCAGAAATACAACCTGTTTTCAGGCCCCCTGAACCCAAAAACATATTTTGAGCAATTGGTCTAAAATTAGTCTATTGTAGGTGTCCGTGTAAACAAAATTTGTTAAGAATGGAATACCATACAAAGTTGAAATTTGGAACTGAAGTTACATATCACTAGGAGACTGGACACAAACATTTTCATCAAAATCGGCCCACTGTAAGTAGTTTTTTCATGTGATTTTTCACTTTTTTACAATTTTCTCAAAAACAGCTCCTACATGTTTTTTTTAGAATTACCTCATTTACTACATTTTTTATGCTCTACAAGATAGGATAAGCACCATGATTGCTGAAATTCTCAGGGTTGTGCTCACAAGGTAATTTTTTTATGATCGCAATAAAAAATATGCATTTTAGGGCATCAATTGGTGATTTTCCGTATTTTTAAGTCTTACCGAGGTTGATTTTATTTAGCATCATTCAATCATGATTAAATAAAATTAGAATTCAGGCACAGATGGGGTTGGTCGCACTTTGTGAGCAGAGCCCTGTAGAAGCTTATTGTTTATGAATCTCCAATTGACTGAGTAAATAAACTGCTAAATTGAGTAATTCATTAAACATTATCATAATTTTTATAAAATAAGTATTAATCAATTTATGAATAAAAATTAAGTTTGTTAGTTTTACCATAAACTGTATACCATAAACTGTATAATGGTATAGGGCTACAGGGTACAGGGTCCTAAATCCTTTGGTGAATAATACGAGTATGAAGGTTTCATCTGGAGGTGGAAGAGTAAAATTTTATTTCAGATAGCCTGGCATACTACAGGTGAAGGAAGTAATGGTAAACAATGATTAACAAAAAATCATTTAGTTTAATAGAATTTTAAATTGTTTTGAATAGCATTTTAGAAAAGTTATCGTTTTTAATCTTGAGCTGAATGAAAATCATTTAGAGATAATTGTTAGTCAGAGAATTGGTAAATTAATAAGTGTTCCTACGTTTTGGTTTGTATTTTAGGCATAATAATAGTGTTTATCTCATAACAATGACTGTTGATTAACTGTATAATTATGAGAACATTCTATGGTTAGTCAAATTGTTTATTTACCAAAATAATTATTTTGTTACACAATAAGTGTTATGTGTAAAGTTGCATCAAGCAGAACATTTCTCATAATTTGTACTATTTGTCACAAATCTATATTCCATTTTCAATTTCTCTCGCCCTATAAGAAAATATAGGGATTAGGGAAGTATTGTTTTCATGTTTTGTCGATTTTTCGAAATCGGGTTTCCACCGGACATACACGTTGATGCAACCCAACAATACTTCTTTGTATTACTTGTTGCCTATCCTGCTGGGAGATGATAACTTAGTATTGCTGAAACAAAGAAATGAAAAAAATCTGGTGTGAAACACTCACACAACTTTCTCTTCCCAATGCAAATAATTAACAATAAACCTAACATTAGAAATAAAACATTAGAAATAAACAAAAAACTAACCTCAATAAACATAACCTAATTTTTATCATGAGTGAAAGACGTAAATTGAAAATCAACCTCAGTTTGGTTTAAAAATACGGAAAGCCACTCTTTCACGCTAAACTAGACTCTGTAGAGAAAAACGCTCTAAATAAAAGTTGTAGATCTTTCAATTTCCTATAAATTTCATTATACTTTTTTGTCGTAAAATGCATAAAATAACGCTGAAATCTTTAAAAAATCGATTTTTTTACACGTTTTTGTTAAAGAAAAACAGAAAATTGCTAATTACTGCTAAACTAAGCTTATAAATAAAACGTTTTAAATAAAAGTTGTAGGTTTTTAAATTCTCTACAACTTTTATATACATTTTTGGGCTAAAATGGATATTAAAGTCGCAATCTTAAAAAAACAATTTTTTTATGAGAAAACAGCCTCACCAAGAAAATCAGCAGACATGGCGCCTACCCTATCTCGTAGAGCATAAAAAGTTTAGTAAATGAGGCGATTTTTAAAAAAATCGTAGGAGCCGTTTTTTGAGAAAATCGCAAAAAAGTAAAAAATGACACGAATAAACTACTACTTCCGGGTGACCGATTTTGATGAAAATGTTCGTGTCAGGTCCTCTAGTGGTATCTAACTTAAGTTTCAAGTTCGTATGATGTTCCGTTCTTGAGAGATATTCTGTTCACACACACACACACACACACACACACACACGCACGCACGCACAAGTCCCAAGTTTGATTCCCGGTCAGGTCTGGCATTTTTTTCATCGCTCATTTTCATATATCATCATTCTTCACCATCTGCATTATCATTTTAAACAAGTATCTTGATTCAAAGATTTCTTTACATAGCTGTTCAAAAATTCATAAGTTATAATACTCAAAAAGAACCATAGGGCCTAGATGAAGAACCCAGAACCTGCAAATGATGGTCAGAACAACCCCAACTGTTACTACATGCAACAGTCATTTACTTCACTGAGTACATAACATGAAAACATAACAATTTTCTGTAGCTCTTAAACTACTTGATCAAGCATTATTTTTGCAAACTCCCAATATAGATGTAATGGGCATGTCATACTCTGCCTACTTGAGGCGAAGTAGTGAATATATTGCAATTGAATACAAATTGCAGAAATAATATATTAATAGTTTTTCTTAAATAAATAAAATTTAATTTGACAAAACTGTTAATTTAATCTTTTACTATCAATATATTAAAAATAATAACATTCCTGGACTAATTCAACAATCGGGTTATATCAATTTTTTTAATATCCAATATTGTGGACAAAAATTTCAGAGCGCCTATGTTTTCCTCAAAATTACTTATCCTTAATTATAAATCATTCAGTAGTAATTTTTATACTGAGAAAAAGTATTACTAGAAAAAAAAGGTTAATGGATAAAGTGAAGAAATATTCAAATGGCTTGGTATAAGTTTGATAGAAAGTAAAGATTTCTGATTAGTGGGATTAGGAAGTGAACCAAAGAAAGCTGCTTAATTAGTGTTGTATTCCATTGATAGCAGAAGCAGCTGAATGTGGATTTTGACTAAACAAGTTGTTAACCCTTAAGGCTCCGGCTATTCCCTACTGCTCCACTTCTAATATATAGCGGCCGTATTACATTCTTTCCCATGACGTCACACATACATTCATATACAGTTCAGCCGTTCTAAGTTTGCTCCTAATGTAAACAAATAATGACGTCACTGAGCATGCGCATTATATCTAAATGTGTACACGCTGATTAAAAAGTAACAACTAAATACTTTCAAAAGTATTTAAATACAAAATACTTTTAAAAGCATTTTTATAAATTAAATTGTTAGGCCTACATCATATCACGACTGATGTTTTTAGTACTTTAAGTACTTATAATTTAAAAAATAGTTAACTTAATAGGAATATGACATCCATAAAGTCACGGACTCTAGCGTGCACCCTGTAGTAGCTGGTTTTGGTTTGTTGACAGTAGGAGCAAACTTAGAGCAGCTGAGCTATAGTTAGATTTTACTTGTGAAGACCCATTTGTAAAGCATAATTTTATTTACACATGCATACTTTTCACAATTCTGTAGGTTGCAGGAGAATAACGTCTTGTTTGGGAAAACTGCAGGTATTATTTTGTTATGCGCCACTCACTTCCCCATCTCTGTAACGTACAATATATTTAACCATTTATAACAAGAGCAAATCCTCTAGAAAAACATCACAGCGTTCACACAAACTAATAATCATGTTTGTATGTTGACTTACGGACGAACTGCACGTGATATCTACTTACATAAAAAATTTTCAACAATCTGGCCTACCCACCACACTAAAATGATAATAATATATTTCCCTGTCAATGTATTCTATTTCTGTAAACGCTATTAGTTGTATTGAAGAATTCTCTACAAAATAAATGTAAATAATGACTGGTTTCAGATGTTTATTGACCTCACTGCAACAAGTTTTATGGCGTACCACATAACCCATTTCTGTAGCCACTGAAGTGGCTTCGCAAAGAACGTGGGTTAAGAAGGTCATAAAACACAAAAAGTTGGAAGTCATATTGGCTATGACAGTCTATTGTAAGTCCATAGGCTACGACAGTCTATTGTAAGTCTATAGGCTAATGGGAATGAATGACAGAAAGTAGAATAGCTGACCATCCAAGAAACTTTGATGACATGTGGAAAATTGCTTAAAATAAATTGAACAAATTTTATAAGCGGAGCATGTTCCTAGAATGATGAGTGAAAGGTGGTCTATTCAAGCAAAACTACATGGAAACAATATGAGGGGCCAAGTAGCAAAGGAAGACCAGAGAGAAGATGTAGTTATGACTTTCAAAAGCTGGGCCAGTGAGGTAATTTTCACCCTTGTAATCCAAGGTATTGGAGGACAAACAAGAATTCTCAAAAGATATTGCTTAATTCTGTATTAGTTACTTAGTATTACTTAGTTTTATATTACAGTTACTAATATACAACCTCTATAAAAATGAAGCATATAGCACAGGTATAAGACAAAGTCAAAATCAGATTCTTGAGATGCTACCTCTTTTCTTTCTTTTGTATGGAATAGAGGCTTGTACTCTCAAAAAAATTAGAAATAGACAAAATTTAAGCCTTCAAATTATGAATTTATTGATGTTGGGGATTTAATAGATAGAGGAAAAAATGAAGGAGGAAGTACTCCTCCTTCCTTTGGCTTTAAGTACATAAGAAGTCAGAACTGATTAACATGAAAAAGAACAAAAACTGGAGAATTTCAGACAAGTTATAGGGCGAAGAGTCTGCTACAGTTGATTATACAGGGAAAAATAGCAGGAGAAAGGAGCATGGGAAGATGAAGAATGTCTTAGTTAAAAACCTGCAAGACTGTTTTCATAACTCCTCTGATAGGACAAGGTACTGGAAGAAGAAGATATTAATTAATATAGAACTAATAACGTTAATAATTAATTTTGTTAATTTTATATTTGTTCTTTTGTGTGATTAGAATCAGAAAGCTATGTGTATGATACGTGCCTCCAAATTAAAAATAAAGCATAGCAAAGTATATTACGTATTTTACCTTGTTCTCTCTTGTTTGTTTATTAAAGTAAAATGTTACTAATTTAGGAGATTACGATGTATTGTCTTTGTACTGTAAATTTACTAAAGTCACTTTTCTAAAATATACCCTTGTCGGAAACACTCTTTGTTATGTTATAGCATTGAACGGTTCTTTGCACTAAAACCTATTTGACTTGTTCCCAGTTAATGATTCCTTAATTATTTAAACTGCAGAATGACTGCCTTCATGAAAATTTGTAAAGTAAAAATTTTATGAGGCAGAAAGGATGAGATACACAGGTGGGTAACCGTAGGAGAGGTTGTAACATATCATAGTTACATATCAAAGGTAGACAAGAGAGGCTAAAGACAGAAAAGAATGTAGAAATTTTGTAGAAACTGTGTCACAAAGGTAAGTGTAGAACACAAAGGTTATCAGAAGGATAAAAGTAAAGCACAGCAAAGTACATTACCTAACTTGTATTCTCATTTCTTTATTTAAAGTAAAATGTTACTAATTTGGCAGATTATGATGAAGATTAAGCTGTCTTTGTATAGTTTTTCTATAGTCACTTTTCTAAAATATACAGTGAATTTGTTTTAACGTGATGCAAAAATCATAAAGTATTAGAGAAAATTTCATGAACATCACGTGTACATAAAGGAAAATTATAATGTGCGCATAATATATTGGCTCAGTGAGAGTAATGTTAAATGTTCTATGTCCCTTGACTTTTTTTTTTTTTTTTTTGTTTAACGTCTGACTGTTCTGCAGTTACTGCTGATGCAGTAACTTGACTTAGAATTAGCCTATAGCCACATACTTTTACTAACCTAGCCTAAGAGCCAGTAATATTTTGCATTAATCACGTCAGTAATTTGAAGTTGTTAATAGTAATCTACCACACAAAATTAATAGTAGGCCTAATAATAAAATATAAAACACACCATTGTTTTACGCAAATTGCTAAATTAAAAATTATATTATAATACTTTGTTTTGTTACTATTTTCTGATCTCTGTGTACTCATATATACTTGTGCCAGTTGACTTACGACTATTGTACAAAGTACACATACTTTGGTAACATGTTTAGTGACTTTTGTTTGACAAAGAATAAAATGGGGTTGGAAGAAACTCAGATTATTACATTTGGAGCATTACGATTCATAACTTATGTTTTACAAATATTAGCCCTACATCAATAAGCACATGGACAAGGTTCAATGTACGGTCTTCTCATTTGAACATTAACTTTTAAATTAGGATCAAAATTTCTCATTTTTTATTTATTTTTTAATTTGAATAACGAGTTTCAACTCACAAAAACCATCAACCCTATTTTAAACTCCAGATGGTTCGTCATTCATTTTCAACTATCATCCTTTTCAACGTCTGCATTAACAGTAATTATTGCTAAACAGTCGGGACATAAAAAAAGAAAATCCAGAAGTTTAAATGTTTATAATTTGGCGGGAAATCAGTAATGATAAAAAAATGGGAACGAAATAGTCCTTGTTTATGTGATTAATAATGCATTTCACAAATTTATTCATAAGTCTTGACGTCATTTATTCGTATTAATGTCTACCTATAGTTTAAAATGTTTTATGTGACTTGTAAATATGCTTTTTACTGTAAGATATGAAATGATCACAAGGTCGGGATTCAAATGGCGTTGAGTTTTATAAACAGAAACTCTTAACATGATTAGTATGGCCTTGGTTTGGTTGGTTTTTCGAGTTTTCTAAGCTGCAAAAATGTGAATGTTTTAAAATTATATTTTTGAAAGTTTGTTTTAGTTTCGTATTATTTGTTTGTATTTATTTCCGGAATAGGTTCAAGTTTAAATAATGTCTTCGAAAAGGTAGGTAGTTTTAATTTTTTTGCGGTTTGTAAATATTTGATATACTATCTGACTTGTGCTGTAAATTAATGTGTTTTCCTGATTTTATTCTGATCTAACTGTGCAGGTTTTCGCATATTAGTAAAAGGATTTTACATTAATATTTATTAATATATAATAAAGTATTTATTAAGTTTCGATGCTACCCTTTGATACACATGACAAGCCTCGAAAAGGTTATTTTTTGTGGATTTGTTTAAAAACGCGAATTTAACCATTAGTTGTTTCCTTTCATTTACATTGGCTATAGTTTATTACCAGATCTAATAATATAATGTACACGACGATCCCGATTGAATTTGTTATTGTAAAAATTTTATTTTTGTTCAATTGCTAAGGTTAGGTTTTACCCTTGCATTCTCATATAATTTTATTAAATATTTTATTACAAGTAACATGGTGATTAGGTTCTACACATATTTTAGAGTAGACTATTGTCTTTCTGATGTTCTGCTATTGCCATTGACATCTTGCATGATTACTTACAAAGTAAATCTTATTACTGTAATGCTTAAGACTGGTTGTGTAAATTTTAGGCATTTACTCATCTGCAATTTACATTCAAATGCTAATGGGAAATAGTACAAATGTACTGGTACAAATGACGTTAAATTGGTTATGAAAAGCTATTGGTCTGAGGAAAAATAACAAAAGAATTAATCCTAATTTTAGCATTAACTATAAAATAAAGGTTCCTTTTAATAAATCATAACTCATTCTTAGCAAACTATTTAAATAGGTGTTTTTAACATTTGTCTCCATTTTCTTTATCTATGATATAACATTTGTTATTCGGAATAATTCTTTTTAGATCATTGCTAACGTAGGCTAATGTAGGTTGATAATTGAACACCTGCAAATATAGGCTAAACAAAATTTTCTTGCTGTACTTTGTCTGTTTGGTAATATCCAATTAAAGGAGGGATATTTATCATAGTATGTATTTTTTCTTCCTCTTCTTCTTACTATCAAGGATTAGGCATAAGCCTGTTCCGAACTCACAAACCATCCTGTACGTCTACACAAACATGAGACATTCCAACCCGTACATCTTGACTACTGTCATCTTCTTCTAGGTCTTCCCACCTCCCTTCTTCCAACTGGAACATATTCCATCACTTTTAGAGGTATTCTCTCCTCTGGTATTCGTTCCAAATGTTACCTCCATTGATTTTGGTACTCCGCCACTTTTTCATTCAAGCTAAATATACCCAACTCTGATCTAATTTCTTTGTTATGTATTAGATCCTGCCTCAAGCAGCCCTTCACCCTTCTTAAAAAACCTCATTTCATAAACTGCTTGGATTTTACTTTCTTGGAGTTTTATGGTAACCCATGATAGTATATATTTTTATACTATAATTATTTCAGGTTCTAGTTAGCATCATAGTGGCAGAATCCATGTTAATGTATTTTTTTTAATATTTACTTTATACTGCTTCTTATACTTTGTTTCATACGAGTACTTTCGCGGTGTGCACAGCTTCTTCAGGTAATAATAATAGCTTCTAGAAATTGTGTATGAAGATTGCATCTTCCTTTGTCAAAGGTTTGAATTAAACTCAGGCTATTACCTGAAGAAGCAGTGTGCTCCTCGAAAGTACTTGTAAGAAACTAAGTATTAGAAACAGTATAAGGTAAATATAACAAGCTTTTATATTATATACGTTAAAAAACATTACATTATTTTTTTAATTTTACTGGAAAACAGCGTTACAATGAAAGTGTACCATGCAATGAGTTTCAAATCTAAAAATTTTATATTGGGAAATTAAACATGAAATAATTCTAGTACTATTATTAACCTTCTAGTTGGACCCTTTAACCGAATAATCCTTGAAAATATTTGCTGTGAAAGGTCTGGGAAGTCCAAGTTTTAAACTTCTGAAGATCTTCTTGTTAGTGTTTATAAATTATTAAAATTTATATAAATTCAAATATTTTTCTCTTGTTAACTTGTACAGTTGTGTTGTATTGCATGTATGCCCATCAGCAGGAGTAATTTGCAATGTGCGATGTCTACTGGCAGTTGTGCAAGAGCTAATCGTTAAACAATTTGGATTAACCATTGTTTGCAGAACTAACCATTTGCTTCCAAACATTTGAACTTTGCTTGATAATGAAATAAACGAACAATTCTGTGTGTGAGTTTTATTAAAAAATTGTAAATATCTTTTGAAGTAAGTGTGGGTAGAAGAAAAACTATTATACATTTATTGTAGGTTTGATTACATTTTTTCTTATCTGCACTGTTGTCTTAAAATGCACCTTACAAATTAGAAAATAAATAGACTAAAAAATAGTAAATTAGAAAAAGTAGACTTTTAGTGCTATAAGAGCTGGCTTCTTTTATAATTATTTAAAAAAATTGAACATAATAATATGTAAAATCATTTTTGAACCAACTGGGATATTACAGGTAAGAAATGAATAAAGAAAGCAATAAATAAGTTAATATAATAAATAAAACAATTCATGTGTGTATGGTAGACTGCTATATTCTTGTAAACTAAATTTCTGAAACTTTGTGATAGGCTTTTTATCTCATGTTGGGTTATATTTGATGTCTTGTTCTCTTCTACCCAGTTGAATTGTAGAACTTTTGTAAACACCCTTTTTCATGGCCGGGGTTAAATGTTTGAGATTAAGCCATCCTTTAATGTGCTCTATCTACTCCAGCGATAAGAATGGTTTGTATCATTTTTACTTTTTTCATTGAGTTTTTCAACTAGGTTGCTTTACGCTGATTCTAGTTGTAAAAGACTGAGATGGAACGGATTAATTGGTAGATTATTATGCAGAGAAAAGAAGTAATTCGATATTATGTTAGTTTCATGAATTTTCATGTTTATGTGAAATAATTTTATTGTTACCGGTAACAATAATATTTAATTGGTATCAGTTATTGTGAATAAGTTTTGTCTGTTTATTAAATTTGGCTTAAGGAAGAAATAATAGTGTAACTTATTTACCTATATTTAATATTGTCTTTATCTAGACATGTAGATATTTGATAAGGATGTTTTAAATATTAAATTGAACTTCCTCAAACAGAAAAAATAACTTATAAATCATATGATTTATAAGTTATTTTTTATAACTTATAAAAGTATTTTAGTACTTGATCTGTTACAGATCTGTAAGTAATTATCAATCGGTGTAATAAAAGTGAGTTCTCACTCATCGCTAATTCTCTAATTTCCTGATAACCTAGAGCTGAATTCATAAAATTTGTACCTTAGGGATTGAACAGAAAAGTAAAGCATTTATATTTTGATCACTATTTTTATGTCTAAGAGATAAAAAGGGGGGTGACAATCATAAAGCAATAAATATCACTTTTATATCGTTTCAAAGAGCTACATATGATTGGCATGTGCATTCTATAAGTGAAGTTAAGGAAACATTTCAATTATAATTGCTTTCACGTAAGAAGTAAAAATCTACCCTGAAAAAATAATTGTTGTTTTTATTTATTCCAAAAGAGTTACAACTCTTAAGGCCCTGTTTATGTATGCGATAACTGTCTCCACGATATTTATTTCATATCATTGCGACAAGCGACATGAAATAAATGTACAGCGATAATTTTATTGCATCCACTCGAAGCACATAGAGGGTTGTCTGTTCTGCCATATGAAATCGCAGTGTCTATGAAATAATGGATCCGTGTGTGTTAGTCTATGCTTGAAGTGCAATAAAAGAAAAAAGTACTCTTCCAAGGAAATATCCCATAAGCATGGCCTCATCCTCACCTCGTTAAATTAACCGTTCAGAGTCTACCTTTGTTATCGAAAAAACAAATACAATGACAAACTGAAAGCAAGGCATAGTTGGTAAACCGCCCTCAGGTTGGTATACCTTGGAGCAACACGCTGTCGTTGTCACGTGAATAAAACAGTCCCATCTAACTTAATGCATATTGGATCCGCCCACTATAGATCTGTCTCCGTGATTCTTAGGTGCAGGCGACAGTTCTTAGAATCGGCTGCGATAGAAGTGTCGTAGTCGCTTGCATAAATGGTCTTATTTAACACAATGCACTAAAGAATCATGGAGACAGTTATCGCGTGCATAAATAGGGCCTTAACCATGGCATAAGTAGTCTATTTCTAATAATAATTTTTATTTATCCTGTGATATTTGTAAATCTCTCCAAGGCCATCAATAAGTGTGCATGCAATTGCGCCCAAGCATTGGACGCAATTGCTAGGTGTTGTTTGGTCACCAGCCGAAAGGCTGGTTTGAACCTCTAGAGGTTTTACTTAGTAAAACGATGAAAGAATTGGTTTACAAATGCCTTCTTTTTGGAGTGAAAAAGTATGCTTATCAGCATGCTAGACCCTCTGAAAAGCATCTACTTTCCACCCTGCAAATGACACCATCACTTTGTGCACCACATGGTCTGGCTGTAGAATAAATTCATTACTCTCGGAGGAGATAACTGTGACTAATGTCTTTTACCCCTCTATTCTTCTATTCTTAAATGTTTCAGTCATATAATTGGTTGACCATATATAAGAAACAGAACTATTGGTAGTATTTATTATATAATTGTATTGGTTCGCATTAAACGTGGTCTAAAGTCAACAAACTAATTTCAGTAACGAATGTATCATAGATATTTGTTTGTCAGGTGTTGTAGAACCATTAATGAGTACTTTTTATCAATTAATATTGCCCTTATTTTATATTTTGTTGAAAAGTCCATGTAAATTGTAATTTTGAAAATTACTGTGTCAGCATAACTGAGCCGGGTAATCCATTTTTCTAATATAACCATTTATGTACTGTAGATCACTAAAAATCTTTTTAAGTTTTTGAAAAACACAAATGTAGTTCTTGAAGGACTAAAGAATGAAATACTTTTGGTTAAGGAATTTTAATTAAAACTTTCTTGCTGGTCTGTTTATGATAATCTAAGTAGGAATGTATTATCTCTTTCCAGTACATACGAGGTGTGGCTATTAAATAACGAGACTGTCGTGAAAAATTTAATTTTTATTTTATACATAATCAATTATTGTCACCTTCAACATACACTCCTTCTCTATCTCTACAACGCTCCATGCGAATTTTCCATCGTTGGAAACAGTGCTGGAAGTTATTTTCTGTCAGATCCTTCAGGATACGTGCCGCTTTCTCTTTTACAGCTTCCACAGACTCAAATCTTGTTCCTTTTAATGCAGATTTCACCTTAGGGAACAGGTAGAAGATAATAACATGTGATGAAATGTGGTTTTTTACTTATGATCGGAAACGAAGCGCCAATCCATGCACTGGAAGAGCCGAACTTCACCGAGAGCCAAAAAAGCTTGAATAAGCAAGTCAAAATTTAAAGCAATGATGATTGTTTTTTTTTTATATCCATGGGATTGTGTACCTTCACTGGATTCCTGAAGGTCAAAATTAATCAATATTACTACCTTGAGGTACTTTCTAAACTATGTCAAAGAGTAAGGAAAAAACGCCCCCGAAATTAATGTGGAAGGACAAATCATTGGGTAGGTCAAAACAATGCGCCAGCTCATTCTGCGTTATTTGTCAAGAGGTTCCTAGCCAAGTACAGCATCTCAGTGTTAGAACATCCACCTTATTCACCAGATCTTGCACCATGTGACTTCTACCTGTTCCCTAAGGTGAAATCTGCATTAAAAAGGACAAGATTTGAGTCTTTGGAAGCTGTAAAAGAGAAAGCGGCACGTGTCCTGAAGGAGCTGACAGAAGATGACTTCCAACACTGTTTCCAACAATGGAAAATTCGCATGGAGCGTTGTAGGGATAGAGAAGGAGTGTATATTGAAGTTGACAATAAGTGATTATGTATAAAATTAAAGTAAAATTTTTTCAACATCAATCTCGTTATTTAATAGCCACACCTCATATATAAATGTTGTTTATCAGTCATAGTGTTCATATAGGCCTACATATTCTCTGTGTGAAAAGTTACATGTGTATTGTTTGTAGTAAGTAGAATATTGAAGTAATTTTTGTGATGCCATTTTGTTAAAGGTTTCAAATTAAATTTTCATTCAATTTTGTGTTATAGAATGAATTGTGACAATAACATCACACCATCATCTGACATCATTCATTAATGATATAATTTGATTAAATCATGTGAATTTTACAAAAATGAAACATCTATTTTATTCCTCATAGAATGTTTAAATGATTTTTAAATAAAAATTTGTTGAGAACTGAGTTTTAGGTGACTATTGAATATACAATAGTGAAAAAATAAATTTTATTATCAGGTCTACTAATTAAAAACATTTGTAGACAGTTGGTCTGCTTTAATATCTCATAACATTGCATTCATTTGGCATGTACGAGTATTATATTTCACTTTGTTTTAAAATATAAACTGTTAATCACTATATTGCAAATAATTACCTCTGTTTTTAATGAAAATTATTAACTATTGGATAATAACATATCATTCTTACTTACATGGTATTTTGTACGATGCTTTTAAGAATTTTTCTTTTTCCTACATAATCGTACTGGTTGTAATTTAATATTTTGTGACCTATACCATTTTTTATGAAAAGGTCATTATGTTGTTATTGTTTAGGTCATTCAAACTTACTGAAAGGCCAGTTTGAACCTCCAGAGGCTTTACCAAGTAAAACGAGGTACAAGGTGGTTTACTATTCGTACCTCACTGAGTGGAGAAGTATGCTTATCAGCATGCCAGGCCCTCTGAAATCTACTTTTCAGTCTACAAATGACACCTTCACTTCATTCACCTCAAGGTCTGAATACAGAATGAAATTCATTACTCTCGGAGGAGATAACTCTGACTAGTATCTTTTATGCTTCTACCTCTTCTGTTTCTAAATATTTCAGTCATGTAATTGGCTGACCATGTGATACTAATAGAATTATTTTTTGTAGCCCTGGAAGTAGTAGATCAAGTACAAATAATTTATAACTCCACCTGCCTATTATGAGCAAAAAAGGTCATTGGTAGAAATATTATGTACAACTAGCCAGTTCCCTGTGTGCCACTGTGTTCATTTTAAGGAAACTATCAGTGTAATATAGAACAGCATTTGGGTCAGCAGGTTAACTTAAATAATTTTGAATAAATAAGTTTTCATCTTAACATCGTCTATGACACTTTAAAGAACATAGTAAAGCTACAGTCAAAATTTTGCGATGCCTGGTTTAGTGGTTCTTAAGATTTTTGCGACACACAAACTAATTGTTCCTTTTTATATTATAATGGTAAGATTTTCCTTGCATCTTATTAAAGTTATGTTTATAAATCGGCTTATTTTTTAATAAACTGTCTAAGAGTTGAATACAGAAGAAAAATCGTTCTTATTGTGGTGCAGACTTCTGCTAGCTTTGCAGGCCAGCTAGTCAATTCATGTCCAATTCAATCAAAGCTGAATAATAAGTATTTTACTGTGGACCGAAAAAATTATTGATTTTCTCTTACTGTATTGCACATAAAAAAAGTTTTTCTTTAAAGTTAATAAAAATCAATATCAGAATATTCAATAATAATTATAATTATTATAATAATCTATAGCCTTTATGAAGGTGCTTCTACCAGTAAAAATGATCTCAGTAACACTGAGTTTTGCTTGAAAGATATGGCTGAAGTATTTCATGTAATATATTGATAAAAGTCAGTAGAATTTCCTCTAAATTATTCGTCAACCACTTTAGGAATTTTATGAAAATTAATTTAATACGAAAATTTTATCCGAGGAGAAAGATTTTACAGAGTTGCAATAGTATTCTCTTTAGTTAGCCAGTCAGGTAGAGATTTAAGATCAACTAGCATAGTGGACCCTTGTGAATAAATTCGCACAATGTTCTTGGATTTCAAACCTATTATTAAATAAATGATTTAAATTAATAACAAACTTAACCGTTCTTAGAAGAACGGTGAGTAACGACTAAAGGCCAGTTAGTACGATTTCGTACTGAAAAAAAAACGGTTTTAAACTAAAACTTTAAATTAAACAACTGCAACACAATGTCCAATACCGACTGAGTGTTTTGTGACATGAGAAGGTAGTAGACACTTATCCTGTATGCTTATGAAATCATTTCGTAAAATAAAGCTCATATTAGCATGAATTTCAAGTTTAGAACTTTTGGGCTAATCAGGAAAGAATACTCTTTAAAACCATGTAAAAATTATAAAAATCCGTTCGATAGAACTGTATTTAGGAGTTAATATCCCATTTAAAATATATTGGAAGCGACTTTACGTTTTAAATAGATGAACTTACTTTAATTTTACGTGTGTAACAAAGTTAATAAAAAAACTGAATTATCTGTTCAAACCTTTTTATTACGGTAAGTATACTATTTTGATTTTTCATAATTTTTATTAACTGTATTTTTACAACTAGGATGAATCTCTTTTATCGTTTTTACTGAAAAAGAAATGTCGGTGATTTTAGTTTTTGCGGTATCGAAATAACTTCAATTTCGTGTACATAAAATATTGACGGTGATGTGTCAGTTAATCAGTTGACACGAAGTTGGCTGCTCAAAGTATCGTAAAACTTTATTAAGTTTCATTTAACAGGTAGGTTATAGTTTCATTAAAATTATTGTGGACATTAACAAGATAACTTACCCTTTTCTCAATGCCAGTTTGATTTTTTGCATTCGCGGACACAACTAATAAGACTCGCTGTCTACGAAGAAGTACACTGTTGTATAACACCGCTACATAGTAGTCTGCGTTTCCCATGCTGTCTAACACAGCATAAATTTATTGTAATCTTTCTCTAGTCACAGAGTAACAGGTTTAACTCCTGTTTTGTGCTAAATTACATAAGGAAAGTTCATGTGATTATTATGACACTAATCAAAGAGCCAATGTGCAAGGTCTGCTGCTTACAACAGCTCGGCGAAATCTTAATTATATGTGCAATTAATATTATTTAACTGGTGAAATAATTTTTACTAGATGATTCTAATTATTTTTCGAATTACTTAATTATAACAGTTTACTTAATACGTAGACACATTTATTTCTAGACATAAAAGTATTCTTAGTTAACGTGTCATTTTAGACTGCTCGCACGCTTGCGCAAATATTTGGTCGCGCAAGCGTGCGGGAATTGTTATATGCGGTGAGTACTTTCATTAAACGCCGCAACTTCGTGTAATAAAAAAAAAACAAAAATTTCATTTGTCGACTCTTTTGTAGTTGTTTAATTTGCTTGTTAATTAATGAGTTACTAGCTGACCGGTACGAATTGATTCGCACAATATACTAATTTATTCTGAACCAATTTTACAATTGCAATAACACTTCGTCTTATTTCGCAACATCTTTATGAATGTGCGATGTCTAATCTTATTGTGCTATTGTTTATGAAATAAGATCTGATCGGTACGGAATCTTTTTATTAGCGTACATTCTCAAAAAAATTCACCTCTGCTTTCGAAGTACTCTAATTTTAAATTGATTTGTCTTTTGAAGAGACAGGATGGAAAAATCAATCAAAAGTACTAAATAAAACTGACACAATTTTCCGCAATCACGCGCGCGTAAAGAAATTTGTTTCCTTAAAAAATCTGGTTGTGGCTGTTAGTGGTGACTTGCGTTAAATGTAAGCAGGAGCACGTCACTATCACGTAGGGGTAACGAAGTTCAGTATTTCTTAGACCCCTGCCGGAAATTTAAACCAGGTCCTTCCGCGGCGCTCAGGGACGCCGTGCCTCAGCAAACGCAATCATTTCCTTTGAAACGTTTTACCTTTTTATCTCCTCTGGTCGTGGAATCACCCGCGTAACGTACGTGTTGAGAATGTACCATTTTGTATTGTACAATTGTTGTTGTAGTAAAAATACTATTGTACTGTACTGCACTATACTATGGGAGAGGCCTACTGTACTGTTGGTTCATAATGAAGGCGCCACTGGAAATTATCTGTTGATCAAGGGAGCCGTGGGTCTACAAAACTGGAGAACCACTGCTCTAGCCTCAGGGCCACTGAGGCAACCCTTAAAAATTATTTTTATTTGAACGCACTACGTACGAGTATTGTGTTATAAGATTCATGTATGAATTTATGCAGCACTGTTTAGTACCAAAGAAAATCTCCGTTAATTTGTCTTTTTCTACAAATCTTCAATACACTATGGTTTTAAGTTAGTTGTATTGAATGTAGGCTTCAGAATGTATTTAGATATTATATTTTTTATTCCCTAATGTGTGTACGTTGCAATCTGATTCGTTTAAGAACAAAGCAACCCCTTGACCCAATGATATCTATGACGTGTAGTCTTTACAGACCCAAGCCGACCATTCATGAGAGAGTATATTTAATTAAACCTCTACCATCAAAGTACACCGGTTACCACTATCTAGTAATTATGTACTAGTAATAAATTAAAATAGACAGTAATTAATGTACGTTTAGTCTTCGTACATTATAAAGGGTGATTCAAAAAGAGCGCCGATTTTTAAACGGCTGGTAAGTTTTTGTTTATCGGTTGGCAACATTGTTAGACCTCATTTCTATTTCGGAGAACATTCCGATTGACGATTCAGTTGTAGTTTCTCTTGTTCGCAGTGTAGTACTCTCGCAGTCTGTGTCTAACCATGGAGAAGTTTACTATTGCACAACGAGTGTTAATCGTCAAAACATTTTACCAGAGTGGAGAGAGTTATGCGGCTACTGTCAGGCGACTTCGCGGTACTCTAGGACGTAATGAAGCACCGAATGAATCAACAGTTCGCAGGCTTATGAAAAAGTTTTTTGAGACGGGTTCAACAGTCGACTTTAAAAGTTCTGGACGTCGTCGTTCTGGCCGAACTGAGCAGAACGTTGCGTTGGTTCAGTGTGGCTGTTAGCCCAGCAAAATCAATACGTCGCCGTTCTCAACAATTGGGTTTACGATGTTCTTCTGTACGGAGAATTCTTCGGTACGATCTCCAATATCACCCGTATAAAATTCAGTTGACGCAACATTTGAAAGTGGCAGACCACCAGAAGAGACGACAGTTTGTTGACTGGGTATTGAGAAAACGGCAGGATGATGACACCTTCGCAAACAAAATTGACGCCTTGTGACTTTCATCTTTGGGGTCATCTGAAGTCATTGGTGTATGCCAATAAACCCCGAAACATCAATGACTTGAAGAAGGAAATTCGACGGGTTATCGGGTAAATGGAAGTCGAAACTTGTCGTGCAGTAATATCCAATTTCATGGACAGAGTTGATGCATGCCAGCGCAGTAGAGGAGGTCACATGCATGACATCATTTTTCATACATGAAATCGTAAGGTAAGATGAACTTGTTGATGTATTTATTTTCAGTTTTTCAATAAAATAAATCCCTTAATTTGATATATCAAAACCGGCGCTCTTTTTGAATCACCCTTTAGTTGTACGGCCAGGAAGTTTGTGAATTCATGTACAGTTAAATGAAGATTAAAAGCTCTAATTCTCTAATAAGATTCTCTAATAACTTGTGATTTTTTGTAGTGTTATTCCGTACGTGATAAAATTACTAAAAATCACAAGTTACTAAAGAAAAGTATGCTTTTCAATATTATCGAATCATTTGTAGTGTTATTTTTTTGGTTGGTTCCTTACAACGCATGATTGAGGTGTTAACGATGGTCCAAAAAAGTGATGTGAACCAGGGCTGTTTTATAGCTGATAATGTGGTCTAAACTCGCGTTGTGGCTATCGTGCCATCACTCGGTCGGTCGACTGAAAATTACATGTCATCGATAAGCTTAGCCGAACAGGCTAAGGTTAAAGGTTAAAAAATAGGTAGGGTAAATGCATTTATGGTATTTAAATGCCTACAGCTTTCCTTCGAGCACAATATTGAGTTTTAATTCGTAACTTGTTCTTAATCTTGGTCCATGATCTGTCTGGTTTTAAGCCACAATAATATTATACTGTAGTTGAGCATTTGAGCGCATGTAATTATTAAAAATCTGGTGTGAAACACTCACACAACTTTCTCTTGCCAATGCAAATAATTAAAAATAATCCTAACATTAGTAACAAAACATTAGAAATAAACAAAAAACTAACTTCAATAAACTTAACCTAATTTTAATCATGAGTGAAAAACGCAAAATGAAAATCGACCTCAGTTCGGCTTAAACGGAAAATCGCTCTTTCACGCTAAACTAGGGACTTTACAAGAAAATGCTTTAAATAAAAGTTGTAGATCTTTTAATTTCCTATAAAATTTATTATATACACTTTTGTCGTAAAATGCAAGGTCGAAATCTTAAAAAATAGATTTTTCACACGTTTTCGTGAGAAAAAAAACAGAAAATTGCTAATTACCGCTAAACTAAGCGTTATACAAATAAATGTTTGAAATAAAAGTTGTAGAATTTTAAATTCTCTACAACTTTAATTAGCCTATATACATTTTTGCGGTAAAATGCGTAGTAAAGCCGCAATCTTAAAAAAACAATTTTTTTACGTGAAAACAGCCTCACCAAAAATTGACAAAACTGACTTTTTAAAGAATCATAAATACAGCTTTCATGTTACCAATCAGTTCTGTACCTATACTAACGTTTACATATCTATTTTTTTTATAATAATATTGATTACATTTTTTGGGTCTTTTCTGTTACCCCCCCCTCCAGCATAATTTTCACATTTTATGAATGTTCCGTATGCAGTCGTACAGTATTTTTAACGATAAAAACGGGAAAAATATTTAAAAAAATCCTACGCCAATATTCTTCAAGTTAAGGTTATAAATAGGTAGGGTAAATGCATTTTCTTAATATTGTTACTGTATGTAAAAAAAAAAAATGTCTGATAATATTAATATAATATAATATTTATTATATTACTAATATGATAATGAAATATAAACTCATTGAGTATATGACATCATTAAATTAAATATTATTAAATAATTGAAAAATTTTTTAATAAATTTTTAAGGTTAACTTTAAAAAATAAAAGAAATGTTAACGCTAACTTGAAAAATATTGATATATGATTTTTTTAAATATTTTTTCCCGTTTTTATCGTTAAAAATACTGTAATAATACCTACATACAAAATACCCACAAAATGTAAAAAATTATGCTTGGGGGGATAACAGAAAATACCCCATTTTTTATTTATTTTTTAATGTTTAAAGAATCACAAACTGTTCTCACAGTGTTCCCTCGCTGTTTTCAATCACTATGATGTTTACTTTTATTTATATGTTACGAATATTTATGAACATTTATAGTAATTGCAAATTAAATAGGTAACTAAAGTATTAATACAAAAAACATAATAGACTCATACCTGCGCACTTGCGTCCTTTCCAGGATTTTTTTTCCAATAATTAAATTAGCTTTTTAATAATTAATTAAACGTCGCATCTACTGCGGTTAGCAACGACGTTGGGTTGTAACTGCGTACAATGAAGGATGAAATGATATTTTGTAACGTATGAAAATATGCCGTGCATGAGTGGGATTCGAACCCACGACCACCGCGTGATGAGAGGCGAGCACGTTACCAACTACGCCAATGCGGCTGGCTTTTTGTTTTTAAAGTAATTTTTGGCCTTCGGGCCAGCCCAGTTAGTCAGCTGGTAGGAAGTCGCTATTATTTGTTAAGTAACACCGGTTGGGCTAGCGACTTTGTATGGTGACCAGCTGACAGCCATCCGTGAACAAACTCTACTGGGGGGGGGGGGGGGTCCCTGTTCAAACTCATGCCTAATTCACGTCAAACAATACAGCAAAGCAGCGATAAAATCGGGTAGTTGTCAATTGTTGTTGTTTAGGTCAACAGCCGAAAGGCTGGTTTGAACCTCTAGAGGTTTTACTAAGTAAAACGAGGAGTGAAGTGGTTTACCATTGCCTTCCTCACTGAGTGAAAAAGTACGCTTATCAGCATGCCGGGCCCTCTGAAAAGCACATATTTTCCACTCCGTAAATGACAACTTCACTTCATTCACCACAGGGTCTGGCTGTATAGTGAAATTCATTACTTTCAGAGATGATAACTCTGACTAGTGTCTTTTACACCTCTACCTCTTCTGTTCTTAAACGATTCAGTCATTTAATTGGCTGACCATGTGATAAGAAACAGAACTATTTATTTTAGCCCTGCAACAAACAGATTGAGAGTTGTCAATAATGTACGAAAAAAAACTAAAAAAAAATAAAAAGTAATTTTTAGAATTAAAAATATACATAATTGTTCGTTTCTTTTGTGGAAATAATTTTTTTTCATTTCATTATTTCTTGTATTTTTCGTGTAGGGTTTTTGGCCACTGAAAATAACTTGTTAAAAAGCCTACCTGTGTCATTATTGTATATTTATTATGTTATTCGAACAAATAAGGAAGTAGAAATATTGGATGAATGGTCTTAATAAACTTAAGCATGTTTGTGGTTTCTGGATACGGTTATCTTTTTAATTGCTACATTTTTCTTTGTTATTTAACACAGAAACGGCAACTGCTTGGTGATAAATTTATTTTAGTTTAGGTTTTGTTCTAATTTATTGAATCAATGTATTTTCCTACGTTTTCCCATCGAGTTCGTTATACTTGCACAGGACCCATTGTCCGAGCTAGTAGTGATATCTTAAAGGAAACGTTTAGTTAGAAGTAAAACAATTTAAATCGGTATTTTAAATGCTGCATTTCATTCTCGTTTGCTGTAAAAAATTCTTAGTAACTGATTATTATGTTAATTATTTATTGTCGCATCAGCAGCAAATAGGTAATGTTAATTTCATCAATAAGCTGAAGCAGTTCGGTGTACAATTGTTGTAGTAGACGTATGGTATTTAAACACAATATTAAAAATCTGGTGTGAAACACTCACACAACTTTCTCATGCCAATGCAAATATTGAACAACATTAGAAATAAACAAAAAAAAACTAACCTCAATAAATATAACCTAATTTTCACATGACTGAAAGAAAGAAAATGAAAATTAATTTCAGTTTGGCTTAAAAATACGGAAAGTCACTCTTTCACGCTAAACTAGGGTCTGTAGAGAAAAATGCTCTAAAATAAAGTTTTAGGTCTTTTAATTTAGGCACTAAAAATTTTGTTATACACTTTAGTCGTAAAATGCATACTAAGGCTGAAATTTTAAAAAAATCGATTTTTTACACGTTTTCGTGAGGAAAAAACAGAAAATCACTAATTACCGCTAAACTAAGCGTTGTACAAAAAATGTTTGAATAAAAGGTTGTAGAATTTTAAATTCTCGACATTTTTTGTTGTATTCATTTTTGCGCTAAAGAGCATATTAAAGCCGCAATCTTAGAGAAAACAATTTTTTATCGCGGAAACAGCCTCACCAAGAATTTCAGTAGACATGGCGTCTACCCTCTCTTGTAGAGCGTAACAAATTCAGTAAATGAGGCGATTTTTAAAAAAATCGTAGGAGCCGTTTTTGAGAAAATTGCGAAAAAAAGAAAAATGACACGAATAAACTACTGCTTCCGGTTGACCGATTTTGATGAAAATGTTCGTGTCGGGTCGGTAGTAGTAGCTACTATCTAACTTAAGTTTCAAGTTCGTACGGTGTTCCGTTCTTGAGATATTTTGTTTACTCACACAGACACACACACACAC